>OY744539.1:67506229-67568729 GCA_963556195.1 Sepiola atlantica | reverse complement strand
AGTATATATTTACTTCACTTGAATACAAAACTAAGAGCGAAGTTAATATAGATTATGTATTCCATTTAAATGGGGTTTTAATTCTCTTATTCTCTAAACGATTACGTTGGTTATAATACCATATTGGTTACTATTTAAAATAAGTTACATTTTCTAACCTTTTATGTAAAAGTTCCTTTACATCTTTGCGCTCTTCACAATGGGTATAATATTACAATCCCAAGATTCTAAACTTACGAATGCCAGCAAAAGCCAACATCGTATATATGATATTTATAATGAAAAGCCAGCGCCCTAGAGAATGAAGAGCGCTCTGGCCTACAAAAAAGGCCTGGGTAGCCCTGTCAGCATTCCCTGGTAGAGGCGCCCCAGACGATTAGCAATAAACTAACCCCTTTTCAAAGGGTGAGAAGGCAAAGCCTGTGAGGGTGGACCTCTTAGAACTGCACAGAACAAACCTACAAACCGGCGGAATCAAGGCCCGACGGCCAAGACAGTACCGGTCTATATGGTGTAGTATCCATCGGAACAGATACTACACTTTGATCCCAGCCCAAAGGTATATATGATATTCATAATGAAATCAATCTATTTTAGATATGTCCCTGTCGGAAGCCAATTACCTACTACATGGTAACGTTTAGGCGCCGGGTGAATATTTTTCAATAAAGCATATTTATTTTATTACTTCTAAAGACTACGACAATCATCATATTTAGACTCCCCAGGTTATTCTGAACATCTAAGCTTCCCTTTTAAATTATACGATAATCAATATTATGTGCAGATAAGTTTTTTGTTTTATGTTTTCATAATTAATGCCTCACATTACTTATTCTTTATGTTGTAGTCTTATTTTCAATTTTATGGTAGATGATCTAAGTAAATAATTACACATGCACAGTAATGTGAGGTCAACAATTGTTGCATGTATCACTATTGAGGAATTGATGTGGACTATTTCCGTGAGAATATATAGTTGGAAAAATAGTTTGGATTAAATATCTGCCCTCCTCTTTTCCACTCATACTACCGGGTCTCAGCTAGTCTAAGACACTATTATTATGTATTCATAGATACTATCAAAATAGTGAGTTATCCCACTAGATGTTTCAGGTCTAGAAATCAAAAACTAATAGAGAGTCCTCCCCTCTCTACTGTTAGGATAGAGACCGACAGAAATTTGTGGGAGGGGTTATATGTTTTTATTAGTTTTATTCAAGTGATGTTTACAGTCGTGATTAGGAGATACCTCGAGTAACCAGTCCCTGTCCCATCGTCGCAATGTAGCATCCTTGTGCTTGTTTTACAAATACTTCAATGGATTATGTTCCGATGAATTGGCTACTCTGTTGCCCCCTCGACGTAAATTCACTAGACCAACTGGACAATCAACTAAATCCCATCCATTCACTGTGGCGGTCCCCATATGCCGGAGAGCTTTCTACTCCAATAGCTTCTTTCCTCGTGCTGCTGGCCTCTGGAACTCCCTCCCTGTCCCCTGTTTCCCCGACAGTACTGACATGCAGAAACTTAAAATTAATGTAAACAGATATCTCGCTGCGCAGATCCCAGTTTAGGTTGACCCCCCCCCCCAACCTTCTCCACTTTTCTTTCTTCTTAGTAGCCCCTTACGTCTTCAGTGACGGCCTGCCTTATTTGGGGTGAACTACGTTAAAAACAATGTTTTAAAAAGATGGGGCTTCTGCCATTCTTTACTTATCTTAATAATCTGATTACAGCTAGTACATGTATATATCTATATTAGAGTGTATTCAATTTATAGCCTTATGCCTCCATATTTACATTCAACATTTAGGTAGCGTTCATATTAGATGCTAGCTGTTTCTAGGTTCCTAAAACCATACCTTATTTATCTTACTTGCTGACTATACCATATTTCCCTTCTAATAGGGAGCAACCTCGGCATTCCCCCTCCAATCTTACGTATGATCTACCCTTCCGTCCATTGCTTATACATAGGGATTATTTAACCTATGACACTGTTCCTGTTTATGCTGTCTCTGGTCACATCCATATCTAGTATCACATAATCCCCGATGTTCTTGTTTCTAATACACTCCTATGTTTTCAGATATATGTTGATGGAGAATGTTTACCTCAGGTATCTGTACAGGTCTGTGACGGGAGAGAATATATGCGGTTCTATGCAAACAATTCTAAACAATCTCCTGTCTCTTATTCAATAAAGTTTCCTTAGATATAACTATATAGTAAAATTCCAGAGTGCAAAAGCTGCATCTCTTAGACTTGTTACGTTTGTACCTTCCTGATTTACACAATATAGACTATTTCAGACTGAACTGGATGTTTTACAACGCAGTTCTCTAATATATTCAGCTATGGTTGTAGGTGTATCCACTGATCTAGTACTAAGTACCTTAAATGAGTGTACATGGTTTTTAAATATGTCCTGGAAATTACATTCTGTCGACCCAATATATTTTCTAATTCTATTTCTTTCTATGGCGTTACATTTATATACTTCATCTGTTATTAAACACCTCTCATCTAAAAGGCATTCATTTAAATTTTTATTGTTACAGCGAGGGTTATTATCTGGGACTTGGACTACAGTTTTATCTGGATTTCTATTTATTTTGGAATTATTTGAACCTGCAATAGTTGCGGTTAGGTTTATCCATATTGAGAAAGATAGTTTGACGGTATTTTTATTTATAATCTGCAAGTCTGCTATCCCTATGAAAATTCTTCTCGATTATTCGTTAGAACTGTTTGGGTATGTTAGTTAGGATGTTTAAGCCATAAGGTGGGTTGAACCAATTTGAATTTCTACGTCTGTTTTTCCTCCTAGTATTATTCCCTTCTGTAAGTTGGGGTATTGTTCCTCTAGTGCTAGGTGTAGTATCCCGCGTATTATTTGCATTTCTACTATTATTGTATGGTCTAGAATTTCCCATGGCCATATTGTATGATATTATGTGGGATGTTTTCCTATATCTAGTACAGTTCAGATTATGTTCCTCCGAACTCCCTTTTATATAGCTTATCTCACCACCATACCCAGACCTAGCTATTGCTTCATTGTAATATGTTTTAGTCTTATTGAATAATGACTCATTTGATGACAACTTTGATACTCTCTAAGACATACTGGGGATGGTAGCTTTCTTAATAGAAATCGGGTAGTTCGAAGTATAGTCTACATAGTAATCTGTATGATTTGGTTTGTGGTACGGTTCATATGCTTAATTGTTTAGGTTCAGAGTGATGCCTAAAGAGTTCACAATCTTATGGCTGATGTCTATAGTTACCATGAGGTCTAGATACTTTATTTTTTATTGTGTAGGTATTCTCTAAGTTTCTATTGGCAAGATTAACGAAGAATAGTGTATCATCCCTGTAGATCCCCTCTTCCTCAAGCATAGTACTTCTCTGATGATTGCACGTGAGTTCAAAGTTTGTTTTTTTATGTCACAAAGTCGCATATTTTTGCTAGTTTACCCGTCACCCCTTTCTTTCTCGCTGTCTGCGAGAGGATGTTCCTATTTACTTGTCTAGAATTATGTAATTATGAAAATATACATACAATACATATGTAAAACTAAATAAATTGTTTGGGGACTATTAACATAATTTAAGTTTAAGTTTACCGATTTATTTTTTTTTTTTTTACTCTCGCCTACTTTATATTCATGTTTTGAAACATGACCTAAATCATGCATCTATGACGTTACGCCAAAGCTATAATAATTATTTAAGGGAACGTTTAAAGATGTATTTATAAGTAATTGCGAATGGTTCAATTGGTAGAATCCCTGGCTGAAGATCTCGAGGTTTCGGTTTCGATTTCAAGACATCTGATTTATTTGTTGGGCATTTATTGTTTACTATTGATGCACTATTTTCCATTTCTAAAAGTAGTAAGGTCTCTGATATTTCAAAATCAAACAAATTTCGCAATGTATTTGTTACGTTTAAAAGAATTGTGACGGACGTAAGATAAATATATATATATATATACATATATATATAAATGTTTGAAAATCGATCAGTTTTCAAATTAATTTTTTTAAGATGCTATCTTTCCATTATATATACATATATATATATATATGTTTGAAAATAGATCAGTTTTCACATTATTTTTTAAGATGCTATCTTTCCATTATATATACATATATATGTATATATATATTGTATATGCATACAATGTATATATGTATATACAATGTATATATATATATGTATATACAGTATATATATACAATGTATATATATGTATACAAAGAATATACATAACGCATATATATACTAAAACACATGCACGCACACACACACACATATATATATATATATATATATATATATATATATATATATATATATATATATATATATATATATATATATCCAATGTATATATCTATACATATGCATTTACATATACATACACATATATATATATCTCTATATATATATATATATATATATATATATATATATATATATATATATATATATATATACTAAACCATATATATGTTTCACAATAATAATTCAAAAAATGTAATATTAGACATATTGTCTATGGTCGTAAATAATTTTGGCATGTCTTAAACGGAAGCAAATATGACATTTTTGGAACAGTGATTGTGACAATGGTATCGGTGATGACCACCTGGAATCTTTTTCATGATTTTCATATGATTCCCATATGTTTTGTCAATAGATGTTATTGATAAATTCTATATGCGATGAAGAAAAAATTTACTTTGATGTAATAGTGATAACTAACTGTTTTGTAACGGCCGTACCTGTGGATACACATTGTTTCGGAGTTTGATTATTATATTTAAAGACTTAATAAATTATGTCATAATTTTATAATAATTGAGCTTATTTTGATCTGCAGTATTTTATATATATCGGGAGAGTCATAAGATCTATTCTGTTAACAAATAAGTGGGAGAGTCATAAAATCTATTGTGTTAACAAATAAGTGGGAGAGTCATAAGATCTATTCTGTTAACAAATAACTGGGAGAGTCATGAGATCTATTCTGTTAACAAATAACTGAGAGAGTCATAAAATCTATTCTGTTGACAAATAACTGGGAGGGTCATAAGATCTATTCTGTTAACCAATCAGTGGGAGAGTCATAAGATCTATTATGTTAACAAATGACTGGGAGAGTCATAAGATCTATTCTGTTAACAAATAAGTGGGAGAGTCATAAGATCTATTCTGTTAACAAATAACTGGGAAAGTCATAAGATCTATTTTGTTAACAAATAACTGGGAGGGTCATAAGATCTATTCTGTTTACAAATAACTGGGAGAGTCATAAGATCTATTCTGTTAACAAATAACTGTGAAAGTCATAAGATCTATTTTGTTAACAAATAACTGGGAGAGTCATAAGATCTATTTTGTAAACAAATGACTGTGAAAGTCATACGATCTATTCTGTTAACAAATAACTGGGAAAGTCATAAGATCTATTCTGTTAACAAATAACTGGGAAAGTCATAAGATCTATTCTGTTAAAAAAAAACTGGGAAAGTCATAAGATCTATTCTGTTAACAAATAAGTGGGAGAGTCATAAGATCTATTCTGTTAACAAATGTGTATGAATTTATCTCCTTCAGTATCTTGAATTGTTTTAGTTCTTTAACTTTACTTTTAAGTTTTCTTTAGCAATTCATAGAAAGCTGTTTCGTCATTTTAAGACTCATCAGTTTGATTAGACGTAGCGGGTGCATATTCACAAGACTTGAACGCCGAACCTTAGTCATTACCGATGCTCTACCTGTTGAGCCAAAGAGCCAAACGATGTTTGTGAAAGTAATCACATCACTTATAATTTTGTATTTATTTTATTTATTTGTTTACTTTTTATTATATTGATAGCCGAGAGAATTCTATTCCTATTACAGAAGAAATTTGCTTTACGCGTAAGTGGAAACCAAAGTTTATCTCACCAGAGTGCTCCACCCATGTGGGAGTATATATATATATATATATATATATATATATATATATATATATATATATATATATATATATATATATATATATGGTCCTCTGGGCCGAAGATTTTCTTTGAAAACTCATGAGTCAAGGACTTTAAAGGACTTTGCTTGAACATTGAATGCAAATAAAATTTGAGTCGCACCTTATTTTATTCTTTCACTTTATCTAGTGATATATATATATATGAAAGAGAGAATGGTAGTTTGCTTGAAGCCTTGCTGGAAATAGTAGTAATATGTTAAGAAGGATGATGGCAATGCAGAGTGCCGGGTAGGTTGTAAGCTGGAAGGAACAAGAATAGTAAATTGAAGTGGGGGCACTTACTATTTATTTTTCTTTAAAATCTTACAAAACAGCAAGTGTGGTGTCGGCTATTTGTGTGTTGTCCGGATGATGATTACAAATCATATATTTAATATTTCGGGGAAATCTTCCCTTTGTCAAAGATAATAAACACCAAAGGAAAAATCCGTCTGTGTAGAGAATTCACCAAAATGGATGGCAGTCGCAACGTGCACTTCTACTATAGGATTCCAACTCCGGACCTTAGTCACTGGTGATCGGCTCATTTCGACAACCTAACTTACGATCCAACGAGCCAGCCGCTTTTAGCGAAAAGATTATATCGCTTATATTGTTGTTGTTGAATTCATTTGTTTACCATTTTACGATACTGATAACCGAGAGAATCCAATTCATTGTACAAAAGAACTTTGCTTGAAGTGAAAACCATCATGGCCTTCATCGTCAACTGAGAAACCTCAATTCTTTTTAGGGATGAGTATTGTATTACACTAAGTGAAGACTATCATTTCCTATATATATAACGTGTCTGTGTGTGTGTGTGTGTGTGTCTGTGTGTGTGTGTGTCTGTGTGTGTTCTTTTCTCTCTCCATTAACAGGTTTTATCCTTTCTTTCTCTGGGATAATTTCTCCAATTTTCCTTTATTCTTGTCACGTTTTCGTTTTTCCTAAAATATGCCCCTCACCTCTCTCTCTCTCTCTCTCTCTCTCTCTCTATCTATCTATCTATCTATCTATCTATCTCTCTATCTATCTATCTATCTATCGATCGATCTATCTAGCTAGTTATCTATCTCTTTATCTTTCTCCTGTTTATTAATGTATCTATCTTTTCGTCGACATGCGTTGGTGATGGACTTTGGCAGGGTCGGCGAGGTTAGCGGACCTAGTCTCTCATCTCCGGCCTCAAAAGTCTCACCATATTCATGTCCCGACAACAAATATTGGACAAGAAGGAAACTGAAAGAAAGAAAAAACAACAGCAAAACAAATTTTCTTCTCCCGGCCCCAATGCACTTGATTTGTATGGGGTCAAAATGCAAAGTTCAATTGCAGGCCTCTCGGTCCGGCTCGGTTCGGTTTTGTGACGGAAGGAAGGCTGGCAGCTTGGTGAGGTGGCTGGCGTAGAAAAACATACCGGATTCGCAATGGCGTTTCGCAATGATAGATCGCTTAGTTTTTGCATGATAGCATTTTCCATGGATATAGGGGTCGAAGGAAGAAAAGTATACTGGAGAGGGGGGCGCATGTTGAATATGAGGGGTGCGTGCGTATGTTCGTTGGGGAGGCGACTATGTTTGTTTTTAAAAGATTAATGAACAAATATTTTTCTCGCGAGTATTTATTTTATAGCAGCAGCAGTAGCAGGGACAGCAGCAGCAGTAGTATCAGTAGTAGTAGTAGTAGTAGTAGTAGCAGCATTTGTATATTATTTTAATGGCGATTAGGTATCTATGTGACACTAAATATGTGTATGACTATATACTATTGCAAAGTTACGGTGTTTTTGGAGTTTGTTCGTACGCAAAATAATAGTAACATGATTGGTTGAAAAAAAAAAACAAATAGACAGAGTACACATTACTAAGGCAGTATCACTATCCGAGTTCGAATCTCACATGAGTCTAAATGATTTTTCAACCGGATACGTGTTTTATAAATTAAAAAAAAAATTAACATAAAATAATAAAATAAAAAACATTACATAAATAATTTTAAATTAAGTGACCGTTTTTTTGTTTTTTTTGTTTTTTTGATAATCCGCAAAAAAGTAGATATATAAGGTATTTGGCATTAGTTCACAGCGAATTATTTTTGCTTAAAAACATAGATTCTAATGTTCCTTTTTGTAAATAAAAACAATACGTAAATATATTCATCGTAGTTACTTACTCTCTAATGCAAATACTAAGTAGCATATTTTTTCTATGACACTTCTACAAAGGTTTTTGCTTTGTACTAGCTATAAAACAGTGGAAACTAGGTAAAGACGGAAATTGACATACCAAGGTACTGTACGAACGATATAAACGTGTAGGTAATAAAAAAAGTATATCAGTGCATGCGTACATGCATAAGTAACATATATGCAAGTGCATTGTATGCATGTAGGTTGGTCACTAGAAAGATGTAAGCATGCAGTTTTCCCACTGCAAAAATATGACTAGATCTCTGATCCCTTTTCATCTTAGTTTAGTCTCATCTCACCCCAATTTTCTTTTGGCTTGGGCCATGAATCTCTCCCTATTCCAACGCCATGCTGGCGTTGAGGTTGTGTTTGGTCTGTGATTTACCTTGCAGGCAGCAAATGTAAACATCAATAAAGAAGACATTTCCAACTCTAAAATAAGAAGATACTAGTTAAAGTATTCGTCTACGCCGGGTTTCTAAAACCTTTCTCTTCTGCGCGTCAGTTCAAATCTTAAAAAAAAAAGTTAATTTATTGATTTATTTATTGATTTCTTTAAATCGCAATAAAATAATTTAAAAGATATTATTCAGATTTATGATGATGATCTATATCGGCTAAGAAATAACTGGAACGCTAAAACAAAAACAAACAATTGTCTACTGTGAGATTCGAACCCTGAAAGCTGGCATAAAACTGATCACCGATCAAACGAAAATATTTGTCTTTTTACCACACTCGAACAATCTATGAGTTCGGCATGGGGATACTTTACCTCTCCCCATAGATCTAAAACAGTTCGATTGTCCAAGAAACCTTAAGAAAAATCCAATTTTTAATTTTAAAAAAGGATGTAAAATACGTACTACGAAAGGAATGTTGACTTGTTTTCGTATGTTTATTTATTGACTTTTCTTACTGGTAATCTGTACTTGTTTTCGTATGTTGATTTATTGACTTTTCTTACTAGTAATCTTGACTTGTGTTCGAGTGTTTATTTATTGACTTTTCTAACTGGTAATCTTGACTTGTTTTCGTGTGTTTATTTATTGACTTTTCTTACTAGTAATCTTGACTTGTTTTCGTATGTTTATTTATTGACTTTTCTTACTGGTAACCTTGACTTGTTTTCGTATGTTTATTTATTGACTTTGCTTACTGATAATCTTGATTTGTTTTCGTATGTTTATTTATTTACTTTTCTTACTAGTAATCTTGACTTGTGTTCGAGTGTTTATTTATTGACTTTTCTTACTGGTAATCTTGACTTGTTTTCGTGTGTTTATTTATTGACTTTTCTTACTAGTAATCTTGACTTGTTTTCGTATGTTTATTAATTGACTTTTCTTACTGGTAATCTGTACTTGTTTTCGTGTGTTTATTTATTGACTTTTCTTACTAGTAATCTTGACTTGTGTTCGAGTGTTTATTTATTGACTTTTCTAACTGGTAATCTTGACTTGTTTTCGTGTGTTTATTTATTGACTTTTCTTACTAGTAATCTTGACTTGTTTTCGTATGTTTATTTATTGACTTTTCTTACTGGTAACCTTGACTTGTTTTCGTATGTTTATTTATTGACTTTGCTTACTGATAATCTTGATTTGTTTTCGTATGTTTATTTATTTACTTTTCTTACTAGTAATCTTGACTTGTGTTCGAGTGTTTATTTATTGACTTTTCTTACTGGTAATCTTGACTTGTTTTCGTGTGTTTATTTATTGACTTTTCTTACTAGTAATCTTGACTTGTTTTCGTATGTTTATTTATTGACTTTTCTTACTGGTAATCTTGACTTGTTTTCGTATGTTTATTTATTGACTTTTCTTACTAGTAATCTTGACTTGTTTTTGTATGTTTATTAATTGACTTTTCTTACTGGTAATCTTGACTTGTTTTCGTGTGTTTATTTATTGACTTTTCTTACTAGTAATCTTGACTTGTGTTCGAGTGTTTATTTATTGACTTTTCTTACTGGTAATCTTGACTTGTTTTCGTATGTTTACTTATTGACTTTTCTTACTTAGTAATCTTGACTTGTGTTCGAGTGTTTATTTATTGACTTTTCTTACTGGTAATCTTGACTTGTTTTCGTATGTTTATTTATTGACTTTTCTTACTGGTAATCTTGACTTGTTTTCGTATGTTTATTTATTGACTTTTCTTACTGGTAATCTTGACTTGTTTTCGTATGTTTATTTATTGACTTTTCTTACTGGTAATCTTGACTTGTTTTCGTATGTTTATTTATTGACTTTTCTTACTGGTAATCTTGACTTGTTTTCGTATGTTTATTTATTGACTTTTCTTACTAGTAATCTTGACTTGTGTTCAAGTGTTTATTTATTGACTTTTCTTACTGGTAATCTTGACTTGTTTTCGTGTGTTTATTTATTGACTTTTCTTACTAGTAATCTTGACTTGTTTTCGTATGTTTATTTATTGACTTTTCTAATTGGTAATCTTGACTTGTTTTCGTATGTTTATTTATTGACTTTTCTTACTGGTAATCTGTACTTGTTTTCGTATGTTTATTTATTGACTTTTCTTACTGGTAATCTTGACTTGTTTTCGTATGTTTATTTATTGACTTTCCTTACTGGTAATCTTGACTTGCTTTCGTATGTTTATTTATTGACTTTTCTTACTAGTAATCTTGACTTGTGTTCGAGGGTTTATTTATTGACTTTTTTTACTGGTAATCTTGACTTTTGTTCGTGTGTTTATTTATTGACTTTTCTTTCTAGTTATCTTGACTTGTGTTCGAGTGTTTTTTTATTGACTTTTCTTACTGGTCATCTTTACTTGTATTCGTATGTTTATTTATTGACTTTTCTCACTGGTAATATTGACTTCTTTTCGTATGTTTACTTATTGCCTTTTCTTACTGGTAATCTTGACTTGTTTTCGTATGTTTATTTATTGACTTTTCTTACTGGTAATCTTGACTTGTTTTCGTATGTTTATTTATTGACTTTTCTTACTGGTAATCTTGACTTGTTTTCGTATGTTTATTTATTTACTTTTCTTACTGGCAATCTTGACTTGTTTTCGTATGTTTATTTATTGACTTTTCTTACTGGTAATCTTGACTTGTATTCGTATGTTTATTTATTGACTTTTCTTACTGGTAATCTTGACTTCTTTTCGTATGTTTATTTATTGACTTTTCTTACTGGTAATCTTGACTTGTTTTCGTATGTTTATTTATTGACTTTTCTTACTGGTAATCTTGACTTATTTTCGTATGTTTATTTATTGACTTTTCTTACTGGTAATCTTGACTTGTTTTTGTATTTTTATTTATTGACTTTTCTTACTAGTAATCTTGACTTGTTTTCGTATGTTTATTTATTTACTTTTCTTACTAGTAATCTTGACTTGTGTTCGTATGTTTATTTATTGACTTTTCTTACTGGTAATCTTGACTTGTTTTCGTATGTTTATTTATTGACTTTTCTTATTGGTAATCTTGACTTGTTTTCGTATGTTTATTTATTGACTTTTCTTACTAGTAATCTTGACTTGTTTTTGTATGTTTATTAATTGACTTTTCTTCCTGGTAATCTTGACTTGTTTTCGTATGTTTATTTATTGACTTTTCTTTACTAGTAATCTTGACTTGTGTTCGAGTGTTTATTTATTGACTTTTCTTACTGGTAATCTTGACTTGTTTTCGTATGTTTATTTATTGACTTTTCTTACTAGTAATCTTGACTTGTGTTCGAGTGTTTATTTATTGACTTTTCTTACTGGTAATCTTGACTTGTTTTCGTGTGTTTATTTATTGACTTTTCTTACTAGGTATCTTGACTTGTGTTCGAGTGTTTTTTTATTGACTTTTCTTACTGGTAATCTTTACTTGTATTCGTATGTTTATTTATTGACTTTTCTCACTGGTAATATTGACTTGTTTTCGTATGTTTACTTATTGACTTTTCTTACTGGTAATCTTGACTTGTTTTCGTATGTTTATTTATTGACTTTTCTTACTGGTAATCTTGACTTGTTTTCGTATGTTTATTTATTGACTTTTCTTACTGGAAATCTTGACTTGTTTTCGTATGTTTATTTATTTACTTTACTTACTGGTAATCTTGACTTGTTTTCGTATGTTTATTTATTGACTTTTTTTACTGGTAATCTTGACTTGTTTTCGTATGTTTATTTATTGACTTTTCTTACTGGTAATCTTGACTTGTTTTCGTATGTTTATTTATTGACTTTTCTTACTGGTAATCTTGACTTGTGTTCGTATGTTTATTTATTGACTTTTCTTACTGGTAATCTTGACTTGTTTTCGTATGTTTATTTATTGACTTTTCTTACTGGTAATCTTGACTTGTTTTCGTATGTTTATTTATTGACTTTTCTTACTGGTAATCTTGACTTATTTTCGTATGTTTATTTATTGACTTTTCTTACTGGTAATCTTGACTTGTTTTTGTATTTTTATTTATTGACTTTTCTTACTAGTAATCTTGACTTGTTTTCGTATGTTTATTTATTTACTTTTCTTACTAGTAATCTTGACTTGTGTTCGTATGTTTATTTATTGACTTTTCTTACTGGTAATCTTGACTTGTTTTCGTATGTTTATTCATTGACTTTTCTTACTGGTAATCTTGACTTGTTTTCGTATGTTTATTTATTGACTTTTCTTATTGGTAATCTTGACTTGTTTTCGTATGTTTATTTATTGACTTTTCTTACTAGTAATCTTGACTTGTTTTTGTATGTTTATTAATTGACTTTTCTTCCTGGTAATCTTGACTTGTTTTCGTATGTTTATTTATTGACTTTTCTTTACTAGTAATCTTGACTTGTGTTCGAGTGTTTATTTATTGACTTTTCTTACTGGTAATCTTGACTTGTTTTCGTATGTTTATTTATTGACTTTTCTTACTAGTAATCTTGACTTGTGTTCGAGTGTTTATTTATTGACTTTTCTTACTGGTAATCTTGACTTGTTTTCGTGTGTTTATTTATTGACTTTTCTTACTGGTAATCTTGACTTGTGTTCGAGTGTTTTTTTATTGACTTTTCTTACTGGTAATCTTTACTTGTATTCGTATGTTTATTTATTGACTTTTCTCACTGGTAATATTGACTTGTTTTCGTATGTTTACTTATTGACTTTTCTTACTGGTAATCTTGACTTGTTTTCGTATGTTTATTTATTGACTTTTCTTACTGGTAATCTTGACTTGTTTTCGTATGTTTATTTATTGACTTTTCTTACTGGAAATCTTGACTTGTTTTCGTATGTTTATTTATTTACTTTACTTACTGGTAATCTTGACTTGTTTTCGTATGTTTATTTATTGACTTTTTTTACTGGTAATCTTGACTTGTTTTCGTATGTTTATTTATTGACTTTTCTTACTGGTAATCTTGACTTGTTTTCGTATGTTTATTTATTGACTTTTCTTACTGGTAATCTTGACTTGTGTTCGTATGTTTATTTATTGACTTTTCTTACTGGTAATCTTGACTTGTTTTCGTATGTTTATTTATTGACTTTTCTTACTGGTAATCTTGACTTGTTTTCGTATGTTTATTTATTGACTTTCCTTACTGGTAATCTTGACTTGTTTTCGTATGTTTATTTATTGACTTTTCTTACTGGTAATCTTGACTTGTTTTCGTATGTTTATTTATTGACTTTTCTTACTAGTAATCTTGACTTGTTTTTGTATTTTTATTTATTGACTTTTCTTACTAGTAATCTTGACTTGTTTTCGTATGTTTATTTATTGACTTTTCTTACTGGTAATCTTGACTTGTTTTCGTATGTTTATTTATTGACTTTTCTCACTGGTAATCTTGACTTGTTTTCGTATGTTTATTTATTGACTTTTCTTACTGGTAATCTTGACTTGTTTTCGTATGTTTATTTATTTACTTTACTTACTAGTAATCTTGACTTGTGTTCGAGTGTTTATTTATTGACTTTTCTTACTGGTAATCTTGACTTGTTTTCGTATTTTTATTTATTGACTTTTCTTACTAGTAATCTTGACTTGTTTTCGTATGTTTATTTATTGACTTTTCTTATTGGTAATCTTGACTTGTTTTCGTATGTTTATTTATTGACTTTTCTTACTAGTAATCTTGACTTGTTTTAGTATGTTTATTAATTGACTTTTCTTACTGGTAATCTTGACTTGTTTTCGTATGTTTATTTATTGACTTTTCTTACTAGTAATCTTGACTTGTGTTCGAGTGTTTATTTATTGACTTTTCTTACTGGTAATCTTGACTTGTTTTCGTATGTTTTTTTATTTACTTTTCTTACTAGTAATCTTCACTTGTGTTCGAGTGTTTATTTATTGACTTTTCTTACTGGTAATCTTGACTTGTTTTCGTATGTTTATTTATTGACTTTTGCTTACTAGTAATCTTGACTTGTTTTCGTATGTTTATTTATTGACTTTTCTTACTGGTAATCTTGACTTGTTTTCGTATGTTTATTTATTGACTTTTCTTACTGGTAATATTGACTTGTTTTCGTATGTTTATTTATTGACTTTACTTACTGGTAATCTTGACTTGTATTCGTATGTGTATTTATTGACTTTTTTTACTGGTAATCTTGACTTGTTTTCGTGTGTTTATTTATTGACTTTTCTTACTAGTAATCTTGACTTGTTTTCGTATGTTCATTTATTGACTTTTCTTACTAGTAATCTTGACTTGTGTTCGAGTGTTTATTTATTGACTTTTCTTACTGGTAATCTTGACCTGTTTTCGTATGTTTATTTATTGACTTTTCTTACTGGTAATCTTGACTTGTTTTCGTATGTTTATTTATTGACTTTTCTTACTCGTGATCTTGACTTGTTTTCGTATGTTTATTTATTGACTTTGCTTACTGGTTAGTATGTTGTTCGGCTTATAATAGAAAGCATTAAACGCTAAAAATGGTGGAACATTTGTTTCAAATATTATTTTACGGACTTTTAAATCGTAAATAATTAATTTTAAAAAAAGGTTCAAGAATTTCTATCATCGACAAGTACATCGGATTGAAGGTGCTGATTCCAAATATGCTGTTAGTTTAGCTCTTAGATCAACTGTGATTCCGTGACGCAAATACAAACAACTTTTCTTTATATATATATAGTAACTAAAATATATTTTATTAACGTCAACTAGTATGTTTTCTCATTATATAGATAAAGCCACAAGTTCATGAGCGCCCTTATTTAAGATTATGTCATTCTATACCGATACAAATCCGATCATTTTGAATCTCTTTCTAGTCACATGATACAGATTAGCCAATGAGATAGCCACAATGTACCGTTCTAGAGGCTAACTTGTGATCACCAATTGTCACTCATAACTGGAATAATGGGCCAACCAACAACGTGCAAAATATTTTTTAGAAGAATTATCCCAGGAATATACGATAAAGAAAGTATTGTACTGACTCAAAATAGGATTGTTCCACTATGATCATGAGAGGATGATAATGGCTGCCCAAGATCATGGTCTGATTACCAAATGCTTTTAAGAAGATGAGTGGTCTAAGCAATGAAAAGTGAAGGTTCTGCCACACGTAAGTTTAGAGTGTGTAAATATCTCGACTGGACCATCTGCAAAAAATGAGCACCCAATGCAGCAGCAAGTCATGGGAACATGTACCAGAAAAAACATTTTTGCTGGTGTCATTTTTACATAAATTTGTTATTATGGTCTATAGGTTTTAATTTTATTGGTAGTTAAAAATCAATAAATATGTATCATTGGTACCAGCAAGGAAAAATTCAGTTTTAAACAAAAAAATAAATAAAATAAAATAATAATTTTGGAATCGAAAATTAGGCTAAAGTTTTTTCCAAATCCGATTCCGATGCTTCAAAATGATCTGATTTTTTCCGATCTCGATTCCTGATTAATTGTCCTAACACACACTAATCGGGACTAATCAGAATAGAGATATAATTATTCACTACTGGTTCGAAACCCCGGATTCCGAGTATTTTACAACTTAAATCCCGACATCTACAACCCCTGGGCCACCGCTGAATAGCGTATAAACAGTGATAATTTTAACACTTTATCCGGCGGCTTGACGTCATAAGAACGTTCAACTTAATGAAAGAAACGATGCATCTATAGCTAGCGACGTCATGCTGTGTTAATACTACACTTACAGTGCCCATCTAGTTTATTATCTATGTATATATTCGTTTCGTCCTTTATAATCGGGACTCATCAGCATAGAGATATGACTATTCACTACTGGTCATGCAACTCGAAACCCCGGATTCCGAGTATTTTACAACTTTAATCCCGACATCTAGAACCACTGGGCCACATATATATGCGTATGTATAATTTAAAAAACGACATTAGACAAGATGTTTAAATGCATCCTCGCATTCAATTATTTATGTGTGTAAATATATATATATATATATATATATATATATAAATATATACATATATATATATATTAATTTTAAGTAAATAATATTAAATTATTTTTACTAACATACGCCAGCGTTTCAAGCTTTCGCTCTCATCAGTGTAAGGAATGTTAATCTCAAACGGTCGCAAGGTTCGAACACCTGTTACAGAATCAACCTAGACTCCACAAGCAAGCGTCATAACCATACGGCCACGAGACATTACCACGTCAAGAAGGGAATTTAAGTTTTATTTATGCACATATAGAAAGACTGACGAGAGTATTCAACGAACGTTATAAAAATATGTCTTATAGCTACGTGTTCGTCTATTTTGAACTTTCCCAAACAGGGCTTGACTTCAATCTTATTAAAGGGGCTTATGACAATATTAATTTTAAGTAAATAATATGAAATTATGTTTCCCTTACATACGCCAGCGTTTTTTAGCTTTCGCTCTCATCAGTGTACGAATGGTAATCTCAGACGGTCGCAAGGCTCGAACCCCTTCTACAGAATGCGAGGATGCATTTAAAAATCTTGTCTAATGTCGTTTTTAAAGTTAAATTCAGTTGAAGGCACATGAAAGCAAGTGAATTATAATTGTTACAATTCGATGTATGTTTTGTATCCACCGTGGAATCTCCTCGGGTTTTGCTACGAATAATTATAAATGTATTCACCCACATTATTTATCATTTCGTCTTCATGAATACAATTTTCTTGACATGATTTGCTTATGTGTACAATGCCGGTCGTTCAAGCCAGAGGCTAACGGCCTAATCGCGTGACACAGCGTTAGAACTGTTTATCAATAAACTGCCTGTCTCTTTTTCTATTGACCCAAACGTCTCAACTCACTGCCAGCCAAACGGAAACGGCGCCATTTGATTCCGTGTTTCTAAGATTATATACATAACGCTTAGGACCAATGTGTAGTATCTGTTCTGATACTTCACGTAGTCTTTTCTGTCTTCGGTTAGTGAAGAAGTCCTCATAAAGTGAGGCAATTTTTATTTTTGTTCCTATCCAGAGTGCCCCTTTTTGGGAAGCTGGGTTTTCTCCATATTAAAACCCACCTTGTGTCTAACTCTACCTTCGTAGGGAGGCAAGTCAATGGGGACACTGAACGTCATTTTTAGTATTTATCTCCGTCTATAGATGGATTTTTTTTCTGTGATGAGTTTCTTTATCGAAATGCAACATTACTAGCGGCAATACCCGTCACATGACGTGTTAATAAGTCTGGATCGTTTAAAGTCACAGACAAGAAAGGACCACTGTAGAGAGTGACTCTTAAAAATTACACCATGCTACCGTTACTAAAATTCTCAATCCTTTTTTGCGATTTAACAACATTTGGTACAAATAACCCCCACTAAATTATCAACCAAACCATTTCATCATCACATCACTACAGTATAAATCTCTATGCATGAGTGGATGAAGTGTGGGAGGTGCGCTAAAGAAAAATTCCTACCAGTAAAATACATAGCCCTGTTGTGCTCGCATACCCTTAATGACAATAAAAGTGTAAAAATTTGGGAATTTTCTTGCTTTTGTACATTTAGTGTATATGAATTTTCATCTTAACCCTATTAAGGGCATATGATGTCAGTATACTGGCATTTTTCATGGATTTTTTTAAGTATTTGACTATTAGAGTATCCAGCGAGAATTAGACTATTTAATAAAATAAGATCTTATCTCAGGACGGTATAATTTTCTTTAAAAAATGTTTTTATTAATATGTATACTTAATTAATTAATCTATATACTATAAAAAGTTATGGTGTTTTGGAGTTTATGTGTTTTTACGCAAATAGAAACATCTGATTGGTTGACAAAAAGGAATAGGCAGAATATATATTACTAAAGCGGTAGATTTTACAATAACAACACTCGAGTTCGAATCCCATGTAAGTCGAAAACATTTTTACTGGATACGTGTTTTATAAATTTAAAGAAATTAACATAACATAATAATATAAAAAACATTACATAAATATTTTTTAAACTAAGTGAATTTAGACATAAAGGGTATTCTGCATTCGTTCAACGCGAATTATTTTTGCTTAAAACCATAAAGAAAGTATAGGTAGTTCTTCTGTTTGAAAGCATTGCGATATTTTAATTTATAAAAAAAGTTAGCAGTCAAGACAACATAATTTTATTATAAATAAATATATTTATTAATTTAAAAGTCAAATTTTCGACGTAAAATTTCTTCATCAGGAATGGAAATGTTTTTCTCTTTTTTCTGTTTACTGACATATTCGTCACTATTAGTTTGTTGTTGTAAACGTCGGAATTTTTTGCCAATAAAAACAATACGTTGATCATAGTTACTTATTATCTCATGCATATACGAAATACGTTGATCATAGTTACTTATTATCTCATGCATATACGTAAATACGTTGATCATAGTTACTTATTATCTCATGCATATACGTAAATACGTTGATCATAGTTACTTATTATCTCATGCATATACGTAAATATGTTGATCATAGTTACTTATTATCTCATGCATATACGAAATATGTTGATCATAGTTACTTATTATCTCATGCATATACGTAAATATGTTGATCATAGTTACTTATTATCTCATGCATATACGAAATATGTTGATCATAGTTACTTATTATCTCATGCATATACGTAAATATGTTGATCATAGTTACTTATTATCTCATGCATATACGTAAATATGTTGATCATAGTTACTTATTATCTCATGCATATACGTAAATATGTTGATCATAGTTACTTATTATCTCATGCATATACGTAAATATGTTGATCATAGTTACTTATTATCTCATGCATATACGTAAATATGTTGATCATAGTTACTTATTATCTCATGCATATACGTAAATACGTTGATCATAGTTACTTATTATTTCATGCATATACGTAAATACGTTGATCATAGTTACTTATTATTTCATGCATATACGTAAATATGTTGATCATAGTTACTTATTATCTCATGCATATACGTAAATATGTTGATCATAGTTACTTATTATCTCATGCATATACGTAAATATGTTGATCATAGTTACTTATTATCTCATGCATATACGTAAATACGTTGATCATAGTTACTTATTATCTCATGCATATACGTAAATACGTTGATCATAGTTACTTATTATCTAATGCATATACGTAAATACGTTGATCATAGTTACTTATTATCTCATGCATATACGTAAATACGTTGATCATAGTTACTTATTATCTCATGTATATACGTAAATACGTTGATCATAGTTACTTATTATTTCATGCATGTACGTAAATACGTTGATCATAGTTACTTATTATCTCATGCATATACGTAAATACGTTGATCATAGTTACTTATTATCTAATGCATATACGTAAATACGTTGATCATAGTTATTTATTATCTCATGCATATACGTAAATACGTTGATCATAGTTACTTATTATCTCATGCATATACGTAAATACGTTGATCATAGTTACTTATTATCTAATGCATATACGTAAATACGTTGATCATAGTTACTTATTATCTCATGCATATACGTAAATATGTTGATCATAGTTACTTATTATCTCATGCATATACGTAAATACGTTGATCATAGTTACTTATTATCTCATGCATATACGTAAATACGTTGATCATAGTTACTTATTATCTCATGCATATACGTAAATACGTTGATCATAGTTACTTATTATCTCATGTATATACGTAAATACGTTGATCATAGTTACTTATTATCTAATGCATATACGTAAATACGTTGATCATAGTTACTTATTATCTCATGCATATACGTAAATATGTTGATCATAGTTACTTATTATCTCATGCATATACGAAATATGTTGATCATAGTTACTTATTATCTCATGCATATACGTAAATATGTTGATCATAGTTACTTATTATCTCATGCATATACGTAAATACGTTGATCATAGTTACTTATTATCTAATGCATATACGTAAATACGTTGATCATAGTTACTTATTATCTAATGCATATACGTAAATACGTTGATCATAGTTACTTATTATCTCATGCATATACGTAAATATGTTGATCATAGTTACTTATTATCTCATGCATATACGAAATATGTTGATCATAGTTACTTATTATCTAATGCATATACGTAAATACGTTGATCATAGTTACTTATTATCTCATGCATATACGTAAATACGTTGATCATAGTTACTTATTATCTCATGCATATACGTAAATACGTTGATCATAGTTACTTATAATCTCATGCATATACGTAAATATGTTGATCATAGTTACTTATTATCTCATGCATATACGTAAATACGTTGATCATAGTTACTTATTATCTCATGCATATACGTAAATACGTTGATCATAGTTACTTATTATTTCATGCATATACGTAAATATGTTGATCATAGTTACTTATTATCTCATGCATATACGTAAATATGTTGATCATAGTTACTTATTATCTCATGCATATACGTAAATATGTTGATCATAGTTACTTATTATCTCATGCATATACGTAAATACGTTGATCATAGTTACTTAGTATCTCATGCATATACGTAAATACGTTGATCATAGTTACTTATTATCTAATGCATATACGTAAATACGTTGATCATAGTTACTTATTATCTCATGCATATACGTAAATACGTTGATCATAGTTACTTATTATCTCATGTATATACGTAAATACGTTGATCATAGTTACTTATTATTTCATGCATATACGTAAATACGTTGATCATAGTTACTAATTATCTCATGCATATACGTAAATACGTTGATCATAGTTACTTATTATCTAATGCATATACGTAAATACGTTGATCATAGTTATTTATTATCTCATGCATATACGTAAATACGTTGATCATAGTTACTTATTATCTCATGCATATACGTAAATACGTTGATCATAGTTACTTATTATCTAATGCATATACGTAAATACGTTGATCATAGTTACTTATTATCTCATGCATATACGTAAATATGTTGATCATAGTTACTTATTATCTCATGCATATACGTAAATACGTTGATCATAGTTACTTATTATCTCATGCATATACGTAAATACGTTGATCATAGTTACTTATTATCTCATGCATATACGTAAATACGTTGATCATAGTTACTTATTATCTCATGCATATACGTAAATACGTTGATCATAGTTACTTATTATCTAATGCATATACGTAAATACGTTGATCATAGTTACTTATTATCTTATGTATATACGTAAATACGTTGATCATAGTTACTTATTATCTCATGCATATACGTAAATATGTTGATCATAGTTACTTATTATCTCATGCATATACGAAATATGTTGATCATAGTTACTTATTATCTCATGCATATACGTAAATATGTTGATCATAGTTACTTATTATCTCATGCATATACGTAAATATGTTGATCATAGTTACTTATTATCTCATGCATATACGTAAATACGTTGATCATAGTTACTTATTATCTCATGCATATACGTAAATACGTTGATCATAGTTACTTATTATCTCATGCATATACGTAAATACGTTGATCATAGTTACTTATTATCTAATGCATATACGTAAATACGTTGATCATAGTTACTTATTATCTAATGCATATACGTAAATACGTTGATCATAGTTACTTATTATCTCATGCATATACGTAAATACGTTGATCATAGTTACTTATTATCTCATGCATATACGTAAATACGTTGATCATAGTTACTTATAATCTCATGCATATACGTAAATATGTTGATCATAGTTACTTATTATCTCATGCATATACGAAATACGTTGATCATAGTTACTTATTATTTCATGCATATACGTAAATACGTTGATCATAGTTACTTATTATCTCATGCATATACGTAAATATGTATATCATAGTTACTTATTATCTCATGCATATACTAAATATGTTGATCATAGTTACTTATTATCTCATGCATATACGTAAATACGTTGATCATAGTTACTTATTATTTCATGCATATACGTAAATACGTTGATCATAGTTACTTATTATCTTATGTATATACGTAAATACGTTGATCATAGTTACTTATTATCTCATGCATATACGTAAATATGTTGATCATAGTTACTTATTATCTCATGTATATACGTAAATACGTTGATCATAGTTACTTATTATCTCATGCATATACGTAAATATGTTGATCATAGTTACTTATTATCTCATGTATATACGTAAATACGTTGATCATAGTTACTTATTATCTCATGCATATACGTAAATATGTTGATCATAGTTACTTATTATCTAATGCATATACGTAAATACGTTGATCATAGTTACTTATTATCTCATGCATATACGTAAATACGTTGATCATAGTTACTTATTATCTCATGTGTATACGTAAATACGTTGATCATAGTTACTTATTATTTCATGCATATACGTAAATACGTTGATCATAGTTACTAATTATCTCATGCATATACGTAAATACGTTGATCATAGTTACTTATTATCTAATGCATATACGTAAATACGTTGATCATAGTTACTTATTATCTCATGTATATACGTAAATACGTTGATCATAGTTACTTATTATCTCATGCATATACGAAATAGCATATCATTTCCACGAAATCTACGAATATTTATTGATACTAGTTATAAAGCGATAGAAGCTAGGTAAGATAGGCATTGATATACCCAGGTACTGTACCAACGCCGCTCGAGTAGCGGGTATAAACTAGTGTTGCAAAAATAATTCTTTATTTAATTTTTATTATTTTTATTCTATTATATTGCTATAATTTAGTATTTTTTACTTATTTTTACTGATGTGCTTTGGCTGAAGTATGCACTCTGCTGGGTGCCAGTCTAGTTATAATTTAAAATTCACTCACAAACTCTCGAGGGTTGGAGTATCTTCCAATACTTATTAAAATAATGAAGACAAAATGGTGTTTTTTTGTTTTTTTGGCGGTGTTCCCTTTTGGGATTGATGAGTGAGAGAAAAAAATCTGCAAAAGAGAGTTTGCCTTTCTTTCAGTGGTTTTTTTTTTCTTTTAAAAGTCTCAGACGCCCAGGAGCAGTCATGATTATAATACGAATTGGAACGAGCAGACGATCAAAGAAAGCGATAAATGGAGAGGGCGTCTCTGCAGTGTTTTCGCCTCTTTTGTTAAACCCTGTCTTGCCGCCATCTTCTCTTATTGTAACTCCATTCAAGACTTGTCTTGGTCGATGTCGTTAAAGTCCCTTTTCATTTAGTTGTTTTCATTGTCACTGTCATTGTGTGTGTGTGTGTGTCTTTTTTGGACGTCCTATTCAATGCATCTAGTTAAGAAAAAAAAAGTCTACGGAAAGAAAGTTTTGAGGGGAGGTGTCTGTAGTAAAGAAAACTAACACAAGCATTGTAAAAACAAAAAGCTGGCAATAAGATAGATACATACTAGTTGGAGTACACTTTAACTGATGGTGAGTGTTATCTGCTATATAAAGGGCAGTTGTATGTGTGTCTGTTTGTCCATCTAAAAGTAAGAAACTACATAAGATACCATTACAAAGCTGATATATTCTTTTTTAGCATCGGACAGAATATAGGTACTTTTTTTTCTAATGTTTACTCTTTTGGGAGTCACCAGAAACAAAATTCCTCGGGGGAGGGGAGATTGAGAACGATTTTTTAACGACTTTTGGTCTGAAACTCGACCTGTGTAATATATGTTCCGTCCTTGGTCGAAGAAGATGACATATTTCTTGATTGGGGAGGGGAGAGGGAGAGGAAGAAGCTCATTTCAGCGATGAACATCAACTGGCAGAGGCTAGGGTTAGGGTTATGGTTAGGGTTAGGGCTAGGGCTAGGGCTAGGGTTATGGTTATGGTTATGGTTATGGTTAGGGTTAGGGTTAGGGTTAGGGTTAGGGTTAGGGTTCGGTTTAGGGTTACGGTTAGTGTTATGGTTATGGTTAGGGTTAGAGTTAGGGTTAAGGTTAGGGTTAGGGTTAGGGTTAGGCCTTGCTATACATTCTGGAAGTGGAAGCTGAGAGATTAAAAACGAATAAACGTAGTGGTTTCGCCGTTCGCACAAGCGAGACCTTCAAGAAGTGTGAACCGTGCGATACATGCGAGGTGTGAAATGTGGCTCGTACAACAAACTTGTGTGTAGTAAACCGACGCTTCATATCATGCGCAAATCTTGCTCTCAAGGTGTAAAAGTACCTAAGCGCATTGATGCGCCTAGACTGGGGGACTTTAGCATATGCTGGGATCTTCATATTGCGCTTCATAGCGTGCAATTTAATGGCAGGTGAAATCAATTAAGGCCAGCATTGAGGTTCTTGGTCTCAAGAAACGAAACAATCTCGACTGGTTCGGCGAGAATGATCCCCAGGTGAACAACTTCCTGAAATATAAAAACAAAACTATACCAACGATGAATCGGCCCACCTGAAAAAAAGGTCAGGAATTTTAAATTGTCACTACAGAGCAGTATATTAAAATGAATAACCAGTGGTGACTATATATCACGCAGAGAATGTTGAAGGCCTACGACTGCAAAAATTCAAAAACAATATACCACTTAATCGGGCAGGTCTTCGAGGCTTGATGACCAATTATGGTACAACTTAGGTACACAGATGGGTCTATCCTCCATAAAAATTCCGAGTATATCATCAAACGGTGGACTGGGCCTTCACATATCTATTTTACAACCCTTCAATGGTAAATGAAGATGCTATTAATAGCCTGCCCCGGAAAGACATCAACCATGAGAGGATAGATCTGCCCCACATTTGTGAGACCCGAAGTACAATTAAAGAAGGTGAATATAGAGAAGGAATATGGACTTAGTGGCATCCTATTGGAGTTATTTATCTACCTCCCACACGGTAAGATGTGACACAATGTCGGGTAAGTGGGATTAGATAAGCCAGCGCTCGAGAGGTGAGCACTCTGGCCATTTAAAAATAGCCTGGGCAGCCCCGTCGGCATTCCCCGGTAGGGGCGCCTCAGACACTAAGCAATAAACTTACTCCTTCCCAAAGAGGGGAGGCAAAGCCTGGGAGGGTGCACCTCCTAGAACTGCACAGGACCAGACAACCCCCTAATAGACAGGCGTAAATCCAGACCCAAAGGCTCGGACAATACCAGTTTATTAGGCGGGGTAAAAACCCATCCTATTGGAATTAACAGCCATGGGATGAAAAGATCGGCACGGAAATCCAATGTCCCGTATCTGATGTCCGGATGAGTTCCACATCACTAGATAGACGCGATTCTGATCTCAATATACAAAGGGAAGTGAGTACGGTTGGTATGTAACAATTATCGCGGAATATGCTTTTTTTGAATCGTGGTCAGGGTTTTCTTTAAGTGTGTCCCTCTGTTAGCCAGAGCGGTTCTAGATCCGGTCGTGGCAGGATTAACATGATCCTTTCTCTCCGACAACTTCCGGTAAAAATACGCCGAACAACGGATAGTACTCTACCCGTTTTTTTGTGAACCTGGCGAAAACTTTCCACGCTGTAAATAGAAACGACACTTTAGACAATTGTCAATAAACTTTAATGCCCACTATGATTTGTTACAATGCTTAGACAACGTCATCCGAACATGAAAGCGTGCTTCCACATTTACGGTGCACTCTCTGACCTAATAGCTATCAATAATGTTGTTAAACAGGGGCATACCCTCGTGCCGACGCTGTTTTCAATATACTTTTCGATGCCCCTTTCCTTTGCTTTTCGGAACTATATTTCCAAACCACTCGTAGGATCTTAAACCTCACTCACTTAAATGTCAAGTCCAAGACTTTTCAAACCCTTGTGCGAGAGCTACTCTATAACGACGGCCTTTTGGCTAAGATCAAAATGTAGTATCTGTTCCGATGGATACTGCACTCCATACCCTGGTGTTGTCTTGGCCTTCGGGTCTTGATTTACGCCGGTCAATGGGTCTGTCCTGTGCAGTTCTGGGAGGTCCACCTTCCCAGGCTTCGCCTCCCCCCTTTGGGGAGGAGTAAGTTTATTGCTTACTGTCTGAGGCGCCTCTATCGGGGAATGTCGACGGGGCTGCCCAGGCAATTTTTAAACCCCACTTTCCCGACCCGACCTTGGATCACATCTTACTTGTGGGAGTAAGATAAAAACTGGCCTTGTGCCTAACTCCTGGAGAGGAGTAAATCAATACTCTATAACGACGACGACGACGATTTCATTGCTCAGATCGAGGAGGATATGCAGCAAATAATCGATCTCTTCTCGAAAGTGTCCACTAAGATAGTGCACCATCAATCTGAATAAAACGAAGCTACACCACCAGACCATCAATACGTTGAACCCAGCATCTACGCCATGCAGACCAGACTAAGTTTAGTTTACTCGACACCAAAATACACCTATGAATCACAAATAGACCTGCAAAGCATTAGATAGACTTGAAAAACTCTTGTGGTCAGACAGGGTCATCACGATCAAAACTAAGCTTTGTGTGTATGAGTCGTGCATCTTACCTTGCATTAAATACTTGTGATCTCATTCAACATCTGAGCTCCAAACTATTCCGAATATCTCCAATAACCTACTATGTTTGTAGAATTGATGAAAGAAAGACTAATCAGCATCATCACAATACCCCTGGGGGCCTTCAAGGTTGACCTCGACCAACTCTACATCCCAGGCTTGTTTGGCATATGTAGCGGACAACAATACCTTTTATTTGATTTATTCAATATGATTTGAAAATAGTTTATCGCTTTTAATTGATATAAAATAATCTTATCTTAATGGTAATTATGACACTATAGTTAGTGTTAAAGGTTTACTGGCGATATTAGTTGGGTTTAATTTGATTTGGTTTGGTTTACGGCTTATTAACCATCTATATGTTATTTAATGACGAATAAAGTTTCAAATATAATTCTATAGGTAGAATAATTATTTATATTGCTCTCAGAATACATTACTTTCAGAATACATTGCTATTAGAATACATTGCTCTTAGAATACATTGCTCTCAGAATACATTGCTTTCAGAATACATTGCTCTCAGAATACATTGCTCTCAGAATACATTGCTTTCAGAATACATTGCTCTCAGAATATATTGCTCTCAGAATACATTGTTCTCAGAATACATTGCTCTTAGAATACATTGCTCTCAGAATATATTGCTCTCAGAATATATTGCTCTCAGAATACATTGCTCTCAGAATATATTGCTCACAGAATACATTGTTCTCAGAATACATTGTTCTCAGAATACATTGCTCTCAGAATACATTGCTCTCAGAATACATTGCTCTCAGAATACATTGCTCTCAGAATATATTGCTCTTAGAATACATTGCTCTCAGAATACATTGCTCTTAGAATACATTGCTCTTAGAATACATTGCTCTAAGAATACATAACTTTCAGAATACATTGCTCTCAGAATACATTGCTCTTAGAATACATTGCTCTCAGAATACATTGCTCTTAGAATACATTGCTCTCAGAATATATTGCTCTTAGAATACATTGCTCTCAGAATACATTGCTCTCAGAATACATTGCTCTCAGAATACATTGCTCTCAGAATACATCGCTCTTAGAATACATTGCTCTCAGAATACATTGCTCTTAGAATACATTGCTCTCAGAATATATTGCTCTCAGAATACATTGCTCTTAGAATACATTGAATATATAGATTTCAGAAAACACTGCACTGCTCTCGATAAACACTTCACTATTATTGGAAAACATTGCATTACTCTTAGAAAACATTACTCTTAGAAGGAAATTTCACAGAGGATACCATCATTACTCAAGAACAGGAAAACGGAGCACCCTAAGGAATCATCCCACCAGTTACACTACTCCCAGAAAACATTACTCTTTGAAAACATTACTCTTTGAAAACATTACTCTTTGGAATTTGTAATATTTGTTCTAAAATGAGAAATAAGATTTTGATTTTTTGAAGAATCAGGTTTAATAATACGGTTGAGGATAAACTTATAGATACTAGGGCATGATATGATCAGCCGGTTGATCGGATCGGGCCTCTCTGACTTCCCGTCTTGCCGAAGTAAGGGACACCAGGATCTTGTCCTAATGTATCACGAGTCGCCACCCATAGCTTACGGGTAGTCCCGTTTTCGGGGGGGGGGGGTATCCCTTTGCATGGGGTTGCAGTCGGCAAATTTGTGGCTCTGCTGACAATGCGAAGCGATATTAGTAGGATGAAGGAAAAGTTTGTCTGCCGTGTTAAAATAATGATTTATCACGCAAGAATTTATTCACAAACAACAATTATTCTTCCAAATGAAGACCATTGTTTTCCACGGCTTTCTACCAACAACCAGCAAGTTTTGGGATTTGGTAAGGTACCAATCCTTATATATATGAGAGAGATAGCAAGGAAACGAGACAAAGGGAGAGTTTGTGTGTGTGTGTGTGTGTGTGTGTGTGTGTGTGTGTGTGTGTGTGTGTGTGTGTGTGCGCGTGTGTGTGTGTGTGAGTGAGAGAGAGAGAGAGAGTTTGTATGTGTGTGTGTGAGAGAGAGAGAGTGAGAGAGAGATAGGGGGAGATACAAATTTGATAATAGCAATTGGGAATATGGGAACCTTGACCGAAAAAATCAAAATCCGCAAGGGGATTAACTCATATTTTTAATCGAACAATATAAAGCAATTGTTTCCCTTACAACTAAAATTTGATTTATTTTTCTGTATAAATGTGCAAACAGATACAAATTAAAAACTAAAATGACTCCAGTGCATCCCGGACAGCGCCGGGTAGGTACATCCTGTGCATAATACTGAATCACACTGGTTGACAAGACAGTTGGGGCAAGCGTAGAAATAAGTGTTCTCATTTGAATTGTTGTGCTCATTTCAAATACAATCAATGTTCATACATCAACTGTATTTTTTTAGATATGCATATATAAATATGTAGTTTTTATTCGACAATCAGAGACATAACGCAGTCCACACACATCAAGTTATCCTAGACGCGAGTTTCGCCCTCTTTTGGATTGTTCAGTAGGATAAATCCCGAATCAGGATTTCAAATGTGAGTCACTTGCATTTTCAAGTAAAAGACTACATTTACCGACAATTATTAAATAGGGGTCATTGTTCTTAAATTTCTCCCATCCATTCAATACGTAATACATTATTGGACCCCACCGCCAAAAATTGAATTTTATCCAATGTAAGAAATAGTTTTTTAAAAAGTTAATATGATGTTATGGGTTGGGTGCAAAAAGGCCATAGGGTTTTATTTACTCCTCCCCAGGAGTTAGGCACAAGCCCAGATTTATCTTACTCCCACAAGTAAGATGTGACCCAAGATCGGGTCGAGAAAGTGAGGTTTGAAAAGCCAGCGCCCGCGAAGTGAGCACTCTGGCCATTTAAAAATTGCCTACGCAGCCCCGTCGGCATTCCCCGGTAGGGGCGCCTCAGACAGTAAGCAATAAACTTACTCCTCCCCAAAGAGGGGAGGCAAAGCCTGGGAGGGTGGACCTCCTAGAACTGCACAGGGCAGGCGTGCAGTATCCATCGGAACAGATACTACACTTTGATCTTTGCCAAAAGGCCGTTCCTCATTCAATCCCGCACAAAGCCGGGTGTTCTTGCTGGTTGTATTATATAAATAATAGTATTATTTACTTATGTTTCTGTTCTCTATTTTTGTTATGATTTTTCCGTAATATCCCTTTCTTAATATTGCATGAAATAAACATGTGTTCTATATACATTAAATACCTCAAATGATTCTGAAATGAAAAGAAATACCGATAAACGTTATTATAGTGCTAATAACATGGTACAACGGTAACAAATGAAAATTGGCTAGTGAGGAGTTTGATATCTTAGCTTAAATACTATTCAAGTTCCACTTTTAGAATCTCACAATATAACTTTATATGTTAGATGAATGATGTGATATACAGTTGGATGAATTAGAGGTATGATCACGTTAACCCATCAGTTATCTTTTGATGAACGAAGTTTAACGACGTTGGGTCTGGGCAGTACCAAATGAGTGACCATTTGAGAATGCCAGATGTTGTCTGTGCAAAAAAAAATGAAAAAAACTATCGTCATTAAAATCATATCGCTTGAGTGGGAGACATATGCGACTGGGAAGCGCTTGTAAATTTGATGTTCCCTAGAAACCTCCTCGTTTGGGGGGGGGTCGAAATTTTTTTTTTTAAATTAAAATATTTCTTAGGGTAGGGGAGAGTAAAAATTTGGGGGGGGGGAGAGGATAAAAAAAAATTTGGGGGGGGGGTCGGCAAAATTATTATTTTTTTTAACTTAAACAGGGCTCATTAATATGAGTTCTTTTTATGATAGTGACACTACATGAATGAACTTGATTTTTGTTCTTGGATACGACAGGGGCGCATTAATATAAGTTCTTAGGTATGCGAACTGGGCTGGAGATAGGTACATATATAGTATGTGCACCCTTGCAGAGATAGGTAAGTATATAGTATGCGCACCGGGGCGGCAATAGATACGAATAGAGTATGTGCACCGGGGAGGCGATAGATACGAATATAGTATGCGCACCGGGGCTGCGTGTCGCACCAGGTCAGGAAGAGGTGATAATTGACTATTGAATAGTGTATCTGAACTGAGCATCTCCGAATTAGGTTAGAACACCGATTGCTCCTCTGCGCCTTTGTCAGCTAATGTAATCCACGGTGATCAACACTCAAACAATTTGCCCACACCGTCAAATGGCCACAGCTTAGTTCCAGGATGGATCAAACGCGTACCCTCATTCCCCTGTCCCCGCTTTGCCTTTTTTTTTTCTACAAGCGGGTCTAGATCGAATCCACCCGCAGGAGGTCGTAGCGTTGGTCTTTTGTGGTCAAAGAGAAGCGGACTTGGTTTCTTTTCTTGTCTTTTTATTATTCAATAGAGCACAATCGAACCGCGTTCAGGATTGTTTCTCAATCGATTGGCAAAACAAAGCGAGGCGACGACCTCCCACCCCAGCAGCTCAATACAGCATTCGTCTCACGACAACGCTTCATCGTTTCATCAGATAACCTTCTCTTCTTTGTGTTGATTTTTTTTTTGTTTGTGTTTTATTGTTGTCCAGCAAAAAGATTCTCTTCCCGTATCCTTCTTTCAAACAACGGCGTCTCTTCGTTTCAACCGTTTAAGTCTTTTGAGCGTCCCAATTGTTGGAGTCAGTCACGACATATTCAAGCAACAACAAAATATTGGAGCATGCTTGCCTAATCTTTATAACTTTGGACACACGTCTGTCTGTCTATCTGTCATCCGTCTCTCTCTCTCTCTCCCTTTCGCTCTCTCTTTCTCTCTTTCGCTCTCTCTTTCTTTCTCTCCTTCTCTCTCTCTCTCTCTCTATCTCTCTCTCTCTCTCTAAAGTGTTAAGTATCACAGTTTATTCGCTGTTCAAAATTGGCCGAGTGGTTAAGGCGTCGGATTTGAGTTGAAAAATACTCGTAATCCGGGGTTTCGAATCGCATGACCGGTAGTGAATAGTCATATCTCTATGCTGATGAGTCCCGATTATAAAGGACGAAACGTATACATACATAGATAATAAACAATAACAAATATGTATTATATATATATATATATATATATATATATATAAGAAAGGAAGGATGAAGGTAATCCGACTTAATGGGGAATGAAAAAGGAAAAACCAAAAAGGATGTTTTTTTTATATATTCAACAACGTTTCGTCTTTATTTGTAAGACTTCCTCAGGATGATAATTTAAAGAAAAATGTCATGCAAGTACGTGAAAATATTGGGTTGACATGATGGGTTGATGAGAAAAAGTAGTAGCCACTACTGGGTGCGCAGACCCGAGGTCCGGGCTAAGTGAAGTCAGTAGCATGGAATGAAATTAATGAGGATGGTTCTGAGTGAAAAAGTGGAGGGGTGGGGATGAACGGAAATATATATATATATATATATATATATATATATATATATATATATATATATATATACAACTTCTTCTGTTAGATAGTGGGGAAAATCCCAGCAGAGTGCTCGATTAATTGAGAATCAAAATTAAGAGCGTAATATGTATTTATTTTTTGGTACAGAAAACTAGTACGACATAAGTACCGTCGGTTTCAAGCTCAGAAGGACTTAACCATCCGGCTCTTTTCAGCTTATGTTGTCACCTGTTACAGAAACTTGAATTGACGTATCACCCTTGTTTGGATACGTTATTTGCTTTGGAGTGGTTTGTATATTTGTTTAGAATTTGTCTTAGGGGGAGAAATGTGACACTACAAAGTTTAATAAACTTCGAAAAAGGGGGGGGGGGTAAAATGTAACAGTTAAGATGTAAAATTGAAATTTTTTTAATATTTCTATACAAGTGCCGTGATTCAACGTTTATTAGGAGCGTATATTAGGCCGTTAAATGTTTTGAAGGGTTAAGCTGGTGTCGTCTAGAAAGTGCTAAGGAGAGAATATGGGTTTGTTTTAGGATTAAACTTTTGAAAGTATAAAAAGGTATTAAAAAATGCATCAAATTTAAATTCAAAGCCTCGATTAAAAGATTTTAAATCAATCTAAAATGAATTTAAATTAATATTTAACTCAATTCGAGTCTTGCAAGCTGGTAATCGATCTAAGGGGAGTAACTCTACAAGGTTTTTTAATGATTCTGTATCTTGAATTTAACAATTTTAACAAAGGTGTAATGAATATGTAGACTTATTATGGCAGTAATACTATTGGTATACTGATTAAGTCTTATCTAGAGATAAGAACAAGTATTAGGTCGACAAGATTGAAACTGGTAGGTGTGTCCTAGCAGGATGAAAGTGTTCATATTACCACTGCTTATACTAATAGTATTTTTAAAACTTCGTATAGCATACCATATGTGAATGTTTTTTTATTCCCACAGATCTTTTTTTGCCGACAGAAACAGCGGTCCGTCTCTCTAAAGTAGTGGGTGAAGACTAGTTGTAAAGATGTCTGTAGAGGTGATGTGGCCGTAGCGGTGATGTGGCCGTAGCGGTGATGTGGCCGTAACGGTGATGTGGCCGTAGCGGTGATGTGGCCGTAACGGTGATGTGGCCGTAACGGTGATGTGGCCGTAACGGTGATGTGGCCGTAACGGTGATGTGGCCGTAACGGTGGTGTGGCAGTCATAGAGATGCTGATCCTTTCTTCTTCCTTCTCTTGGTGGCTGAAGTAATGAAAGCCATTAAAAAGAACAACAAATAACTTCATTGATTGCTCTGAGACTTAATGTGCAGCAAGTGCATCAATATGAACTGCATCTTCCCTTTCCAATCCACCGTATAGTGGAGAAGGACTCGACACCCACGTTTGGTCACTTCGACGCAAAATTCCTAGAGGGGAAAACTTTCTTGTTTTTCTGCAACATACTTCCTCCAATGACGTCATATTTTGCCACGTCATCTACATTCTAAACTTCAAAGTTCTAAATGGAATTTCCATCTGTCTGCTAAATTTAAATTTTTGCACACACATATGTAAGTATTGTTAAAACAGAAAACATGTATTTCCCGATTAACACTGAGAGAACAACAAAACGATTTTAATAGAGTAAACTATTTATTGAAATAAACTATAAAAGATATAAAATATAACTTACAAATAATAATAATAATAATAATAATAATAATAATAATAATAATAATAATAATAATAATAAATATTAAGAAAATTCCTCGAGCCCGAAAACCAACTCATATAACCAGATGGCCCCAACCAATCATAAATAAACTGAAATAGAATAATGTTGCGTCGACACAAATAGAAACATAGAACATAAGACGAAACCAAGAAGAACTGAAACTGCCAGTGTAGATATGTATTTTAAAAAGATAATCATCATCAGCATCGGTTGATGCCACACAAAATGGGCATGAAGGACTAAGGAGGATGGAAAGACTAAATAAGAAGACCGCCATTCAGACCTCTACTGAAAGAACACAGAGTACTGGAATCAAGAGAGACTTATTGGCACTCAAATTCGAAAGAAAACAAACGACTGGTATTAGCGATAAATTAATGGCGAACGGCTGCTGCGAAAACGCAAATGGATTAGCAATGGATATCGAAAGAAGTGAACAGTGCTAAATATCTGAGGATATTTGTTGTCAGTCAGACGCCAGGGAACATTATCTGTTGTTGCCAGTAAGCGATCACTTCTTCTGTATAAATAATAATAATAATAATAATAATAATAATAATAATAATAATAATAATAATAATAATAATAATAATAATAATAATAATAATAATAATAATAATAATAATAATAATAATAATAATAATAATAATAATAAGCTCGTTGTCAGCGAGAAATCAATGGTAATTGTAAGATAATGAAGAGTGACAAAAATGAATCGTGGACGAGTTCATTGTGGGTGGCACGTCGAGAAAGAAAGAAAGCGACTTGATAACTGTTAAAAATGGAGAAGTTTCCGCAGTGCAAGCGAGACTTGAAAGACGGCGGTTTCAGAAACGCGAAGAACCGAAACGCTTGGTGATCGGAGTACCGGAAGATGGGAGTTTACCGACGTTTATGGCACCGATAAAGCTTTATTGGCTATGGTACCCAAATTGCGGATGATAAGCAAGTTGGTACCGTGAAAGAATCCCCTGACTTGTATTTCATCAAACAGACAATTGGAAGTGCTTGTGGAACAATTGCTTCAGTTCACGCTCGGATAGACAATGCAGAGCAAATTGCTTTCCAATCAGATGTATATATGAACGAGTTTCTAGCAGAAACCAAGTCTGTGACCTCAGCAAGAAAAAGATGAAAATGAGACAAAAATATGTCAAAAGATTTTTTTATATGTGTTTGCGTAGCCGGCGTAAACCATCCGATGATGGGAAATAAAGAAAACCAAAGTTTTTTATATACGTTCTGTTCTTTGTCATTCTTGTTGGATCTTACCGGGTACCCTGAAAGAACGGGTAATGCAACATAATCAGCTGTTGCGATAACGCAAAGTCATTTGTAAAGGTTATCGTGGAGAGCACTGGAAATCTGGGGAGACTCTTGGGAACACAACCGTTTATCATCAGAGAATAATATCTGATTATGACCTGTGTGAGAACTCCTAGTGAGTAACAACAACAACAACAACAATAATAATAATAATAATAATAATAATAATAATAATAATAATAATAATAATAATAATAATAATAATAATAATAATAATAATAATAATCGGCAGTGGGTGACCACTGACGATGACCAGTGTGATAACTCCTAGTGAGTAAATAATAATATAGGCTGGACTAAAGAAGAACCCATGCACCTTGACAAGAGGACTACAAAATTAATGACCATGCACAACGCACTACACTCAAAAGACGATACGGAAGACTTTACGTGAAAAGAAACGAAGGGGAGAGAGGGCTGTTAAATATAGAAGACTGTGTGGAAGACACAAAAAAGAAATACATAACCCAGAACAAAGAAAAGCTAATGACCGCAGCAAGAGACACCGTCCTAATGAACAACTCGGGAAGCACCGAAACGAGAAACAAAAGATAAGAAAAGAAAAGAGGGAACTAAAACAACTATATAGACGTTTCATAAGACTGACAAGAGAAGAAACCAACGAAAATAGCTGGGCATGGCTAAGTAAAGGACACTTCTTTACTGACAATAGCACAGAATAATGCGATTAGGACCAACTACATTAAAGCTAAAATAGATAAAACCCAGGAAAACAGTAAATGCAGACTGTGGGGACAAAAAGAAAAACAGTAAATCACATAAGTGAATGCAGCAAACTAGCCCAAAATGAAACAAACATGACTGTGTGGAGAAAGCAGTACACTGGGAACTGTGCAAACGATTGAAGTTCGAACACGCGGAAAAATGGCACAGACATAAACCAGATACAGTACTGGAAAACGACAAACAAAATATCCTCTAGGATATGGAGGTACAAACAGATAAACTCATACAAGCAAGGAGACCGGATGTCATAATAATCGACAAGAAGGAAAAATCCAGCTGCCCCAGAGTAAAAATCAAGAACACGGAAAAACGAAGCAAATACACGGAACTTGCTAGAGAACTGAAAGGGTTATGGAGCTTGAAGAAAGTAAATATAATACCAATTATCGTAGGAGCACTAGGAACAGTCCCAAAAAGGTTGGAAAAAAGACTGGGAGAAATTGGAATCAAAGAGAGCATTGAGACCATACAAGGGACGGCAATGATCAAAACAGTAGCAATCTTAAGGAAAATCCTCGAATGCGGAAACCAACCCGCATAAGCTACGAACGGTAACCAGTCACATGGAATGTACAATAGGAAGAAAACCAAACCACAGGAAGAATACCACAGATCAAACCAATAAAAAAACTGCAAGAAATGTAATCTGCCCACCCTCGCCCAAAATTGATGGCATCGGCTTCGGCTGACACTACACAAAATAGTCGTAGAAGGTCAAGGAGGATGGGAAGACCGAAGAGATATAGCACTAACCAGACCTCCACTGGAAGAGTGCAAAGAGGGATGGGACCTTGGAGAGGCTCATTGACACCCAAATCCAAAGGGAGACCAATGGCGTTGCCAGCGATCAATCAATGTTAGGTGGCTGTTGCGATACCGCAGGGTCATTTGCGATGGTGATCGAAAAGAGGTGGTGGTGGTGGTGGTGGTGGTGGTGGTGGTGGTGGTGGTGGTGGTGGTGGTGATGATGATGGAAAAAATGTGCATTATTCGAGATGAAGAAGGGAAACACGAAACTACCGAAGGCGTCGAGCTACCCATTTAAGAGGTCGTGATGACACTTGTTTAGTGTTATGACTGGGCATTTTGGAATCAGGCGCCATCAAATCAACAGAGATTAAAAAAAAAAGATGATTAAAAGAGAACAAAAAGCTCATTGACATTCAAGAATTTAAAAGAAATGTAATAAAAACGATAGATACTTGGGTAGTACCCTGGTAGGATACTCTGGACATTTCATAAACTGGACACAGCAGGAACTGGATAACAGAACTAGAAAACAAATGGCTATGCACAAGCACTACACCCCGGAATGATGTTGATACACTCTCCATAAAAAAAAAAACAGAAAGAAGGGAGAAGACACATAAGCATTGATGATTGCGTAGACAATGGAATTAAAGAATTAGAGTCGTAGGTACTGATATCGATCCTGACCCAGTTTTCGTGAGGTTCGACTCGGAAGCGTTCGGCAGTCCTACGCAAACGCCCGAGTGTTGACGAGCCGAATGGTACCAGACGACAATTTTGATACGATGCTGCGTCCTGTGATTGTAAGTTATATTTCCAATAAATTTTCTAAAAGAAACAACAACAAAAAAATAAAACAAGCAAAACATAGCGAAGTTACTGTTATCAAATAAATATTTTTTGTTATTTTGATACGTTGCTGCGTCCTATAATGTTTAGCTATAGTTGCAAGAAATTTTTTAAACAACAAAACAAATAAAACAAGCAAAACAGAGCGAAATTACTGTTATCAAATAAATATTTTAAACCCTACCCCTAACCCTAACCTAACCCTAAACCCTAAACCCTAAACCCTAAACCCTACACCCTACACCCTAAACCCTATCCCTAAACTCTAACCCTAACCCTAACCCTAACAACAACAAAAACGAAACCGGCCAAAGATTATTATCATAGGACGCAGCACCGTATCAAAATTGTCGTCTGGTACAAATCGGCTCGTCAACTCTCGGGCATTTGCGTAGGACAGCCGAACGCTTCCGAGTCGAACCTCACGAAAACTGGGTCAGGATCGATATCAGTACCGAGTCGTACTTAACATAAAATACAGAGAGCCTGATCATTGTCGCCAAAGACAGCATCACAATGAACAATATAAATAACTGTGAAATGGGGAATATGCCAATGACTATTCATAGAACAGACCAAATAAATTGTGCACAAGAAGACATGGAAAAGTAAAGCCAGATTGATGCTGACAGCATAAAAAAAACTAAAGTACTTTTGATTCCAATTTTTCCTTTGTTGAAGAAAACTGTTTCTAGTGCTCCTACAATTACTGGCATTCCGGCAGTTTTCATGCCTCATACTGCCTTAAGGTCTCAGAAAAGTTGCATTTATTTAGTTAGTTTTTTCTGCCTACTTCAGTTTCACGCTGTGATCGGATGGGATGGTAGCAGAGTGTCCTTTTCGTAGCCATGTCCATGTTTTCTGGTGGGCGATCTCTTTAGTTCATCTTAGAAATAAACTACATAATAACATATTTTCCATTTTCCTATCTTCTCTATCGTGTTTCTCGTTTCTCTGTCTTCTGTATTGTTCACATAGGTGTTGTCTTTGGCGGCAGTAATCAGCATCTCTGTATTTGTGTTATGTATTTAGCTCGTGTTTTTATTGTGTTGTCTACGCAATGATCTATGCTTAATGGTCCTATTCCTTCTCTTTTCTTTTTATATAGAGCATGTGAACATGCCCCTTCGAGTTTTGTGCTTTGTGCATAGTCATTAGCTGCCTATTTCTTTGATCAATTCTTTTGTTCAGTTTAAGTATCTTATCAGGTGTACTCCCCTAATATCTATTCCTTTTATTGCATTTTTCTTTTGCAGTTTCGTTTCAAGAGGTGTTCTTGATCATCTGGGCTATTCTCTTTTTATTATCTTTTTCATTGCTGCTTGCTTAATAGTGTTCGTTTTGCGGATGCCTTGATATTTTAGTTATCCTATTCGTCAAGTGGTCTTATGATCTATCAATTAGGTAGCTTTATACGTTATTTTAAGGTTTGCCTTTTCCTAGTTTTCCCGACAAAGGCTTTACATAGCTAAGTGAAGAAGCCTATTCATAGCTAAGAGAAGAAGAGACGAATTTATAGTTTCTTAAGGTTACACTACTTACACTGCTATACTAATAAAGGTGAGAAAGGTATGGACTCGCTATTTATACGTATACAATGAACCGTTCGCAATAGGTATCGTGATTCGGTATTAAATAGCCTTAAAGGGTTAATATAAGTAAAGTAGACAAGACAAACCAGACTCCATCGAGACAGATTAAGGGATGGACACTGGAGAACTGGGTGCGACGTTGCAGGACGACTAGGGGGCGGATATCGTCCTGGGAGTCCTAACCGCTATTGCTGAAGGATGGTGAAGATAAAGCGTATATGTATGGATATGTTTCTGAATGAGCACGTGCGATCGTTTGTGTAGAGATATGTACTTTATATATATATATATATATATATATATATATATATATATATATATATATATATATATATATATATATATATATGCGTTTGTGTGTGTTGTTCAAATAGACATATATATATAATTTCAAATCAATACTTTGACGATGCGTCGCGGCAGGTGTCCGTCGCCATGAATAGGCCGACTTCCGCTATGTTAGTATGTCTAACCGGTTCGGGGGTGTCGTCCTCAATAATATGCACCCGGCAGTCACTCATCACCCCCACTACCTTAGACTGAACATCAGATAGGTTGGAAAGTGTATGAGAACATTGATCGGCTATAAAAGTAATCAAAAAGAACGAACCGGCCGAATTTGATTCCTTTTATGTGGATGGCCCGAATCGTTAACGCTAAAGCTGAACAACATGGCGGATGTGACGGCGGCGACAAACGCCAGCAAGCAAATGAACAGGGATAAAAATCTCAGATCATAATAAACCGAAACTGCACTGTAACTTCAAACTCTCAATTTTCTTTTCGCTCGACTGGGTTTCAGCGTGGCGATGGGCGGGGCCACACGTGCCGACCTGAAATCAGTTTTAGTTCGCTTTTTCGTTAAAACGTGAATTTTCTTTTTGATTGAGATCTGCTCCAAAATGTACACAATACATTGTTGCGAGAAAATATGTTTCCTTAAAATGTGTTTTTGTTACTTTTTTTTAGTTCGAATGTGAAAAAATAAATCGGCATATACTCCACCTTTTTGCTTTTTATCTGTTATTAGATTAAATGTGAGTCGATCGACGTTTGTTTTCTTAATGACTTGTCTTATATTCTTCTAATAACTCAAAATACATGCTAAATATACCCTAATTCTCGATTCAGTTATGTCTGAAAAATTATTTTAATTGTTCTGGTTAGCCGTAATTTATAATTAACTGAACGAGTATCCCCCTCTCTCTCTCTCTCTCTCTCTCTCTCTCTCTCTCTCTCTCTCTCTCTCTCTCTCTCTCTCTCTCTCTCTCTCTGTTACATTGTGGATGGACGTATGCCGGATGGCGAGTACATGAGCTAGTGTGAATCCTTTAGTCGGACGAACAGTGCAGGGTAGAGTGACACGAAAGCTTGTAAAATGAAACTAGTTCCCAGGAAAAATGGCAGGCAGAGATGACTTATGAGGTCAAAATATGTTAGACAGAAAGAGATATGAGTGGACATGAAGTAATGACGTCACAGATGTCAAATTAATAGGGAACGAAGGTTTTAGAATCAGTCATCGGTGTAACTTTAAACGGGGCGGATCGTCGTCATGTAGTACCTAGAACAAAAACGTTAAAATCGCCGCAGGAGAAATGTAGCCAAGACTCTCATTATGTCTGTCAGTTTTAATAGTAAGCTATTACGTAATAAAAAATAAGAAATTTGATCTTTCGCGAAAGAAGTATTATTTAATCTTTCAACGTGAATATTTCTTTCCAGAGTAAATTTTTAAACTCTCAGATCTCTCATCTTAGATTTCATTTCTGTACGAGATAAAAAGTTCTATTAGAACGGGAGTTACTGGCCACACTAATGACGATGCACGCGGGTTTCATGACAAAAATCGGATAAGTTTATTTTTTATTAATTAGTCTAATTTTGTCAATCTTCAGAGGGTTACAGTATACATTGTTGAATAGCGGAAAAGCATGTTATAACAAAAACACTTGACGGGAAAATACGGTGAAAATCCAGATTGATTTCTGATAAAAATTCGGCAAACTGAAGTAAATAAAGGCAAAACACTCACTTGGGAAAAAGGTGACCACTTCAGAAAAAGAAAAAAAGAAAAAAAAACTCTAACCCTTAATAAGACGTTCACACTCAAGAAAACACACAAATCAGAATTCTCAACGATGGCCCCTATATATATATATATATATATATATATATATATATATATATATATATATATACAACAATGTCATATATATATATTTATATATAACATTGTTGAAAATAATTGACAGCTCATATCGTGTTTAGCAATTTTCATGGATTTGTTTTGCTCATACCCTTATACATTAAAGATAAGTAATTATGTTATGAGTTATTTCCCTTTACTTCAGCAATAATATATATCTCAAAACACGTTGTATTTAAAACATCAAATGGGGCTTTCCAAATAAATTACGTTATTATTATTATTATTTATTCTTTACTCTTAAATGGTTTCAGAAAGTACTGAAACGAACTTAAAAAGAAATTATGTTTTCAATAATTTGCTTAGGAACAAATTTCTGTTTTTAATAATTTACTTACGAACAAATTTCTGTTTTCAATAATTTGCTTGCGAAAAAAATAAGTCCGTCAAATTTTCTTATACTCCCGGACAACGCCGAGTAAGTACATCGAGTAAAAGTTATCTAAACAAAATATCTAGACAAAGAAAAAAATATTCAAATTAACATGATTTTGAAACATTCTTATTTAACTTACATGAATAAACTGGGTTTATAAAACCTAAAATCATTTCATAAGTTGAAATATAAAACGAAGCCAGAACATATTTAAATAAATATTTTAATATCGTTTGAGTAAATGTATATAGTTTGTTAGTCACTTAAAATGTGGCTAATCACATCTTTCAAATGTTAGCTATATTCCCGAAGTTCTGAAATTTCCACGTTCTCCAATAGTAATTTACGTTGGTATTTCTGTAATTGTTTTGGCGTGTAACTGCCTTCAAATCGTCAATTGTTGTCGGTCGATGCTTGTAGATCTTAGTTTTTGAGTAGGTATAAAAGAAAATAATCACGTGGAAAGAGGTCGGGCAAGTGCACAGACCGTCTAATGTAACTTACTAAGGATTTCAAATATTTTGGAAAGAGCTATATATATATATTTGTGTGTGTGCGCGCGCACGATTGTCATCGCAAGATATAAATCTTAGGTCAAGCGGTTCTTTTATTTGAATTTATTTGAATCATTTTAAAGAACATCCTGTCCAGAGTCAAACCTAGTCTCTAAGTCAAGGGTCGGCTACCCCCAGCCCGCATAGCATGTCATCGGTCTGCAACAGTCAACAACAATGCAGTTTGGTAGAAAACACTATTGGATACGAGACTAGGTAAACAGAACAATGACAATATTGTAACATATTTACCAACGTTATGTGTCAAACCAGGATGGTATGGATCCTTTTCAGAAAGAGAGAAATAACTACTCAATTGGAGTGTGTTTTCGCCTGGAAGTCGGGAAATTATGGGATGTTCGTTGCAATAGTTTCATGACATTTAGTCATTGTTGAAGCCTTAGTTGATATTTCGTGTTTGATATCATTAAATTATTGTTATAACATTTTACCAGTAATAATTTTATTATTATTATTATTATTATTATTATTATTATTATTATTATTATTATTATTATTATTATTATTATTATTATTATTACATGTTTATATTTAAATGTATAGTTTTAAATCGTTTGACCGGCGGTACAGTTTCATCATCCATGAGTGTTAGTGAACACAAAACATATATGTCCATGGATAATAAAAAATATTTATTTATTAAAAATAATTATCAAGTCGAGCACTTACAGAGAGATTCAATCGATATTCAAATATAGCCACATTTATAGTCGTCTCTCTTAAGGTAGATAGAACACTGTCTAGTTGTCATTATTAGATGAATGTCGACTTTGTTTCATTACAATGGTGCTTTTTACTCGTCGTTCGGTATTCATTGTTCGTTCGTCAGTGCTCATAGCTGAACGACCCGAATAAGATGAGGTGCAAACAAACGCATGTGAACAAAATGCAATGGTTTCAGAAAGTAAAGATTACAGTTCTATCTTCCTAATATATCACGGTAGATGATAACACAATACGACCATCCTTCTTTCGTCCGTAGCTCATGCAGTTCACAGCAACCCAATCCCGTAATTTCTCTAATGTTTCTCAGTAAGATTGAATATAATGTAATGTTTCGAAACTTTTTAGGAACACAATCTAGATTTAATTATGACGTTCGTTTGTTTTTTTTTGTTTTTTCGACTAATTATTTTGTCGACCTTATTCCGAAACCTAGTTTTCTTAACCTTTTAGATCCCAACCAAACGGAGAGTAGAAAGTAGTGGGTTTACTTTCGACAGCCTCGTAACTGTCGTCTCCCTTATTTTGTTCTTTAGTCTTCACATTCTTTTAGCTATGTTTCTGACAAAGGAGGAATAATTGCTGTTTTCTGAGTCGGAATCTATCAATCTAGCACTCATCGTTGGATATTTTTGACCTTGAAGTAATATTTTTTAGTACTTACATCAAGTGGCTTCATGTCTTGTCTTGATGAAATTTGTATAAAAAAAATATTAAACAATTGCTTGCGATTTACGTAACAACAACTCCCTAGTGGTTTATTTATGTAATGCCAAAATATATCGTCTATCATAGAAGACCAACAGGTGGCCCCTGTCTGAAGAGTTCTTCCTTGTCTGCATCCGACAGGGCGTAAAAAGACTAGAGGGTGTATATTCTATCAAAATAAATGAGGCCGATTCGAGACAGCAGACCTTGAACACACAAAAGGTCGAATGTAAATATAATCTATATACTAATAAAAACGCTGTTGATCTTGCTTGCATGTCCAGGGGCGCATTGGATGACGCCATCGTCTTATGATGTCATCCATTAAACAAAGATGGGGATAACCGTGCACAATGGATGACGTCACAAAATGATGATGGTCTAGAAAGAGAATGGTAGAAATCTTTCATTTAAGCAACAAAAATGGGCAGGAGTCGCCTACTAAGGGGACCGTCTAGACCTCGGGGGGGGGGGGGGTAGTAAACATTAAAGTTTGTTAATCCTAAAACTTTACTGCAGTTTAACGAGACATCTTATCGCCAGAACGAACGTTCCTTGTACATTTGAATACATATATATATATATATATATATATATATATATATATATATATATATAAGGGGAGTTTGAATTACCTACTAGACACTATCCTCGAGTGTCTTCGGTCTCTCTGTACAAGGGTTTGTCAGGACAACCTGACATGAGGATACTTACCCCTATAAGTAAACCCTGACCAAATATTCAAAATTACATAGTATTCGCAGCACAAATAAGATACCTTCAGCTTCAGCACGGCTATACACTTGCTCATACGAGGAATAGTGCATCTTCTAGTGTTGTTACCTCAAGTAACACCACGTAGCTGGATACTCCACCAGACTAGATGAATTCTTGTCCTGGAATCCGGTAAGACCAAGAGACCACAAGAAAGATATACTATGACAAACTTGACTATTCAGTTGGGGAGAGAATAAATTTATTATTCTTAACTTTTTTACTAACTCAATGTTTGAGAAATAAAGGAGAATTTTAATAGAATATTCGGGTATCTATGTATCTCATATAGAGATCAAGTGTTAGCCCCAGGAAAGGGGCTCCTTGATTTCCGAGAACTTCGACTGAAGTAAAATTAAACATTCAGTGAATATATATATATATATATATATATATATATATATATATATTTGTGTTATAGTGGAATAATTCCAGGAGGAAATCCGGGTATGAGAGCTCAATGTAGTAAACAGAGCAATAATAAAATATAATAACACGAAATCACATAATTGTCGATGCAATAATTTATTTCAACCGTTCGGTTTTTTCAAGCATCACTCAGACAATTACATTTTTGAGACTGATAGAAAATTGAATTTCCCTACTACAGTTCCAATACAATCATAGATGGTGGTAGTAGCAACAAATTTGATACATCTTTTATAGAGAGGGGGAAAATTTAAAACTTATATTTAACTATGGCGGGCGAAGGGGAGGGATCTTTAAGTTAATCAACTAAAAACTGCCATGTCAAAATTATGACACATACGACTTGGCGATATCAACCATATAGGCAATTTTACTCACGCGCATACACAAAACTAAATACGCAGACATCATATGCGCACTCACATACATAATCTCACTCGCACATTATCATAATCACATACGCAACTTTTATTCATCTCTAGCCAGAATGCGTCCGGCGAAACTCGTGTTCTCAAAATCGGTTAGAGAAAAGAAAGAAAAAAAGAGAAAGAAAGAAACAATTAACAGGCACAGAGAAGATATAGACAGACCGCGTGTCATAAATTCTCAGTCCGTCTGGGTTCCAAGAAAGGGAATCTAATTGAAATAAGATTACACGCACATACATATATGTATACATACAAATCCATACGCACATACACACACATATATACACATACACACCCACACATATACATATCTATACACATATACATATACACACATATATACATATATATATATATATATATATACATATATATACATACATGAATACACCTATATATATCTCTGAATCTATTTGAACTATTGACTAAATGCATACGCATGTAGTTGTTCACACATGTAAACATACATACACATACATACATACACACATATATACATATACGCACATATACACACATATACATACGCACACATACATATATATCCACACACCTACACACAATATTTACATAACACTCTATATTCTTACTGATGTAATATGAGTTCTAAAAATTAGTCTTACCTTATTTATATTTTAGATTAATTTGATAATCTATTATTATAAATATCATGCGGGGGGGGGGTTATCGTACCTAATGTTATTCAATTTGGTATCTTCACCGTTGTAATTCTAGAGGCCCATCGGATTACTAATTCAAGTCTAATAATGTCTATTGGTAATATTTGACATTTATACTTATATTAATTCAAAAACTAGTGTATTACCTGCAGAAAAAATTTTCATACCACTATCTTATTTTAAGTAAATAATAAATATCCGCGTACACACAAATACTATATATCACCAAGTCAGTAAATCTGTGTCTATCACAGATATTATTATAAATATTATGGGGGGGGGGGTTTACCGTAAGTAATGTTATTCAATTTGGTATCTTCACCGTTATAAGTCTAGAGGTCCATCGGATTACTAATTCAAGTCTAATAATGTCTAGTGGTAATATTTGGCATTTATACCTATATTAATTCAATAACCGCAGAATTTTTTTTAAAAAACACTATCTTATTTTAAGTAAATAATCTGAATAAATAAATATTTCAAAATACCATTATATACGCACAAATACTATATATCACCAAGTCGGCAATTCTGTGTCTATAGCAGATATTATTATAATGTTGGTGGTGGTGGGGGGGGGGGTACCTTAAATAATGTTATTTAATTTGGTATCTTCACCGTTATAAGTCTAGAGGTCCATCGGATTACTAGTCGTTGATTATTTTAAATTTATATTTATGTCTGCACTTAGCCATAAGTTCATCTCGTTTATTTAAGAGGTTATTTCGATCATATTTTAGGATTCTTATTTTTTCTTCTAGACATAAGTTGCATCTTTGTCTAAATCCATCTGGAATATTCGAAAAACATAAGATTGACCACGAAACCACCGGGGACCTGTTCTCATTTTTCAGATGCCACCATTGTTTAGCTAACTCCGTTTTGCTCTTGAGTTCTGGGTTATTGAAAGAGTGTTTGTGGTCATAAAAACGTTGTTTCCAGTTTCCCGCGGAGATGCCGATGTAAACCTTTTTATCCCTGTTGTTATCTTCCGGATGAATAGTGGCCTTATAAACCACACACTCAACTTTACAGTTACCGTCCAGTGGGCAGTTATTTTTCACTTGACAATTACATTTATTTACTGTGACCTTATTCTTACTAGGATTGTTAAGTAATTTACGATTATGGGTGCTGATAATTCTGTCCATGTTCTTGGTGCAAGAGTAGCTGATTTTAATGGTTTTTCTATTAAATATCTTCCTAAGTGGATTATTTATGCTAAAATGTTTATCTACCAGGTTCAAGAATACTCTCCCGATGTTGATGTTAGATAGTTGGCAGTAGGGAGGATTGAACCATATTATTTTTCGGCCTGTATTCCTGGATTTATTTTTATTTTCTTTCTTGGTATATTTGAGTTTTTCATTATATCCGCTTTTCTCTAGCGCTCCATTGTATAAATGCTTATTTGCTTCAAAGATGTCTCTGTTAGCCGAAAGCTTATTTATTCTAGTATTAATTGTTTTAGGTATTTGTTTAATTATGCAGTTCGGGTGGTTAGATCTAGTGTTGATATAAGATGGTGTGTGATTATCTTTATTGAAGGGTTTGTATGTCCCCTTTCCTAAGTCTAAGGTAATATCTAGATAGTTTACTTCTTTACAATTTGGGGTTATATCTATTTTAAATCCAAGGTATTTGAATGCTCTTATTAATTTTTTATGTATTTTGGATACCAGGGGGCCGTCACTATTGGGGATAACAATTAGTCCATCATCCCTATATAACCCCACTAAATTAGGCTCTACAATTCTGCTAATAGTGTACATTATAAAAATGCCCACCAGATCGGCAATCTGGGCTGAGTCAAAAGCACCCATCGGGACATCAAATTTGTTGTTGTTCAATTTAATCCATGTTTCTCGATTGTTTATAAGGATGGATTTGCGACAGGCCATAATTAATCTTACCTGCTCATCGGAAATATCCACGAAATTCCCAGCATAGTTAATGCTGTTCGTAAGTAATTCCTTGGAAATCGAGGGGTAAAAATCCATAATATCGAATTGTATAAAGCAGGCATTCCTCTTATTTTCAATTGATACATGGATTTGTATGTATACATATATGTATGTGCGTGTAATCTTATTTCAATTAGATTCCCTTTCTTGGAACCCAGACGGACTGAGAATTTATGACACGCGGTCTGTCTATATCTTCTCTGTGCCTGTTAATTGTTTCTTTCTTTCTCTTTTTTTCTTTCTTTTCTCTAACCGATTTTGAGAACACGAGTTTCGCCGGACGCATTCTGGCTAGAGATGAATAAAAGTTGCGTATGTGATTATGATAATGTGCGAGTGAGATTATGTATGTGAGTGCGCATATGATGTCTGCGTATTTAGTTTTGTGTATGCGCGTGAGTAAAATTGCCTATATGGTTGATATCGCCAAGTCGTATGTGTCATAATTTTGACATGGCAGTTTTTAGTTGATTAACTTAAAGATCCCTCCCCTTCGCCCGCCATAGTTAAATATAAGTTTTAAATTTTCCCCCTCTCTATAAAAGATGTATCAAATTTGTTGCTACTACCACCATCTATGATTGTATTGGAACTGTAGTAGGGAAATTCAATTTTCTATCAGTCTCAAAAATGTAATTGTCTGAGTGATGCTTGAAAAAACCGAACGGTTGAAATAAATTATTGCATCGACAATTATGTGATTTCGTGTTATTATATTTTATATATATATATATATATTTATATATATATATATATATATATATATATATATATACTTTAAAATCACGTGAGAGCCAGCGGAGACATCATACAATTTACATTAGTAAAAACCATTCGCTAATTCTAGAAATTTATTTTTTAATAAGTTTGAATTTAACTTATTATTTGCGAATGGTTATTACTAAGGTATATTGGATGATGTCATCGCTTGCTATCACGTGATTTTCAGGTATGTATAGATAGATAGATAGATAGATAGATAGATAGATAGATAGATAGATAGATAGATAGATAGATAGATATAAATCCAACGTCTTTTATATATATATATATCTAACATTTACAGGTAACATGAATTGGGACAAATACATAGAAGACATTGCCAATGCTGCTGCAAAAGAAAGCGGGATCCTTCTACCGAACTAAAAATTTCTTACACCTGACCGTATCCTATATCTCTAAAATGCCACCATCCGCCTATTCATCGAGTGTTGTTGTCACATTTGGGCTGGTGCACCATCCACGAGTCTCTCCCTCTTAGAAAAGGTACAAAAAAGAGTCGCTAATCTAATAGGTCTCTCACTATCCACCAAGCTTCAGCCCCTGTCTCATCGCCGCAATGTTGCATCCTTGTGCTTCTTTTATAAGTACTTCAATGGAATGTGCTACGATGAACTTGTTGCTCTGGTGCCCCCCTCGATGTAAATACACTCGACCAACCCGACAATCAGCTGAATCCCATCCATTCACTGTGGGGGGGGGGGGGTCTCCAGATGCCAGATAGTCTTGTACTCCAATAGCTGCTTTCCTCGAGCTGCCGGCCTTTGGGCGTCCTTCCCTGCTCCCTGTTTCCCCCACTGTACCCACATGCAGAAATTTAAAACTAATGCGGACAAGCAGCTCCCAATTTAGGATGACCCCCAAAACTTTCACCCTAATTCTCAGTAGCCCCTTATGTCTAAAATGGCAACTTGCCTTGTTTGGTAAGGTAAAGGTCGCACGAGTGTCGTTGCCGACATCGCACACTGCCCATGGCCGTAGCGGCGGTGATTTGTTAAGAATCACCGTGTCTAGGGCACAGCATATGGAAGGCGGAGCCCATCTCTCTCCTGCCTTGAACCTTCCCTGAGTTTTAGTCAGGTACCCATTTACTGCTGGGTGGACAGAGGGAGTTTTCAGACCCGAAAATTCGCATGCCGTGAGTGGGATCGAACCCGGGCGTCCAGCCCAAAGACAAGTGCTATAACCACTCGTCCATTGTTTGGGTTGAACTATATATATAAAAAAAAAAAGACTTCCGCCCAGATGGTAGTTGTTCTGTGTCGATTAGCATGTTTCCGTACTTTCCGAAGACATCTTCAGGGTTGTGTTTTTTACGGGGAGGTTTCACAGCCCCAAATCGTCACCCATCCTGTATTGGCGAGGCTCAGCGTTGCTTAACCAACGATCTAACCAGAAACGGTGTGTCAACGTGATTATACCGTTTGTATATTTCGGCAGCCACAAGAAACAAATCTAAGAGAGCTCACGATATACTCATTGACAGTTATATTTAATGAAACACACAGAGTAACACAGACACACACACACACACACACATATATATATATATATATATATATATATATATATATATATATATATATATATATATATATATATATAAGGTACTAAAGCTTTTTTTTTAATGCAACTTTAATTCCTATATAATTTTATTTCTAGCTACCATATTGCAGAATGGTTCTTGCGTGTAGTGTTTAGATAGCATTTTATTATTATTATTATTATTATTATTATTATTATTATTATTATTATTATTATTATTATTATTATTATTATTATTATTATTATTATTATTATTATTACTATTGTTATAAAGAATTTTATTTAATATGCAAATTACCATATCGCACGGTAGTCTTAAGGGTAGTATATTATTATTATTATTTTGATTATTATTATTATTTATTTATTTATATATAAGTAACATTTTAAGCTGAATTATTTCGACACTTGATTGGGGAAATGGTAGTTTGATCTGTACCATTGGAGAGCCATGCATATAACTGTCCTGTTTTTAAATCTCCGAAACAGTTACATGGTAAACAGCTGATGATCCCCGTGTTAATATTGGATGCTTACGTTAAGTTTTTGTTTCACTGTTAGATACTTAATCCCCCCCTTTTTTTTTTTACTTACTATTATATATTTTATTTTTTTATGAATTTTCCAACGAATGTTAAGTCTGCACTATTTTGGATTTAGTTAGTTTCTGTGAGAATTTAAACTGCATTTTCCTTTCTTTTTTTTTTGTCTTTTTGTTTAAAATAACTCAAAGCTTTTTTAGACTATATATATACTAGAAGCTCTACACATTAAAATAAAACGACTATTAACAAGATTAATTTTAACACTAGTACTAACATACTTAAATGCTTATAATACCCAATAAATATAGTTTCATATTTAAATTTTCCCGCCATAATTAATTATAAATCTCATCCAGGTCCTTACTTGATTGACATTATTCCACTGAAGATGGACCCAGATGGGTCAGAAAGTACTCTGGATCAAAACGTAAATTACGGCAGTTTCATCAGCCAATTCTCATCCGAGATTAAGATTTTAATCCGGAAAATTGAAGGGATCAATACAAAAATATCCAGACAAGAGTTGTCGGTTATTTTTAATAATACGTGTCTTAAGGAAAAAATGCTGCCTCGATACACATATATATATATTAGTATTTCATGTATCCACATGAAATTTTATAAGGAGATATAATTTTTTATGTATCAATTTTCAGTATTTACTTCAACAGTGCTCGATACGTAAGTAGAGCTAGGTAGTAAGCTATGAAAATATATTTATGGCAATTAAGCTACACAGAGGCTCCCGCGTTTCATCCCCGGGGGGATCTTCAAGCTTATATATATATATATATATATATATATTATGTTTCACTAATTATAAGATATTAGTTGACGCTTATATCTTTTGTTGGATTGCTTCATATATATATATATATATATATATATATATATATATATATATATATAAGGATAAAATGAATGACATATCATGAAATCAAAATGCCGTCTTTTTCACACGCACACACACACACACACACACATATATATATATATATATATATATATATATATATATATATATGTATATATATATATATATATGAATGATTGTGGAAAGAGTAATTCCATTAAGTCTCTTTTCTTTATGTCTAACATCGGGTTGACGCGTGCAGCCCTATTTTGCGGGTTTGAAAATAAAAGACATCGGATGTTTATTCTCCCCCGCCCCCTTGTGTAACCATTAAAATGTCTACTTGACGTGGGATGGAGATGATGGGTGTGCGTGTGCCCACCTACCTGGCCGGACCTTCGAGCAGGTGTAAGGACGCTTCTCTATGCATCAATACGCAGGCCTATGCGCCCAAACAAATACAAATAAACTCACTTACAACATTAGCGGCGAACAGGATCGATTGTGTGAACCGTTCATTCATGAGCTGGTAGGTAATTTGTTATGTCGACTCATAATAGCCGGAGGAAATTATGTTTTAATACTTGATGCGAGTAATACACCATGGCGTCAGGGTTGGGAAAACAAAACAAAAAGGGGCATTTCTTTACATAGATTCGGCGTTTTATTCATTTTAGTCAATAAAGATGTCTTATTCAGAAGCGGTAACTTTTTATTGGAGCGTTGAGGCGCCATGCTTGCTACGTCTATCCACGTGGGATTTCGATGGACTATATTGGGCTACATGGTATAAATTACAACTAGATTGACCTAACGAACAATTCTTTTCTACATTTTGTAAGGAGCGACTTTTCTTACCGTTGTTTTAATATTTACATGTATAAATCAAGATTAATTTGGGTGTCCCACTAAGGCATGTAATTCAGTATATATTCAATCGAACGAAAACAGTAACTTGTCCTCTACGAATTCCAACCCTTCTATAACGTTGTAAGGGCAATGTAGTAATGTCAGAGCGATATGGTTAGAATCCCCAGTTCCTAGCAAGACCACCCGTGGCGGACAAGTTTGGCACCAAGCGGTATTAGGACTGCAACTCGCCTAACAGGGTTTCAGTGAAAATCCAGGAGGACTCGACATCAGGATGCGCCGTCCTCATGTCATCTCTGCTTCTTCGTGTGGCTATCAAAGGCGTTTTATGTAAGATGTGACATAAGGTCGGGAAAGTGGGATTTGAAAAGACAGCGTCCGAGAAGATGAGCACTCTGGCTTACAAAAATGCCTGGGCAGCCCCGTCGGCATTCCCCGGTAGGGGCGTCTCAGGTGATTATAACGAATATTTTATGGCTGTCTCGTACTGACACTACGTCAAATTTAATCTAAAACAAACTGTCATTAATATATATTAACATGAAACATGTACTAGCAAACATACGCCATATATATATATATATATATATATATATATATATATATATATATATATATATATATATATATTGTCGGTATTTAATGGAATTACAAGCGAAAAGGCACAATTCCTGGCTGATTAAGATGGTTCAATTCTCGAAAGCCAGTGTGTCTAGCAAAGGCGGGAAAAAATAACATAAAAGGGGGACAAACAGAAGTTAAGCGTTATGCATTACCTTATATTGAGGACATCTTACAGAAGAAAAACGTACACATACAATATATATATATATATATATAGTAGTAAATCCGATGTAACAATTAGTTTTTTATTATATTAATAATAAAATAATATTCATTATAAAAAATTAAAAACATTGAACCTTGTAGTTAATAATAACACAGTAGAAAAAAATGTATATATCAGTTTAAATACTCGTTAGAAGAGTGTATCTCTGACAATAATAAAAGAAATTGTTACGTCGGTTTTACTACCACAACACTTTCCCGTAGGCTCATCTTGCATCTCTTCGACACTAGCTTTATTTGCCAATGTCTAAATAAAAACATGACTTCTTCCTTCTCAATATAGACATATTTAAGTTAATAATACAAAAACAATACACCACGATACTCACATAAAAAGATTAACATTTTTTGAAGCCATTTACATGAAAACTAGACATTCCACAATCAATAATATTAATTCAATAACAAGTCAAATGAGCTTAAAATGTCTAGCATAGTAATTAACATTAACAAATTCTGGCGGCACATAATCATGTTCGCATGCAACATCTCATCACTACAGGCGTTAAAAATGTAAACAGTAGAGACATAGTTGTAAACACACTAAGACTAACCCCGCATGATGATGAATTAAATCGAAAGTACTCGCGAAAAAAAAATGAAACAATAAAAACACGGAACTTATATACACTAATTTGATCTAAATACTAAATAGACTATTCGAAAAATTTAATAACATTTGCTTGAATAAAAACATGCTACCTTAATACACACACGATATATATATATATATATATATATATATATATATATATATATATATATATATATATATATATATATATATATATTATAATAATAATAATAATGGTAATAATCCAGGTAAAAATTATCCACAGGGTGGTAATCCAGAGAATTTTTAACGGGTTTATAAAAAGTGCTCAATATACAAAATAGAGCTTTATATATGATAATTTTTATTTACACAGACATGTACAAAATCTGCGACACTGGCATGTCGATGTTATCGATCAACAGTTACTATAAACTGAGATCTCATCAGGAAGAGTTAGAATCCGATCTCAACCTCAGATCGTATTTGGGGAGAATGAAATGGAGAGAAAAAAGAAAGAAAAGAAGAAAAGAAATTTAACATTTAATTGGGGAGTCACGTGGTCTACGGCCGTTAAAAATCAAAAATCAAAAAAATGTAAATCTAAAATCTAAAACAAACAGGACAAATAAATATATAAATAAATAAAATAAAATAAAATAAAATGGAAAAGAGAGACATATAATGAAGGGAGTAGGGTAAAAAAGATAGGAAGGTAGACAAATAGAGGAATGGAAAACGTCTGTTGATTCAGACCGAGAGAGAAGAGATAGGAGGGGGGAGGTAGACATGCACGATTCAAGTGTCAAAAAACGACAATTATTTTCATATCGAGCGGATAAATGTATTTTCAAGTGAACTATAATATTGTGTATATGTGTGTATGTGTGTGTGCGGACTAAACGATCAGCTGTAATCGGCGTTTGTAGCGATCAGACGCGTGTAATTGGGGGTGGGTGGGTGGTGGTGGTAATCAAATGTGTCGCTAATTCTGAATTTATATTATCTTTATATTTTGTCTAGAGTTTATTAGCTTACCATTAATAAATTAATAAATCGAATAAATATATTAGATAAGTACAACAGAATTATTAGTAATAATAATAATGATAATAATTATAAACACCCATGATAATTGAAATGTAATAATGAAAATAATAATGAATGATGATAAAAATAATAGTTTAATTTAATTTAAAACTCATTCTCCCCAAATATGATCTGCGGTTGAGATCGGATTCTAACTCTACCTGATGAGATCTCAGTTTATAGTAACTGTTGATCGATAACATCGACATGCCAGTGTCGCAGATTTTGTACATGTCTGTGTAAATAAAAATTATCATATATATATATATATATATATATATATATATATATATATATATATATATAATTATTAAAAGGAAAATACTATACACATATTAAGGTGTATACATTATAAATTATTTCGACCTTTTAATTATATCTCCTCAGACGTATAAACAACCACGTTTAAAAAGCAAACGTGGTTGGTTATACATCTGTGGAGACCTGATTAAAAGCTCGAAATAATTTATAATGTATACAACCTTAATGTGTGTATAGTATTTTATTTTAAATAATTCTATTTTGCTCTGTTTAAACGTACATTGAGCTCTTTTATTCGGATTCTCAACTCAATATTGAAATCTACACACTATATATATATATATATATATATATATATATATATATATATATATATATACTATTTCATTCTATTTTTCCTCCCAATATGTCTACCCTACATGTATCTGCACTTGCATGACATTTTTTCTCTATTTTATCAACCTGATGAAGTCTTATAAATAAAGACGAAACGTTGATGTACACATAAAAACATCCATTTTTTGGTTTTCCTTTTTCATTTTCCCATCACGTCGGATTACTTTCATCCTTCTCTTCCCATATATATATATATATATATATATATATATATATATATATATATATATATATATATATATATATATATATATTATAATAAAACTGAGTGTATGAACGTTTGTTTCCCTCAGGCTTTTTTCTATATGTTTAATCACACAAAATACATGCTTAAATATACCTTAGTTCTTGGATTAAGTTATGTTTAAAACATATTGTTTTTAATTATTCTAATAATGCACCATTTTTTTATTAACTGAACAGGTCACCCAACTCTTACTTAGCTTTTTATATATTTTCTCGCCCCTCTCGCTATATGTTTATTTAATAATTCTCTGGTATTTCTTAGTGTCTCTGCAAAAGAGTGACACTCTTTTTCAACGTTAACACTTAATATAAATCCGTGTGTCTCGTATACTACAAAGAAGTCGCTTTGCTTCTATATTATCCATAAGGATAATGCACAAGGAAAGAGATTAATTATTTTTAGTAATGCAAAACAAATGTTTCAAGAGATATGTCAAAGTTTAAAATTTTGGAATGAAATCAAATTGGCAAACAAAATAGCAAAGTGAAACAAAAAGTAAAATAAATATTGGTAGTGGTTGTCACCTTACGAGTCATGGGTACAATACAAATGCCGGCGTATATAAGTATAAATAATTTAATATTTCTTTGTAAGTATTACTATATATATATATATATATATATATATATATATATATATATATATATATATATATATATATAGTTTGGTTGGTTTGGTTGTTTTGTTTTACGGCATGTCAACCCTTTTCGGGTTATTAAATGCCGAATGCAGTCATTTTGGTGAAAGTTTTTATGCTTCAAGTTGTTTATATCTTCAAATATTTATTCATGGTGTTTAGTTTGGTTGTTTTGTTTTACGGCATATCAACCCTTTTCAGGTTATTTAATGCCGAATGCAGTCATTTTGGTGAAAGTTTTTATGCTTCAAGTTGTTTATATCTTCAAATATTTATTCATGGTGCCTAGTTTGGTTGTCCCGCTTTACGGCACATCAACCCCTTTCAGGCCACTCAATGCCGAATGCAGTCATCCTGGTGAAAGTTTTTATGCTTCAAGTTCCTCACACGTTCAAATATTTATTGATGGTGTTTGGTTTGGTTGTTAAAGTATATTTGTTTTCTTCTCTTTTTTGTTTCTTTCCCCTTTTAATATCTGTTTCTATTTAACCCATAGTTGGGACCCTAACAGGTACTACCACTCCGGGTCAGGGTGGACCTGGGAGCAATGGTAATTAAGAGGAGGCTCCACATTCCCCAAAGTCCGTAAGCCGGATCTCACCATCGGATGTAGTTTAAGGTCATATCCAGGACCGGGAGTAGGGTAGGAAAAATAAAATAAAAAAGGGGAGGGAGAAAGGGAGAGGGGCTGTTGTTTTTGTTTTTGGTTTTGTAGAACATAATTAAGTTTTACAAAAAAAAAGAAAACAAAAAACGTCAATGTAGGTGAATTTCGTCTCAGGGAGCTACAGGGCAGCCTGATCTGGTATCACCAGTATATATATATATATATATATATATATATATATATATATATATATATATATATATATATATATATTGTAAAATAAACAATAGTACACATATAATGAATAATAAGAACAATGCACAGAATAGATCCTTCCAATAGCGTAATGTAAGAATAGATAATAACAAACAAATAAACTCGGGTATACGTCTAAGAAGAATAGAAAGCGCAAAATTATTTGGTTCTACCTACCATTTAGTAAAATCTCCTGACTAACAACTCTAAATGCGTCTTTAAAATTATAGAAGAAAACTTCAAGGCCTCACACAAATACAGTAAAAATTTTAATAAAATACAATTAGACGTTTTTTCTCTACACTACAAAAGTTAGACCAACATATAACAGAGTCTAATACAGATAAATAATTCAATGGATTGTGATCCTATGAAGTAGCTGTTCTAGTGCCCCCTCGATGCAAATACACTAGAACAACCTGACAATCAGCTAGGTCTCATCCATTCACTGTGTAGGTCCCCAGATGCCGGAGAGCCTTCTACTCCAGCAGCTTATTTCCTCGTGCTGTCGGCTTCTGGAACTCCCTCCCTGCTCCCTGTTTCCCCGACGTTACTGACATGCAGAGGTTTAAAACTAATGTAAACAGACATCTCGCTGCACAGCTCCCAACTTAGGATGACACCCTAAACCTACTCCCTAATTCTCAGTAGCCACTTACGTCTACAGTGACGTCCTGCCCTGTTTAGGGTGAAATATCTTTCTTAAAAAATTAATAAATCTCATAAAATTAATAACACTAATACCCCTAGAACTAGATGCAATTTCTAAGATAGAAATTCTTGTCCGCTAGAAAGTTGCTGCGTGCAGGATAACGTTATATATAACTGTATAATTGAGCAAAATAATAACTCAGGCAATAGGACTGAGTATATCTTCAATAATAATAATAATAATAATAATAATAATAATAAGAAGAAGAAGAAGAAGAAGAAGAAGAAGAAGAAGAAGAAGAAGAAGAAGAAGAAGAAGAAGAAGAAGAAGACAAATACTATTGACGGAGTCAGCATTAAAACTTACATAGTACTAAAATCACATATATGGACGCCACGTCAGATTTTATTAAGCTAAGAATCTCTAAACATAAGTATGCATTCAATCATCTTTATATTTCTAATTTTACTGCATCGTCTAGTCATATATGAGATCTGAAAAATAAAAATATTCCATATAACATTCGATGGTTCATAATTTTAAAAAGTTCGAGTTTATAGGCCTTTATATAGATTTTGTAAATTATGGTTGGTTGAATCATTTTTAATAATCAAACATAGTGGTAACATATTAAACAAAAAGATGAGGTACTTTCTAATTGTATGTATAAGAAATGACTCAAATATAACCATGATCCCATATTTAGATGTTCTCTTATACTATATTTAGAATTATTCACGCTAAGGAACGAATAGCAATTTATTATCCAAAATGTAACAACACCTTTAAATATAGAAACACCTTTTTGCATAACTCTGCATCTAAGCAGTTTTAATTATACAAATGTCCACCGTAATCGATGCCGTTCGATAATAATCTGGAGTTTTAAATAATGACATCGAATTAGAAACCGATATATATATATATATATATATATATATATATATATATATATATATATATATATATATATATATATATATATGATTATTTTTATTTACACAGACATGTACAAAATCTGCGACACTGGCACGTCGATGTTATCAATCAACAGCTATTATAAACTGAGATCTCATCAGGAAGAGTTAGAATCCGATCTTAACGTTAGATCATATTTGGAAAGATATTTGTTCTTTGCAAATATGATCTAAGATTAAGATCGGATTCTAACTCTGCCTGATGAGATCTCAGTTTATAATAGCTGTTGATCGATAACATCGACATGCCAGTGTCGCAGATTTTGTACATGTCTGTGTAAATAAAAATAATCATATATAAAAGTTCTATTTCATATTGAGCACTTTTTATAAACCCGGCTGACATTCTTTGGATTACTACCCTGTGGATGTTTTACCTGGGTTATATATATATATATATATATATATATATATATATATATATATATATATATATATATATATATATATATATGAATTGTGGTTGGAAACACATCAGAGGAGACCTAGTTACGGTCGAAATAACTTGTAATGTGTACAATCCGAATGTATATCTAGTCTTTTTCAACCTCATAACTTATTCATGCTCTGTTTGAACGGATATAGAGCTCTCTGATTCGAATTCCTATCGAAAATAATCGAACCTGAAAACTATATATGTATATATATATATATATATATATATATATATATATATATTTATATATATATATATATATATATATATATATATATATATATGATTCACCTGATTTGCCAAAAAGTAATTGGTCCTATATAGTAAAATTACCACCTTATTTGAAACTGTTAGGATCATAATTCCTATAGTATTATATAGACTTAAGCATAACCTGAAAAATGAGGATTTGATTTATTTATGGCAAAATCATATTAAGATTCTATCCCGTTTAATAATATACTAATTTATACTAAAATGGTTTTGTTCAAACCCTTGGCCTTAAAATTAATAATATTACATATAATATATTAAGATTTTGTAAAAATAGTGAGAAGAGATTTATTTTTGTAACATAGAATAATTAGTTCAAGTAGTTCAATTCTCATCTTTTCTGTAAGATTTGATTTGCAAATAAACACATGAGGTTGAAATTAGTTAATCTGGGATCAAGTGTTTCCCTCCATGGGTTTCAAGAGTGTTCCACTATCATTGTTCTTGTAATTTCTACAGTTAAAGATGATCATTTTTTCGGAAATCATCGGATGATTTGGAATTAGTTCTCAAACATGGAGGGATGTTTTCTTTATAATTTCTACACCCGTTTGTATTTTAAAGTTGATTATTTCTTGCCGTTTAGATTACTATTTTTTTCAGAAAAAAAGTATACATTATTTATTAAAGTATATTTGATAGAACTTATGACAAACTGAGCTATATACGTATTTCAGTATCTAATCCAATGGGTTTCGTTTTAACAATTTCTTATTTATTTTATACATTCTTCTTTTTATGGCTGGTTATAAAAATTGGATTGCAGAGTAAAATCTCTGCAATACAATTTTTATAACCAACCATAAAAAGAAGAAAGTATAAAATAAATGAAAAAAATTGTTTCTGATTGCTTATGGGTAATTTCGTTTCATGTGCCTGTAGTCATTTAACAATTCCGTTTTTTACCTGGACCTGTAACGAAATGATAATTTTTTTTTGTTTTTTTACATAGTTCACGCCAAACAAGGCAGGCCGCAACTATAGACTTAGAGGGGAGAAAAAAGGGAGACGGTTTGGGGGGGTCAACCTAAATTGGGATCTGCTCAGCGAGATGTCTGTTTACATTAGTTTTAAATTTCTGCATGTCAGTATCGTCGGGGAAACAGAGGGCAGGGAGGGAGTTCCAGAGGCCAGCAGCACGAGGAAAGAAGCCATTTGAGTAGAAAGCTCTCCGGAATATCGGGACCTCCACAGTGAATGGATGGGATTGATTTGATTGTCGAGTTGGTCTAGTGAATTTTTTCTTTTGTTATTTTGTGCTGAAGATATATTTTTATCAAAAATTTCTGAAATATATGTACACATAATTTTTGTTGATTCTGAATTTGTGGAACATGATTACATAATATCGATTATGTCATAAATTTTGCATTCCTCAGAAATATAATATATGAGCTCTGTAGGGCCTAGAGTCCTAATCATTGATCTAAATTTACACCTACAGTATTCCCTTTGATAATAGCAGTTATAAGTGTATATTTGTAAATATGAATTCAATAGAAGTTTAAAAGAAATGAATTATGTAAATTGTAAAACCCGTCCGGTGTCTCAGCGTGTTTTTATAACAGTATATAAAGAAGTTGAAACAGTATTACTTTAAGTAAGATTCTTAACACTTTCTCTGTTCTAATCGCAGTCTCATCTTGAAATTTCGTTCTACTTTGTTTATATGTTATCTAATGTTATTAAATGTGATCTAATCTAAATTAATTAATTAATAATTTCCTAATTCTAAAGGTATGCAAAGATTATGAACGCTGACTTGAAAAAATTAATTAAATAGTAATTACTCGCCCCCACCCCTCTCTGACGTTTACAAAAATTTTCGCCGACGGACAGACAGACAGACAGACAGACAGACAGACAGACTGAGAAAGTGCTCGTTATATTATAAGTATCTTGGATATTTGGATTACATCACCTTTTACATGTATAGAATTAAGGTGAGATATTTTTGTCTCTATAAGATACAACTGAAGTTTAAACTTTGAACTTTCTTTAACATTATATATATATATGTATATTAAAGAAGAGCATATATATATATATATATATATATATATATATATATACATTCATATATACGTACATATATATGCGTAAATACACATGCATATATACTTTCAAATTAGATCATATAAAGAATTCTCAATGAGTTAGCTATAAAGATCAATCA
>OY744539.1:67486229-67501229 GCA_963556195.1 Sepiola atlantica | reverse complement strand
GCACGCAGTAAATGCAGTAAACGAAATAAATTCCTTAAATGACGGAGTAATTCTTGTTTTATTTATCTGTAATACTATTATTATTCACTTACTCTTAAACTATTTAATACTGTTATGATTTTAGTAAAATATTATTAAAATTCAGAGTTTAATTTACTAACGATTTTTTTTATTTAAATTTGATTTAATGTTTTTCTTCCGAAAAAGGGGAACAACTCTTATAAAATAGTAATGAATTATCTCCCTTATAACAATGTGTTCCAACAGATACACCCATACATGTACACAAACACACACACACACACACACACATATATATATATATATATATATATATATATATACACGCATACACACATACACATACACACATACACATACACACATACATATATATCCAAAGTAAGGTAAAAGATTTAAAAGTTTCAAATAAGTGTAGAAAATCCTTCTCAGCATTTAAAAGAAATTATATATTGGAGATTTAAAATTTAGTGTTATATTTGTATGTATGTGTGTATGCGTATATATATATATATATATATATATATATATATATAAAATTGTTTGTCTTACTTCTCTACGCCTACATATTTCCATTTCTTGCATTGTGATAGCCTTCTAATACTCTTCTATATACGTATTACACACAATGCTTCATGCAAACTACCTCTCCTTATATATATATATATATATATATATATATATATATATATATATATATATATATATATATATATGTGTGTGTGTGTGTGGGTGTGTTAACTGAAAAATTATTAAATTAAAATTAATAGATAACATGGAACCGTAGTAGGAAAAACGCCAATAGAATCAGAAGGTGTTGATATGGTCGTGATATATAGGTAAATAGGAATAACTCTACTAAACCAATACGTCACACTTTCATCATAGAAAGCAAAAGAATATAGCTGCGATGTAAAATACAGAAAATCTTGGGTCAGCGTATGCGAATGTGTGGAGAAAGCGAAGACATTTTGAAAATAGCGATTGTAGAATGAGAACGCGGCCGACTGGTTGGAGATAAAAACGTTTCAAAAGTATTGTTACCGGTGGATAAACATACTGTCTCAAACGAATGAGCAATAAGCTTTCAATGAAATAGACTAATCGGTGAAATCGCTGTTTACCATGGCATTTTCTTTTGCCATTGGCAGACATTAAGCAAATTCAGGCCACGTGTAAATATCGGCGTCTTTCTTTCTTTCTTGCGCACGTGAGCAGTAACGTATCTTCTCGTCAATTATATACGATGGCCGTTTAGAAGGTTGTCAGCCTCGCCCAGAAAAGAAAGGCCATGGCCGAATATTTTTGTAGGAGCAATACACTAACGCTTTTTATAAAACTAGAACAAAACTCATTCAGATTAGTATCTAAATTTCTGTACAGATGCAGCCCAAACAGAAATGAGAGTTATGCGACCAATTTTAAAATCGACAAAAAAAAGCCTGAGCAGTGATAAAGTATCTTCAAAAGAAAGACGAAGTACATTACCTAGAAATTGCTTTCTTGCAGGCTACAACACGATCGTCTTCAAATCAAATGTTAACAAATACTTGTCATGAATTTTCCTCACAAGTAATGAAAGTTTGTTTATACCATTCATCATTTTCAATCCTCTCATGATATTCTTCATAATTCAACCAACAATCTATTAATCTCATTAATCCTTCTCCTCGAGTGTTTTTATTTAAAACTTGATAAGTGATGACTCATTAATGACAGAAATGACACCTAACGAAATGCGTGACGAATACTTGCTGTAGACTACCCTTCTTATGCAACTATGAAGTTGTTTGCGGGATTCAAGCCGTACAGAGACAGCAGAGAAGTCCCAAAAAACCCTCAACCACTGACGAACAAGTTGATGTCATTCGCTGTATGTTTTAGCATGACATGCGTTTTACTGTTCAGCAGATAGCTAAGTTCATGTACATTAGTTTTGGTTTGATCCACACTTTTTTTTTTAAACTCAGATTCAACGGATGAGCCAACTGGGTTTCAAAAATGCTGACGCCAGATTCAACATTTGCAGCCATTTTTGACCCGCGTTCAACTAACACTAAGAATTACTAGCACAGATTAGTAAACTGAGATACAAATTGAACAGTGGAAACATTCTGGTTCTTGACCTGCGAAGATGTTCAAACTGATACGTTTGCTGGCAAGCTGATGGCTTCTGGGTTGGAGGATTCTTTAGGCGTAATCAAGATAGACTTTCTGGATGATTATTAATAGACAGAATTATGTATCAAAAGCAATACAACTAAAAGAGAAACACAGATAGGAGCCGAGAGCAGGTGTTCTCTTGCTCCAAGATAACGCACCCGTTAACTCGGATTGAATTGACTTAGTAGAAGCTTATAATGGCTTTAAATTTCTACACAACTCACTCGCTCATCCACCGAACTTCTTCATGTTTCTAAAACGCGCCCCACATGCGTTGTCGCCTTGTTAGAAACAATGATGCAGTTGTTAAACTTAAAAGGTTATTAATAAAACGATTGTGAAACAATATATATATATATATATATATATATATATATATATATATATATGCGCTGTTGACGAGTTTTGTAGAAGACTAGGATGCTACCTTCTTCCTTGGTTTGATTGCAATTATTAAGCATCGTTGGGTCAAGTGCATTGGTGTCCAGGTAGATACATTACAATATACTAAACACAATATCTTGTTTCTCCGACTCCTTCTAGGTGAGTCTTGTGAATTAAATTTGTCAACAATCCTTATACATATATATATATATATATATATATATATATATATATATATATATATATATATATATATGTGTGTATGTGTTTGTGTGTGTCCGTCGAGGTAGAAACCGTCACCATATTTTTTACTCTGCTAAGGACGAAAATATTCAGCAATAGGCCCTCTTATTTTTTAAAAGTTTTCCCCGGGATTTATATACTTGTATTCTTTCTTGTGAATCACTTTATTGCGAATGAACTTTAACCTCGAACTGGAATCTCTTCATTTTTCAAACTGGAACTTTTCACTATTCGAACTTCTTGAAAACATTGTGCTATTCACCCTGCATGATGATCTCCCGAATGTGTTTATTTGGGCATGTTACATTTCTTCATCGAAGATGATTCTCTTTGCTTTGTATTTTTATATTTTTTTATATTCTAACATTTTCAAATCTGTGCTAAACAGTAACGTAATTTTATTGATTTATTTTTATGCTCTCCTCTGATGATAAAAGCATACAATTTTGAAAATCGATATACATACATTGTTTTAACTATTTGATAATTTACTAAATATTGTACTTTATCCAATTGTTATTCTAATCGCTCATTATATATATATATATATATATATATATATATATATATATATATATATATATATAGTAAGCTATGAAAATATATTTATGGCAATCAAGCTACACAGAGGCTCCCGCGTTTCATCACCGGGGGGGAATCTTCAGGGTAAAAAAGGAGACCATCATGCAGGGTGAATAGCAGAATCTTTTCAAGAAGTCTGAATAGTGAAAAGTTCCGGTTTGAAATATATATATATATATATATATATATATATATATATATATATATATATATATATATATATACTAGCGCACACTAAAAATAACGAAAAACTAATGTATTGATAGTGTTCGCACTAATATTCTTATAAAATCATAGAAAGTCTTTACAGATTCATTTCAGGCGGTGGGACTTGTCTGACTTGCTATTTGCTTTCACGCTTCCTCTCATCACTCGAAATAGTTTCGTGCGAGAGCTAGAAAAGGGCACATTTTTACTGGCTAACTTTTGTGTCACGGGACGGATTTATATATATTTGTATATAAATACACATTGTTTTTTATTATAGAATAGAGGATATATAGAGTATAATTCTCTGTTTTTTGCAAGAATCAAAACAGAGTGTTGAATTACGATTGCGCAAGCATACTATATTTATTACATATGATAGAGTAATATTTTGATCAGCTATTCATCCCTGTGATTTCAAGAAGTATGGAAAATATTGACCGTTGAGCTACAGAATACCACGTGTGCTTCGTTCATAAGTCTGTGGCTTAATAGTGGACATTAGGGACAGGAACGCTTCGGTGATTTGAAGGTCGTAATCGGAAAAATAAAACTAGATAAATTCAAATAAAATATATAAATACAAAAAAAAAAAATTAATAAAACAAAAACAATAACATGACAAACAAATATTAAATAATTACATGTTGCAGACTGAGATGCAGCGAATATCGGCAACGGAATGGCGAAGTTTCTTAAATCCCAAACATAGACAGAAGAAATAGAAAGATAAGAAAGATAAGAAAAAGATAGAAAGAAACAAGAGGAAAGGAAAGGAAAAGAAAGGAAAGGAAAAAAAAGAAAAGGAAACGAAATGGAAAGAAAAGGAAAAGGGAAGAAAAGGAAAGAAAAGAAAAGGAAAGGAAAGGAAAGAAAAGAAAAGGAAAGGAAAGGAAAAGGAAAGGAAAAGAAAGGAACGGAAAAGAAAAGGAAAGAAAAGGAAAGGAAAGGAAAAAGAAAGGAAAGGAAAGAAAAGGAAAAGAAAAGAAAAGAAAAAGAAAGCAAAGGAAAAGAAAGGAACGGAAAAGAAAAAGAAAGGAAAGGAAAAAAGGGAAGGAAAGGAAAAAAGGAAAGGAAAGGAAAATGAAAGGAAAGAAATGGAAAGAAAAGAAAAGGAAAGGAAAGGAAAGAAAAGGAAAGAAAAGGAAAGAAAAGGAAAGGAAAGGAAAGGAAAAGAAAGAAAATGAAAGGAAAAGAAAAGGAAAGGAAAGGAAAGAAAGGGAAAAGAAAGGAAAAGTAAATGAAAAGAAAAGGAAAGGAAATGAAAGAAAAGGAAAGAAATGGAAAATAAAAGGAAAGGAAAGGAAAGGAACGAAAAGGAAAGGAAAAGAAATGGAAAGGAAAGGAAAGGAAAGAAAGGGAAAGGAAAGGAAAGGAAAGGAAAAGGAAAGGAAACAAAAGAAAAGGAAAGAAAAGGAAAGAAAAGGAAAGAAAATGAAAGAAAAGAAAGAAAAGGAAAGAAAAGGAAAGAAAAGGAAAGAAAAGGAAAGGAAAGGAAAGATAGAAATTGATTTTTGGTGATCTATCAGCAAGGTTCAAAGGTACTTTTTTAATCAAATGTCTTAAATTTTGAATCTGTCTCCAAGTAAGTTGCAGTAAAATAAATAATATTTAATTTTAGTCAAACGGAAAAGCAGATGTGTATATCAAAATGACATCCGAACTATGTATGCGTCATCATTTCACAACGGCTGTTTCATGCTTACGCACGAGCGACCCATTCTAACTTTTGATTACAAGTTAGAATGGGTCGCCTATTGCTTTGGGGGTTTGTTTAGAATTAATACCAATTACTTTGTAGCAGTTATCTCCCTCTCTCAAACATAATTGCACCGGTTTGCCAATAGGCGTCGCTTTTCACCGTCACGTGGCGCTGAAAGACGACCACATAGTTATCTGCACTTCTTGATTATATAAACCGATGCACAACGTCAGACAGGCCTTATTTCAGTTCCGCCCACGGCAGACGGTAGTCATCGGAGACGCTGCTCGTCTCCTTGTTAGACCAAAAAAATCACTCGTGTTCAAATTCATAAACACGTTTTTCTCGGTAGGAGATTTTTCTTTACACACACATTCATATTCCTACAGAGACAATTTCTTCTCCAGAACATTTTATTTTCACGTACACAATTTCTTTATTGAACATATTTTCCCGTGTGCGTTTCAATCATATGAACTATTTCAACTCCACACATTTTTATTTATATTCGTCTTCAGACGAAATTTGTTGTCGCATTTCGTACTTTTACATTGTTTGCATTTGCTTTTATTAGATGTGGGGGGGAGGGTCCTCGATGTTACGTTAATAATAACAGTAATGAAGTCTCTTTCTTTAGACGGTAAATTAGATTTTAAAATGATATTTTTTTTACAAAAATTAGACAATTAATTTTATTTTTTGTCAATGTACCTGTATTTTTTTATGAGTTGTGTCTTCTGCTGTAAAGTCATTTTTATTTTTAATACGTTCTTGCATTTATGTTAAACTTAAAAGGTTATTAATAAAACGATTGTGAAAAAAAATATATATATATATATTAAGCTCTGTTTTATCGTAAAAAGAACATTGAGCTTCTATTTTTTGCAAGTTTGAAATCGAAGTCAATTTGGAAATCTTACTTGAAGAGTTTTTCCAAGTGATTTTTTATATAATTAATATATATGTATGTGTGTGAGACAGAGAGAGAGAGGGGGGAGAGAGCGATAAAGGAAAAAAGGGGGCGATTAAACGTCAATATGATTGCCCGTAGACCTGATTTTAAACCTATCCTCATGCTACCAGCATAAAGTAGTCTTATTCGACTAAAGTATTATTCGACAAATCAGTCATTGAAGCTTGCGTTAGGACAAACGCTAAACATTAGATGACATTCAAACAAATGCGATTAGAACGGATTTATTCGTTATGTTTGCACTGCAAATGAGGAAGTGTGTGTGTATTTGAACGCAGAGTGCGTACATTGGTAGGTCCATACACCCGTGGCCACCGAGAGTTACTACAGGCCAAGCAACTAACTTCCTGCCCCCCTCTGACGTCACTGACTTCCGTGTCAAAACAAGGACCGTAGTAATAACAATAAGAAGGCATTTCGACTTCTCAATTTACTAAATAATCCATCAAAATTCAGGAAATCAACCAATTTTAATGAAATTTTCAGGATTTATTAATTAATGATCACGGAATATAATAAATCCATTACTTTATTATAAAGCTTGGTGCAAATGTATTATTTCTTGTAAACAAAAAACACCTTTACTAAAGTTATTCAAAATATCAAAACATGTTGACCATACGATATTGTAAATATTTAAAACAAAGCATTAGACAACTTTAAAAATTGCATGTAAAAAAGAAAAGAACACGATTCGATTCATCTTGAAATTGATCTTTATTCAATATAAATTTAAAGAAAATAATAATTCACGATCAAATACTGCAAAAAACTGAATTATGACTTACCATTATTTAAACTTCTAACCCAATCAACCGTAAGTAATTCAGACTTTGAAATTTGTTTAAAAATTATACAAAAAAAAATTTCAATGTTAAGTGTTTGTTTAATAATGGAATCAAAATTCAGGAAATCAACCAATTTTAAAATAATTTCGCGCTTTTTAAAATTTCATTTCATAATTCACAAAGTTAAAATGCCTACTGCATATGTTTGGATTTCCAAAAGAGAAATAATTACTGCAAATATGGATACACGTAATAATGTTTACACCGACTAAATATAGTGTAGTAAGTTTGAATTTTGTTTTAATTATATAAAAAATCAAGTCTGAATTACTTATTCATTATTTGATAAAAAAGTAGTGTTCCATTTTTTTTTTATTACTTTTTTTCGATGTCTTAAGTGTAGCATAGTTTATCTTTTCTCTACTTTTGTAGATTAAATAAATGAAATAATAACATCATATTTAATCAAAATTTTCACAAAAAATATTAATTAAACAATGCTTTATTCAATGATAATATCGTTAATTCTTCGAGTTATACTGATTTTATTAACAAGAGTGTAGGGGCATTTTCCGTAATATATACGAAATAGTTTTTTTAAAAAAATATTTAAAACATATACAGATCTTATTTTCATTTTAAAAAAATCATGGATTTTTTATATATATATATAAAAATATACGTTTAGTAAAGGTGTATTTTATTTTTTAAAAAATAATATATTTTCACTAAGATTTAAAAAAAATGTTTCACTATATTTCCTGTGCTTGTTTATTAATAAATATTGAAAATTTCATTAAAATTGGTTGATTTCCTGAATTTTGGTGAATTTTTAAGTGAAGGGAGGGTCAAAATGTTTTTACATTTTGGGGATCGGCCTTTGATTTTGCACGTACCTATCTCTTAATAGCAAGATAGGAGTTGGTGATTCCATTATTAAACAGACAGTTAACATTGAACTTTTTTTTGTATAATTTTTAAACAAATTTCAAAGTCTGAATTACTTACGGTTGATTGGGTTAGAAGTTTAAATAATGGTAATTCATAATTCAGTTTTTTGAAGTATTTGATCGTGAATTATTATTTTCTTTAAATTTATATTGGATAAAGATCAGTTTCAAGATGAATCGAATCGGGTTCTTTTCTTTTCTTTTTTTTACATGCAATTTTTAAAGTTTTCTAATGCTTTGTTTTAAATATTTACAATATCGTATGGTCAACATGTTTTGATATTTTGAATAACTTTAGTAAAGGTGTTTTTTGTTTACAAGAAATAATACATTTGCACCAAGCTTTATAATAAAGTAATGGATTTATTATATTCCGTGATCATTAATTAATAAATCCTGAAAATTTCATTAAAATTGGTTGATTTCCTGAATTTTGATGGATTATTTAGTGAATGGAGAAGTCGAAATGCCTTCTTATTGTTATTACTACGGTCCTTGTTTTGACACGGAAGTCAGTGACGTCATTTTCTAGCCAACCGGCCTGTAGTAACTCTCGGTGGCCACGATACACCTCGGTTAAGGAGCCAGGCGCGAGGCGTGCTATAGCCCCGCCGGGAGAGACCCACCCATTTCCAGCCAAATTTGCTCAAGGCGACGCAATGACAGGACCTGAAACGAGAGGGGGTTCAATAATAAAATAAAAAAAGAAAAGAGAGAAGTTTAAACAGGAGCGGGTTGAGAGAAGTAAATGAGTATGCTTTCTACTCGACTGAGAAACTCGCCTTTGTCAGTCCTTCGCGATAACGACCCCCTCCTCACTTTTTTTTTACATTCTTAATACGTCGTCTGAAGGATTAGGAGTCGCAGACAAGCTCCGATCCTTGTTAGACACGCACCAATTCCCACACACTGGGGACGAGTGCAGGTCGAAGAACAGGTCTGTCCGTTGGTCCTTGGCGACACAAAAGACACATTACAGATTGGAGTGAATCTTCTCTTCTGCATGTATCATATATTAAATTGGTAGGAAAATAATGTCGGGGTATTTGCACTATTGAAATTTTAAATAAATGTTTATTTTAATATGTTGACCAAAATAAGAATCTATCAGGCATGTGTACGCAATGTAATGAGGAATGGAAATGAAACATGATCAGTTTGAGAACGTGAGTTGAATGGATAGAAATGATATGAGAATGATATAATGTATGTGTAATATGAGTCTTAAAGGCATGCTTAGATCTGATGACCTCAAAGGAAGATTAAATCTTGACAGTATAAAGAGATGTTTGCAAAACAGGAGACTTAGGTGGTATTGCCACGTTGAAAGAATGGATGAGAGTCCTTGGGTTAGTAATGTTGAACAGTTGAGGTAGTAGGGTAAGTTTACGGGCAAGGCCAAGTGAAACATGGAAGGGAATGATAAGGATAGACTTGAGAGAAATAGGGATGAATAAAGACACTTTTAGAGATAGGTTAGTTTAGAAGTTAATTTTTAAAAGCCGTCTAACACTTGCCAGCGTGTAAGACAGGCGTTAAATCGATGATGATGATGATGATGATGATGATGATGATGATGATGATGATGATGATGATGATGATGATGATGATGATGATGATGATGATGATGATGATGATGATGACGACGACGACGACGGCGACGACAGTGATGATGATGATGATGATGATGATGATGATGATGATGATGATGATGATGATGATGATGATGATGATCTTATAAGCACAATATTTGCTTTACATTACGTCGTTATTAGCTTTACTTTAAATGTTATATTGTTGTAAATTCAGATTATATAAAAAAGGGGCGTATATAATAGGTTACTTCCCTTGTCCCCTAAAATAGATTATTTCTATTTGTCTGATGTGTTAATAAATTACCTCCCTTGTCTTCTAAATAGTTCCATTTGATTGGTCGAGACGATTCTCTTTGGCCGGTCATTAGAAACTTAATTTTGGCGGGATAAAATGGTAAAACCCTCTCTCTTCCTCTGTTGAAATTATCTTCGTACAAGCAGGACGCATCTGCAGAGTAGTCCCGTCCAGACGCTAAAGAAGACTTTCATTCAGGCGCCGTCATACTTATACGCAGATAAGTTTGTCTTTTATTTAAACCGGAAACACACTTTGTTTGAAAAACATTTCTTGTATTATAGTTTTAATACATATATCATTTATCTCTGCTTGTCTGCCTTCTTCAGTACGCTTTGTTCCAGCTTATATTTCTAACGTGCTCCAACAAGAACTAGCACATCAACTTCACTTTTCAAACAAACAATCAATTCACTTCGTTTTAACAACAAATCACTTCAGGTTATTATAACAAAAATATGGAAAAAAATAAATGCTAGTCATTTTATTGCATGAGTTGAGACTTTGCGATAAAGCTGGACGTGCAACTTGCAGAATCAATAGTACATCAGATCAGTAGACCGTCAACAAACCTATACTGCACTGTTGATTTTTTTTAATTCGTTATAAGATGTATACATAACAGAGGACTTCAGGTTAATAAAAAAATATAAGATTATGTATTATAAATCTTCTACATAAAGTAGACTGTTTTCCCCTGTAATTTTGACTATAGTAAGAATATAAATACATGCATCATTCACCTACTTCGCTCGAGCGTGTTTCAAGAAACTGTCATTGAATATCATCCTCAAACATTAAATACTATTATTAGACCCTATGTCTGACTCTCCCAAATACTTAATCCAAACAGAGAGTAGCATATATATTTTCTCCCTACACATCGTAGATAATATTAAATAAGGAACTAATATTCGAAATAGCGATTATTATTTCAATTTTAAATCCTCAATACATACTACTTATAACATCGGTATAATAAACTGAATAAAAAACGCTCTCTTCATAAAAATTACACGAATAACAGAATACTGAGTTTGCACCAAACGATTTGTTACTTATACACTGAATCTATTCACATTCTGGAATTTCAGAATCAATAAACAAACGCCTCAACTTTTAACCAAACTCGATTCAAAATGGCGTCCTCCATCCACTTCTCCCAAGTTGTACGCAATTTTAATTACAATTATTCCAAAAAAAATTCAAATTATAAATTATTATCATAATTTACCATTTAGTACATACAACTTTCAGTACTCGCATTCATGATATTTTAAAGACTTCAATATACATTTCCGAACACTTAACAGCGTCACAGCCAGCGCAGCCTTCGGTTCCATTGTTTACAAGACTTGTACAACAGCTGCAATTAACATCTAAACATTATTCCGGATATGGGAGCCACTGGGTTAAGTTTCTTGAATAGATTAGCTGCTAGAATTCGCATCTTAACATTATTGTTAGTGTTCACTCTTCACGACTTCTCAGTGCATTCTTCATTTAATTCTTTAACCAAATAGATCCCTTCTTCTCCATTAGTAAAATGTTTCGCTTCTATTCATCCATAGCAAACTTACGTTTACACGAGGGCATTATTAAGCGAGATGATTCCGGCCGCAATCCAGTCAAGCGAAGTACATCTCAAACAAGTTTTAAATTACAAAACGAATAGTATGTAGGTTTATTTTCATGACTAAATATTACAACGTAAATCACATTCTTACGCATTCTTCTTTTAATAACAATACCTATTCATACAAATATGTTATAAATGTTGCTAGCATTTTACATACGCTACCGCAATTCCTTCTTTTCTACTTATACATAACTTTTATTTATTCTATTCTGCAATGCTACTTGCATCAATCATTTCTCGGTACTTCTGCAATTTATAGACCGTGCTGAAATAATACCGTTACTCTTTACATACCAATTCTTAACATGGGGAAGGGGGAATACGGCCGAGATCGTAAACTGCAGAAGTATTTTTCTCTCCTCGATAAGTGATAGAGAAATCCTTCTAGACTGCGCCAATTTTTCTTTTGCGCCCAACCCAAAGGGCTCCTTTTTGCAAGGAGATGGATTTTCTCCAATTAAATATGTTAACTATTCTGTACTTTCACCGTACAATTTAATAAACATAAGATACCGTAAAAAATGGATTTTAACTTGGAAATCCTATCTAAAAATCAACGGTCCAGGTCTGTAAATTGCAGAAGTATCTTTTTCTTACCTCAATTAATTGGGGGAAAATACACCCCCACCCACACAAAATTTAAATTATCACAGTCTAGAAGAATTTCTCCTTCACTGACCCAGAAGAGAAAATGGTACTACTACAGTTTAAGGACCAGGACCGTGCTATTTTTCAGATATGATTTTCAGGTTTAGTTTAATTTTTACGGTATTTTTTGTTTGTTAAATTGTTAGGTGAAAGTACACAATACTTAACAAAGCGACCCCCCCCCCATGTTAAAATGGGTTTGTAAATAATATGTTAATATTTCAGCACGGTCCGTAAAGTTTAGAAGTACCGAGAAAAGATTAAGTATGGTATACAAGATACTACACTTTAACGTTAATTCTATTTTGAAAAGTAAAACATAAATTTAAAACAGACAAGTAAACAATATTAAAATCGAGACCAGATTTAGTAATGTGGGGAAAATCAATCAACGTTAATTTTATTTTGAAAAGTAACGAAATAGAAATAAACCGAAAAGAAAAATATTGTTTTCAGGGGGAAAAAAAGGAGGGGGTGCATAAAAATAAGCACTGAATTATATTTTTTTACACATTAAATGCACACGATTCTCTTTATGTTTAAATGGTTGCGATTGATAAATGGGGGCGATTCTCTCATTCTTTTATATTCCTCCCGGGCAACGTCGCGCCGCAAGTCATCCTAGTAACGCACGATATAATCGCGTTTTTTTTTAATTACTGCTACCACAAAACTTGAGTTTGCGACCCGCTTTTATATATGTCATTTCGTCATCGGCCTCTAAATTTTGTATTTCACATTTTAAAGGAGTATGTACATCATATACGTTTTCCAGGTAAGTTTATATATCGAAAATCGCTTTTTTTAACTGCAGTAAAATTCAAATTATGTTTTCTATATTTTAAACAAAAAATGTGCGTGTGTTTTTTTTTATCCAGTGTTAACATTCCGAATTACTAATTCTCGCTGAAACAGATTATTGTAAATTATATTCTTACCCTCCCCCCCTTGTCCTACTGAATGAACTCGTCCGTCAGACTCTCTGCCGTTAGGCCCGAAGACTATTTAAGTGCCTATCCTCCGCACTGTTGTTGCGGTAGTATTCATTTGTACTATTCATCTGTACTATTCATCTGTACTATTCATTTGTGCTATTCATTTGTGCTATTCATCTGTACTATTCATCTGTGCTATTCATTTGTGCTATTCATCTGTACTATTCATCTGTACTATTCATATGTGCTATTCATTTGTACTATTCATTTGTGCTATTCATTTGTAATTAAAATCTTTGCCAACGATATACGGGTCTTTTAATATTCTTCGTCTCAATCCGCAGATCTCAAGTTTTGATTATATTTTTTCAGAGATCTTTTAAAAGAAGTTAGATAGATGCGACTTCAGCAGCACCAAATGATCGGATTAATACACCAAAGCTTTCATATGGTTCCATTTTGTCACGATATAATCACTGTCCATCGGAACTGATATAACACATCACTTAATGCCCCAGGCCTAACTATAAAAAATACAATAAATTTTCAACAAAATTCGACTTTATTCATCTACATAGTCTACTCCTAAAGTGAGACACCGATTCAAATACTTCTCTAATAATGCAATGCCTTTTTTGTAGAACAATTTATCTTTGGCCTCAAAATACGCCTCAGTTTCCGATATCACTTCTTCATTGGAGCCAAAGCTTTTTCCCTGGAGTATTCTTGCAATGTTTGCCAACAGCCAGAAGTCGCCGAGGGACAGTTTTTGAAAATAAGGTGGATGCGGAAGCAATTCGCAGTGCAAGTAATCTACTCTTACTATCGTTGCGATCGACTTGTGACATGGTGCATTGTCTTGGTGAAAGGACACTTTTCTCCTTCATTTGTGACCATTTTGTACCGATTTTTTTCTTTTTTGTAAACGCACCAATGATGCTACATAATATTCGCTATTGATGCTTCCTCTGTTCCAAAGGTAATCAATGAACAACATACCTTGCGAGTCCCAAAATACAGTGGCCAAAACCTTGCCTACTGATGTTTGCGTCTTTGGTCGCTTTCGACAGCTTTCACCTGCTTCTGTTTACTCAGCTGACTGCTGATTTAATTCCAGGTTCATCCATGTTTCATCCATTGTCACATATTGATTCAAAAACCTCCGTGTGTTGCGTGGAAACAGTTGCAAACAACGCCTTGAATCGTCGACGGGTTTTTGTTTTTGATCGACTGTGAGCAAACGCAGCACCCACTTTGAACACAGATTTCTCATTGATAAATATTCACGCAGAATTATGAGTACACTGCCTTCTGATGTCTTCAACTCCTCTGCTATTTCACGAAACTTCAATTTACGATAAACTGAAATTACTTTGTGGGATTTGTTTATGTTTTCTGGGACAACTGTTGAATTTGAAAGACCTGAGCGTTCAGCATCATTTGTATATGTTCGACCATGTTTAAAGTTAACTGTTGTTTCCGAAGTAGCACAGTAAGAATAACACTCTGCTTGAACAGTATTTTTCTCATCAGAAAGCAATGCCTTATCAATACACGAAATTCCGATTTTTCCATTGTTTTGAAAATTCTCTACAGTAGCTTCATTTAGATAACTGTAATTTTTAAACTAATAATCCGATTGGGCTCAAATTTTGACATGTGCTATTTGAAAGTACTTTATAAAAATCATATGGAGTGTTTATTAGTGGCGCCATCTATATGTCATGTGCTATTTGAAAGTACTTTATAAAAATCATATGGAGTGTTTATTAGTGGCGCCATCTATATGTCGCTCGGCCTCGGTCTTTTGGTCGAGATCAAAGTGTAGTATCTGTTCCGATGGATACTGCACCCTATAGACTGGTATTGTCTTGG
>OY744539.1:67453729-67481229 GCA_963556195.1 Sepiola atlantica | reverse complement strand
TCGGACCAATCTTCATCGAAGAATCTGGCGCAGCAGTAACAGTCACCAAGGAGCGGTATGTGGAGGTCCTCAAAACCTTCAAGAGTGAGCTCCAGACCCTCTACCCGTCGCTCATGAGCAAATTCTGGTTCCAGCAAGACGGAGCAAGTTCTCACACCTCAAACCTGTCCTGAGATTGGCTGAAAGAGAACTTCCGAGGCCGAGTGATCAGTCTCAAGACTAATTTCGAGTGGCCACCCCATAGCCCGGACCTAAGCCCCCCATATTATTTCCTTTGGGGCTATCTTAAAGACAGAATGTACGCAAGGAAACCCAGAACCATCACGGAACTCAAGGAAGCCATCATGATGAGAGCCATTCCCAATTCAGTCTGTAAGAACGTCATGGACAACTTCGTTCTGCGTCTCACGGAGCGAAATGCACGGAGCTAAAAGGAGTCCATCTAGAACACATGCTGTAGAACGAAGAAAAAAAGGCCAAATACCCTAGTGTTTTGATATGATGTTGTGAATATAATAAACTAGTTATGCCCAAAAATTCATTTCATTCGGACGAAACACTAAGAAACGAGGCCTAATTAGATTTGGGGCCCGTTTTTTTGGGGGGGGGTCACCCTGTATATATATATATATATATAGGAAATATTGAAATAATGAAATGATGAAATTTGAAAGTTTACAAGTTTATAAAATCATCTGGTGTTCAAGCTAAGAAATATAATAAACTGACATTTAATCCATGCATTTCCAAAGAAGTGCTCTTCTTCTCAGAAGGTAACACCAATCAAATTACTAATTATTAATTATTGGTAAGCAGCATTAATTTGAAATTATGTACGAAAATGTTTTTTAAAATATGCTTGAAGCAAAACAGTTCAATGAAAAATTTCGAGTTTCAATAAACTTGCAAACTTTCAAATTTTTTTTTTAATCATTTCAATATTTTCTATATTAATGCTTTATCTATAATATCGATCATCTCCTTATCACGATAGGATCTAATATAAAAGAGTTATTTTTATATTATCAAAATATGCATATATATATATATGAGGTAAGGTCATGAAAACTAAATGTGTGAAAAATGACAAACGGAAAGCAACTTAAAGTGCAGGAGAAAATCAAAAACAAGTGGTTTGACCGGTTTCGTTAGTGTTGGCGAACGTCTTCAGAAAAAGTGAAGATTTGGAAATAAATTTATTTTGAAGGCACACACATGGGAGGAGGAAAGGATCTTACACGAGTGATTTTCTACTGAACGACTTGGGACTAAAATGTTTTTTGGGTTTTTTTTTTCTGTATATAGTTTTAATGGTTGAGAAACTTCCGAGACTATATATATATATATATATATATATATATATATATATATATATATATATATATATATATATATATATATATATATATTATTTCATGTATCAAAATATAATATTATAAGGAGATATAATATATTATGCATCGATTTTCAGTATTTACTTTAACAGTGAGTAGAGTTAGGTAGAAAGTTATGAATATATATATATATATATATATATATATATATATAGTCGTTGTTTTCTCTGTGAACCGGGTTCGCGCCTGGTGACTGTCTGAAATTATCGCTTCCTACACTGATGAGAGCGTAAGCTCAAACGCCGGCGTAGGTATAAATAATTTAATATTTCTTTATACATATATATATATATATATATATATATATATATATATATATATATATATGGGGTGCGTGCGTGTGTGTGTATATAACCAATGGGCACCTTTCATCGTTATACCTTCACCAAAAGGTTAAATAAATGGTAATAATGGAGATGCACAAATATATCTATGAGGCCCAAAGTGAGAACCTGTCACGTAAGTTTTAAGTTTGCACACTGTTAAGATCAACAGATCATATGACCGGATGTAGAGACAACGAACACCCCCTTTTATTCAGCCACGGCCTGTTGACGTTCTCAAGAAGACGTGTCGGACGTCCGCGCCCTGCCAGACCGCACAACTTGGTGACTGGTCTTTCGTGATTAACCCCGTGCGTCTAGGTTTAGCCCAATCCAAGATCCTTTATAATTGGTCACGCTCTCTAATCATAAGCGCGTGGCACAAACACCGTTGACGATTTTATAGCATAATAGACAGGAGGGTCTGTGATTGTCTATCAGAAAAGCAAAATGGCGCCCGTCTGTTTTATCTCTCTCACCCTTCTCTCTCTCTCTTTCTCTCTCTTTCTCTCTCTTTCTCTCTCTCTCTCTCTCTCTCTCTCTCTCTTTCTCCACGCACACCCACACAGAAACATTCTCTCTCTTCTTTGTACTTATCTATCTTTCTTCGTTGTGAATGTTTGTTATGTCTTGTTTGTTGTATTTGAATGCTGTTTCTTTTGGGATTATCTACGAAAAGTAGGGGAAAATAAAGAGAAAATACAAATATGTAGTGGATTTCAAGAGAAAGAATATATATATATATATATATATATATATATATATATATATATATATATATATATGTATATATATATATATATATATATATATATATATATATATATGTATATATATATGTATATATATATGTATATATATATGTATATATATATACATATGTATATATATATATGTATATATATATATATATATGTCTATATATATATGTATATATATATGTATATATATATGTATATATCTATGTATATATATATATATATGTATATATATATGTATATATATATATATATATATGTATATATATATATATATGTATATATATATATATATATATATATATATATGTATATATATATATATATATATATATATATATATATATATATTGCTGCTGTCGGAGTGCTGCTCTGTTCAGTCCTAGCAGATCCACGCTCCCAGCCTTTACCTCCTCTCTGAGAAAGAAGGTTAGTTTATTGCTAATCGCCTGAAGCGCCCTTACCAGGAATACCGACGGAGCTGCTTGGGCATTTTTTGTAGACCAAAGTGTGCTTATCCTAGTACGCTGACGTCTCAAAACCACACATAATTTTGTGCCTAACCTCCTGAAATACATATCAGCGTAAATACAACTTAATTTCTTCGTTATCACGTGACAACCGTCCATGGCCAAGAGGATTAGGCGACCGCTTACAGATTTAAGGTGTCTCTGTGAATCGGGTTCGCGCCTCGTGACCATCTGAGATTGTCATTTCCCTACACTGAGGAGAGCCGAAAGCTCGAAACGACGTCGTATGTAGGTAAAATATTAAAATATAATTTAATATTATATATATATATATATATATATATATATATATATATATACGGTAGCTTCAATTATGGCATCGCATCAGATCATCACAACACTTAGCACATCTGTTAATGTCTAACAAGCCTGAAAAGCAATAAGCGCCCCCCCCACCACCATGACGTTTTACACTTTAATCACATTGTTACGCAAAACGTCGTCATAATTGAAACTGAATAGACAGCCACTATATCTAAATCAATGAGGGAGAGCGTGTAGTTTTTTGCTAGTATATATATATCAACGGGGCGCGATAGCGCTCTATCCCTTAATAGACTTCAAAAACAACCTATGCTAGAAATCTCATTTCTTTGATCAGTCATAACTCAAAAACCAATAAACCAAATTAGTTAAAACTTTGAACAAAATTTTCATTTGACAGGTTCTATAAGTGTGTAGAATTTCAGCATCGTTGGTCAAGGCAACCCAGAGATCCAAAAAGGGCAGGAGTGATTTTGTGTTATTCGTGTGTACGTACGTACGTGTGTGCCACCCTGTATTTCATCAACTATTTGATGGATTCAGCTGATTTTTGGCAGAGATAGAGGTTCTAGGGTCTAGTTGATGGCATTTTAATTTCAGTTTACCATATATCTTAGTTTTCCAGAAAATTTTTTAAAAACCTTTAAAATTACCATTGTCTTGAGGCATAGCCTTTACAAAAGTAGTGACATTCCATGATAAATGCCAGTATATAAAAATCACATGCCCTTAATAGGGTTAAGATGAAAATTCATATACACTAAATGTACAAAAGCAAGGAAATTCTCAAATTTTTACACTTTTATTGTCATTAAGGGTATCACTACATATCAACCAAACCATTTCATTATCACATCACTACAGTATAAATCTCTATGCATGAGTGGATGAAGTGTGTGAGGTGCGCTGAAGAAAAATTCCTACCAGCAAAATACATAGCCCTGTTGTGCTTGTATATCCTTAATGACAATAAAAGTGTAAAAATTTGGGAATTTCCTTGCTTTTGTACATTTAGTGTATATGAATTTTCATCTTAACCCTATTAAGGGCATATGATTTCAGTATACTGGCATTTATCATGGAATATATATATATATATATATAGTTATAAGGATGAAAGGAATTAGAAAAGCGACGGAGGCAGATCTTTTTTCAATCCAGTTGCTCAATGCAAGGTATATTCCGCAAAAAGGTAATTTATTCAATTAATTTTAACTTAAGCCAGGCTTTTCAAAGATCAAAATCTTATCATCAGAGGAAATTGCTGGGATAGATAAGTTGGCAAATGCCAAGATTTAAAAATTGGAAAATGTAAAATAAAGATTGTGGGGATGAAAAAAACAAGGCAAAACGCTGGCCGAATGCAAACAAATGTCCGATTACAAAAAAATCCGGTATCAAAAAGTCCAGCTGAGAAAGTGATTTGTAGGTAGGTAGGTCATTAGAAAGCACGAGAAATAGATTGAAAAGTTTCAAAGTGAAGTCCAGAAACCACATCTTCAAGTGTGGCGAAAATAGATAGAATCCAGAGAGGAAAAAGTCATATATATATATATATATATATATATATATATATATATATATATATATATATATATATATATATATATATATATATATATATATATATAATATATATATATATATATATATATATATATATAATATGTATATAATATATATATATATAATATGTATATAATATATATATATATATATAATATGTATATAATATATATATATATAATATGCATATAATATATATATATATAATATGTATATAATATATATATATAATATGTATATAATATATATATATATATAATATGTATATAATATATATATATATAATATGTATATAATATATATATATATATATAATATGTATATAATATATATATATATATAATATGTATATAATATATATATATATATATAATATGTATATAATATATATATATATATAATATGTATATAATATATATATATATAATATGTATATAATATATATATATATATAATATGTATATAATATATATATATATATATATAATATGTATATAATATATATATATATAATATGTATATAATATATATATATATAATATGTATATAATATATATATATATAATATGTATATAATATATATATATATATATATATATATAATATGTATATAATATATATATAATATGTATATAATATATATATATATATTTATATATATATATAAAATATAATATATATAACATAATATGTATATAATATATATATATATATATAATATGTATATAATATATATATATATATTTATATATAAAATATAATATATGTATAACATAATATATAAAATATAATATATGTATAACATAATATATATATATATATATATATATATATATATATAATATATATATAATATAATATGAACAAGGCAGCGGAAGGAGAGGGATGGGCTCCGCTTTCCATATGCTGTGCCCTCGACACGGTGTTTCTTAACAAATCACCGCCGCTACGGCCATGGGCAGTGTGCGATGTCGGCAACGACACTCGTGCGCGTCCAGGCTATTCGACCTTTACCTTTACCTTTTAATATAATATATATATATATATATATATATATATATATATATATATATATATATTTATATATATATATATATATATTTATATATATATATATATATATTTATATATATATATATATATTTATATATATATATATATATATATATATATTTATATATATATATATATATATATATATTTATATATATATATATATATATTTATATATATATATCAAATATAATATATATATATATATATATATATATATATATATATATATATATATATATATATATATATATATATATCAGGGTGATTGCCTGAAGATCTTGTCTCTCACCGACTCACACCTTCCTCGGTCCCTGTCTCTTTACACGGCCCTAATTGTTTTAACCTTTCCGCTTGCTCGTCTCAAAGTTTATTTTAAGAAGATTCAATAAACATGTTTTATGTCCTTCCTCCCGCTTCATAGTTTAAATTAATTCTAACCGCCAACAATGTCCGGCCCCACTCCTTCCACAATTATTGTAATGTCTTCCCCCCTACCTAATGATCTTATAACTGCAACCGCCACCACCCCCACATTCTGTACTGGTCACTCAATCTCCCACTTCCACCATTTATTTGTACTTCTTTTTTTTTTCACGAGCGGCCCCAATTTTTATTTCACACAGGCTACTACCTCGTGTTTCAAACATTTGGCACTGGTATTAATTTTTTCTTCCGACAATCATCCTAAAGAAGTCTTATAACAAAGACGAAACGTTGATGAATATATAAATAATATTTTTTGGTTTTCCTTTTTTAATTTCCATTACGTCGGAACACTTTTCCATTTTTCATCATATATATATATATATATATATATATATATATATATATACAGTCATCATAGAAGTAAATAGGCACCCTTATTATCACCAATGATGATGACTGCTATCAGAGGGTCCTAATAGACCTAATTCTTTTTCCATCAGTAATAAACTGAACAGTGGAAAGTTTAATCCCGCAATTTGCTGCGATTTGACGTTGATTAAGTCCACTTTTATATTCACCTATTATATGGCTTCTCAGAATTCTAATGCTTATTTGGCTGTCATACTTAAATTGTGATGCATTATAGATATATGTAAATCTGAAACAGAAGGAACGTATATTAATATAAAATATCTCAAACTTTTACTTCTGTTTTGTACTGCTCCAAGTGCTAGGCATTGACGGAGGATGCGGAAACTTTAAACATGAATGGATTATTTTTATGTAGTTTCTATTTGCTTATTTAATGTCTGTACACATCTAAATGAATAAATGCGAAAGTTATTTTCGTTTATCATAACTATATTTCCATCTAATAGTAAAAAAAATGGCAATATATAATTACCAGGAGCTTTCATTCATGCAATGACCGGTTGGATATGAATGGAATACTTGTTTCTTTTAACGAACTGATTTCTATGGAATATTCATGTAAAGTTTTTTTTTTCTAGATTGATGATTTTCTTCAGGAACTGATCTGATGGTCTTCTGAAAAGCTGCATGAACGAAAGTACCTGGTAATTATATGTTTATTCTCGATTGTTTGTTTGTGCACGAAACAATTGTCAAGTTACATTGAATTATTTTGAAATTCGGCCAAAAATTGAATAAAGACTTGGTCATTGGAATTTAATGTACCATTCTTCACTTTCTGATAGTTCTGACAAAGGCCGCCTCCACATACGAGTCGACCCAAACCGCCAAAATGACAGCATTTCTTTACTTTCCAACTTACCTATAAATTTTATAATTAAATTCATTTGAAAAAAAATCAAAATATTTCACTTAAATACATTCTCATGCGTGCTTCAAAGATGTTGTCAATTTCCTTACTTAAAAGGCGCCAATCTGCGCATAACATCGCCAGGACTACACTTATCCTAACGTCTTTTAGAACTTGACGTCTCTTTCTGCTCATATCGTGATTCGACCATCAAAATGAGGAGGAAGAAAAGAAGAAATAAAAAATATAAGACAGTCTCGCCTGACAAAGTTGTTCTACAACGAAAGCTTGCAAAAAAAAAATATTAAATAAATGAATTTTTCATTTAAATTGCACGATTGTAGATTTTAAAAATATTTCACTTAAATAAAGGTCTATTTTATGAAGGCGGACTTAGTCGACGTAAAATATCAGAATTTCTTTCACTCCACCTTTCTACTTTTCATAGGGTGATTTTAAAATTTAACAGGGAGGATAAGGAGTGCACAGCATCTCGATCAGACCGTCCAGGACCCTTTGACAAAACCCCTGCGTCTTGTTAAGGGAACTGTTGAGAATAATCCTCGTTACAACGCCTCATAGAAACAAGGTTCATGCCAGATCCGGTACCGCAATCACGTATCTTCCCAAACTAACCTACTAGGACGAAACAGCCAGGAGTAAGACACTTTTTCGTCCAATCAACATCAAGCAATGGAAAAATTGAGTTCATGAAATGGTTTAAATACCTGCCTTAGTTTGAAATACTTTAATATTTTTGATATGCCATTATTTGTTTTATCTTCAGGTAGCGGTAGAGTGTGTGTCTGGAGACTCTGTAATCAAGAGTTTGACATCAGAATATTGCATCCAAACACTGAAATATGCTGGTTATTCTGTTATGGTATTGAGTGCTATTTAGAGTGGTAGTCTTTCAGAGTTAGTGGAGAGCCATAGTAACAATACTTCTTTTAAATGTTTTCATGGTGCAAGAAAGGTTGCTTCCAATATTCTCAAGTGGTAGAATGACAACACATGAGTCATTAGAAGATCCGGCACCTTACCGCACTACTAAGACACAATATTTGTAGCATCAGAATAGATTAAGACATAGTCAGTCGGTTGTCGTAGAATTTCGTAACTTCTTGGCCTTTTGGCCAAGATCAAAGTGTAGTATCTGTTCCGATGGATGCTCACTCTATAGACCGGTATTATCTTGGCCTTCGGACCTTGATGCTGCCGGTTTGAGGTACTGTTCTGTGCAGTTCTAGGAGGTCCACACTCCTAGGCTTAGCCTCCCCTCTTTGGGGAGGAGTAAGTTTATTGCTTACTGCCTGGGGCGCCCCTACCGGGGAATGCCGACGGGGCTGCCCAGGCTATTTTTGCTAGGCCAGAGTGCTCACCTTCTCGAGCGCTGGCTTTTAAATCCCACTTTCTCGACCCGACATTGGGTCACATCTTACCTTGTGGGAGTAAGATAAAACTGGCCTTTTGCCTAACCACCTGGGGAGGTAAATAAGAAAAATAGTCAGTCGGTTGTCGTAGAATTTCGTAACTTCTTGGCCTTTTGGCCCATATCAAAGTATAGTATCTGTTCTGATGGATACTACACCCCATAGACGGGTATTGTCTTGGCCTTCGGGGCTTGATTTCCGCCGATCTGTGGGTTTGTCCTGTGCAGTTATAAGAGGTCCACCCTCCCAGGCTTTGCCTCCCCTCTTTGGGAAGGAGTAAGTTTATTGCTTACTGCTTGAGGCACACTACCGGGGAATGCTGACAGAGCTGCCCAGGCTATTTTTAATGGCAGAGTGCTCACCTTCTCGGGCGCTGGCTTTTCAAGTCTCACTTTCCGACCCGGCCTTGGGTCACATCTTACCTTGTGGGAGTAAGATAAAACTGGCGTTGTACCTAACCTCCTGTGGAGGTAAATAACTAGTTACACAGAGCTAAGATACGCAGACAAATACGTCCACACACAAGAGCGAACATTGTCACACAGCAGGTTTTCTAGTATCAGGTAAATACAACAGACAACACACAACTACCAATGATGACTTTTAATGATAATTAAAAAGACAAGGATAAACATTCGAATGCGTTTCTCTTGTGTTTTGTTGACTACTAACCTCGAAACAAATAATTCTACAACAATCACAGCAACGAATATAAATGTTGGTGCTGTGCTGGGTTTGATCGGCCAACAGCATTCGTTTTCTTATCGGATGATTTTTGGGGGGAGTGACAGTCGTTCGTGTGATGCTAAGGTAACGTTAATTCTGATACAAATGTGTTCAATATTATCAAGTGATAGAATGATAAAACATGAGTCAATATTCCTGGAAGACGGGTTCCTTGCCACACTACTAAAACACAAGATTTGTTGCATCAAAATGGGATTAAAAAACGTCTGTTCTGATGAACACTATCGGACACTTCTGAAACATATGAGACCAAAACCTTCCTTGAATAAAAAACGCAAAGGGGTTCTAAACTAAGTCGCTTAAATATATACCTAATTACCTCCCTTAGTCTTACACACTAGTAATACATATATATATATATATATACAGGGTGGGCCAAAATAAGGGTCCTATCTTTAAATTTGAATAACTTGAATTTGAATAACTTCCACAAAATAAAAGTTAAACTCACCAAACTTTATGTGTGTGTAGACTGACCCTTCCGAGATTTTTTGAAATAAACAAAACAAATTTTAGCCGAAAAACACTTCTTAAAACTTACAAAAACTAAAGTATTGTTTTTTACACTGTTTTGAGTTTTTTAAGCAAAAATAATGTTTTCTAAATGAGGGTACGTTCCTTAGGGCTAATACGGCTCATGCTTGCTTCGGAAGGGGTCCTTTACTTATTCTAAAAAAAAAATTTTTTTAAATCAATGAATAAAAAAGTTATGAATTTTTAAAAATAGAACCCTTATTTTTGCCCACCCTGTATATATATATATATATATATATATATATATATATATATATATATATATATATATATATATTTGAACAGAGACACAACGCATACTATTATATTAGAGATAAGCAATATGGATACCTATTATTAAACATTTTCTCCGCAAACGGCAGAATACTTGAGGTGTACGCTTGTTTCATGTTCATGTTCGTCCATTCACAGACGTTAAATATCCATATTTTGTTTGTCAACTTTTCGACTGGCTTTCTTTATATTATGCCTTCAACATATATTTTAGATAGCCCAACACTGGAACGCTTAATGTGGCCAACTAATCTCAAGACTTTACATTTGGTGACAACGGATATTGATGGGATGCCAGTGAGTTTTCGAAACTCTGCGATTCTGATGTGATCAGATAGTTTATGATCAGTAATGAAGCACGTGATGTGGTTTGGGAAAGCCTCTACTTTCTGGCATAGTTTTACGGTCAAATTGAAACGTTCAAGTCTGTATAAGACTACGGGAAAGATATATGTGTTATAGAATTTCGTTTTCATTTTTTGTTATAGAATTTCGTTTTCATTTTGTGTTATAGAATTTCGTTTTCATTTTGTGTTATAGAATTTCGTTTTCATTTTGTGTTATAGAATTTCGTTTTCATTTTGTGTTATAGAATTTCGTTTACATTTTGTGTTATAGAATTTCGTTTTCATTTTGTGTTATAGAATTTCGTTTTCATTTTGTGTTATAGAATTTCGTTTTCATTTTGTGTTATAGAATTTCGTTTTCATTTTGTGTTATAAAATTTCGTTTTCATTTTGTGTTATAGAATTTCGTTTTCATTTTGTGTTATAGAATTTCGTTTTCATTTTGTGTTATAGAATTTCGTTTTCATTTTGTGTTATAGAATTTCGTTTTCATTTTGTGTTATAGAATTTCGTTTTCATTTTGTGTTATAGAATTTCGTTTACATTTTGTGTTATAGAATTTCGTTTTCATTTTGTGTTATAGAATTTCGTTTTCATTTTGTGTTATAGAATTTCGTTTTCATTTTGTGTTATAGAATTTCGTTTTCATTTTGTGTTATAGAATTTCGTTTTCATTTTGTGTTATAAAATTTCGTTTTCATTTTGTGTTATAGAATTTCGTTTTCATTTTGTGTTATAGAATTTCGTTTTCATTTTGTGTTATAGAATTTCGTTTTCATTTTGTGTTATAGAATTTCGTTTTCATTTTGTGTTATAGAATTTCGTTTTCATTTTGTGTTATAGAATTTCGTTTACATTTTGTGTTATAGAATTTCGTTTTCATTTTGTGTTATAGAATTTCGTTTTCATTTTGTGTTATAGAATTTCGTTTTCATTTTGTGTTATAGAATTTCGTTTTCATTTTGTGTTATAGAATTTCGTTTTCAGTTTGTGTTATAGAATTTCGTTTTCATTTTGTGTTATAGAATTTCGTTTTCATTTTGTGTTATAGAATTTCGTTTTCATTTTGTGTTATAGAATTTCGTTTTCATTTTGTGTTATAGAATTTCGTTTTCATTTTGTATTATAGAATTTCGTTTTCATTTTGTGTTATAGAATTTCGTTTTCATTTTGTGTTATAGAATTTCGTTTTCATTTTGTGTTATAGAATTTCGTTTTCATTTTGTGTTATAGAATTTCGTTTTCATTTTGTGTTATAGAATTTCGTTTTCATTTTGTGTTATAGAATTTCGTTTTCAGTTTGTGTTATAGAATTTCGTTTTCATTTTGTGTTATGGAATTTCGTTTTCATTTTGTGTTATGGAATTTCGTTTTCATTTTGTGTTATGGAATTTCGTTTTCATTTTGTGTTATAGAATTTCGTTTTCATTTTGTATGGTCTGGGTTTAGGCGGTCCAACCTAAACCAATTCTGTGATTTACAGCTGTTTGCCCGTCGTTAGATGAAGGCAGCTTGTGCCCAAGGTAAACAAACTCTGTAACTTGTTCGATTTTTTGGCCGTTAATATTGATCTTAAGCGGAGATGGTTTTTATCAGTGGTCATGTATGTTAAAACTGATATGAAACGATGCCCAATAAAAGTATAAGCAATAAACTTACTCCTCCCCAAAGAGGGGAGGCAAATCCTGGGAGGGTGGACCTCTTATAACTGCACAAGACAAACCCACAGATCGGCGGAAATCAAGCCCCGAAGGCCAAGACAATACCCGTCTATGGGGTGTAGTATCCATCAGAACAGATACTACACTTTGATATGGGCCAAAAGGCCAAGAAGTTACGAAATTCTACGACCTTGTGTCACATCTTACTGCTGTGGGAGGTAGATAAATAAAATGTAGAAAATAAAACGATCAGCCTGTTTTATTACAAAACTGAAAATCATGACGGATACTAGTGCTATCCCCTGTAACAACAACAACATTACAGCTGATAATGACCTCTTTCTGCTTTGTATTCGCCCATTTCACTGACATGCGATCACCGATCCCTACACATGCGTCTTCTAAGTTGCAATTTTCCCCTACAAAATTTTCATAAAGTCGTAGCGTGTACTTGCTACTTCTAATATCGACTATGCATTTTCTGTGCACATGAAGTATTCTCGGTTTTACGACCATCACGAATCTGTACGACGAATACCGCACTAGCTCATTCATATTCTGCGCTAGAATGACAGAAGGAGATAGTTTGATTCAGCACATTACAGCTGTCGACTGCCAGTCTAAAAATGGCAAGAAATATGGAACACCTTCACTCAAAACAAGTTGTACGAACATCGATCTATAGTTGGAACAGAAAACCAAAACATGACGACCAACCAAAAGGAGGACACAGTGTTGACACGTGTACGTATTGGCCACACAAGACTGACCCACATACACCTACTGGGAGGAGAGGAAGAGCCTCAGTGTAACTACTGCAATGAAGGACAAACAATAAAACACATTATTACTTAAATGCAACAAATATACACATATACGCAGTAAATACTACAAAGCAACTAATATTAAAAAATTATTTGAAAATATAGCCCCGTCTTAAATAATAGGGTTTCTCAAAGAAACCAACTTGTACAATAATATTTAAATTTTTTTTTAAGTTTGACCTGAGATGACCTTATAAGGGTTGAAAGGTCGTTAAAACCCAACAAACAAACAAAAAACAAAGCTAGTCTCTGTTGTATTTGTTGTTATTCTAGCGTTCGACTGAAATGCGCGTACGCCTATAATGTGTTTGATTTTTTTGGTGCACAATTTCGAAGTGATCCAATAAAAGAAGATTCCTACCTGTGTTGTTATAAACGCCGAAAGCATCGGCTTTTGCGAAAAGTAAATGAAAAGTACGAATGAAGAAAGACATTTCTTTCGTTTTTTTTATTCACAAGAAGACATTCAATAAGTCGATAAGGAGTACGCTAATATTATCTACGTTAAATTCACGAAACAAAGTAAAGCGCACAGAAAACTAAAACTTAAATAAGATCTCGTCTCGAAGAATGTGGAATTCCTCTTCTTTGAAAGAATGGTTCACGGGAGAAAAGGAAGAAAGTAAAAGAGAGAAATACATAGAGAAATAAACGAAATGCAAGCGTGAGAATAAAAAAAGAGTAAGTAGATTGAAGAGAAAGCAAGAATGCGGAAACTTAATAACGTAAAAGAAGGAAATAATGTAAGATATATATATATATGAACTTTTTTAAAATTAGGTTTTACTTTTGTAATTTCCCATATATATATATATATATATATATATATATATATATATATATATATATATATATATATATATATATATTTGTAACTTATTCTTTTTTCTAATATTTGTCTCTGTGGCTCTTTGTGTCAATAGATGTTTCTCTACGACGAGCTTTTTAATTTTTTCTTTGACTTTCTGTAAGACGTGGTGCTAAAGGCGCTGATGAAGACCCGTTTTGGATTAGCTTTATTAATTTATAAAATAAAATAAAAATAAAATAAAGTATTTTCTAAAATGTTTTTGAAACGATCGTACGCCATACTAGACTTGATGTTCCAATTCTTGGAACAATTGTAATGCTTTAATTCATTTAATTTATATATATATATATATATATATATATATATATATATATATATATATATATATATATATATATATATATATATATAGAGAGAGAGAGAGAGAGAGAGAGAGAGAGAGACAAAAAAGGAAAATAGAAGCGAGTTCCGTCCAATTGGATTTGTTGAACACGATACGACAGACTTACTATATGTTCGCTTGATAAAACATAATAGATTTTATTTCCCTTAAAACTGCATTGCTGTTCCGACGGCCGCAGCGGTTGGGATGTTTAAATTATAATTAAAGGTGACTCGGGTTCGAATCGTGCGACCGGCGGGACATTTATCTCTACAGTGAGGGTTCTGTAAGGATGAAACATATATGTCTACGGATAATGATTTAAAATATTTATTATTAAATAACTGTGCGTGTGTGTGTATATATATATATATACAGGGTGGGCCAAAATGAGGGTCCTATCTTTAAATTTGAATAACTTGAATTTGAATAACTTCCACAAAATAAAAGTTAAACTCACCAAACTTTATGTGTGTGTAGACTGACCCTTCCGAGGTCTTTTGAAATAAACAAAACAAATTTTAGCCGAAAAACACTTCTTAAAACTTACAAAAACTAAAGTATTGTTTTTTACACTGTTTTGAGTTTTTTACGCAAAAATAATGTTTTCTAAATGAGGGTACGTTCCTTAGGGCTAATACGGCTCATGCTTGCTTCGGAAGGGGTCCTTTACTTATTCTAAAAAAAAAATTTTTTTAAATCAATAAATAAAAAAGTTATGAATTTTTAAAAATAGGACCCTTATTTTTGCCCACCCTGTATATATATACACGTACAATTATTTGATAATAAATAAATACATATTAATTTTTACGTACATAAAAGGACCCATGGACACGTGTTTCTGGCTATCAGCATGGATAACGTGAGCATGGATTGAATCTATGATAGTACTGCCTGCAGTATCAACATTTGGGAATTTCATTGCTTTTGTACATTTAGTGTATATGAATTTTCATCTCAACCCTATTAAGGACATATGATTTCAGTATACTGGCATTTATCATGGAATGTCACTAATTTTGTAAAGGCTATGCCTCAATACAATGGTAATTTTTATGTTTTTTTTACATTTTCTGGAAAACTAAGGTATATGGTAAACTGAAATTAAAATGCCATCAACTAGACCCTAGAACCTCTATCTCTGCCAAAAATCAGCTGAATCCATCAAATGAGATGAGATACGGGGTGGCACATACGTACGTACGTACACACAGATAACATGATTTCATGATTGAACTTTCTGTATCTCTGGGTTGCCTTGACTAATGATGCTGAAATTCTACACACTTATAGAACCTATCAAATAAAAATGTTGTACAAAGTTTTAACTAATTTTGTTTATTGGTTTTTGAGTTATGATTGATCAAAGAAATGAGATTTCCAGCATAAGTCGTTTTTGAAGTCTATTAAGGGATAGAGCGCTCTCGCGCCTCCCTTAATTCATATTTATAGTGCAAAATGTAACGTCCTTAAAAGGACGCGTAGAGTGTCAGGACTAATCCCATTATGTTCCTAGGAAAATTCGACACGTCTATACATTTTTACAGTTTAGGAACGCTTTCTAGTCTATTTTTTCTATTATCTGACAGACACACACTTACGTTCTCTTTTATTATATAGACTAGCCAAAATAGCCTCCCTACGGTCGTCTATTTTCGCTAGGCTGCCGCGTCAGAAATGAACGCTCACCCGTAAACCGATGGAACCCCAGTCATATTTCTTGGGTGGTGAGACATTGATTTTCTTTGTTTCGGACCAAGAATCATTTTAGTTAGAAAAAAAAATGAAACAAAAAAATTTGCGATCCCCCCATCCCTAATTTTTTTTTACCCTCCCTCTACCCAAAGAAATACTTTTAGTTTAAAAAAAAAAAATTTCGACCCCCCCCCCCCCCATTTTTATTTATCCATAAAAATATTTTTAGTTAAAAAAATTTAAAAAATTTGCCCACCCCCCCAAAAAAAGTTTTTTTACCCTCCCCCATACATAGGAATATTTTAAGTTAAAAAAAATTGACCCCACCCCTAAATTTTTTTTTTACTCTCCCCTATACATAGAAATATTTTTAGTTAAAAATAAAATATTTCGACTCCAACCGTACCCCTCCTTACCCCACCCCCGGAGAAAATAATATTGGAGGCGCCTCGGTCATATCAAAGAACCAGATTTCGCAAAATTGGGACAAAACCGAACTGACAGCAAAACTTGTGGAAAAAAAGGCGTTCGATATCCGATTGGACAACAAAATGAAGAAAGACAGAAGAAAAAGGAAACAACAATGCGAGAAAGAATAAGAAAGAAGCTAAGAACGATAACGAGTGAGTGACGGGTTTGTGCTCTGTCTATTTTACGGCAAATCAACTCTTTTTTAGTTACTTAATTCAGAAATACAAGACCTAATGTAAACGATTTATTGTAAACGATTCATTGTATACGATTAATTAAATACGTTTACCTTTGTATCCGAAACTAGGAATAATTGAGTTCCTCAAACCCGTTGCCCAATAGCTTCTTATCGCGTGTCTCTTAATTCTTCTTCTTTCACCTCGCCCCCCACTCTCTCTCTCTCTCTCTCTCTCTCTCTCAATCTCTCTCATACACATTCTCTCTCTCATTCTCTCCCTCTTTCTCCCTCTCTCATTCCATCCCTATCATTTTGACCAGGATCAAAGTGTAGTATCTGTTCCGATGGATACTGCACCCCATAGACCGGTATTGTCTTGGCATTCGGGGCTTGATTTACGCCGGTCTATGGGTCTATCCTGTGCAGTTCTAGGAGGTCCACCCTCCCAGGCTTTGCCTTCTCACCCTTTGAGAAGGGATTAGTTTATTGCTAATCGCCTGAGGCGCCCCTACCGGGAATGCCGACAGGGCTGCCCAGGCAATTTTTAAGGGGCATAGGTGCTCTTCCTCTAGAGTGCTGACTTATCAAATCCCACTTTCCGACCTCGTGTCACATTTTACTTTGTGGGAGGTTGATAAATACCCTCTCCATCCCTAAGTACTTCTCTCCGATTTTTTATTTATATAATGTGTTAGTCCCTTTATTTCGTTTTCTCCTCTTTCATTTTCTTTTCTTTCCCTTTTTATTCGATTTTCCCATCTTACCTGCATTAAAACTAAACGATTTTATCTAATGTTATTACTTCCGTCTTTACCTGGAAGGGAAAAACGGCGCTTTCATTCCAATGAAAATTTCTTTCTAAATTTTCCTTTTTTGAGTCAATATCAAATTTTACGCGATTTTTTTTTTCATGATAATTTTATTTAGAATCACTACAGAAAAAAAGAATTGAATTAAAGAACAAAAAATATATATTTATTTAGTAAAAGGTTGCAGGGAGAGACAATTGTATTAAATTGCTATTTGTATCCCACAGCTGTTGACTAAGAAATACGGATTTTACAAATCTCATGTTTGTTTTTTTTAATTTTCTAAACTAGGAATATTCTTTCTATTTAATAATCTAATATTTCATTTTTATTAAAACTTCACACACACGCACAGACACACACACACACACACACATATATATATATATATATATATATATATATATATATATATATATATATATATATATGTGTGTGTGTGTGTGGGTGTGTGTGTGTGTGTGTGTGTGTGTGTATTGCATGTATATATATATATACTTCAAAAAGTTTAAACAAAGGACCACGGCTTGTCTACAAAAATCGTTATACGTCATCCGTTTTTTAATGGAGCGTCATCCATGAGTGACATTATCCTTTATGAAGGCATCCTTTTGTGATGTCATCCTTTATGATGTAATAATTTGTGCATATAAAAAAACAGACAAAAGCATAACAAATAAGATCAATATATATATATATATATATATATATATATATATATATATATATATATATATATATATATATATCGTTGAACCAATATATAAAATGGGCATGTTTCACGTTCTTCAGTTCGTTCTAGCGGATTTTTTTCATCATTCGTTCACTTGTGCAACACCAAAAAATCTTGGTATTCATCACTTTTCATTAGCATTCCCAACGGATCTTTATTTTAAAATTTCGAACACAAAAACATTAGAAGGAACCATGTTTGACATTTTTCACATCGTCTCTAACGGCTGCTATTTTTTCATCATTTGTTCATTGCTGTTTTATTGTTTTGTTTTTATTATTTATTTCTACTTTCGATCACTAAAAACATCATAATATATATGCATAATAAACCTCTTGAGACCTACGGTAATGGGGGTGTTGTAACTTCAGCTACATTCTAAGCTTGGAATTTGGTAACCATGTCACGTGCCGACTTGGCGAATCACCATTCTTTCTCGAAATTCGGTTTGATTAAAAGAAGAACCGGTAAGCAAGTCGTGAAGAACAAATTCGATTCAAACTATCGAAATTCAATATTTATTTACAGAAATAGAAAATATACAAAATAAAATATATTATTCGATATCGATATGGGAAGGGTTGTTACTTACTTATTTAGCAATATCTAGCAAAGGACGATGATTTACATCCAATCAAATGTGGAATAAGGTATTATATAGATTTGATGATGTATTCATGAACTTAGTATAACAATATATCTTACCATCCTCTTTTAGGCCTGCGAGACTTAGACGGTATATGCCAGACACGCTAAAAAACTGAACCATTTCCACATGAAATGCCTACGTAGATTGATGAGCATCAAATGGCAAGATAGGATACAAGACACATGGGTTTCAGCCCGATTTAGCCTCCTGTCAGCATACACCATGCTGCAACAGTGTCTGGTTCGTTCGGTGGGTCATATATGCCGCATGTCCGATGCAAGAATCCATTTACGGTGAGCTGGTTAAAGGCAAAAGGAGGACAGCGGAAACGGTTCAAGGACAGCTTGAAGATGTCCTTCAAACAGTTCAGTCTGTATTCCGATTCGTTGAAAAACCTATCTCAGAACAAATGTTCCTGGCGTACTGCAAGCACCAAAAAGAGTCACGATTGCTGAATCTGCACGCATTGAGAAACGCAAGAAGAAACGTGCTATTCGGAAAGAAAGAGAAGTCAACACCTCTGCGACAGAATCATCCCACAGATGTTCTACATGCGGGAGATGCTTCGGAGCTCGGATCGGACTGACGAGCTATCTCCGAACCCACAAAACAACTATATGATCACGGTTATCTTCTCAAGAAATGGACGAACATTATCATAACAAGACGTAACAGAATGCTCATTAAATCTGAAAATAAAAATAGATGCTGTCCAAGTGTCCAAGTGTCCAAGTGTTCGCGTGGCGCAATTTTTCAAAATGACTCGTAATCCCAATATAAACGGTTACAATAGTTTGGGTTCTTGAATTCTCAAAATAGTTGCCGTTCAATGAGTTTTTATATCACACACATGCTGAGATAGCGTAAATCCGAAAAAATGTTATTTATTTTCGTTATAATCCAAAAATGTCGGGAAATCCAACACAGGTTTAAAATTAATATTTTATTAAGTCTCTTAGTTATATTTTGTTTAGTCTCTTTGTTATTTTTAATAAAAGATGTCCCCACTTAGCTTCTAGACTGCTGTTAGCTTTTTCAAATGCACTGTTTATCCGACAAAAAGATTGTTCTTTACACCAGAAAGAAACTGGAAGTGTTAATGACTTCAAATCAAACAGGAAACTAAAGTTCTCTGAGCTGGACTGAAAATTGTTCTGTTTTTTGCACATGCGCAGTTTTGAGATACATTTCGTGCGCATAGCAGACTGGAAGTAGGTGGGTGTCCTCGCCGATTATCTATTGACCTAAGTCATGGTACGTTGACGTTTTACTTGGCTTAGAACTCCAATTGGCCTTAGCTACGTGACTTTATCCTATTTGAATATGGCAAGACAATTTCGTCTCGATATCCGGATGTTAAATTAAAGTTTCTTCTTTTTCTTTCGCTCTTTCAATTGGCGATGACAGAAAGAAAGGTACGTGGGTGATGAGGTGAGACTTCAGCCAAGATTTAAGATTTATTTTAGAGCGAGAAAATATGTTTTAGGTTTGAGACTTGTAATATATATTTTAAAGTTAGGATCCTAATGAAGTATACATATTTATCAAGAGAGGAATGAGGGTTTTACTAACATACAACTGTAGAGTTCGATATTCGTAACAAAAATAAATAAATATGACAGCCATTTTGATTTATTCAAAGGGGATAAGCGTAATTCATTTACGGTTATCCCCCTTTGAATAATCTCAAACTGACTGTCATATTTGCACTTCCTCTTCGTAAATCGCTAAAATTTAAGTTTTTTTATAAAAAAAAAACTACTTGATTAATTTACGTGATTTTTGGTATCGTGACAGGTACGTACATCAAACAGATATTCCTCAGTTTGTTTGTTTTTTGGGTTTTTTTTCGAAAGTATCCGCTAAACTGGAGATGCACCGGAGGCTCCCTCAAGGAAAGAGATATTTATTTCAATTGGGGCTAAGTGAAGACAAGCATTAGTGATGAAAGGAAAGAAGTTTGGTTTTAGACGCATTTAAAGAAACCAGCCATCTTTCCCCCCACTTACTATCATGACGTCATATCCTGTCATGTAGTCTTAATTCTAAACTTTAAACTTCTAATAGAATTTTTCACTTTCTTGCCTAATTTTAACCTTACGTAAAAAATTCCAATTTTTAACCTTATTTTAGGACATTCAAAACTAAATAGTGAGAGATCAGAGCTAGAAATTCTGTTGAAAGTTGACATTTACTACCCCCCCCCCCCCGAGCCCCGAAATAAAAACAGAAAAACGTAATCGCAGAAAAGTAAGAAGATGGAGGGGTGTTGGAATATATTCCGAGATAGTAGAGGAACAATAGATTGACTCGAGAAATTTTTATTCTCGTTTTGGAGAGCTGGATATCCTCTACATTAAAGATCGACCTAGTGTCTAAATTTACCCTCGTTAAGAGTCAAGTAGATAGATAGATAGATAGATAGATAGATAGATAGATAGATAGATTGGCCGAACGACCCGCATTCTAATGTCATGTGCTCTATATCGTAAATCATTTAGCACATAAATTCCTTCTATTCGACCAAACCGAACATCATTCGCCCACACATTTTCCGACTTCGATTTTGACAAAAACCAACACGATATAATAAACAGATTAAAAACAAAAAACTTAAACGTTTTGATCAAGCTCATTGTCTATGACCTGCATGGCCTTGTCGAACACGTTAATCCTGCCCACCGTCGTCCTTCAAAGCGACGGGCGAGTGACCCCTTTTTATCTAAATCAACAATTGTTATGAAAACACCACGTAGAAAATGACCCGCATTCTGCGTGTTTATAATGAACCGGCTATCTTATCTCAAATCACATAAATAATATACACCAATTAAAGAACTAAAGAGTGCTCAATATCCTTCCACGCCGATATTCTTTTACTTACATATACATATATATATATGTGACGGCGAAACAGTATCTGAACACACATACTCACACGCACACGTACACTCACACACACACATATGGGAAATGAAAAAGGAAAAACCAAGAGATATTTTTTATATATTCATCAACGTTTCGTCTTTATTGTAAGACTTCCTCAGGATGATAATTTCTTAAAATTATAATCCTGAGGAAGTCTTACAATAAAGAAGAAAAATGTCATGCAAGTACATCGAAATTGTGGGTTGACATGATAGAGTGATAAGGAAAAGTAGTATACATATATTTCGAATTATTTCGACACTTGATTATTCGGGAAATGGTAGTTTAATCAGTACCATTGGAGAGCCATGAATATTATAACTGTCCTGTTTTTAAATCTCTGAAACAGTTACATGGTAAACAGCTGATGATCCCCGTGTTAATATTAGACGCTTAAAGTCTCCTGTTTTTGTTTCACTTAACCCCCCCTTTTTATTTTATTTATTTATTTATTTACTTATTTTTTTATTTATTAATTTTCCAACGAATGTTAAGTCTGCAATATCTTGGATTTAGTTAGTTTCTCTGGGAATTTAAACTGCATTTTACTTTTTTTCTTTTTTTTTTTAAATGACTCAAAGCTTCTTTAGACTATATATATATATATATATATATATATATATATATATATATATATATATATATATATATATATATATATATATAAGCAAATAAATGATAGCATATTTGTCTAGCCTCGGAAGATATCATTGTGAACGAACATATGCTACAATGACCCCAAAGGAGGAGGTAATGACTGAGAGGATGGTATCATAATGACCGCCCCAACCTCCTAAAAAGGAGGAGTTTATGCCTGGTAATAAATATGATATCATGACAACAGAACCGATAGTACACTACCCCTCCCCCTAAAAAAAACGAAAAGACAATCATAGAGGGATTGTATTATGAGGAACGAACATATACTATACTGCTCCCCCCCCCCCCCCAAAAAAAAAAAATAAAGGGGAGATCATCGACTGATAAAACGAGAAGGTAATGTCTGCGAGTATGGTTAGGGTTAGGGTTAGGCAACAGAACAGATACTACACTACCTCCACCTCCACCACCACCAAAGGAGAAAGTAGTCCTTGGAAAAATGTTCTTATGGCAACAGAACAGATACTACACTACCTCCACCTCCACCACCACCAAAAAAGAAGTAGCCCTTGGAAAGATGTTCTTATGGCAACAGAACAGATACTGTACTACCTCCACCTCCACCACCACCAAAGGAGAAAGTAGTCCTTGGGAAGATGTTCTTATGGCAACAGAACAGATACCACACCACCGACCCCATTAAACGATAAAACAATAATAGATTAAATCAGTTTTTTTTTTCATTCATTTATGAATTTCAAGCCATGAAAAAAATATTTTTATGGTTCCTTGGCTTTTTTGCAAAGATCAAAACATAGTATCTGTTCTAAGTACGATAGCGATATCAGACTTTTACTATCAACGCAAACAATGCTTATATATAAGAAAATATGACAATGCAAAATTACAACTGTATATTACAGAATATTAGTTAATTAGAAGCTGTTTATGAAATAAATATGTAATTAAGGATATCTAAAACTTTTTGTTGGTGTTTTTCATTCATTTATGAATTTCAAGCCATGAAAAAAATATTTTTATGGTTCCTTGGCTTTTTTGCAAAGATCAAAACATAGTATCTGTTCTAAGTACGATAGCGATATCAGACTTTTACTATCAACGCAAACAATGCTTATATATAAGAAAATATGACAATGCAAAATTACAACTGTATATTACAGAATATTAGTTAATTAGAAGCTGTTTATGAAATAAATATGTAATTAAGGATATCTAAAGCTTTTTGTTGGTGTTTTTCATTCATTTATGAATTTCAAGCCATGAAAAAAATATTTTTATGGTTCCTTGGCTTTTTTGCAAAGATCAAAACATAGTATCTGTTCTAAGTACGATAGCGATATCAGACTTTTACTATCAACGCAAACAATGCTTATATATAAGAAAATATGACAATGCAAAATTACAACTGTATATTACAGAATATTAGTTAATTAGAAGCTGTTTATGAAATAAATATGTAATTAAGGATATCTAAAGCTTTTTGTTGGTGTTTTTCATTCATTTATGAATTTCAAGCCATGAAAAAAATATTTTTATGGTTCCTTGGCTTTTTGCAAAGATCAAAACATAGTATCTGTTCTAAGTACGATAGCAATATCAGACTTTTACTATCAACGCAAACAATGCTTATATATAAGAAAATATGACAATGCAAAATTACAACTGTATATTACAGAATATTAGTTAATTAGAAGCTGTTTATGAAATAAATATGTAATTAAGGATATCTAAAGCTTTTTGTTGGTGTTTTTCATTCATTTATGAATTTCAAGCCATGAAAAAAATATTTTTATGGTTCCTTGGCTTTTTGCAAAGATCAAAACATAGTATCTGTTCTAAGTACGATAGCGATATCAGACTTTTACTATCAACGCAAACAATGCTTATATATAAGAAAATATGACAATGCAAAATTACAACTGTATATTACAGAATATTAGTTAATTAGAAGCTGTTTATGAAATAAATATGTAATTAAGGATATCTAAAGCTTTTTGTTGGTGTTTTTCATTCATTTATGAATTTCAAGCCATGAAAAAAATATTTTTATGGTTCCTTGGCTTTTTTGCAAAGATCAAAACATAGTATCTGTTCTAAGTACGATAGCGATATCAGACTTTTACTATCAACGCAAACAATGCTTATATATAAGAAAATATGACAATGCAAAATTACAACTGTATATTACAGAATATTAGTTAATTAGAAGCTGTTTATGAAATAAATATGTAATTAAGGATATCTAAAACTTTTTGTTGGTGTTTTTCATTCATTTATGAATTTCAAGCCATGAAAAAAATATTTTTATGGTTCCTTGGCTTTTTGCAAAGATCAAAACATAGTATCTGTTCTAAGTACGATAGCGATATCAGACTTTTACTATCAACGCAAACAATGCTTATATATAAGAAAATATGACAATGCAAAATTACAACTGTATATTACAGAATATTAGTTAATTAGAAGCTGTTTATGAAATAAATATGTAATTAAGGATATCTAAAGCTTTTTGTTGGGTTTTTACAGTTTACTATACGTACGGTATTTCGAAATCTTATGTCGTATCATAGAATAAAATAGGCAAAACATGTTTTGACGTTAACATAGTCAGGATAGATGGAAAACACTTTCGGATTTATTAATTTATATATATATATATATATATATATATATATATATATATATATATATAGAGAGAGAGAGAGAGAGAGAGAGAGAGAGAAATAGAGAGAGAGAGTGAGAAGGAGAGAAGAAGAGAGAGAGATAGTTTAATTAATTAATTTATAAACTACATATATATATATACATGTATTGATCAAATGTGTATTCTCAACTTTTGAACACAAAACACATCAGAAAAAAAAATGTTTTACGTTCTTCACCGTGTCTAACGGCTAGGGTTTTTTTTTCATCATTCGTGTCTTGCAGTTTTTTAATTATTTATTTTAACTTTCGAACATTAAAATCAATACCAGATATAAATATATATATATATATATATATATATATATAGAGAGAGAGAGAGAGAGAGATAGAGAGAGAGAGAGAGAGAGTGAGAGAGAGAGGGGGGAGTATTAGGAGATATATCCACTTTAGCCCCCGGTTGAAGTAATTACTGGTCATCAAACCGTTTCTCTGTCACTGGGTTCATAGTTACTTAGATAGTGGTCGTCGTGTCGCACAAGCGATGGTAACCATAGTTCTGTTGCCGTGCTGGTACTTTTTTAGTTAGTGATTTTTATCTAGATACCAATTACGTGTGCATCATAAACTTCTTGAGATCTTGGCCTTTTGGCTAAGAGATTACGCCGGTCTATGGGTCTGTCCTGTGCAGTTCTAGGAGGTCGACCCTCCCAGGCTTTGCCTCCCCTCTTTGGGGAGGAGTAAGTTTATTGCTTACTGTCTGAGACGCCCCTACCGGGGAATACCGACGGGGCTTCCCAGGCAATTTTTAATGGCCAGAATGCTCACTTCTCGGGCGCTGGCTTTTCAAACCCCACTTTCCCGACCCGATCTTGGGTCACATCTTATTTGTGGGAGTAAGATAAAACTGGCCTTGTGCCTAACACCTGGAGAGGAGTAAATCAATACAGCCCCTATGGGCGTGGTAACTACAGCTATCATGCTAAGTCTGCAATTTGGTAACCATGATTCACCAACGAGTGCATGTGCAGCAGAATTAGACATAGGTAAGAAGAAGCTTCAATTATGTCATCCCATATGATCATCATCACAACACCTGCCACATATGTGATATTCTCTGAAAAAGTCTAACAGACCTAAAAAAATTCGTTTTTTCACTAGTAACAGAAGAAGTGGTCTTACTCGACGGGTCAAATCGATCAGCGGTCAGGGATGAAAAGACGCACAAGACGCGAGTAGGACCTTTTCAACAAAATTGAATATACAACGCCCTTGTCCTACAATAAAACAGCCTAGTTTATTTTTATACCGATACGAGATATTCACTACATATATAGAACATAGTTTTAGTGTAAACATTATTACATGATCATTTATTTGCGCTCCACGAATTCAACATAACAACTGTTGTGTACGATCGTTTCTGAGACGATATATCTTTATTAATATCGGTGTTATTAATCAGCACAGGATTTAGACACCAACAGACAGACTAAAAAAATATTCGTCCCAGGACAAGTAAAATTGATTCTTTGAATGTAACAGTTTTGTACGACTTTTATGTCCCTTTACGAAGATTAAAATTAATATATAATGCTACTTAGCCTTATGTCTGTAATACTTATTCTAAATTTTGATCAAAATTCATTACATAATTTGGATTCTAGAAAATGTCTCAAATTTTAGGCTTAAGCTTAAGGAGGTCTTAAGAAGAAATTAAAATTCAGGCCATCTTGCTTAATTCGTTTCTAATGACTATGGATCAAATTCAATGCAAATCTTAAATATTTGAATTTTCAAATGGGACGTTGTATCCATATTAAGCCCCTAAAATCCCTTTAAAATACTTCGAAGAAATTGCAATTTTTGCAATACTTATTAATTGATGTTTCCACAAAAATCGGAGGTATCTTAATTTTCACAAAAAGTTCTTACCCTCACTTTGCCCCTTTTGAATAAAACTTAATTTAAATATAGCCTACATTACCCACCCTTACGCCTACAATCTGTGTTCCAAAATTCATAATGATCGGTTAATTAGTTTACGAGTTAATCATATGCGTAGAAATATATCAACATATCCACATACCTAACTTTATACACATCAACTCTCTAAATGTTAGAATTTAAAAATAAGATAATTTTCTCATGTTACTCAC
>OY744539.1:67386229-67448729 GCA_963556195.1 Sepiola atlantica | reverse complement strand
GTTTATTTATACTTATACTTTATTTATACTTGTATACATAATTGTATGCATGCATATATATATATATATATTCCATTTTATGTGTGCTTATCCTGGCTAGTTTCTCTGTCTTCTTCCCTCTTATCGCCTTCACCCCCTCCGCCTACCGCCCCCATATACTAGCTCGGTAGGTGCGAAAAGGAAAAAAAATGAATATAAAAAAGAATAAGAAGAAAGAAATAAAGAAGAATATGTCACCTACTTGTCAAATTATATTTCAATGTCGCTAAAAGTCTTTTCATATGGTCCAATCGGATCATCTTTTCCTTCTCCCATGTGTGTGCCTTCAAAATAAAATTGTATCCAAGTCTTCACTTTTTCTGAAGTTAATACGAACGAAACCGGCCAAATCTCTTGTTTTTATTTTTCTCCTGTATTTTAACCTTTTTTTTCGTTTGTCTTTTTCACACACACACACACACACACACACACACATATATATATATATAATATTCGTTTTTTGTTTATCATATATGCTATATATATGTCCACCTTTTGTCGTGGATTAAACACTGTCGTAAATAAAATCGCTATCCAGTGATAAAGCTTAGTGCTTATGTAAACTTTAGTATTTCACTTATTCGTAGCTTGCTGTTGATAGCCTAACGGCTAGAAGCACCGACTTTCGAAAATACAGTCGAATTTTGATTCCGACTAAGAATGTCTAACCTTTCTGAAGAGCTGTGATACAGCGAAACAGTCTGTCTGTCTGTGGATGACTATATATATATAGCTAGACAAGTTCTTGCTGTGAATGTTTTACAGGGGCACCAAAGATTGGAGTTCAGCACCTACCATGAACTTAACGATACAATAGAGAGAGGCTAGCAACATCTCTTTTGTGTGAAAGACGAGAAGTGTGTAAGGACGAGAAGTGATTATCCCCCATTTGATTGAGTAGTCGATTTTGTACTCAGCCAAGACAGGAAACAGTTCTCTGAGAAACACCTCCACAGATATGACAGCAATGCTCTATCTTAGAACGATTAACGCACTAATACTGTTGGCAAAGTTATGGCACTTACAGTTTTTCATTGGTCAAATAGCAACATGTTCAATTGATCGTACACAATGAATCATTTACGATATACAATGTTTTTCAGCATAAAATATCTTCAAAGGGGTTGATATGCCATAAAACAGATCAAAACAACCAATATCTATTATAAATACAGATTTCAGATCTGTCTGTCTGAAGCCGAAAATTACTTCTATTAATCTACTATGGTGCTATCTGTCAATGATCGATTGGGGGAGGGGGTAGTGTAGAATCTGTTGTAGAGTCATAAGCCCGTCCTCCCAGCCATTGTCTCTTTCTTTTGGAGAAGGGGGAGTGCAGTATCTGTTCTGTGATCATGAGACCGTCAACCAGCTATTACGTCATCCTCTGAGGAAGGGCAAGTGCAGTATCTGTTCTGTTATCATGAGACGATCCTCTCAGGCATTACCTCCTCCTTTGGGGGACTAGTGTAATAAATCTCGTTCATCATGATACCATCTTCACAGACATTACCTCCTCCTGTTGGAGGAGGGTAGTGTTCTGTGGTTATTATACTATTCTCCCAGGCATTACTCTCCCTTCTTTTGTTGGGCTAGTGTAGTATCTGATCCGTTGTTATGAGGCCATCCTCCAGGGCATTAGCTCCTCCTTTGAGCGTGGATAGCGTACGTCAACAAGAAATTACTATTACTGGTATAAGATCAGGCCCACATGCTTTGGAGGTGTCAAAGTTTTTTATGTCCCGGACATGAGATGGGGTGATGACCAAGTCATCAAGTGTGGCTTCAGTACGCAATGTAAAATTTGGGAGGGAGTGGTTTGCGGAGTCCGAAGTGGAGTTTAGGGAGAAACACTGGCCAAGTAGTTCATCCTTGTCAGATGACGTGCAAACGACATCATTGTGGTTGGACAGCGGGGAATTGTCGATTGCTCATTATTCACCGAACTATTAAAGATTTTCCGGAAATCACGAGTACGTAGTTTTCTGCAACTGAATGCGTTTTCTGGGCATCTCTATATACCTTCTCTTTGCTTCACCTATCACAGGCTTACCATTTGGCGCTATAAATTTCTGTCTATTTGTAGTTGACTTATTGCGGCCGAATTGTCGGAATGCTTGTTTCCTCTGAGCAATAACATCTGCACAATTCGAGGTGAACCAGTGTGGAGAGTGGGGATTGCCGTAGAATTTTTGCATGAGGACATGTGCTTCGGTGCTTGCTTTAAACCCATTCGATTGCCTTATTTGCGCACTGGTCAGCAGGGAGATAAAAAAATCTTACTCCATGAGGCGTCTCTTGTATAATCTCTGATGGAATCAAAATAAGCCTGCTTATAGTATCTCGTCGTTTTGAGCAACTGCTTAACAGATTTGGGACGAGATTCTACGGTGATACTAATCATTACCACAAGGTGATCAGCGTTCCCGAGCGGGCAATGCGCATTCGTCACAGAAGCCTAGGCCAGTGATGTCAAAAACAGGTCGAGAAGTGATGATTGCTCGTCCACACGATCAGGGAGGCGGGTCGGGAAAGAGACAATCTGTGAGAGGGAGTGCACTATGGAGAAACTATACGTGGAGTTACCAGTCACGGTCATGAGCATTAAAATCCCAAAATACATGTATTTGGGCACTCGAGTCAAGTGAGAGTGCTCTATCTATGCCTTCAGAGAAAAAGTAAAGCAGGGTACAGTCCTAGGTCGAAGGACAACAGTATAATAAATATAAGTAACTTAAAGCATTGTAGGTTTGGTCATTTGATTCTATCCTATGTTCTCTAATCAAGGGGAAGGTGTTCCAAACATAAACTCCTTGCCCGTACATATGTTTGTCAGAGTCTTTGCGGTACATTGGGAGGTATTCCGTCATATTAAAATGGTGTAAGGAGATTGGGGATTGTAGGTTTGTTTCACTTAGTGCTAGAATATTTGGGGAGTTTACTAGGATAGAGGTTTCTACGTCATTGATGTTGGTTCTAAGCTCCAGGATATTTGTGAATGCTAGCCTCAAGAGCGGAGGCAAAGATGTTTGTTTGGTGGGTGTCTGGTTTAGATTTGTTTCTTTTTCTTTGTATTGTCATTTTGGTTTTAGATAGAGTCGAGAAGGCAAAGTGGGTGTTTGTTTGGTGCCAATAAGCTCACACATCCATTAGTCGAGACTTGATCCATTTGGGGGGTGGCGGCCTCGGGAAAGTCCATCAGTGATAACTGTTGATGGAGCAGCCGTTCTTAGCGCTACCTAAGAGTTAGGGCTTCTGCACTACCAGTCGGAAACAGCAGCCAGACAAGCTAGTTAACCTGTACCCTCAACCAATAGGAACATGAGCGACCCAGACTAATCATGTGAGACTTAGTGACAAAATAACTTTCTCCAAGTTGCTACAATAGAGAGAAAATGAGACGACGTTCATTGTCCTATTCAGGAAACAAGACCAAGCACGGTGTGTCTTTGAGGTGTCCTTGCACTAGTACCTCTGCGACTTGCTAATAGAAAAAGAAGGAATGCAAAGGCCGGGCGATAGGCAGAGCCCATCTACTCCTTAAACAATTTTAGGCTTGCAATGGGTATATTTTGTTCGAGACTCCAGCTCTAGGAAGATTGTCGATCAGGACTAAAGAGGGTTCCCTCCCATACGGTTTGCTGACAAGGCGTGAGCAGTCAGTTACACAGTTGTTATATCAGAGTTTTCCTTCGTCTAGGTGGATGACCTGACAAGGTCTATGAGTCCATCACACCGAGAGGGGTATTCCTGCGCCTGTGTATTGGTCAGGTATTTCAGAGCCTCCGCAGGTATTAAATATATATATGTGGGCGTAGAATAGATTTTCAAAAATAACAGAAAATTAGAGATAGGTTCCCCTCTCAAAAGTAATATTTACTGTTGAGACATTTCACCGGCCAGTAAGGAGGGTGAGAGGGCTAATCTACTTTTGTATAAGTCAGAAGAAATAACACTTGGCTATGATGTCACAGAATAGAAGAAATAAATACGTAAAAGAAAGAAATATATGAATAAAATATTTAAATTAAAGTAAAAATTATAAGAGTTATGGCATAAATAATTTAAAAACAAGAAACAGAAAAAAGAAAAATATTTGAACTTAGCTAAGTTATAAATCTCGGGTTTGCATCTGTGGCCTCGTAGAAAACCCACCATATATATGAAAAAATAATTTAAATTCAACTAAAAATCACAAAAGTTAGGGCATGTATAATTTTAAAACTAAAAACAGAAAAAAGAAAAATATTTGAACTTAGCTAAGTTATAAATGCCGGGTTTGCATATTTGGCCCCGTTGACAACCCACTACCGCCCGAGAGAGAGGAAATATCTGACCAATTCAATGGCGTCTTTTTATAGATATTGAGGGACAGGCCGGTTTTATAGTTGGAGGGGGACGGGGTGTGGTGGGAGGTTATCATCATATCGCACAGCTTCCAATTAAGGATGACCCTCCAAAAAACTTTCACCCTAATTCTCAGTAGCCTCTTACGTCTAAAGTGGCAACTTGCCTTGTTTTGGGTTAACTATGCTTTAAAAATCACGTTGACACACTGGTTCCCGTTAGATCACCGAAGTTAAGCGGCGTCGAGCCTGGCCAGTACTAAATGGGTGACCATTTAGGAATACCAGGTGCTGTATGTGCTCTCTGCTTATCTCGGCATTGTTTCCAGTCGTCTTGTACTACTACTTGCCATTGGAATCAAGCAATGCCGACTCAGGAGAGCGGTTGTTTGGTGATTGCGCAACCCTTGCAATTACAAATTCACGCGCGGGCCGCCCCAGGTAGGGGCACTCATACGTCGAAATCGACGGGGAGAGTCCATATGCTTTAAAAAAAAATTCATAATCGGCTATTCATGAGCAAACTAAACACTTAAATTAAATATACTTGCAAGAATAAGCGAACGAACGGAAAATATTATTGCTAGTTACTCTAATATTTATATTTTTTGAATTTCGTTAGTATTTTAAAGAAAAATGAATGCCTCATTCCATATTCATGTGACTTTGCAAATACATCTTAAAACTAGATACTTTTTGAAGACGTCTCTACAGCTAAGAGAACTGTACATTTTAATGCATGTAAAATCCTTCATATCCCTGAGGCGTTGTTAATTATATTGATCATTTCATGTCTGCAATTTTGGACAGACAAGGCTTTTTTTCTTTTTGATTGTGCAAAGCGGGTTTTACCGCCAAATAATTATGGCGTCCTTAAAGGTTTTTAATTAGTATCATAAATCCGTTTGGCTGAATTGGGGAAAATCAAAGTTTATAAAAGAATTTGGTATTTAGGTTAGTTTCATAATTATTTTTTATTGTCGTCTGCTTTGTTAGGATTTCGTTGGCAGTTCATTAAAATTAAAATAAAAGGAATCAATTTCTATTAGAAAAAAAATGTTTAACTGAATCGTGGAAAATGGTTGATTTGAGGATGAAACAAAATATGAAAAAAATGGAGACAAAAAAATAAGTAGAAAGCATTAATATGAAATAAAAGAAAAAGAAAATGAAAATAAGAAAAAAGAGAAAGAAAAACACAAAGAATAAATAAAAGAGAAAGTGAGAAGATAAAAAGAGCTAAGTAGAAGAATCAAAGAAAAAAGAAGAAATAAAAGTTGAAAGTGAAAAAAAAGAATGAGATTAAGAAAAGAAAAAGAAATGAAAACGGTGAAAAAGAGAAAGAAAAAATAGAAATATAACAGAAATGAGTAGAGGAAAAAAATAGAAAAGGGGAAAGAAAAAATGAAACGAAGCAGTTGGTCAATGAAAGTAAACGAAAAAAGAAAAAATGATGAAAAAATATTAAAAGGAATAAATAAATGAATAAAAGAAAGGAATGGAACATATGAAGGGGACAGAAAAATATAGATGAATAAAGGAAAGAGAAATAAACAAATTAAAAAGAAATAAAATCAAGAATAAAAACTATAAAGACAGATACATGAAATCAAGAAATGAAAAAAGGTTAAAAACAAATGAAAAAGAAATAAGGAAAGTATAAATTAATGAAAAATAGACGATAAAAGAAAATGTGTAACAAAGGTACAAATGATGAAAAAGAGAAGAATAATTTAATATATGTGAAATAATGAGACAGCGCATGAAAAATAAAGAGAGAATGATGGATATAAGTAAATGAGAGAAAAAATGTCGGAAATGAAAAGAGAAAAACAGGAAAAAGAATGAATGTGATTTTTCACATTCATTCTTTTTCCTGTTTTTCTAGGGAAGAAAAATGATAAACCTAAACGTAAAAGAAGATGGAAGGAATAAAACTGGGGAAGAAAATTATGAAAATAAATGGAGAGATTAAAAAAGAATGAAAGAAATTACATAAACGAAAACTAAAAATATCTCAAAGTAATAACAAAATGAAATAAAGAACATTGCAAATATAAACGAGCACGAAATATGCAAGAAATAAATAAGTTGAATAAAAATATGGGGTAAAAAAAAACAGAAAATTATAAAAGCATGGAAATAAATGTGAAAGAAAGTTACAAGGAATAAAAAGAAAATTGAAAAGCAAAGAATGAAAATGAACAAAAACAAATGATCCAAGGAATGAAAACAAATGAATTAAAAACTCACAGAAAACGAAATTAGGAAAATGAACAAGAAAGATGCAAGGTTGAAATGAAAGAAAGGAGAGTACTGAACATAAAAGAAATAATAGATAGAATAAACGAATGAAAACTTCAAAAGAAGATAAAGATCCAAAATAGGCAAAAAAGAAAGATAGAAGGAATGAAGGATATAATGAATAAAAATAAGTATACAAAAAAAGAAATAAAAAATGAATGAAAATGGATGTAACTAAAAGTGAAAGAAAAATACAAGGAATGAAAAAAAAGAATTATAAATGAAAGAGAAAGAAACGATAAAGATAAACGAGGAAAAATACAAGATGTGAAAAAACCATGCAAATAAAATAGAGGATAAAAATGATGAAAAAACGCAGAAAATATTTTTTTTTTTAAAAGACGAATGAATAATGAAAGGAAAAGAAAAGACGGAAATGAATGACAACGAAAGATAGATAAAAGGAAGTTAATGAAAGGAAAATATAAGAAAAATAAACGAAAAATAATCAAGAATATATGTATAAATGAAAGAAAATATGTATAAATGAAAGAAAAGAAGATGAAAGTGAATGAGAAATAAAGATACAGCGAATGAAAAAGAAGAAAAGAAAGAAGAAAAATGAATGAGAATAAGAATAAAATAACGAAAGAATGAAAGCAAACCAGAAAGAAAGGAGGGAATTTAAAGAAAGAAGAAGACGAACGACAAAACAGTATTAAACCGATGAAAAGTATTCACACTCGGGGTTAATTTGGCTGTAAATCCCGCCAAAAAAAAAGCTGAAACCCCATTTTAATTAGTTGCTGTATTCTAACAAAGACGCTGGGTGTCGGCGGAGGCGGCGCCGGCGAGAAGGGCGAAGGGTGTTTCAAATAAGGAACAGCAACAATGGCCGCCACCTTCAGAATCTGGGTTCATCAAAGCCAGAAATAAAAAAAGAAATAAGACGTGACAAATGAAAGCCTTTATGAAGAGAACTCAAGGCAACAACGAAAATGGGAGGGAATCTTAATAGCAATAGACACGATATGACAAAAAATAACTAAATAAAAGCGCGCCAATTAGGAGCTTTTCATCAAAAGTCTCACTGGCCTGCATTGGCCATTTTAGCGACATCGAATACTAATTTACGTTATTTTAAGGACATATTTATATCCCGTTCACTCCACACACAAAAACCGGCTTCTCATCGGTTCGGAACATCTAGCTATTTGGGTCCAAGTTCAACTATAATATTAAAACTACAATTTTGACATGATATTTTCATTCCAATATATACATGCCGTTTAGACCTAACGGATGTTTCACTTATTTATTGTATATAATATCTAAAAGATTAGTCGTCCCAGGACGGGTAAAATTAATTTCTCGAGCAGAAGGGTATTCTACATCTCCTTACGAAAATTAAAATTAAGTTATAATGACACTAAACCTTATGTCCAGAATTCTTATTCCAATTTTGATCAAAATTCATTACATGTTCTAGAAAATGGCTAAAATAAAAAGGGTATTTTTTAACACCCTTTTAAATTGAAAATCAGGGAATTATGCTTAGTGTTTAATAACTACGGATTCGATGCAAATTTGATGTTTGAATGTTTAAATAGCAGGCCATGCCAATATTATGACCACTAACGGATGTGTTTTTTTTTTATATTATGCCTCCTTAAACCCTTTAAATTACTCCAAATGAACTGAAATTTGGGGAATATTTGATAATTGATATCTAAAGCTTATTGTTATAATTTCACAAAAATCGGAGCCATCTGAATTTTCGCGAAGGGCTTACACACCCTCTTTCCACAATTGGTACGAAACTAAAGTAAACGAAATATAGCCCATATTACCCACCCTTACGCCTAACAGCTTTGTTCAAAAATTAATAATGTTCGGTTCATTAGTTTAAGAGTGAATCATATGCATAGAAATATAAAAACATACACATACCTAACTTTATATACGAGGCCTGTCTAAAACGTTTCCGACCTTAGGCCAGAATAAATATTTCAAATACGTGACGGGGTTAGAAACCCTAATCCCCTTCAAGGTAAGCCCCTTGTGCTGGCACATACTTAGCCAACCGATCCATCCACAGCCGGAAGCACCTCTGGAAGTCTTCTTTTGGAATGGTGTTCATCTTCGCCGTCGCGTTTCGCATTATCTTCTTTTTTTTTCGCACCCTCTCAACAACAGCTGCACTCCGAGCAGTTTAGGGGCCTGCCAGAACGCTGGTCACTCTCCGCTGATGTGAGGCCATTTTTTAATCGGTTGAACCACTCCTTAATTTGTGTTACACCGATCGCATCTTCTCCAAAAACCTGCTGAATCTAACATGAACTTAAAACCGATATTTTTTAAAAGTGCTCAATACAAAGGAGAGCTTTTATTAATAAAATTATATAAACATTAGAAAATTATATAAAGATTATATAAACATTATAAGCATGGACTGTTTCTAATGTTTTTATATATATATATATATATATATATATATATATATATATATATATATAGTATTATAGTATATATATATATATATATATATATATATATATATATATATATACATATCGTGAGTAGTATTAATACAGCCGTCAAAATCATAGCTTGTTCCTTCATAACTTAAACACTGTCTACATCGGCTACCTACAATAGGTTTAAAACTCTCACCGTTTATGTAGTTGTTCATGATGGCCGTGAAGGTTAAGATGTTGGAATTTTAGTTATGAACATGACGTGTTCTGGGTTTCGAATCATTTGGCCGGCTTTGATAATGATCTCTACACTAACGACTTCGTAAGAATGAAACGTATACGTATATATATATATATATATATATATATATATATATATATATATATATATAAATAACTACCCGCCATTCGGGCGGCAATTACTGACGATGTAGTCTTCTTTACAGAAACCAAACAAGTAATTTTAATTTGACAATTTGGTAATTTAGAGGAAATTTTTAAAACTTATGATTGTTGTAGCGTTATTTGAAATATTAAAATATGGGGGAAATATACTGTGCATGAACATCATCAAATTTTTCTTATGGGAAAACAACAAAAAGGTTAATTGATATGGTTTTTAAGATATTCAACGTCGATAAATTTTATTTTGTTTCAGCATAAAAATGAAAATGAATTCCCCATTAAAACTGGTCATATAATGAAATGAATAAACATAAGGATGGAACGTGGATTGGTCAAATAATCCACTTTTATATTAGTGAGTAATTCGAAATGAGTACTTTATGCTTTTCACCTTTATTGTAAAAGAAAGAAAAATACGTAAAAATATTACAAAAATACGTTTTTTGTAATTTAGAAAGATTAGAGGAGGCTTATTTCTTTTCTATGACAAATCATCATCATCATCATCATCATCATCATAATCATCATCACTACCAACATGTTAACTTCTTGACCTTTTGGCTTGGAGCAAAATGTAGCATCCGCACTGAATCTGCACTTCGTTTTATGTTCTCTGTCAGTGAAGGAGAAATCTTTCTAGACCGAGGCAATTGAAATCTTTGTTCCAATTCAGAGTGCCCATTTTGGGGGAGCTGGATTCTCCCCACGTTAAATGTTGACATTGTGCCTAACTCTGCTCTCGTGGGAGTAAGTAAATAGGAACAGCAACAACAACAACAACAGCAGCAAATTTATTAAAAATATAATAAACGCATGTATTTAATTATTAACAGATTAGAAAATATTAATTCATTAGAAATTTAAAAATAAATAAATATGCAATTAGGAGGCTGAGGATGATATCATGATGAGCGAACTACATACACTGACCCCCCCTCCCCAAGGAGAGCTTAATATATGGGAGGATGATATCATGACAACAGAATAGATAGAACACTAACTCCCCCCACACAAAACTGGTAAGCCTGAGGAAATGGTATGGTGAGAGACGAATGTATACTATACGGCTTTCCCCCCGAAGAGGAGGTAATGCCTGAGAGGAATGTATCATGACGAATGAAAATATACTACAGAAAATTAAATAAGCATAAACCGTTTTAATGTCAGTATAGTTAGAATAGGTGGAAAAATCTTTTGCATTTATTTATTTGGATAACATTAAAAACCATGGCAAGTTTCATTGTCCACGTGAAACGCCTCAATGAAAATTGGCTGCAAAAATATTGTCGCCATCTTTATAAACAAAGATGAATATGCTAGCTAAGGAAGAGCTATAACTTTAATAATTTTCTAGTTAAAAAGACATGTTTATTATAAACTTGAGTTATCATTCTTCCTTAGCTAGCATTATGGTGAACGAACATATACTACACCGACCCTCTGACAGACGATAATATCATGATGAACGAACACGACTTTCCTCCACCTGAAAAAGGAAGAAGTCATTCTTGCGTGGACGGTCTTATGAGAACAGAACGGATACTATACTACCCCCACCCCCTTAAAAGATATTCTGACTAAATCGAGTCTTGGGGATTTTTCATTCTGGGAGAATTCCCCCCTACATACCCTTTAACATGGAGAAGGTAATTCCTGGAAGGACAATCATATGACAACAGAACCGATACTACACTACACCGCCTATTAAAAATATTCCAATTTAATCAATTTTTTTTGTTTTGTTTTTTATTTAAAAATGCCTAGTCACAAAAAATATTTCTTATGGTTCCGTGTAGTACCTGTTCGACATCTCAGCGATATTTGACACTTTACTAAAGCCGGAAGTAAATTATCTCCCTTGAAAATGAAATTCTAAATAAGTTTTTAAACGCTATCATTTTTTAATAAAATCTCTTATCTTATTTTATTTATAATTATAAAAATAGTACTATCGATAAAACAATTGCGTATGTAGAAAAAAAGATGGCAATACAAAGTAGAAAGGTATATTACAGAATATTAATTTACTAAAAACTTAAAAATAAATAAATATGCAAGTAAGCAAAATCGAGATTTGTTTAAGTGAGTATGAGATGTCTATATAAAGAATATTTACATTATACTCTTATATCATTAGAATTAACTAATCCTAACGTGTTTTGATGTTAAGTTAGTTAGGATAGATGGAGAAAAAAAACTTTGTGTGTATATATATATACATGTACTAGTCCCGAGTATAAGAAATATATCATTAGGTTAACATTTTAATGTAATTTTATTTCTTTGGAAGGGGTATGGTACGATTTCGGTGGCATCCCCTAAATGGTATAGTTACAAAAAATGTAATGTGGTGATGTTACACATCCTGTTGCCTAGAATACATATCCTATAAATCATTATGATAAGTTCAATAGTTTAGGATTTTACCAAGCACATACATTGATGTTCGCTCGCACCGGTCCTTTTAAATATATATTACTTAATGTAACTCAAAGCTTTGTGTAGAGCAATTCTTTTCTTTATTAATCTTTTTTTATATCAAACTTATTTAAATGTTTGTGTGTGCGAAGCCCCTAAATGGTAAAGTTTTCAAAAATATATTTTGTGCCCATGTTATTCACCGGGTTGCCGAGAATATATATCCCAACATTCATAATGATCGATTCCTTTCTCGGAAGAAAAAAAATTAAATTAAATTTAAATTTTTTTTTTAAGTTAGTGAATTAAACTCTGAATTGTAATAACATTTTATTAAAAGCATAACAGCATTAAATAGTTTCAGAGTAAGTGGATAATGATAATATTAAAGATAAATAAAACAAGAATTAAGGAATTTGTTCCGATTACTACATTTACTGCGTGCTACACATAATCTGACCAGGGTATAAATCAAAACATATTTAGCCGTTAATCATAAAAATTAAGTTGAAAAAAATAAAAAAATAAAAATTTCAGAAAAGCAAAGAAGTAAATATTGTTTGAATAAAATAAGATAACAATAGTATATCTAAAAAAAATATTAAATAAATAATATTAGAAAAAAAATTAATTGAACACCACTCTTGGCTGTTATCCCTACCTCCCCCTCCACAAAATAAATATATGTATTTTTTGTTTATATAAATATATAACACTTCATCAGTGAAGTCAAATATAAAATATTCAGAAAAAACTAAAACTAAAATAAATAAGTAATTAAAATAATAAAAACAAAAAAAACAATTAGTTATAGTTTTAGTTTTATTACATTTGCTGCGGATATTAATATTTACTGCGTTATAAGCAATATTGCCATTCCGTACGTCTTTTTGAGATTTGAAACATCCACCATTTGACAAAATGGTCTTCCTCGAAATATATTATGGAACACGGTCACACAGATTAGATCAGTGTTGAAGTCTTGCCTAATCAAGTAAGATTTGCTATATAGGAAAAAAAATATTTACATTTTTTGAAAAAATGTATTTTTAAAAATCACTTGCTTTTGTCTTACTTCTCAACGCCGACATATTTCCATTTCTTGCATTGTGATAGCCTTCTAATACTCCTCTAAATATAACTTTATATATATGCACCCCCTAAATGTTAACATTTACAAAACAATAATGTGCCTATGTTACTGTAGATTTTAACACATATATTCGAAAATTCAGAATGACCTATTGATTAGTTTAGGAGATTAACCTATACACACACAAACAAACACGCCCACCTACACACAATGTTTAATTCCTCCTCTTTGATCTGAGGAGGTTGACTTTCTATGAAGAGTACAACCAAAACATGTATGCACATATGTAACCAATAATGTTTGTATGAATAAAAATTTATACTAAAGAACAACTCTACTTGTTATTGAGCACGTTTTATAAACACTTGGATTTCAACGGATTAACATCTACAGATACTAAAATAATACATGTATTATATATATATATATAGATTCGTCGGAACACTTTAAAATACAGCAAATCTTTTGTAAATAACGGATACATTTTCTTAGACACAGACGAACAACACAGGTAAGGAGGACATTTTTAATGACAAAATAAGTTAGCAAAACATTTATCTAGAACAAAACTTAAATCTAATATACGGAACATTTTTGTTCTTGTCTTTTAAGGGAAGTGGGGGCTGATCAACTCTGTTGAGAAGCCATGAGATAAAATACTGTCTTGTTTTTAAATTCCCGAAACAGTTTTTCATGGTAAACAACTGATAATCCCTTAAATAATGTTAAGACTAGCGTAAATTCTTGAAAGCAAACTAATATAGTGACTGCAAAAAGTTAATTGACTTACAAAAAAAGTAATTTTCCAACGAAAGACTTGGGATTAAAATGTTTTTTTGTTTGTTTTTATTTTCGTATAGTTTTAATGTTTGAAAAACTTCCGAGACTATATATATATATATATATATATATATATATATATATATATATATATATATATATATATATATTTCATGTATCCACATAAAATTTTATAAAGAGATATACTTTTTTATGTATCAATTTTCAGTATTTACTTCAACAGTGCTCGATACGTAAGTAGAGCTATGTAATAAGTTGTGAAAATATATGTATGGCACTTAAGCTACACAGACGCTTCCGCGTTTCATCCCCCTTCTTCAGGCTAAAATGCATTTTAGTCTGAAGATTCCCCCGGGGATGAAACCCGGGAGCCTCTGTGTAGCTTAATTGCCATAAATCTATTTTCATAACTTACTATATATATATATATATATATATATATATTAAAAAATATTTTGTTGTAATTCATAAAACGATTATGATATGCACACTATTTGGACTAGAGCATTATTATAGTTAAGTAAAAGTGAAAATAGAAAATGTAAAGTTATATACTTTACAAGTTTAATCATTTCAAGCAGTACAACAAAGAATAGTATAAAATATAGAAGTCCTTTAAACCTAGGTTTTTCAAAGAAACAAATCCTCTGATCAGAAGGAAAAAACAATTTAACAATAAAATTTTTGATTCCAATTATTAATTTGAAAACGTTTATCAATCATGTATGAAATCTTAACTCAAGTTATATAAAAAAAGAAATAAATATACTTGAATAGGGGGTAGAAATTTTTTGCAAGAGTAAATCCACGCATATATAATGAGGTGTCAAGAAATATTAAATTAGAAATTGTCCAAAATGAATATATCGCAATTCAAAAAATGGGTGAAAAGGTCAAAATACACAAGCTTTTAGTAGCCCTTTCCGAACGCTTTGTGGCTCCTTGTCGCGTTCAGAAATGACTACACCCTACATCAAGTTGGATAATATTTTTCACCAATTGAATTAATTTTCTTCTTCTTCTTCTTCTTCTTCTTCTTCTTCTTATTATTATTATTATTATTATTATTATTATTATTATTATTATTATTATTATTATTATTATTATTATTATTTACTCACTAGGAGTTCTCACACAGGTCGTCATCAGTGATTGCTCACTGATAATAACCAGTGGTGTTCCTTGGAGTCTGAGTGACAACAAGTCTGCCCAGATTTCCAGTTATTCTCTACCTCTTTAAATAATCGTTGCAAAGGACTTTGCGTTATCACAGCAGCCGGTTAACATTCATTTCTTGCTGGCAATGACCATTGGTCTTCTTTGGAACTAAGATGGCAATAAACCCTCCTAAAATTGGAAAAGAATACATGAGAAAAAAAGAAAACTCTTAGAAACGAAATTATATAGTAGTAATCTAGTAAAGGGAATAAACACCTGGGCAGTATCACTAATAAGATACTCTAGACTATTCATATAGTCATCTTGATCAAAGGAGAACTCAGGCATATTGATTTAAAAAAATCCCACTAGTTTCCGCACTCTTCCAGTGGAGATATGGTTAGTGATATCCCTCCTCAGTCTTCCTATCCTCCTTGAACCTTCACGACTATTTTGTGTATCAGCCGAGGCTGATGCTATTTTTTGTGAGAGGGGACAGTTTATAATATGTTTAGTGCAGCTTCATTTCCGTCGGGTTTACTTGGGTTTCCGTCATTTTTGTTCTGTTTTATTTCTGTTATAACTTCAATGTCGCTGGTTAGTGTTCGTAGTATACGTAGGTTGGTTTCCGCATTCGAGGATTTTCCTTAACATTTCACCTGTTGTCATCATTGTCGTCCGTCGTATTGTTTCAGTGTTCCCTTTGATTCTAATTTCTCCTAGTCTTTTTCCCAGATTTTTCGGGGCTGTTCCTACTTCTTCTACAATTATTGGTATTATATTGACTTTCTTCATGTTCTAAATACCTTTCAGTTGTCTGGTAAGTTCCATATATTTGTTTCGATTTTCCTTTTCCTTCATCTTTACCCTGTGGTTCGCTGGGATGAGAAAATCTACTATTTTATCTGTCTTATAAACTATTATGACGTCAGTCTCCCGGCTTGAATGAGTTTATCTGTTTGTACGTCTATGTCTCATGTGATTTGGGGATGTTTTTTTCTATTTCTGTCTCTGGTGTGTATCTGTAACATTTGTACGTCTATGTCCCATGTGATTTGGGGATTTTTGTTTTCTAGTTCTGTCTCTGGTTTGTATCTGTATCATTTGTACGTCTATGTCCCATGTGATTTGGGGATTTTTGTTTTCTAGTTCTGTCTCTGGTTTGTATCTGTATCATTTGTACGTCTATGTCCCATGTGATTTGGGGATTTTTGTTTTCTAGTTCTGTCTCTGGTTTGTATCTGTATCATTTGTACGTCTATGTCCCATGTGATTTGGGGATTTTTGTTTTCTAGTTCTGTCTCTGGTTTGTATCTGTATCATTTGTACGTCTATGTCCCATGTGATTTGGGGATTTTTGTTTTCTAGTTCTGTCTCTGGTTTGTATCTGTATCATTTGTACGTCTATGTCCCATGTGATTTGGGGATTTTTGTTTTCTAGTTCTGTCTCTGGTTTGTATCTGTATCATTTGTACGTCAATGTCCCATGTGATTTGGGGATTTTTGTTTTCTAGTTCTGTATCTGGTTTGTATCTGTATCATTTTTCAAAATTCAGTCGTTTGCATAGTTACTAATGTATTGCTTTCCCTGTGTATCATCTTTCGGTGTAGTGCATTTTCCATGGTCATTAGTTTTTTAGTCTTCTGATCAATATGCCTGTATTCTCCTTTGATCCAAATGACTATATGAATAGTCCAGAATACATTATTAGTGGTACTGCCCAGGTGTTTATTCCCTTTACTAGATTACTACTATATAATTTCGTTTCTAAGAGTTTTCTTTTTCTTCTCATGTATTCTTTATCAATCTTCTCTCATTTCTGTAGATTTGATGGTGTCTGCTTCCAGAACTCCCAAATATTTGCAGGCATCAGGTTCGCCTAGCGCCCTCATCTCCTCTTGGTTGGGCAGTTCCACGTCCTCCGCTGTCTCCGGTTTTCCCATCTTCATTTCTAACAGTGCACACTTTTCCATTATGAATTCCATTTGAATGTCCTAACTGAAGATTCTGATGGTGTTTATCAACTTTTCCAGTTCCTTTTTCCTTTTTGCAAATAGCTTCAGGCCGTCCATATACATGAGGTGGTTTATTCTTTTGTTTGTGTCTGTAAACTTGTATCCATCGTAGGGGGTGATGGTGGCTAAGTGGTTAGCGACACGGACTGAAAACCTGGGTGTTCCAAGTTCGAATCCAGTTCGTTTCACAGAAACACTTTCATCAAACCTACACGTGACCTTGTGTCTAATCTCCTAGAAAGGAGGTAAATAAAATAACATTTCATGAGTATGTAGTTAAGTGGCATCGTGGCTATGATTAACAGTAGTTGCGATAGAGAGTCACCTTAAAGGTACCTCTCTGTATTTTATCTCAATCAGGTGTTGTCCTCCAGTTGTCAGTTCTAGTCTCCATGTTCCCATTCCTTTCTTAATAAGCCAGATATCTTGTACATTCTTAAGCATTCCATTCTTCATACTTGAGGGATTCTGTTGTGGGCTTTCTTGCAGTTAATCCATGCCATGGCTATGTTCTCCATTATTATTATTATTATTATTATTATTATTATTATTATTATTATTATTATTATTATTATTATTATTATTATTATTGTTGTTGGTGTTGTTGTTGTTGTTAGTAGTAGTAGTAGTAGTAGTAGTAGTAGTAGTAGTAGTAGTATCATCATTATCATTATCATTATCATTGTCATTATCATTATCATTATTATTAGTAGTAGTAGTAGTAGTAGTATCATCATCATCATCAGCAGCAGCAGCATCATCATCATCTTATCATTATCATCATCATCATCATTATTATTATTATAATCGTCGTCGTCATTATTATTATTATTATTATTATTATTATTATTATTATTATTTTCCCACGCAGATTCCAGCACCTTCCAATTCTTTCGATAATCATTGCAAATCACTTTGCGTTATTGCAATTGCCGTTTACTATTGATATCTCGCTAGCAATGACCGTTGGTCTTCTTTAGAGTTTGAGTGGCAATAAACCTCCCAAATAGTCCAGTATTCTCTACAGAGTTGCAATGGGTGTCTGGTTGATGCTCTCCCTCCTCTGTCTTCCCATCCTCCTTTGCCCTTCACGACAGTTTTGTGTGGTATAAGCCGATGGTGGTCTCACCACATACATGTGTGCATGTTTGTTGGTTTGTATTTTAAGTTTGTTTGTTTTTTGTGGATGGAGGGATGAAATGAAAGGCTTATGCAAAACATTAGATTATGACAGACCTACAAGAATGGATGACCAAAGGAGACCTATGTTTATACAAAAAGACACCGAGAGGGAACGATCCCAAGAAACTACAGACGAATAACCTGCCTACCAACTATATTGAAAATCCTACCGTCACAACTGAGAGAACTAGGTAGGATTTTCAATATAGTTGGTAGGCAGGTTATTCGTCTGTAGTTTCTTGGGATCGTTCCATTCTCGGTGTCTTTTTGTATTAACATAGGTCTCCTTTGGTTATCCATTCTTGTAGGTGTGTCATACATCTTATGTTTTGCATAAGCCTTTCATATAGGATCGAGAATTGTTTAAAAACAAGTATGCATGTATTCTATGGTGGCCTGGTACTTTCCAGTTTGCCATTTTTCTTAGAATCGTCATGGGCGTTGTTTTCTTGATTACTGTTTCTGTTCCTTCTTAAATTTCCTGAAGATCTTTCGTATTTTTCAGTCATTCGGCATTGTAGTTGTAGATGAAAAGAAAGAGACAGCTAAAACGATTGAGATAATTATCCAGTAAGTAGAAGGGGGTTTATTTGAAATTTTATTTTTTTTATTATATTTAACTGATTTTACGAACTTCTTGCTGATTCAAATAATTTACCCCGAGCTCAATGTGTGACCCAACGGGTCACATTTTTTTAATGTGTATTTATTTTCAGTTGTTTCTCTCTCTCTCTCTCTCTCTCTCTCTCTCTCTACTTTTCCTCGTTGCTAATCTCCTCCGTACAAAATCTCATCAGGTCTGCTCCCGAGGCATTATTCACTTTTTGTCTTCTGCCAGTGTCAACGCACTGTGTTTGCTCGACACTGCCCACCACCACCTGTCCATGGGGGTACCGTCGTCCGTGACTATTGACTCAAGCAACAACGATGTGGACGCTGTCCATATAGGCAACGGAAGAAGGAGTAAAAAAAAAAAACGGCTGCAAGATCTCGAATTGGGCGTCGAGGACAACAACAAATGTTGGCAGTAGTACTAGCGACAGCAGCAGGTCGCGCGTTTTTCTTACCGAACATTCGAGCGCCGGGCGTAAGGACCCCGGTCGCGTGTCCAACCTGTCATCACAGCTCCGCGATCATCAGCATCTCTTATATTTGATGAGGAACTAGACATGACACAACAGCAAAAACAAAGACAAGAATAAAGATAACAAAACAAATAATTTTTTTAAAAAGACAAGATGGCGTCGTTTTGGTTGGGTTGGGTTTGGTTTGGTTTGGTTAGAGAAAGTAAAGACTTATTACATTCCCCATAAACACTGAGACTTTTCACTTAGATTTTGTTTGTTTGTTTGTTGTCTTGTTTTTTTATACAGGGCAAACAAGGTCGGATACGAGATGTGCTCGCCCACGAGCGAGGTGAAGCATCCTTGCGCGAGCACACGCGCTGGTGAGCAAGCGAGTTTTATGCACGGCCTTCGCATGAAAATAAGTCATTTTTTACCCTCCGTCAAGCCAAATAGTTAAATGAGATATTCAGGTCAGTTGACGATGGCGATGCGGTTGCCGGACCTGCTAGCCTATTGTTTTGATAGATAGGAAAATAATTAAATGAGTTTATGATCTACGAGTATAGATATTTCCTAAATTTTGCTACATATTTTTTTTTTCATATTAAATATATATATTTCTAGAGGTGAAAGACTTTTTTTTATTTTGTGTTTTTTTTATTTTGTGTATAAATTTTTCAAAGTTTAATGTGGCCGATAATATTTACGATTACATTGTCGGTTTTTTATCCTCTGATGAAAAGAATTTATCTTTGAAAATCCATGGATTAAGGATATGAAACCCCTTGCTTTGAACTTCTGATGTTTTAATAAATATTGTATCTTTACAATTTTTAATTCTCATCTTTCATCTCTAGAATTAATTGCTCTATGCAATATATTGAGCTTTATATTATCACGATAGATTATTATTAAACGATAATTCAATTATCTTTAATTTAATTCAACATTTTAATATTATATATATATATATATATATATATATAACACTTTCTAGAAACTTACTATGTTCATTAAACATTTTTATAATTAAATTCGAATAAAGAGAATACACCAAGGTATTATGGTTGTTTACAGCTGTTTCAGAGCAGCATCTATTTTAAGTCATACAATGAATCATAAAATTATAAATGCTGATTCTCATGAGAAAATACTTTTTGTAATCGGAAATATTGTAGGTGAAATACAAAACAAATACATTCAATATACATGCCAACAAAAAGTTTTAAATTCCACCTAAAACAGAACCAAATCGCAAGAAAAGTCTTCTACATAAATACCTCAGCAATTACCATCACTTATTAAAATCAATTCTACATCAAGATGCATAATGTATCAAAAACAAAGATCGAAATCTTATATATATATATATATATATATATATATATATATATAGTAAGTTATGAAAATATATTTATGGTAATTAAGCTACACAGAGTCTTCCGCGTTTCATCACCGTATATATATATATATATAATAATATATATGTGTGTGTGTGTGTGTGTGTGTGTGTGTGTGTGTGTGTGTGTGTGTGTGTGTGTGTGTGTGTGTGACAGGAAACTTTGAACAAATTTTGCTTGATTGCAAGTTAGGCATTAAACACGTGTGTATATTGGTTACTTTGAAAATATTATTTATGATAATTATAGATAGATAGATAGATAGATAGATAGATAGATAGATAGATAGATAGATAGATAGATATTGATCCATAGGTAGCTTTTTCGCCTTATAACGTTTACTCAGTGTTGCCATATATGGTTAGTGTTTCCAGCTGAGATTCGAAACAAGACTGATTGTACAGTAGTTTACAGTATTTCCTGTACACAATCTAATTATAATGTTTTGTATTTGTTTACATTAGAACATTACAATAAAACTCTATTCTAATTACATGTAACCATTTCGCCGTAATATATATATATATATATATATATATATATATATATATATATATATATATATATATATATATATATATATATATATATTATGGAAATCGCTCCAGACAAAGCATGGAGCCACTTAATGTAAGGCGCTAATAAGAACAAATATGATTATCGCAAAGACATGAACTATTGACTTTAGTCTTGAAAAGACTAAGGTTATAGGTAGGAGAAAAACAGTAAGCAGGAAGAGAGTTCCACAAGCCTGTACTTCTTGGAAATAAGTTACTGGAATAGGAAGCTGTATTACAATGAGGTGTCAAAACAGCCAATTGATGGAGACCACTTTACCAACAAGTCAAACGAGCTGGAACAAAAGAAGCGGGGAATAGATCACATAATTCTGAAGGACACATACCATAATAGTACTTATAGAAAAAACTGAGACTAGCAACATCACGTCTGTGAGAGAGAGGATGTAGAGAAGAAAAAAGGGTAGGGGCAATCAAATTACAGATACGTTTCTGCACCTTACTAAGAACCTTCAAATGGGCCAGAGATTCACCAGCCCAAACATGACAAAGTACTCCATACATGGTCTGATTGTGGATTTGTAGAGATAGAAAATAGCCTCAGGTGTGAGAAAGTGTTTGGAGCGATTAGAGTGACCCGACTTTACGAGAAGCAGAAAGAGAAATGGATCTAATGTATGAACTCCAAGAAAGATTTGATGAGAGAGAAAGACGAAGAAGTTTTAGAGTCGATTACTCAATGGTAGAGCCATCCATTTAAATTTTGTAATTTGAAACGGTTTTTGAAACCAGTAAAATCCAGAGCCTTTTCTTTTTTTTTAAATGAACATATTATTTATTTAAATTCAAATTTTCGGTTCACACAGGAATCCTTCATCAGAATAATAGACAATATTTGTGTTCTGCTTTTTTTTTTCAAACGACATGATGTCGCTTGATCTTGTGCTTCAGTTGTTAACGAATGGGAGTGAAGATAATCACATATGTATGCATAAATAGTTACTTATTTATTTTCATATTTTCATAAAACTAATAGTTGAAAAGAATAAAGAGAAGATGAATAATATTTTTCCTTTGGCATTAAGTAAAACATCAATTTGTGCAGTAATGAACAAGTTGTAATATATATATATATATATATATATATATATATATATATATATATATATATATATATATATATATGGTGTAACTAAAAATTTAAATAACGATACCTCATATAATAAATCTCAGCAAAAATCCGTCTTGCAACAAATTTGTCTTTTATTTTTCTTTGTATATTTATAGGAAATGAGGGGGTAAGTGAGTAAAAACATTTTCTTCTCTCATTCTTTTTCAATACAACGTTTTTGATAAAGGCATACATGTGGTGGTAAGGACATATTTTTTTTATATTTCAAACAAATTACTAAGATCCCCTGAAAACGAACTTAGTCAAACGGAAACAACCGATATAAGAACATTAACACAACTATTATTCCTTTTCGTCTTACTATTATCATTTGTGTTGCAATGAGCCGAATCTGGTGGGTGCGTCCGGCTTTGGCCACCCTTGATTAAGATGTATTCAAAAGCGAAGTATGCTCGAAGGTTGTGAGTTCGATACCTAGTAATGCAGCTAAGTAAAAACGAAAAGAAAACAAAAAAAACCAAGATGGCGCCGGTTTGGTTTGTTGTGTGAGAGAACGTAAGGACTTTTTACGTTTCCCATAAACACTGAGGCCTTTCATTTAGCTTTTTTTTATTTTTCTGTTTTATTTATACGGGGCAAACAAGGTCGGACACGAGATGTGCGCGCCCACGAGCGATGTGAAACATGCTTGCGCGGGCACACGCGCTAGTGAGTGAGCGGTTTTTATCTATGGCCTTCGCGTGACAATAAGTTAGTCCCCCTCCCGCTAAGCCAAATAGTTAAATTAGGTGTTCAGGTCAGACCTGCTCGCCTGTTGTTTTGATAGATGGGGAAAAGGATTAAACGAGTTAATGGCCTACAAATATATATATACAGGGTGTCCCAAAATAATGTATACACCCTTTGAATTGTTATAACTCGTTCAATTTACTGATTTTTATTTGCAAAACATAATAAACAAGATTGAGTAAGAATATTCATTTAAAAATACTGACAGTAAAATTAACAAAAACATAGAAAATTAACTTTTAACAAAGATAAAGGCTACTTAGGGTAATTTCAGAATGTTCATAAAATGAACCCTCATTCTAACCCCAACCCGTTCTGCTTAATACACTTCCCATATAGTGAAGACGTGAAGAATTGTACCTACAAACGTCCTGCGACATTTACTCCGGTATTTGAGCACATTCTACTACAATTACTACTCCCATTTGTTTGCAATTACTTCAGGTTTCTTGCTTTAAACATTGTAGCCTTTACGTTTATTAAAAGTTAATTTTCTATGTTTTTGTTAATTTTACTTTCAGTATTTTTAAATGTGTATCTTACTGTTCTACTCTTTTATCAATTTTGTTTGCAAATCAAACTCAGTAAATTGAACGAGTTATAACGATTCAAACGATGTATACATTATTTTGGGACACCCTGTATTTCTGGATTTTAAAAGATGGCAATCGAAATTGCTCTTAAGAAACAAACAAAGGTATAGCCCGTATTTTGATTTGGGGAGAGGGAACACGAGATGTCTCGATAAAATACTTATTTAACAAAATTAACTTATAATGTGATATCTCGCGGTTTTTCTAAGCTTGATGTATAATTCTGACATACATTCACATACACGAGCGTCCTTGAGAATTTTATAGTTCTGGTAGCAAAGGGTGACGAGGATTTTTAGTGGGTTTTTTTTTTCAGAGTTTCACAGAAAGCTTTCACAGAGAGCTTTAATAATAAAAAAAAATAGATTTAAAATGAAACATTTTTTCTAGAAATAATTCACAGTATTTATTTCTATTTACTTGCCTCCTCGCGAGGACAAAGTTAGACACAAGGTCGGTTTTTATGTGTGCGAAATCTAGCTCCTAAAAATAGCACTCTGGATTTTTTTTAAATAGACTAAGTGCAACATCAGAACAGATACTATACCTTGTTCCTAGTCAAAAGCTCAAGTGATTTTATATAAGCAAAAATGTACATTCATATCAATTTTATTTTTTTAACAAAAATAATAATTTTAAAGTTCACTCTTTGCCTTAGGCATGAAGCCCAAATCGTTTTTTAGGGAGAGGGGAATGGAGAGGGGAGGTTGATGGTCATACAATTTGTCAAATAATGTTGGGCTTACCCTACGCTAGACGCTCTCGCCAAAATACCACAGTCGTCCTATGGGTAAAAAAGCATGGTCAAGTGATTGTAATTCACAGTATCTGTTGACATTGAATTTGAAGATAACCATCTATATATTAATACGAAAAAAGCTCTGCGCATGCGTGCTGCACCTAAATTTTGAAAAACATTCAACTAGCCTGCGTTTTGGTATATTCATATGTTTATCCCTCTGGCGCAATGGTTAGCGAGGTAGTCCTTTTTACTTCGGCCCGACTGGTTTATAGTTCGATCCCAACCAACCTCTAAGATTTTTATTCTACATTTCGAGGGGAAGAGGAAGAAATAATACATTTTTTTATTACCTGGTTAAAAACTACTTTTTTGTGTTGCTTAAAACTTAAAACTATTTTTTGTTTTTATGTTGGCGTTTTTAATGGCATTGTCTATTTAATTACGTTGACTGCTTAAAAAGTAGGGTATCGGCCAGTATTATTTTGTTGTCTTTTTTTTTGAACGGATGGCATATCAACCTTTTTTAGTAGATATGCGCAGTGTCCATCGTACACGAGTTACTATTTCAAACAATTATTTCACTTTTATCTTGAAGGGGGTGGCTCATAATAAAGCAAGCGTAACTTACTAACAAATAGAGGGTGCTTTGTTACATTAGGACCCGTATTGAAAACATCATTTCGTGTAATTTACACGGGTTCCGCTAGTATTTTATTAATGCGGAATCCAACACTGTGTAACTCATTATGTAAAGCCGTTCCTATTGATGTTTGGTGTAAGCTGAGGTATCATCGGCAATCAGCAATAAATTAAACCCTTCTCAAAGGGTGAGAAGGCAAAGCCTGGGAAGGTGAACCTCCTAGAACTGTACAGGACCATACCTCAGACCGACAAAGAACAAGCCATCTTCAAAAGTAGCATAAACTTTGCCTGTCTGACTTTGGTAACAACACTAAGTTGGATACTTTACCAGACCAGATCAATTCTAGTTCTTGAATCCAAAAAAATCAAACAAAAACCACAGGGAGCAAAGTGTAGTATATATTCTGATGTTACACTTCCTATTTTTTGTTCTTAGTAAGTGAATGAGAAATACTTCTAGAGTAAGGTAATTTTTATTTTTGTCCCAATCCAGAGTGCCCCTCCTGGGGGAGCTGGATTTTCTCCACATTATAAACCGATCAGATATCTAACTCTGCTCTTGTGGGGAGGCAAGTAAATAGAGACCACAATCAAATAAACTATAACCTTTTAATTGGTCAATTGGGGAGAGGAAAGAATTATTATTCTTAAATACTTTATTTAGCACACAGTAGCAAAGTTAGAAAGTAGAGAAGAACTTTAAATAAACACTCGAATGGCTATGTATCTCATAAAGAAATCAAGTGTTAGCCACGGGAAGGCCCAAAATCAACTCGAGGACAAGGGTTAATGGATGGTGATACTAATTGTTGAAATTACTCACAACAGTCAGTACTTGTTATTAACACATTCGAATTTACTGTAATCAAATTATGAGTCAGAGTTATCTGCCCTTTTTCTTTTCTTTGTTCTGTTGTTGTTATCTAGTAATAAAATAAACGCACGTCTAGCGTGGAAGCTTATGAAAATGTGTTTGCCTTATTAACTGAAATTCGTCCTGCTATGAAGAATATCAGAATGTGGCCGAGAACAAAAGGTACGTCCCACATTCGTGTGAAGTTGGCTTTATATCGATAATAATCGTTCACACTAACATCATGAGTGCTGCAGACGATGGTTTGGATCTGGGCAGAATTTGATTACTTAAGAGGACGGCTCAACAAGAACTTGTTAACATTGGACTTGAAAACAACCATGTTGTAGTCGGCTGGGAAGCATTCCCAAGGTATGGCATTTCGCAGACGGACAATTCTTGGAAAGAAACTCTGTTTATGGAAGTTCCGCTTCAGGCACACAGAGGAAGAAAGGAAAAGGAAAATGAAAGAGATAAATGACTTTATTAGTGAAATATTAGCAAAACATAAAGAATAAAGTATTTCTCTGTCTTTTTGTTGTTGTTTTTTACTTTGAATTTATGCAGATAGAATGCTTACGTTTTCTCTTCCTTCCACAGAAGCAAAATTAGACATGCTCTCAGTTTATATTGGGGAATCATTCTCCTTTCAATAGGGGGCAATTTGGATGAGTGCAAAATTTGCCATGATCGGACCCGTTCACATTCCGCAGTAGCGGGCGTCTCAGACGATCAACGATAGACCAACCTGTCCCCTCCCGAACGGGGAGTTAACGCATTCTAAGACCGAACAGAACCCGACTTCATTACGATCAAGGACAAGGCCCCTATGCCAGGTAAATATGCAGATATTTCTTTAAACAACTGTTTAGAAAAAATGTTATATTTTCTATGTATACAGTCAACATTTCAGAGAAAATCTCAAGCCAAAATTCCCTTGTAAATTTCTACTTTACTGGTCAACGTTTAATATTTAAATGCTCTTTGCGACTTTCTATAAGATAGCTCATAAACTTTTTTAGAGAACGGTGACGGTTCCCTAAACACTATGGATCCTATTAAAATATGTACTACAGGCTGATTCATAAGTCACTTAGCTATTTATTTTTGAAATTTTAAAGTTAAAAAATACGGTAATACAAAACAGAAAGTTTATTCAACAAATTCATTTACGGGAGTTTAAAATTACAGCAAATTTTCTAAATTTCCACCTTCGTTCTGCATGCATAGCTCCATTCTTTTTTGCAAGGAATTTACGACTCTTTGTAGCATATTTGATTGATTATGAAATAAATATATATAGAAACAAATATATAAACGAACAAATTTAAAATAACAAATAGCAGTAATTAGAGAGTAAGATAACAATTATCGAAAGTTAATAGTATGTTTGTGCTTCATATGGTAATCATTTTAAATAGCTAAGTGAAGTGACTTATGAATCACCCTGTATATATATCTATTTCTATGAAGTTAAGTATTTTTATATGTTTATATATGTTTATATATTTGTACGTACAGGTTTCACTTCTAACTAATTAATCGATCATTATGAATTTTGGAACACCGCTGCTATGCGTAAGGAGCCGTAATGTGGTCTATATTTAGTTCAGTTTAGTTTCCTGCAAAGGGGGTAAAAAGGGGGCAGAGCTCCTTCGTTAATTCCTCTAACAGAACAGTGTGACACCAGTTTTTGTCACCTTACGAAGATTAACATCAAACCATAACGCTACTAAATCTTATGTCTAGAATCTTTATTCAAATGTTGATCAAGTCTTAAGCTTAAGGGGTCTTAAGAAGAAAGTGAAATTCAGGGAATCTCTCTTTAATGATTATGTACCAAATTTAATGCACATATGAAAAAAAATTAGGTTGTGCCCGTTAAAACCCCTTTAAAATATTCTAACGAAACTAAAATTTTGGGAATATTTATCAATTGATATTTAATACATGTTGTTCAAACTTTCGTAAAATTCGAAGGCATCTTTATTTTCACGAACGGCTCAAACACCCTTTTTATCATCCTTGCATGAAACTAAATTAAACTAAATTAAACTAAATATAGCTCACATTACCCATCCTTATACCTAGCAACTGTGTTCCCAAATGCATAATGATCGGTTCATTAGTTTAATAGTTAATCCTTTACATACTGATATATAAACATATGCACATACTTAAAATTATATGGATACATTTTCTATATTGGATATTTCGTATATTTGTGACTGAAATTTGGAATATGATTTAAAAGGGACATAGTATTAAATAAAGCCGGGCATTCTACTGATGCGATTTAAATCATATTTCTTTGAAAATAAAATGTTGGGTTTTCTTGGCCTTTTGGCTGAGATCAAAGTGTAGTATCTGTTCCGATGGATACTGCACCCCATAGACTGGTATTGTCTTGACCTTCGGGGCTTGATTTACGCCGGTCTATGGGTCTGTCCTGTGCAGTTCTAGGAGGTCCACTCTCCCAGGCTTCGCCTCCCCTCTTTGGGGAGGAGTAAGTTTATTGCTTACTGCCTGAGGCGCTCCTACCGGGGAATGCCGACGGGGCTGCCCAGGCAATTTTTAAACCCCATTTTCCCGAAGTAAGATAAAAACTGGCCTTGTGCCTAACTCCTGGAGAGGAGTAAATCAATACAAACATTCAGACGCAAAACTATTACAGTAAGGATATATATATATATATATATATATATATATATATATATATATATATATATATATGCATGTTTGATTAAACAGGAGTGCCAACTTCTGCTTATTCAGCTTTTGATCCGTTTTTTCTAGCCTTCGTACGACGGATTTGATGTTATAATCCAAAATACGGAGATTTTTTATACTCCTGGGATTATAACATCAAATCCGTTGTACGAAGACTAGAAAAAACGGATCAAACGCTGAACAAGCAGAAGTTGGCACTCCTGTTTAATCAAACATGTATAAGGGAGGAAATACTGCCCAATTATACATATATATATATATATATAATACTTTTTATATAAATATTTACCTACAGACACATGTGTTTCATACTTACGCAATCTTCTGTGTAGGAAATGATAATTTCTGCCAGTTAAATGATTCGAACCCAGTGGCAAAGTCTTATATATATATATATATATATATATATATATATATATATATATATATATATATAAACATTCAATGAATTAAAACATTACAATTGTTCCAAGAATTAGAACATCAAGTCCAGTATGGCGTACGATCGTTTCCAAAACATTTTGGAAATACTTTATTTTATTTTATAAATTAATAAAGCTAATCCAAAACGTCACTTCATCAGCGCCTTTAGCAACACGTCTTACAGAAAATCAGAGAAAAAATTAAAAAGCTCGCTGTAGAGAAACATTCACTGACAGAAAGAGTCACCATATATATATATATATATATATATATATATATATATATATATATATATATATATATATATATATATACATATAGTTTAGACATGTTACTAGGTGATAAGTTTGGTATATATCCAATCCAATAATAGTGCTCTTTACTAAAATAATTATTAGTGGAGTTATATAAGCCACACTGATGATTATTATTGAACATGAAACATATATGTACGTGGATAATAAATATTTATTTATGAAAAATAATTATTCATAAAGAAATATCATGTCTCTAATTAAACAATATTGCGAATATTCCTTGGCAGATTGAACATTTTGTGAGACTTACTATATTCGTAAATAAGATAAGGGGTTTGTTTCTCTCACATTTAAATGTGTCACGGTTGGTTGAATGGTTAAGAATGTTTGATAGGAGTTACTCGGGTTGGGTTCAGGGTTAGAATCGTTCGACCAGCGATACAGTTGTATAAGACACACTGATGATTGTTAGTGAACATGAAACATATAGGTGTGGATATATATATATATATATATATATATATATATATATATTGATTTGTTGATTTTGATTCTTAACGGTCCCAACCACGTGACTTTCCAAATTTAAATGTTAAATTTCTTTTCTTTTTTCTCCATTTCATTCTTTCCAAATAAGGTTAAGATCGGATTCTAACTCTGCCTGATGAAATCTCAGTTTATAATAGCTGTTGATCGATAACATCGACATGCCAGTGTCGTAGATTTTTTACATGTCTGTGTAAATAAAAATAATCATATATATATATATATATATATATAAATATATGTTATTCTTTATTATCTATGTACGTATACGTTTCGTCCTTTTTTTAAGCTTGACTCATCAGCATAGAGATATGACTATTCACTACCGGTCACGCGATTCGAAACCCTGAATTACAAGTATTTTTCAACCCAAATCCAACGTCGTTAACCGCGCGGCCAATTCTGAATAGCTGATAAACAATGATAATTTTAACACTGTTTAAAGCGGCTTGACGTATAGGCATTCTACTTCTATTAGGGAAGGAATGATGCATTATAAAGCAAGTGACGTCATGCTGTGTTAGTACTACCATTACAGTGCTCTACTTTTTTACGAGGACCGACAAATATAAATAAGTTTAGATGTGTTACTATGTGATAAGTTTAGTATCCACTCCAATAATAATGCTTAGTACTAGAATAGTTATTAGTAGAGCTGGCATATGATGTTTGTTGGTTGTTTGGCTTACATCGACAAGTGGAGATTTCGATCAGTGTGACCTCTTCAGGGCCAGTCTATGTCTATTGCAAGCCCATATCCCGCCATTTCTTTTTTTTTTACCAAAAGTAGCCTGATCTTCCCGCCACCTCGACTCGCACATACCCCCACTCAGCCACCAATACCTCACACAATTGTATGCGCTTCCATTTCTCGGGCTAACCCTCATTAATCTCCAATCTCTTACCACTCCCCTATCTCTCTGACCCCCTCTTTCCTAACCCTTTCTATAACGACCGTCTATAACTCTTCCTCTTTCACCCCTCCTCTTACTGTCACCCTCACCGTCACCCCAACCCCCTAACAGTCACCCCTGCTGTCACACTCTTCTAATTAGTATTCGGAAAAGTGCCCGCCTTTATTTTGTTTACTCGTTTTTTTTTTCTCCTAAGGGCCAAGTCCTTGCGCTCTAACACTATTACTGATATATCAGTGGATTGACTATGGCCCGCCGTCTATTTTTCGTTGGACAGACGTATTACTACTTGCTGAAGAACAACCCTTCTTTCACGTCTGTTATTGCAGCTTCTGTTGCTGCAGCTAACTCTCCCCTTTAATATCGCATCTGTTGACCCCTGAAGTGGGCCCTTTCATTCACGGGGAACCAAAAAAGCCTTTTTGTGAATCGATGTTTATTTGTGTTCCTTTTTCGCTTTTTTTTTGTCTCTCTCTCTCTCTCTCTCTCACACACACACACACACACACACACACACAAACACAAACACACACACACACCCTTCTACTTTATTCTTTTCCTTTCTTTTTAATTATTATTGTTGTTGTTAATTTTGATTCTTACATTTACTTTTTTTCTTTTTCATCTTTTCTTCATCTTATTTTCTTTCGTCTTCTGTTATTCATTTTAATTTACCTTTCCTTTATCCTATTTCTTTTTCTTCTTTTTCTTCTTCCTCTTCTTTTCTTCCTTCCTTTATTTTCCTCTGATTCTATTTCTTTTTTTCTTCTTTACTATCTTCTTTTATTTTTATTAAATTACTTTCTTTTCTATTCTTATTTATCATTGCCTTCTTCTTCAAGTCTTTTTTCTACTCCTCCTACATCTTAATTTATATTCGACATAGTTGACATCCGGGCAACTAGTATATATTTCTATAATTCTATTTGCTTACGCAAGTGTGTGTATTTTTTATTTGTAGTCAGACTTTCAAGGATGAAGCTCAATAGATATTAATTATTAGCTCCAGGGCATGTATAAATAAGTAATAGAAAATTAGATTCCAGTCACCATGTCTTTATTCATTCTTAAAATGATCCAGTTCTTTACCGTCCGTTTCATCATCACTCAGACAAACAAACTACAGAGTTATATATCTGGAATTTTCAATGAATATCACTCATCAGAACAGAGGGCTAAAGTAGTGTCCAAAACATCAGAAAAATGAAAAAATAAAATTCCCATTATTAAAGCATTTATATATATTAAAACCCAACAACCTACAATTAATAACATTACGTATAAAACCAGTAGCAACATTTGTAAACACTTCACGTAATATAATTTAATACAGTGTCGCTAATTCTGGTGTTGCGGAATTTAAATTGTTAACGTCTTTCCTGGAAAATTGTGAGACCGTTCTTTTTGTGTCTTACTGACTTCATGTGCGCGTTTCTCGGCTATCTTTTGAAAATCTCCTCTCCTTTTTCCAGCTTTTTTGTTCATTTACTTTTTCCACCTGATGATGATTCGTCGAAGAATCGAAAACGTTCGTATTACATATGGAACATACACTAATATTTTTTTTATTTTAATACAAGATAATCATTAGAAAAATTGAAAAAATAAAAAAGTATAATTAAGCAGTAGACGATCGAGAGGGTTCGACGAACGTTTACGGAACCATTGCATAAAGCTAAGTGACAGTCTATTTTTAACATCCCCGGACAGTGCTCAACTTTAATTTTTTTTAAGAAGATTTATAACAATATTTATAAACAAATATTAAATTATTATTACCTACAGACGCCGGCGTTTCAAGCTTATTGATCTCATCAGTGTAGGTTGTGATAATTTCAGACAGTTGTAGGGCAGATATGTTTCAGTTATCAATCTTACCATGCCACAATGTTAGTGTGGATGTAAAAATGAAAAACTCACTGTCGCAAAATAACTAACCAATAGTGTTACATTATATAACAAAGTATGGTTATGTGTAAAAGTATTTTATTGGCGAATTATATTTATTTTTAATTCTAGATAAAGATAAATTGGGCAAAATTGAGCTTGTGAGAAAAAAAAATATTTATAATATCATTGAATACACACCAAATTCGCAGATTAAATTTTTTTAAACATTCTCGTTTAATGTTTGGATGTAGAATCCATTTATCACTTTAATTTAACATAAATAGAGCTATTTGTACTAACCCTAACCCTCCCCTTGTTCATTTGTACTAACACTAACCCCCTCCCCCTTGTTCCTTTGTACTAACCCTAACCCCCCTTGTTCATTTGTGCTAACCCTAACCCTCCCCTTGTTCCTTTGTACTAACCCTAACCCCCCCTTTTTCATTTGTACTAACCCTAACCCCCCTTGTTCATTTGTGCTAACCCTAACCCCCTCCCCCTTGTTCCTTTGTACTAACCCTAACCCCCCTTGTTCATTTGTGCTAACCCTAACCCTCCCCTTGTTCCTTTGTACTAACCCTAACCCCCCCTTTTTCATTTGTACTAACCCTAACCCCCCTTGTTCATTTGTGCTAACCCTAGCCCCCCTTGTTCATTTGTGCTAACCCTAACCTTGTTCATTTGTGCTAACCCTAATCCTCCCCTTGTTCATTTGTACTAACCATAACCCCCCTTGTTCATTTGTACTAACCCTTACTCCCCCCTTGTTCAATTGTACTAACCTTAACCCTCCCCTTGTTCCTTTGTACTAACCCTACCCCCTTGTTCATGTGTACTAACCCTAACCCCCCTTGTTCATTTGTGCTAACCCTAACCCTACCCTTGTTCATTTGTGCGAACCCTAACCTTGTTCATTTGTACTAACCCTAAACCCCCTTGTTCATTTGTACTAACCCTAACCCCCTTGTTCATTTGTACTAACCTTTACTCCCCCCTTGTTCCTTTGTACTAACCCTACCCCCCTTGTTCATGTGTACTAACCCTAACCCCCCTTGTTCATTTGTGCTAACCCTAACCCTCCCCTTGTTCATTTGTGCGAACCCTAACCTTGTTCATTTGTACTAACCCTAACCCCCCTTGTTCATTTGTACTAACCCTAACTCCCCCCTTGTTCATTTTTACTAACCCTAACCCCTGATAATATAACGAACAGGTTCTCTGTCTGTCGACGAGAATTTTTGTAAACGGGTAATTACTATTTACTTAAGTTTTTCATAATCTTTGTATACCTTTAGAATTAGGAAACTCGTACATACTTAATTTAGATTAAATAACATATAAATAAAGTAGAAAGAAATTTCAAGACGAGACTGCGATTTGAACACACAACGTGTTAAGAACCTTACTTAAAATAATATAACCTTACTTAATATAATATAACCTTACTTAAAATAATATAACCTTACTTAATATAATATAACCTTACTTAAAATAATATAACCTTACTTAATATAATATAACCTTACTTAATATAATATAATCTTACTTAAAATAATATAACCTTACTTAATATAATATAACCTTACTTAATATAATATAATCTTACTTAAAATAATATAATCTTACTTAATATAATATAACCTTACTTAAAATAATACTCTTTCAACTACTTTGTTTACTGCTACAAAAACTCGCTCAGACACCAGGCGGGTTTTGCAATTTCCATAATTCATTTCCTTTAATCTTCTAATAAATTCGTATTTACAAATATACACTTATAACTGCTATTCTTAAATTGACATAGGTATTTACAATATTTTCCGATAAGATGATATTAATAAAAAAAATAATTCATTTTTATTTACACTTCGTAGTTTAGCACCATGTTTTTTTTTTCAAATAACTGCAAACGGACTTTTTCTAAAACATGTATATTTTAAAAAATATATTTTTTATGATCTAAAAAATTGGTGATTACTCAAGAGACAATAAAATAGTAATAAAAATTAAATTATTTTCGTAGTTTGTGTTCGATTGTTTTTCTGAAAAAATATTTTTAAATAATTTTAATATAAATAGGCATTTATCTATATTTCTAGTAATATATGCGAAATTATCCGGATATTCACATCAACACGGTTAGAATAATTTAAAAATCAGTAATATTTTCTATGTATCTGAAATATGACTTAAATGCTATTCTTACAAGGCTTAAACAATAGTCATTGAACATTTCATTTACTCTTCATTTCTCTTAAGTTGAAATAAATAATTTGGCTGTATAATTTTACATTTCGTAGTTTGTAAATGGAAGGAGATCATATTTAAAAATATGACTTTGTGAAACACAAGAGTTTAATGAGCTCCTCCTACTACTACTTCTTCCATTTACAAGCCAGGAAATGGAAACGAAAATAACCAAAGTGGGTTCTAATTACGTTAAGATTCCCTTAGTATATAATTACAGTTCTCATCCTCCTCTGTGACACTTCCATGCACTGATGGAAATGTTTTGGGTTTTTTTTTTGTGATAAGCATCAGCACCGTTCTTGCGACCCTCATGATGACCTCTATAACGGGTCTCGTTGGTAATCCCTTTGAGATTGGGAAAAAGAAAAAGTCACATGTAGCAAGATCAGGTGGATAAAGTGTTTGGGGATTTTTTTTTTTTTCAGCACGGCGACGTTTTTGAACTTCCGGGTGCTCAGCGTGTGGTGAGCAGCAGGTGCGTTGTCTCTGTGAATGAGAAGAAGAAGAAGAAGAAGAAGAAGAAGAACAACAACAACAACAACAACAACAAAAGCATGTAGTCGTGCAGTCGACCAATCCCAGAATGCCATTTCATCCTTCTGCCAATAAACAACATCCAATATCGCTAAGACAGCCCTATGATTCTGGAAACCACAATCCTCTGAACATGCCTGAGCATCCCCCACTCCTTTACACTACATGCACAACGTCCATCATTCGTCTATGATGCCACGTCATAAAAGCTAACTGAGCTACAAACAACCCCTAACCCTAACCCTACCCCTAATCCTAACCCTAACCCTAATCCTAAAGCCTGTTCTGCCAGTAACACACACTCAAATACGGACAATTTCCAATTCGGAACTTCACAAAACCCGTGATAAACTGTCTTCAGCTTTTTGAACAAGACATCCATTATCTTTGCACATTTTTTGCCATAAAGTTATTCCATCTTATGATTTTAATTTCTTGTGTGATGTAAAAATGTTGAGTGTTTGTAAAGTTCTTGGTTTACTAGCATAAACCACTGATTTAAGATGTATTGTAATAAAAAATCAAAAGGACTCAAATCCATAGATTTGGGTGGCCATTACACCGGCCTTCGACGTCCAATCCATTTTCCTGGAAATGTGTTATCCAACTATCTTCATACATCATTCAAAAAATGTGATGTAGACCCAATCCTATTGAAACTAAATATCACGCAGAATTTCTAATGGTATCATATCTAGCTAAAGTATATATATATATATATATATATATATATATATATATATATATATATATATGTATATCTCTCTCTCTATATATATATATATATATATATATATATATATATATATATATATATGTATATCTCTCTCTCTATATATATATATATATATATATATATATATATATATATATATATATATATATATTTCAGGGGAAACATTTTTTACTCAATGAAACGGGCGGGTGGAAAAAAAAGAAAATTGCTAAAAAATTTCTATAAGGCCTTATCGTCTGACCCTCTAAGAGAAAACGTCATAATGATAAATTAAGAACTAAGAAAATCGAATGAGATATGAGGGGAAAAATTGTTTAAGTTGGAGAAACGATTGAGAGAGAAAAAACACACACAAAAAAAACGTAAATCTCTCACCGTTATAGTGGCTTTGAATCATTAAAGATCTCCAACTAATGCTTCAAAATCTTTTGTCTACACAGGCTAGGTCGAGAATTTTTAATAACTAATGCCTCAATAATATTGAGATGGTAGTTCGACCTGGCACTGTGTAAAACAGAAAATCACCCATCGGAATATTTGTCAGAACAACTATTTGTACTAACCAGGTGATTACCGATGGCTGATTCCTGTGCCTGGAAGTTCCCGGATGATCTTGAAACATTGTGTAAACGAATATCACGTGGTATGTGTTGGGATAATCTAATTTCTAATCTTTGGCCTTATGGAATATTTTAGCAATTTTCTTTTTTTCCACCCGCCCGTTTCATTGATTAAAAAATGTTTCCTCTGAAATTTATCCTACGATTTTGTTGTACGCGAAATTTACTTATATATATATATATATATATATATATATATATATATATATATATATATATATATATATATATATATATATATATATATATATATATAGTCTCGGAAGTATTTCAACCATTAAAACTATATATAAAAAAAAAAACTTACGTCCGAAGTCGTTCAGCGGAAAATCACTCATGTAAGTCAATTTAATTTTTACAGTTATTATATTAGTTTGCTTCTAACATTATTTAAGGGATCATCAGTTGTTTACCATGAAAAACTGTTTCGGGAATTTATATATATATATATATATATATATATATATATATATATATATATACTCTCTCTCCCTCTCTCTCTCTCTCTCTCTCTCTCTATATATATATATATATATATATATATATATATATATATACACACACACACTTTGGCTACCCGTCCATTTTTATTTTGTTTTTCTTCGTTTATCTCCTATTTTGTTTTTCCTCCATATTTCGATTTGGTCAGTCAACTCTCATTTTATCTATTTTATACGTTTGTTTCTAACTCATTTTGTATACCTAACTACTTCTTTTCTTTCCTTTTCCCTTCTTTTTAAGATTTAATCTTTACTTTCTATTTTTTTTTTTTTTTAGATCTAATTTTGTTTATTTGCTGTTTGTCCCATTCAAAACTCACGCACATACAAGCACGCACGAACGCGCACGCTACACATAATCCACGCGTCCGTTCACCTGAAGACGACAACTCAGAACGAGGTTCCGTATCTTATTTATTTATTGTCAATCAGACAAAATGGCGGATGACGCATCCATCACTCAGGCTAGATTTAATAAACTAGCAAAAAGGTCAGGAGCTGAGCCATCGACCAAATAGGATTTGCGTACTCATTAGTAGATAAAGAGGTCTCTTATTCCTGGTCAGCCTCTTATCTCTGTCTGCTTAAATCCCATATGACACGGGAGACGGCCATGTCTTTACTCGCTCACTGCGATTTCTTGTCCGCCACTGACGTTCTACATTATTCAGACGACCAGACTGCATTGATTAATAATATTTGGGGAGGCAACAGCAGCGTCGAATTAACACTTTCTTCGATGAAGCCTCGTTTGATCCAGATCCAAATGAATCTATTTGACTGGAATTTTACATTAGTAGAGCATTATAATATCTATATTAACAAAATTGTATCACCACTTCAGGTGTGTCTATGTGTGTATTTCTCGCATCAACGTTATTGGTCCCTCGATTTATAAAATCGGGGGACCTATGTTTTGAGGCATTTCCGTCCGTCCGTCTGTCCGTCCGTCCGTCCGGATTTTTCTCCGCAACCATCTATTGAATTTCTCTGAAATTTTGCATGAAGTTGTAACTTTGGTCAGGTTAGAAAGTGACATTCTCCGATTTTTGAAAAGAAATCTGGTTAGCCACCCCAGGGGGTCAAAAGGCCCCAAAATAACAAAAAATGACATTTTTTGCCGCATAACTTTTCATCCATCCATTCAATTTCTCTGAAACTTGGCCAAAATATGGAGGCAATTGTTCCTAATAGAAAATAAGTATCGCTGACCTTGGAAAAAATCTGGTTCGCGCCCCCAGGGGGTCAAAAGCCCCCAAAATGGCAAAAAATGACCCTTTTCTCCCATAATGTTTGATCCATCCATTCAATTTTTCTGAAACTTGGCCAAAATGTAGAGGCAATTGTTCTGGATATAAAATGAGCATCCTTGACCTCAGAAAAATTCTGGTTCGCGCCCCGAGGGGGTACAATCGGGGTCAAAAATGCCCCAAATTGCCCAAATTTATTGCATTTTACACTCGCCACATCGAGTCACATACAGAGGGGGGGCACGCATGCGCGGTTTGTTTTTTATTTACTATTAATCAAATATTTATTGAAATCAAAATGCAACCGCATGTAATAAAACGAAATCTTAAATATCCTATTTAAAAAATAATAATTACGAAATTAAATCCATCAGAATGCATTTCGATTTATCCGTAAACAAGTCATCCATTTAAATATTTTGTTAATAGTTGAAAAATAGAATGAATTACTTAGTGACCTTTCGAAATTCGAATGGAAAGTCATTTCTGACTTTGCAATTCTTAGCAAACCGTTATGCATGAAAAGGTTCAAAGTTTTGGAAGCTTTTTTAAATCCAATACTTTTATAGTGATTAAAAGTAAATTACTTTTAATCTCTATAAAAGTATTGGATTTAAATAGACTTTTTATGACCAAACGGTATCTTAATAATTAGATGTAATTGTCAAAATAAATAAAAATAATTTAAAAAGAAACGACATAGTTGAGAGAGAGAGAGAGAGAGAGAGAGAGAGAGAGAGAGAGAGAGAGAGAGAATCAAAAATGAAGTAAAAAGACTTGTGTGCGACTGAAAAATCATTTCGGTTGCACACAATTTGCTTTTCTAATTTCATTGAAATTGTCCCATCAGCATCTTAACTTTTTGCATTAACACAATACTTTTTCGTAGAAGCATTTTGAAGTATCGCCATTCTAAAGATTTTATTTTTTAAGTAAAAAAAAAATTAATAAAAATTTTCCATTGAAGTAAAAAGTGCAATTTTATATTTCTTGTATTTTATTAAAATTGTTGAATATTTCTATCCGTTTATTTAAAAAAAAAAAAAACTAAATAGTTTTAATTTTTCTTCTTTTCAGGTATAAAATAGAGTCCCGCACTGTCTGCCAAGCTTTAGCCCCTGTTCCATCGCAGCAGTGTTGCACCTTATGCTTGTTTTAAAAGTATTTCCACGCAATGTGCTCCGACGAACTTACTGCACTGCTACCGCTTAAACTTAAATACTTGTAACCACCCTGACTAGCAGCAAAATACCACCCCTTCACTGTAGAGGTCCCCGGAGACAGGAAAACTCTAATAGCTTATTTCCTCGAATCGCTTGCCTTCGGAATTCTCTCCCTGCTCCCTCTGTTTCCCTGACTGTACCAACATGAAAAAAATAGGATGTAATGTGAACAAACATCTTGTTGCACAACTCCCTACTAAGAATGCCCCTTATAAATCTGGCCTATAATCACAGTAGCCCTTACGTCTCAGTGGTAATATGCCTTGTTTCGGGTGAAAAAAAAGTTTAAAATTAAATAAAAATACTGATTGTTTGCATTTATTTTTCGGTTCCAACTTTGTACAGCTGTAGGACTGTCCTTTGTTTTGACGTTTTTAAAATTCCGGTTCCGTCACTTCACGCCGTCCGCCGCTTACACTTTGAAACATATTGGCGCCCTTTCAGCACCCTTGAGAGACAATGGATACCCACTGTAATAGCGAATTCGCGGGGAATCAAAAGTGACGCAAAAGTTGCGCAATCGTCAACTGTATTTCTTCTGAACTAGTACTGCTTGAGTCTAGTGGCAAGAAGTCCATGACGATTAGAAACAATGACGGAATAAGCAGAGAAAAACTGGTTTTATTTCGGAGTTTTTCTTTCCCCTAAACCAGTTGCATAACCAAGGCTATATTCTTTCTCCGACTTTCTCCAACGCGTTGAACCTGATCTTGGAGTTCTTTCTCCGTAGTGGTTGGACCACATCAATGAATTGATGACTATATAATCCATAGATGGTGGGGAATATGTAGATGCATACCTTTCCAAAGAGTATTAGTGTGATTGATACAATAACTCTGAAAGAACTCGAACTCGGCACGCCATCGCTTTAACCAATATATCACGCCACTTTTATAACACTAAAGAAGATAATAACTAGTATAAGTTCAGCCTTTTCCTTCTCCGAAGAGACAAGTTGCTTTACTTACGCTTGAGTTTCGTCTTACCTACTGTTTAACCGATACATGGTGTTTCAGTATAAGCGTGGATCATATGAAGGCTAATATCTCCATCAATCAAGGGAGGCGCGAAAGCGCTCTATCCCTTAATAGAACTCACGAATGGCCTATGCTGGAAATCTCATTTCTTTGATAAATCATAACTCAAAAACCAATAAACCAAATTAGTTACAACTTTGCACAACATTTTTATTTGATAGATTCTATAAGTGTGTAGAATTTCAGCATCATTAGTCAAGGCAACCCAGAGATCCAGAAAGTTCAATCATGAAATCCTGTTATCTGTGTGTAGGTACGTATGTGCCACCCTGTATCTCATCAACTATTTGATGGATTCAGCTTATTTTTTGCAGAGATAGAGGTTCTATGGTCTAGTTGATGGCATTTTAATTTCAGTTTACCATATACCTTAGTTTTCCAGAAAATTCCCAAAAACCTTATGAGAAGGCATTGTATTGAGGCATAGCCTTTACAAAAGTAGTGACATTCCATGAAAAATGCCAGTATACTGAAATCATATGCCCTTAATAGGGTTAAGATGAAAATTCATATACACTAAATGTACAAAAATCAAGGAAATTCCCAAATGTTTACACTTTTATTGTCATTAAGGGTATGACTACATATCAACCAAACCATTTCATTATCACATCACTACAGTATAAATATCTATGCATGAGTGGATGAAGTGTGTGAGGTGCGCTGAAGAAAAATTCCTACCAGTAAAATACCCTGTTGTGTACGCATACCCTTAATGACAATAAAAGTGTAAAAATTTGGGAATTTCCATTGCTTTTGTACATTTAGTGTATATGAATGTTCATCCTAACCCTATTAAGGGCATATGATTTCAGTATACTGGCACTTTTCTTGGAATATCAATATGGTTCTGAACTGGCAGAGTTTTCTATTAGGCCACGTCCACAACAATAATTCTGGATCTTAAGCACCAGATGAAGTCTTTCATGGGTTACCACAATCACTGAAGTGCACCGCGTGGGTCGCCATCTCGAAACGTTTTGGTTTTAGAATGATGTTGGAGGGGGACAGTAATGGTTAGTAAAAGAGTGTTAGATTCTCCGGTGCATTTGGTGCCCGTTGTGGGATGCGGTGAGAAGAGCAGTGGTTCATTATGGAGTAACTGGATTGTTGCTTTGAAGATCGACTGGTCAGTAGACGCCGCGTTCCAGAAGGGTCACCACATTCAGCAGATTTAAACCTACCCAAGCTTTTTTTTAGTTTTTTTTACCATGAACAATCCATGAACAATCCATGAACAATCCATAAACAACCATAAACAGACCATGAACAATCCATAAACAACCATAAACAGACCATGAACCATCCATAAAAAGACCATGAACAATCCATAAACAATCCATAAACAACCATAAAAAGACCATGAACAATCCATAAACAACCATAAACAGACCATGGAAAATTCATAAACAACCATAAACAGACCATGAACAATCCATAAACAACCATAAACAGACCATGAACAATCCATAAACAACCATAAACAGACCATGGAAAATTCATAAAAAGACCATAAACAGACCATGAACAATCCATAAACAACCATAAACAGACCATGAACAATCAATCAACAACCATAAACAGACCAAGAACAATCCATAAACAACCATAAAAAGACCATGAACAATCCATAAACAACCATAAACAGACCATGAACAATCCATAAACAACCATAAACGGACCATGAACAATCCATAAACAACCATAAAAAGACCATGAACAATCCATAAACAACCATAAAAAGACCATGAACAATCCATAAACAACCATAAACAGACCATGAACAATCCATAAACAACCATAAACGGACCATGAACAATCCATAAACAACCATAAAAAGACCATGAACAATCCATAAACAACCATAAAAAGACCATGAACAATCCATAAACAACCATAAACAGACCATGAACAATCCATAAACAACCATAAACAGACCATGAACAATCCATAAACAACCATAAACAGACCATGAACAATCCATAAACAACCATAAACAGACCATGAACAATCCATAAACAACCATAAACATACCATGAACAATCCATAAACAACGATAAACAGACCATGAACAATCCATAAACAACCATAAACAGACCATGAACAATCCATAAACAACCATAAACAGACCATGAACAATCCATAAACAACCATAAACAGACCATAAACAATCCATAAACAACCATAAACAGACCATGAACAATCCATAAACAACCATAAACAGACCATGAACAATCCATAAACAACCATAAACAGACCATGAACAATCCATAAACAACCATAAACAGACCATGGAAAATTCATAAACAACCATAAACAGACCATGAACAATCCATAAACAACCATAAACAGACCATGAACAATCCATAAACAACCATAAACAGACCATGAACAATCCATAAACAACCATAAACATACCATGAACAATCCATAAACAACGATAAACAGACCATGAACAATCCATAAACAACCATAAACATACCATGAACAATCCATAAACAACGATAAACAGACCATGAACAATCCATAAACAACCATAAACAGACCATGAACAATCCATAAACAACCATAAACAGACCATGAACAGTCCATAAACAATTACAACATTAAAAGAAGCCATCAGTTAACAGAGTGGCGAGCCACAAATTAATTTACTTCCTTGGCAACGATCAAAGTGTAGTATATGTTCTGATACTGCATTTCATCTTTTCTGTCCTCGATCAGTGATGGAGAAATCTTTCTAGACTAGGGAAAATTTTATTTTTGTCCTAACCTAGAATGCCCCTTTTGGGTTTTTCCCCACATTAAAAACCGGTCATGCGCACAACTCTGTCATTGTGGAGAAGCAAGTAAATAGGACGAATGCAACAGTGTACATCGACAATTTCGCTCGACGACTCAAATTATGACATCAGCGCCGAGGTGGACATTTAGAACATCCCTTGTAAAATGTTAATTTTATAATAGGAGACGCTGAATAAATACTCATTTTAATTGTTATTATTTCAGCTTTTAGGAAATCTGTAGTTTTCTTGTCTTTCTTGTCTGATTCATATGTTATTGGCATGTAAATGGGTCACCTTTATACTGAGCCACCCTGTAGATTGAGAGATTTGAATCATACCTTTATCAACCGTATTACAGAGAGTGGCTTCAAAGACCCCGACTTAATGTAGCGTTGCAGCGTCGACAAACACCGGTGTCAAATGCAAATGCAACGTGTTTGATCATTTGCCATCAATTTCTGAACAAAACGTGGGGGAGAAGGACTCAAAGATAAAGTTTCCTATAGCCAATGTAGTTTCTCCTGCTTCTCTGTGTATTCTTCACATAGACATGGATTCTTTGTTCTGCCAACGGGAAGTGCACTTAGTGACCAGTATTAAATTACAATCCGATTAGTCTTACTTATATAAGCTGCTGCTAATTTTATTTACCTCCTCTCCAGGAGGTTAGACACAAGGTCAGCCGTGGATTTTGATGAAAGTGTTTCTGTGGAATGAGCTGGATTCGAACCCGGCACACCCAGGTCCTCAGTCCGCGCTTTTAATCGCTACAGTAATTTGAACACGGCATGCCAAATAACATAGTTCGGGCCGGTAATCGTCGCGTTTGGTATTCTTTCTCCGATGGATGGTTTTATCTGGTATCTGGATCGTCAACGCGTTGAACCTGATCTTGGTGGCCATCTTGGAGTTCTTTCTCCGTAGTGGTTGGACCACATCAATGAATTGATGACTATGAACTGCATAGAATATTAGAAAATATTAATTTAATTATTCTATAACATTCACCGGCCGGTTGGTTGGTTGCATCATATATTCCTAGAAATTTACACTGTTTATTCCCTTTTCCATGTATTGATGACTATAAATGAACATTATAAATGACTATAAATGAACATCAATGAATTGATGACTATGAACTGCATAGAATATTAGAAAATATTAATTTAATTATTCTATAACATTCACCGGCCGGTTGGTTGGTTGCATCATATATTCCTAGAAATTTCCACTGTTTATTCCCTTTTCCATGTATTGATGACTATAAATGAACATTATAAATGACTATAAATGAACATCAATGAATTGATGACTATGAACTGCATAGAATATTAGAAAATATTAATTTAATTACTCTATAACATTCACCGGCCGGTTGGTTGGTTGCATCATATGTTCCTAGAAATTTCCACTGTTTATTCCCTTTTCCATGTATTGATGACAATAAATGAACATTATAAATGACTTTAAATGAACATCAATGAATTGATGACTATGAACTGCATAGAATATTAGAAAATATTAATTTAATTACTCTATAACATTCACCGGCCGGTTGGTTGGTTGCATCATATATTCCTAGAAATTTACACTGTTTATTCCCTTTTCCATGTATTGATGACTATAAATGAACATTATAAATGACTATAAATGAACATCAATGAATTGATGACTATGAACTGCATAGAATATTAGAAAATATTAATTTAATTACTCTATAACATTCACCGGCCGGTTGGTTGGTTGCGTCATACGTTCCTAGAAATTTACACTGTTTATTCCCTTTTCCATGTATTGATGACTATAAATGAACATTATAAATGACTTTAAATGAACATCAATGAATTGATGACTATGAACTGCATAGAATATTAGAAAATATTAATTTAATTATTCTATAACATTCACCGGCCGGTTGGTTGGTTGCATCATATATTCCTAGAAATTTCCACTGTTTATTCCCTTTTCCATGTATTGATGACTATAAATGAACATTATAAATGACTATAAATGAACATCAATGAATTGATGACTATGAACTGCATAGAATATTAGAAAATATTAATTTAATTATTCTATAACATTCACCGGCCGGTTGGTTGGTTGCATCATATATTCCTAGAAATTTCCACTGTTTATTCCCTTTTCCATGTATTGATGACTATAAATGAACATTATAAATGACTATAAATGAACATCAATGAATTGATGACTATGAACTGCATAGAATATTAGAAAATATTAATTTAATTACTCTATAACATTCACCGGCCGGTTGGTTGGTTGCATCATATGTTCCTAGAAATTTACACTGTTTATTCCCTTTTCCATGTATTGATGACAATAAATGAACATTATAAATGACTTTAAATGAACATCAATGAATTGATGACTATGAACTGCATAGAATATTAGAAAATATTAATTTAATTACTCTATAACATTCACCGGCCGGTTGGTTGGTTGCATCATATATTCCTAGAAATTTACACTGTTTATTCCCTTTTCCATGTATTGATGACTATAAATGAACATTATAAATGACTATAAATGAACATCAATGAATTGATGACTATGAACTGCATAGAATATTAGAAAATATTAATTTAATTACTCTATAACATTCACCGGCCGGTTGGTTGGTTGCGTCATACGTTCCTAGAAATTTACACTGTTTATTCCCTTTTCCATGTATTGATGACTATAAATGAACATTATAAATGACTTTAAATGAACATCAATGAATTGATGACTATGAACTGCATAGAATATTAGAAAATATTAATTTAATTATTCTATAACATTCACCGGCCGGTTGGTTGGTTGCATCATATATTCCTAGAAATTTCCACTGTTTATTCCCTTTTCCATGTATTGATGACTATAAATGAACATTATAAATGACTATAAATGAACATCAATGAATTGATGACTATGAACTGCATAGAATATTAGAAAATATTAATTTAATTACTCTATAACATTCACCGGCCGGTTGGTTGGTTGCATCATATGTTCCTAGAAATTTACACTGTTTATTCCCTTTTCCATGTATTGATGACAATAAATGAACATTATAAATGACTTTAAATGAACATCAATGAATTGATGACTATGAACTGCATAGAATATTAGAAAATATTAATTTAATTACTCTATAACATTCACCGGCCGGTTGGTTGGTTGCGTCATACGTTCCTAGAAATTTACACTGTTTATTCCCTTTTCCATGTATTGATGACTATAAATGAACATTATAAATGACTTTAAATGAACATCAATGAATTGATGACTATGAACTGCATAGAATATTAGAAAATATTAATTTAATTATTCTATAACATTCACCGGCCGGTTGGTTGGTTGCATCATATATTCCTAGAAATTTCCACTGTTTATTCCCTTTTCCATGTATTGATGACTATAAATGAACATTATAAATGACTTTAAATGAACATCAATGAATTGCTGACTATGAACTGCATAGAATATTAGAAAATATTAATTTAATTATTCTATAACATTCACCGGCCGGTTGGTTGGTTGCATCATATATTCCTAGAAATTTACACTGTTTATTCCCTTTTCCATGTATTGATGACTATAAATGAACATTATAAATGACTTTAAATGAACATCAATGAATTGATGACTATGAACTGCATAGAATATTAGAAAATATTAATTTAATTATTCTATAACATTCACCGGCCGGTTGGTTGGTTGCATCATATATTCCTAGAAATTTACACTGTTTATTCCCTTTTCCATGTATTGATGACAATAAATGAACATTATAAATGACTTTAAATGAACATCAATGAATTGATGACTATGAACTGCATAGAATATTAGAAAATATTAATTTAATTATTCTATAACATTCACCGGCCGGTTGGTTGGTTGCATCATATATTCCTAGAAATTTACACTGTTTATTCCCTTTTCCATGTATTGATGACTATAAATGAACATTATAAATGACTTTAAATGAACATCAATGAATTGATGACTATGAACTGCATAGAATATTAGAAAATATTAATTTAATTATTCTATAACATTCACCGGCCGGTTGGTTGGTTGCATCATATATTCCTAGAAATTTACACTGTTTATTCCCTTTTCCATGTATTGATGACTATAAATGAACATTATAAATGACTATAAATGAACATCAATGAATTGATGACTATGAACTGCATAGAATATTAGAAAATATTAATTTAATTATTCTATAACATTCACCGGCCGGTTGGTTGGTTGCGTCATATATTCCTAGAAATTTACACTGTTTATTCCCTTTACCATGTATTGATGACTATAAATGAACATTATAAATGACTATAAATGAACATCAATGAATTGATGACTATGAACTGCATAGAATATTAGAAAATATTAATTTAATTACTCTATAACATTCACCGGCCGGTTGGTTGGTTGCGTCATACGTTCCTAGAAATTTACACTGTTTATTCCCTTTTCCATGTATTGATGACAATAAATGAACATTATAAATGACTTTAAATGAACATCAATGAATTGATGACTATGAACTGCATAGAATATTAGAAAATATTAATTTAATTATTCTATAACATTCACCGGCCGGTTGGTTAGTTGCATCATATATTCCTAGAAATTTACACTGTTTATTCCCTTTTCCATGTATTGATGACAATAAATGAACATTATAAATGACTATAAATGAACATCAATGAATTGATGACTATGAACTGCATAGAATATTAGAAAATATTAATTTAATTATTCTATAACATTCACCGGCCGGTTGGTTGGTTGCATCATATATTCCTAGAAATTTACACTGTTTATTCCCTTTTCCATGTATTGATGACAATAAATGAACATTATAAATGACTTTAAATGAACATCAATGAATTGATGACTATGAACTGCATAGAATATTAGAAAATATTAATTTAATTATTCTATAACATTCACCGGCCGGTTGGTTGGTTGCATCATATATTCCTAGAAATTTACACTGTTTATTCCCTTTTTACATGTATTGATGACAATAAATGAACATTATAAATGACTATAAATGAACATCAATGAATTGATGACTATGAACTGCATAGAATATTAGAAAATATTAATTTAATTATTCTATAACATTCACCGGCCGGTTGGTTGGTTGCGTCATACGTTCCTAGAAATTTACACTGTTTATTCCCTTTTCCATGTATTGATGACTATAAATTAACATCATAAATGACTATAAATGAACATCAATGAATTGATGACTATGAACTGCATAGAATATTAGAAAATATTAATTTAATTATTCTATAACATTCACCGGCCGGTTGGTTGGTTGCGTCATATGTTCCTAGAAATTTACACTGTTTATTCCCTTTTCCATGTATTGATGACTATAAATGAACATTATAAATGACTATAAATGAACATCAATGAATTGATGACTATGAACTGCATAGAATATTAGAAAATACTAATTTAATTATTCTATAACATTCACCGGCCGGTTGGTTGGTTGCGTCATACGTTCCTAGAAATTTACACTGTTTATTCCCTTTTCCATGTATTGATGACAATAAATGAACATTATAAATGACTTTAAATGAACATCAATGAATTGATGACTATGAACTGCATAGAATATTAGAAAATATTAATTTAATTATTCTATAACATTCACCGGCCGGTTGGTTAGTTGCATCATATATTCCTAGAAATTTACACTGTTTATTCCCTTTTCCATGTATTGATGACAATAAATGAACATTATAAATGACTATAAATGAACATCAATGAATTGATGACTATGAACTGCATAGAATATTAGAAAATATTAATTTAATTATTCTATAACATTCACCGGCCGGTTGGTTGGTTGCATCATATATTCCTAGAAATTTACACTGTTTATTCCCTTTTCCATGTATTGATGACAATAAATGAACATTATAAATGACTTTAAATGAACATCAATGAATTGATGACTATGAACTGCATAGAATATTAGAAAATATTAATTTAATTATTCTATAACATTCACCGGCCGGTTGGTTGGTTGCATCATATATTCCTAGAAATTTACACTGTTTATTCCCTTTTCCATGTATTGATGACAATAAATGAACATTATAAATGACTTTAAATGAACATCAATGAATTGATGACTATGAACTGCATAGCATATTAGAAAATATTAATTTAATTATTCTATAACATTCACCGGCCGGTTGGTTGGTTGCATCATATATTCCTAGAAATTTACACTGTTTATTCCCTTTTTACATGTATTGATGACAATAAATGAACATTATAAATGACTATAAATGAACATCAATGAATTGATGACTATGAACTGCATAGAATATTAGAAAATATTAATTTAATTATTCTATAACATTCACCGGCCGGTTGGTTGGTTGCGTCATACGTTCCTAGAAATTTACACTGTTTATTCCCTTTTCCATGTATTGATGACTATAAATTAACATCATAAATGACTATAAATGAACATCAATGAATTGATGACTATGAACTGCATAGAATATTAGAAAATATTAATTTAATTATTCTATAACATTCACCGGCCGGTTGGTTGGTTGCGTCATATGTTCCTAGAAATTTACACTGTTTATTCCCTTTTCCATGTATTGATGACTATAAATGAACATTATAAATGACTATAAATGAACATCAATGAATTGATGACTATGAACTGCATAGAATATTAGAAAATACTAATTTAATTATTCTATAACATTCACCGGCCGGTTGGTTGGTTGCATCATATATTCCTAGAAATTTACACTGTTTATTCCCTTTTCCATGTATTGATGACAATAAATGAACATTATAAATGACTTTAAATGAACATCAATGAATTGATGACTATGAACTGCATAGAATATTAGAAAATATTAATTTAATTATTCTATAACATTCACCGGCCGGTTGGTTGGTTGCATCATATATTCCTAGAAATTTACACTGTTTATTCCCTTTTTACATGTATTGATGACAATAAATGAACATTATAAATGACTATAAATGAACATCAATGAATTGATGACTATGAACTGCATAGAATATTAGAAAATATTAATTTAATTATTCTATAACATTCACCGGCCGGTTGGTTGGTTGCGTCATACGTTCCTAGAAATTTACACTGTTTATTCCCTTTTCCATGTATTGATGACTATAAATGAACATTATAAATGACTATAAATGAACATCAATGAATTGATGACTATGAACTGCATAGAATATTAGAAAATATTAATTTAATTATTCTATAACATTCACCGGCCGGTTGGTTGGTTGCGTCATATGTTCCTAGAAATTTACACTGTTTATTCCCTTTTCCATGTATTGATGACTATAAATGAACATTATAAATGACTATAAATGAACATCAATGAATTGATGACTATGAACTGCATAGAATATTAGAAAATACTAATTTAATTATTCTATAACATTCACCGGCCGGTTGGTTGGTTGCATCATATATTCCTAGAAATTTACACTGTTTATTCCCTTTTCCATGTGGCGATGGAGGAGCATTTTCTTGGGGTGCGTGATTGGATTAAAGGATACTATCACAGAACTGCGTATATATTGTGCCATTATGCACGAATACTGTTGGGAAAGGTTTGAACCCAAAATCGCCTCCCTTATTCCACTTTATGGTAAAATATTAAAGGGTGTTCATATAATTGTATACAATGAATATTTTACAAATACAAATACAATAGGTATTGTTATTCAGAATTAAATAGCTTTAAATGGGTTGATATGTGGTAAAACAAACAAAACAGAGCATTTCACCCGTTTGTTTCATGTTTCTCGCATACATGCTTAATTTCACTGACTAGTTTACAAGTACGTTCTGTCTACCCCATAACTAGGCTAATCATAGTCTTACATCTCTCAAACTTCTTACTTTCTCACGGGTATATTAGTTCAACTGTTACCATTGCTTATTGCGTTGAGCTGAGAAGAACCAATCTTTCAACGTAATATAGCCGTAAATACATAAAACGTCTTACATAAAACAGAGTCGTCAGCATAATAAAATGGGTCCATTTTGCCAATAACGTCAACTGTCCCTCATTTTACCAACCTGGGTCATTAATTTCCCGATCCATTAAATTCCTGAAGCTTTCGAACCCAGACCTTCTTCCAAGCAAAGGGGTCGGGATCTACACCTGATTTGGACATTTACGCATCTCCGGTTGATTATCATAACATGTAATGGCCGGAGATGCGCGTCTCGTGACCGACTGGCTAGTTGACCAAGATGGCGGCGAAAAGATTATTATATACGCCAAGTGCTACTTAGCGTTTGGGTGAGAAAAGACAATAGCGATGTTTTGGCCAGAGAGTGTGGGGACAAATGCAAGACAAGGACAGTCTGAAGGACATATACAACCGAGTCCGGCAGTCGCGATTTCATTTTGGGTCCCTTTTTTAGATTCCCCGCATCCTTTACTTGACTCTGTTTATTAAATGCGATGGGTTAAAAAAAAATGAAAAAGTAGGGACAAAAACAAAACGTAAAAATTCTGACAAGGTCATCTTGTTCTCTTAACTTCTCCGCCATTTTTTTTTCCTTTTATTTCTCTTTTGCTCCTTCAAATGATTTGTTTTTTATTCTCTTCCTTTTTCCTTTTTCTTAACATTCTTCTTCGTTTTTCCTTTTTCATATTTCTTACTTTTTACTTTTCTTCGTCTCGTTTCTTTCTTTCTCATTCTTTATTTTTTTTGTAATTTTCTAGATATTTCTCACTTCTTACTTATTTACATGCTCTCTTTCTTATATATATATATATATATATATATATATATATATATATATATATATATATATGGGGGCGATACATTATAAAATTAAATGCCGTGGAGACAGAATGTATGCCAAAGATAGGAAAGAAAAACAATTATTTTTCTTCCTGTGTTTAATTGTGTTTCCTGTGTTTATTTATGTCATATACACACATACATACACACACACACACACACATACATATATATATATATATATATATATATATATATATATATATATATATATATATATATATATATATATATATATATATGGGAAATGAAAAAGGAAAAACCAAGAGATAGTTTTTATATATTCATCAACGTGTCGTCTTTATTGTAAGACTTCCTCAGCGTTGGAGGAGAGTCCAGGCTGGAGAAGTTAATGGTCGCAAAAGAATGAAATTAATATGGAAAGCTATCAGTAGATACGATTGAGGCAGCTATGAAATGTGGAGGGGTGAGAATATAATTGAAATTGCCTTAGGGTGGGAGAGGTGAAAGGGGGATGAGCCGGCGCTCATAGTAGTCACGGCTACTACATTTCCTCATCTCTTCATCATGTCAACCCCAAACTTCGATGTACTTGCATGACAGTTTTCATCAAATTATCATCCTGAGGAAGTCTTACAATAAAGACGAAACGTTGATGAACATATAAAAACTACCTGTTGGTTTTTCTTTCTCGATTTCCCATTACGTCGGATTATTCTCATCTTTCCTTTCTCATATATATATATATATATATATATATATATATATATATATATATATATATATATATATATATATATATATATATATATATATGTGTGTGTGTGTGTGTGTGTGTGTGTATGTGTGTAAGAAAAAATTCCAGTTGATAAACTAAATAATTTTTTAATTCTTCTAAGCGAGACTCATTCATATATACTTTTTGTAAAAAAAATACAGATATTATTTCACACCAATGAGATGTTTCAATACAGCAGTTACCTAATTAACGCAATAATTATTAGGTTATATTAAGTAAAGCTTTCCTATATTTAATCAAAACATGTTAATTATAATTTCAAATATTTGAATCGAGTTTTAGAAATAAATATTCAGCGTGTCCTCTGTATGTACGCACGTTTCCGAGATTCAGATATATTCATTATCAACGCTACATTCTAGTTAAATTTCCAATAGATAAAGAATGCTCTTCGTCAGCATATTAACATTTATTAATCAAAATTCAGGTTATACAGGGTGGGCCAAAATAAGGGTCCTATCTTTAAATTTGAATAACTTGAATTTGAATAACTTCCACAAAATAAAAGTTAAACTCACCAAACTTTATGTGTGTGTAGACTGACCCTTCCGAGATTTTTTGAAATAAACAAAACAAATTTTAGCCGAAAAACACTTCTTAAAACTTACAAAAACTAAAGTATTGTTTTTTACACTGTTTTGAGTTTTTTAAGCAAAAATAATGTTTTCTAAATGAGGGTACGTTCCTTAGGGCTAATACGGCTCATGCTTGCTTCGGAAGGGGTCCTTTACTTATTCTAAAAAAAAATTTTTTTTAAAAACAATAAATAAAAAAGTTATGAATTTTTAAAAATAGGACCCTTATTTTTGCCCACCCTATATTATATGAAGCATATGATATCACAGAAATTTTTTTTTAACATATTTTTAGTCAAGAGAAAACAACAGATTAATTCCAAATTATACTTTTTTAATAACCAAGATTCGTAAAGAACCACCATAAATTAATTGAAAATATTTTTAATCAAGACATCCATTTTGACCTAATTATCACATGATTTCTGGTTTATCGAAAGTCGGAGATTTTAATCGTTAGGGTATCAACATAAACCAGGAGAAGGGGAGATATTAATGTGTATATAAACCATATCAGCTTCCAAAGAGTGTTCTGCTAGTTTATCGTTAATGGTTTTATTTACTCCTCCCCAGGAGTTAGGCACAAGGCCAGTTTTATCTTACTCCCACAAGTAAGATGTGACCCAAGATCGGGTCGAGAAAGTGGGGTTTGAAAAGCCAGCGCTCGATAGGTGAGCACTCTGGCCATTTAAAAATTGCCTGGGCAGCCCCGTCGGCATTCCTCGGTAGGGGCGCCTCAGACAGTAAGCAATGAACTTACTCCTCCCTAAAGAGGGGAGGCAAAGCCTGGGAGGGTGGACCTCCTAGAACTGCACAGGACAGGCGTGCAGTACCCATCGGAACAGATACTACACTTTGATCTTAGCCAAAAGGCCAAGATCGAGATGAATATAACTTCGTCGTACTTTCTTTCTTCCTTTCTTTCTAGATTAGTTGGTTTTCTTTCTGTCGCTTTAGATAAATTCATAAATTTCAAACACATTTAAGATAGATAGAGAAATACCAAACAAATTTAGATAGACATAGAAATATCAAACAATTTAAATAGACAGAGAAATATTTTTAAAAAATTGATAGACAAGAAATGTCAAAATAATTTAGATAGATAGAGAAATATCAAACAAATTTAGTAGATGGAGCAATGTCAAATAGATTTGGATCGATAGAGAAATGTCAAACAATTTTTGATAGATAGATAAATGCGAAACAAATTTAGATAGAGAAATATCAAATGAATTTAAATAGGGAAATGCCAAGCCAATTTAGATAGATATGGAAATGTCAAAAGAAATTTTGATGGATATAGAAATATCAAGCAACTTTAGATAGATAGAGAAATGTTAAACAAATTTAGATAGATAGAGTAATGTTAAACAAATTTAGATAGATAGAGAAATGGCAAACAAATTTAGATAGATAGAGAAATGTTAAACAAATTTAGATAGATAGAGAAATGGCAAACAAATTTAGATAGAGGAATATTAAATGAATTTAAATAGGGAAATGTCAAGCCAATTTAGATAGATATCGAAATGTCAAAAGCAATTTTGATGGATATAGAAATATCAAGCAACTTTAGATAGATAGAGAAATGTTAACCAAATTTAGATAGATAGAGAAATGTTAAACAAATTTAGATAGATAGAGAAATGGCAAACAAATTTAGATAGATAGAGAAATGGCAAACAAATTTAGATAGAGGAATATCAAATGAATTTAAATAGGGAAATGCCAAGCTAATTTAGATAGATATCGAAATGTCAAAAGAAATTTTGATGGATATAGAAATATCAAGCAAATTTAGATAGATAGAGAAATGTTAAACAAATTTAGATAGATAGAGAAATGGCAAACAAATTTAGATAGATAGGGAAATGGCAAACAAATTTAGATAGAGGAATATCAAATGAATTTAAATAGGGAAATGCCAAGCTAATTTAGATAGATAGAGAAATGTCAAAAGAAATTTTGATGGATATAGAAATATCAAGCAAATTTAGATAGATAGAGAAATGTTAAACAAATTTAGATAGATAGAGAAATGGCAAACAAATTTAGATAGAGGAATATGAAATGAATTTAAATAGAGATTGACAAAATTTAAATTTAGATTGACAAAAATGTCAAAACGTCAACAAAATGTCAACAACATTTAATCGTTAAAAATAAATTTCGATAGAAAAAATCTTAATATAAAGCTTGATTAATTTTAAATGTCAATTAGAAAGGCTTGATAAACAAAAGACGTGTGCAATAGTTTTATAGATAAAATGTCACATATAAAAAATGTAATAGACGACTTGATATATTTACTGCTATTTATCGATAGATAAATCAAATGCCATACATAAATAAACATCCAGTCGGTCGTAGATACAGAAATGAATATGTCATGGATATAAACAGATTTAGATAAATTGAAAAACAGACATGAAAAAAATGTCAAGAAGAGAAATTTTAAAATAACGTATATGATATAATCGATAAATATTCTTACTGGATGACGTCGATAAAACATCCACATGCGTTTGCGTGTGTTTGCATGTGTGTGTATATGTGTGTGGGTGTGTTGGACAAGCTGGCTAGTCGTCATCTAGATCGGTACCGAAGTGCCGTAAAAATATAGCCCGCCGCCATCATCTTTGGCTCCTCCATCTTTTATTCCATTAATAACTGACATTTTTCCAATCGTTTCTTTCTCCGACGTCGGCCACTCGAAGATTTGACACGGCTACTTTTCAATTACACACATAACATTCACAACGGGTCACCCGAAACCCTTCGACTCCGTCTCTTTGCTCCCAGATTATTGTAGAGAAAATGTTAAATCCTGGTAAGGTCACGAGAAGCTAAAAGTTTGTTTTATTTTTATTTTTATTTTTACTTTTCTCTGGATATTTTTGTATTACTGTTAGAACAATTCCGTCAATAAATGGGTTTTACTAACAAGCTTTTTGTTGTTTTTTTAGAAATTCTACGTGCTATTTTTGTCTGTTAAACATATGGCTATTATTAAAAATAGCATAAATATGATTCCTTCGGTTGCATAGTTTTGCTATCCTGGGAGGATAGTATCATGATGAACACACATATACTACACTACCCCCACAAGTGGAGGTAATGTCTTGGAGGATGGTCTCATGACTAACTTATGACAACAGAACAGATACGACATACCCCCCTCAAAAAAAAGAAGGGGGTAATGCCTGGAATGATGGCATGAAGACTACAAAATAGATACTACACTACCACCACCTCAAAAAGGAGGAAGTAATGCTTGGGAGAATGCTATCATGACGAACGAACATACACTATCCCGAAAAATGTATGTAATGCTCAAGAGGGGAGTCTCATGACAACAGAACAGATACTACAGAACATCCACCCCAACAGGAAGAGGTAATGCCTGGGAGGATGGTATAATGACAACAGAATATATACTACACTACCCCCACTGAAGTGAGCACTAAAAGATAGTTCAATAGTACAATTAGTAGAAGTAATAGTATAGTTTCGGCTTCAGACGGACATATACCAACTCTTCCTTAGTAATAGAAGTACAATAGTACAATTAGTAGAAGAAGTAGTATAGTTTCGGTTTCATACGGACATATACCAAATCTTCATTATTAATAGAAGTACAATAACATAATTAGTAGTAGTAATCGTATAGTTTCGGCTTCAGACGGACATATACCAAATCTTCCTTAGTAATAGAAGTACAATAGTACAATTAGTAGAAGTAATAGAATAGTTTTGGATTCAGGCAGATGCCCAATCTCCATTTATAGTAGATATGCAAGTTTATAATCAGCATTAAACATTATATGATACACCCTTTATTTATTCCCTAGCTATTTTATTCGCTCCAGAGATAAGTAGTTGGGACTGTATTGGGTGTATACAGACGTGTGGGATAGAAATGCATTTCTTACGATCAGATTTACTGTGAAGCTGCCGTGAGGTGTTGAGATAAGTTTCTTTTAAATAGTTATTATTGCTATATATATGCGAGTATATTATAAGTATCTGTTCCGATGGATACTGCACCCCATAAACTGGTATTGTCTTGGCCTTCGGGGCTTGATTTACGCCTGTCTATGGGTCTGTCCTGTGCAGTTCTAGGAGGTCCACCCTCCCAGGCTTTGCCTCCCCTCTTTGGGGTGGAGTCAGTTTATTGCTTACTGCCTGGGGCGTCCCTACCGGGGAATGCCGACGGGGCTGCCTAGGCAATTTTTGTATGCCAGAGTGCTCACCTTCTCGGGCGCTGGCTTTTCAAATCCCACTTTCCCGACCTTGTGTCACATCTTACCTTGTGGGAGGAAGATAAATAAAAAGAGTATATTATAAGGTATACTAAAAAAAAATTGTGATGGTGTGTTTCCCAATGAAAAAATCGGTTTCTGGTCAGACACTTAACCAGTTTAGGGGTAGACATTTTTTTGTCAGGGGTAGACATTTTTTTGGTTTGTCTTGAAGTGGTTCTATCTGCCTCTCTCTTTTTATTATTAGGATCAGTTCCTTTCATCAAGTGGCTTCATGCCTTGTCTGGAGCGATTTCCTACAAAAAAAGTAAGATATTGGTTTATCAAAATTTGGTCCACTTGAGCAATAACCTTTTTTAAAGCCATCAAAATAATGACAAGATGTCGTATCTACAGAAATCTTTAGACATAGCGGCCTTTTACATGTGCATCTTTTTGAACTGGGGGATTTTTGTGTCGAACTCGGGAACCTATACGAAATTTTGAACTGACCCCTTTATTTAATCCACGTGGGTAGATTGTTCTCGTCCCGTCAGCCAAAACCGGGTAGAAATGTTAATTAATTATTAGGTTATTAGTCATTATCGCCTCTTGTAAGGATTGAACCTGTAACACCCAGAAGACTGTCACTTACAGCGGATTATAAACCAACGCATTTAACCGTTGCGCCACGGGTCCATGTAAAATGGGCAAAATCTGCCGCCGAATTAAATTAAGAGTTAAGTTCAAAATTCCGTATAGATTCCCTAGTTCGAAAAGATGCACCTGAAGAAGGTCGGAGATTACATCGGCCGAAACGTTGTGAAAATAGCAACCAAGATGTCTGAATAGTAATCTCAATAATCCAAATTTTCAATCCTCATCTAAAAAATTCCGAGACATAAAACAATTATCTGTTTTATTTATTCCTACGTTTTTAAGTTCAGATTGCAAAACGCAGCAGGTCATGTGTAACGATCTAATTTAATATTGATCGTAACAAATCAAGCCTAACAAAATCTAATGAACCAGAAATGTTTAATCGCCTACTGCATTCATTTTGATTATCTACAAACGTTCTCCAATTAATATGTATGGAAGGATAAGTAGGATATAATTGAATCATCACTACACCCACTTACGATAACCGGTACATAACAACTGATGTGTATCGTTGCATGCACGAATTGCTGCATGTAATTATGTGAACAATATGTGACCTCTTTCGTCGATCGTTAAAAAAAAAATGGATGATACAAAAATCTGCCATTTTAAGATTATAACTGTTGATTTTCTCACACCTGTGCGCATGCGTACGGCGTAATAAAACACGACAAACGAGAGCCTATGGAAATTCTACGCTGGCTTTCTCTCTCTCTCTCTCCCTCTCTCTCTCTCTCTCTCTCTCTCTCTCTCTCTCTCTCTCTCTATCTATCTATCTATCTATCTCTATCCCTCTCTCTTTCTCTCTCTCTCTCTATTTCTCTCTTTCTATCTATCTCTCTCTATCTCTCTCTATATATCTCTCTCTCTCTCTGTCTATCTCTCTCGCGCGCACGCGCTCTCTTTCTCTCTCTCCCTTTCTCCCTTTCTCTCTCTCTCTCTCCCTATCTGTTTCTCTCTCTCTCACTCTCTCTATCTATCTATCTCTCTCTCTCGCGCGGGCGCTCTCTTTCTCTCTCTCCCTTTCTCTCTCTCCCTTTCTCTCTCTCTCTCACTCACTCTCTCTATCTATCTCTCTATATCTCTCTCGCGCGCACGCGCTCTCTTTCTCTCTTTCTCCATTTCTCTCTCTCTCACTCTCTCTCTCTCTATCTATCTATCTCTCTCGTGCGCACGCGCTCTCTTTCTCTCTCTCCCTTTCTCTCTCCCTTTCTCTCTCTCTCTCCCTTTCTCTTTCTCTCTCTCTCCCTTTCTCTCTCTCTCTTAATTTAATATTATTAGAAGCTCCTTTAAGTAAAATTAAAGTAAGAGGACTGTTGGAGAGATTAAAAATAGACATTCACCTAAAAGCTCCAGTGCAAGACTTCGGCTCTGTCGTCGAATCCTATCAAATGTATTTATATTTACACTCGCCGATTTCAGTGTTAAATATAACTTAATTTCTCCATTATCACGTGACAATCTACCGTTGGTCTATAGGATGAAGTGAACGCTTACAGATTCAAAGTGTCTCTGTGAACAGGGTTCGCGCCCTGTGACTGTCTGAGATTATTATTTCCCTGCGCTGATAAGAACTGTAAGCTTAAGACGACGTAGATAAAATATTAAAAATATAATTTAGTATAATATATAAATAAATATATATATAGAGAGAGAGAGAGAGATATTTATATAAACCTAATTACATGATCAATTTGTGTTGCAAGAAATCAACAAACAACAGAATTGTCTACGATCGTTTCAGAGACCATGTATCTTTTTTATTACTATAAGATCATATCGTCAGCAAAGGGTATAGACACTAAATTAAAGGCATATAGACAGCATCAATGAGTCAGATATCAACACACATTATATATATATATATATATATACATATATATATATATAGAGAGAGAGAGATAGAAGAAAAAAGAGTGATAAATATGCGACGATTGTCCAAATTTATTTCAAATTTCAATTGTTCAATGCAAGGTGCATTCAGTAATAAACTAGTGTTTATTATTCTTTCCTTAAGCCAAGGCTTTTCAAAGATCGAAATCTTATCATCAGAGGAGAAATACAGATGGATAAGTTGGCTTTCGAAAAAACCAAAGTTCAAAAATTTGAAAAATATGAAAATTATTATTAAAAATTATTCAAATAATTTTTGTTAAAAAAACGTATTGAATGAAAAGAAAAGTTCCGTGAAAAAGATATGCAAATTGTCCGGGTGGTAAATTTCCGTTGAAAAGAAGTCCGGTGAAATTGTAGAATGTGAAGAAAAACTCTTTGCGTGGGAGCAGATTGGAGTAAGTGCTCAAAATGTAGGTAAGTCCAGATGCACTTAAAAAAGGTTGAGAAGAGGAAAACAGGCCATTTTATTGATGTACTTCCAGGGCCAAGTAAAACAGACGAATTTCATTCAAGGTTTAAATCCGAATGAGACAAAAAGGCAAAATTGTTAAAGATTTGGGGTTGGGGGGGTTATGAGGTACGGGATTGTTTAAAAAGCCGCTTTGTGAATTGGGGGGAAAAGGAAAAGGAGGAAGGGTTGGTATGGGGATGTAGTTAAAGTTAAGGGTGTGGGCGAGCGGTAGGATGTAGGTTTTGAGGGTGAGATTAATCTTAAGTGGGAAGTGGGTATAGAAATTGTTGATTCTAAAAATAGAAATCAAATGAGAGAGCTTCTAACATTTCAGGCAGCTAAGAGCAAATTAAATTGTAGTTACCAGTTATGGTTTCAGGGGGTTTAAAAAGGTTAAAATAGAATTAGTTCAAAGCATGGTAAAATAAATAGAGGAATGTGAGAGAGTGAATGATTAAAATTAAAAAATTAAAAAATTAAAAATTAAAATTTAAAAGAAGCTATGGAATAGTTAATTAAAAAAATTTATTTATTTTTAATTTAAAAACCAAATTAAGGGTTAGATGAATAATTAGGAGGGACATTAAATGACCAAGGAGACAAGAGGGGGAAATAAATTAATGGGAATATATATATATATATATATATATATATATATATATATATATATATATATATATATATATATATATATATATATATATATATATATATTTGTCGCTCCTCGTAAAATAAGTAGAGCACTCTAAATGGTAGTACAAACACAGCATGACGCTACTTGCTTTATATGCATAATTCCTTCTTTAATAGAAGTAGAATGCCTGGACATCAAGCCGCTTTTAAATGTGTTAAATTATCATTGTTTATCGGCTATTCAAATATTGGCCGCGGTTAACGACGTTGGATTTGAGTTGAAAATACTTGTGATCCAGGGTTTCGAATCGTACGACCGGTAGTGAATAGTCATATCTCTATGCTGATGAGTCTCGATTGAAAAGAGACGAAATGTATACGTACATAGATAATAAACAATAACAAATATTTTATATAGAAAGAAAGAGAGGGGGGCAGAAGATTTCGCACACACATATATATATATATATATATATATATATATATATATATATATATATATATATATATATATATATAGAGAGAGAGAGAGAGAGAGAGAGAGAGAGAGAGAGAGAGAGAGTAAAAATCAGATTAGGGATGCAAATCAGTTGTATTACTTGTTATTTTTAAATGTGCATAAGAATGTTTTAACAGATATATCACAATTTATGAATTTTTGAATTAAATAAAAGTGGAAAAAATGATGGTAGTAGTGGTCGACCATTCTTATGGATTCCTTACATGATGTGTCTCTTGGTTTAACTTAGATTCCTAACAACAAGTTGCGGGTACGTCTAGTTTAATACAAAGAGTTTTT
>OY744539.1:67346229-67371229 GCA_963556195.1 Sepiola atlantica | reverse complement strand
TATCTTTGAGTTAATTTTAAGTATATTATAAAAGTATTACATAACTAATACTAGAGAATGAGTCTAAAATAATGATTGTTGGAGAAGGTTATGCGAATTAGTGCTGACTCTGAATTGAGGTTTCAAAATGGCGGACTGCCGCATACAGTGGAGCAATGCCGAGGGACGAATATAAGATCACGGTTGTTGTTGTTTTTTAACTTTTATCTTTCATGTCACGCTACGGTGTATAAATTTTTCAAACTTAGAACTTTTTGTACTTTCTGAAGAGATCAAATATGACTGATTCAATATTGGCATACTGATGTTGGTTGGTCCACTTTGAGCGAAACGAGTTCGTAAAATAATTTCACTTAACATCGTCTGTTTTGAAAATGCTTTCGTAAGACAAATAAAATCTTGACTTTTGGAATGCAAATGACCCTTGCTTATTTATCTCTCTCATATATATATATATATATATATATATATATATATATATATATATATATATTGCCACAATGATCCCGCCTCAGCGTTTCCATTCGCTTGGGTCGAATAAGTACACAACAGAAATTCGTCGAATTGAAAAAGCAATTGCCGATAACAATTTTATCAAAGTCATCGAATCGATCATTGCTCTTTCATGCGTTTCTTACGAGCGGTTATTGCGTCAACAAGTGGATGGGCGTAATGATAGGTAATTGACTGATAAAATGGAGGAAGGACCGCACGTAAGATTAGAATGGATATTTATTTTACAAATTACATAAAGAGGGTAAGAGCATAAAGAACATTCTGAATCACGTGGGAGAGACGCAATATGAGAAAGAATGAAAAGAAAGAAAGAGACACTTGAAAGGAAAGAAATAAAGAATAAAGATAACGAAAAGAACCACACGAAATAAAAAAAAGCGATAACAAGAAACAGGCTGAATGAAGAAAAAGAGAAAAGGAAAATAATCTTGTAGAAAAAAATGAAGACGACAACAAAAAAAAGAGAAAAAACGGAACAATGGGGAATAATAATAATAATAATAATAATAATAATAATAATAACAGTAGTAGTAGTAGTAGTAGTAGTAGTAGTAGTAGTAGTAGTAGTAGTAGTAGTAGTAGTGTAAGATAATGAAGAGTGGCAAAAATGAATCGTGGACGAGTCCATTGTGGGTGGGACGTCGAGAAAGAAAGAAAGAAAGCGACTTGATAAATGTTAAAAAGGAGAAGGTTCCGCAGTGCAAGCGAGACTTGAAAGGCGGCGGTTTCAGAAACGCAAAGAGCTGCAGCGCTTGGTGATCGGAGTATCGAAGTACCGGAAGAATTGGAGTTTACCGATGAAGCTTTATTGGCTATAATACGCAAGCCCGTCTTGCTGTTAGGCTTTCGTGTCCACTGACTAAAAATGCGACTAATAAGCAAGTTGGTACCGTGAAAGAATCCCCTTACTTGTATTTCATCAAACAGACAATTGGAAGGGCTTGTGGAACAATTGCTTCAGTTCACGCTCGGATAGACAATACAGAGCAAATTGCTTTCCAATCGGATGTATATATGAACGAGTTTCTGGCGGAAACCAAGTCTGTGACCTCAGCAACAAAAAGACTTTCATGAGACAAAAGTATGTCAAAAGATGTTTTTTTTATATGTGTGTGCGTAGCCGGCGTAAACCATCCATCCGGTGATGGGAAATAAAGAAAACCAAAGTGTTTCCATATACGTTCTGTTCTTTGTCATTCTTGTTGGATCTTACCGGGTACCCAGAAAGAACGGGTAAGGCAACTGTAGTAGTAGTAGTAGTAGTAGTAGTAGTAGTAGTAGTAGTAGTAGTAGTAGTAGTAGTATGCAATAGGAACTCTAGAAACGTCTTCCGAAAAAAAATTTAAAAGACAAGGAGAAATTGGAATCAAAGGGAAGATTGACATCATACAACGAACGGCACTGATCGAAAACAGCCGAACTATGAAGGAAATTCCTCGAGTGCGTTGGCATGTATGTATAAGTATTAAATGCAATATTACTACATTTGAAGCATTGGTTAATGAAAATGTTAGAAAGCGGTTAGAAACCAAATCACGATGAAAGAAATTTTCTTTTTTCAAATACATAAAACAATTATTTAAATCAAAAATGTTAAATAAAATAAATGAAAGCTAAAACAAACATAATGTAGTAAATTGGTTGTGACATTAGTAAACAAAACAAAACCAGCCATAAATTTCTTTTCCTCCATTGCGTCATCGAACATGAGGCCAATGAATACGCTTGTAATATAATTGACAAGTGGTGCTTCATGAAAAATTGGTTCTATTAAATTTTGTTAAAGCTGTCGATGGGGCGAGTGGAAGTAGATCCCAGTTAGTGCTAAGAACTCCGCCACGTTCTTCTAAATGTTAAAGAAAAATTAGTTATTGATCAGGATTAATTTTTTAAAAGCGATCGAAAGTAATTTTTCTTTCTAATAACAATGACTAATATTTACCAGAAATCACTATCGAGTCAGATTTATGTCCGTGTATTTTGTAACGAAAACTATCGATCACAAATATAGAGTATTCTTTACTCCTCTCCAGGAGTTAGGCACAAGGCCAGTTTTATCCTACTCCCACAAGTAAGATGTGACCCAAGGTCGGGTCGGAAAGTGGGGTTTGAAAAGCTAGCGCTCGAGAGGTGAGCACTCTGGCCATTAAAAAATTGCCTGGGCAGCCCCGTCGGCATTCCCTGGTAGGGGCGCCTCAGGCAGTAAGCAATAAACTTACTCCCCCCCCCCCCAAAGAGGGGAGGCAAAGCCTGGGAGGGTGGACCGCCTAGAACTGCACAGGACAGGCGTGCAGTATCCATCGGAACAGATACTACACTATTATCTTAGCCAAAAGGCTATAGAGTAATTTACTCCTCTCCAGGAGTTAGGCACAAGGCCAGTTTTTATCCTACTCCCACAAGTAAGATGTGACCCAAGCTCGGGTCGGAAAGTGGGGGTTGAAAAGCCAGCGCCCGAGAGGTGAGCACTCTGACCATTAAAAATTGCCTGGGCAGCACCGTCGGCATGCCCCGGTAGGGGCGCCTCAAGCAGTAAGCAATTAACTTACTCCTCCCCAAAGAGGGGAGGCAAAGCCTGGGAGGGTGGACCTCCTAGAACTGCACAGGACAATCCCATAGACCGGCGTAAATCAAGCCCCGAAGGCCAAGACATACCAGTCTATAGGGTGCAGTATCCATCGGAACAGATACTACACTTTGATCTCGACCAACGGATTTACATTATATATGAGTTATATGAAATGTCCCTTTACAGAAAGAAAAAGGGATCTGTAATTTACATAATGAGTTTTCAAAGTATGTTTTATCGCATACTTGTCGGATATCATTGAATAATAATACTATTGTTTTATTTTCATACATATAAGAAAACCTCTCTGTGCATGCATTTATGAAAAATAGGAAATGACTGTACAGTTATTCCTATTATATGCATTCATGAAACTATGAAATATTTATATTACGTGAGTGCATACATTTGATACCTTTGATTTTTTTAAAATGTTAAAAATGCGTATTAGGCATCAATTAATTAATATTCCCAAAATTTCAGTTTCTCGAGTATTTTTAAGTGATTTTAGATGGATGTAATAGTGGTACAACCTCCCATTCGAAAATTCAAATATTTCAGATTTGCATTGAATTTAGACCCATAGTCATTACATACCAGTTAAGCAAGATTCCTTGAATTTTAATTTCTTCTTAAGACTCTTCAAGTTTAAGCCTTAAATTTTAGACCTATTCTAGAATTTAAATAATGTATTGGGCTTTGTTCAAAATTAGAATAAGTATTCTAGACATACGGTTTAGTAGCATTATATCTTGATTTTATTCTTCTTAAGAGGACATAAAAGTGGTGCAAAACTGCTCTGTTCGGGGAATTTATTTTAACCGTCCTGGGACGGGTATTCTTCTAGTTATATATAATAAGATGTTTTAATGGACGCTACTTGAAATTTGAAATTACATTATTTTTTGAAAATCTGACCTTATGACTCGATAAAAATGTTCCAACCCTATAATTTGTTGAAATAGAAAAAGAATTGAAATGAAGAAAATTAGACGCCATATTTAAATATTTATGAAAAGTAAAACGGGAATTTTTTTTTTTAAGGGGGAGGGGGGATTAGAAAGACAGGTAAACACCCAAACAAAAATGATTAAAAGGAAGCTTTTATAGAATGGGTGCTGGAAAGAAAAAAAGAAAAAGAAAGAGTGTGAAAGAAATAGGGCAGGAAAGACACAGACGGGGAAAACAAAAAGAGAAACGAAATATAGAAAGGAAAATTAACCGATGAAAAATGAAAAAGACGAAAAATATAACGAAAACAAAGAATCTATTTTAGGTGGGTGAGAAAGAAAATTGAATGAGAAAAACAGGCAAAGAAAAAGTCTATCAAAAATTTAAAAGATGAACTGTGACATGAAATAAAAGCTGAAAAGATGAAAAAAACGAATAAAAGAAAAAGGAATAATTAAAAAAATAGGGAAGAAACTAGAAAAGAAAAAAAAATTTTAAAATGAAAGAAAGGGGGGACTAATAAAAGAAATAAAAAGAAAGAGAGACAGAAAGAAAAGGAAGCAAATGATAACATAAAGAAGAAACGAGGAAAAAATTTAAAATGAAAGAAAACGAAACGAAGAAGGGTGGATATAAAATGTAATATAGAATGAAAAAAAATTGAATGATTGAAGAAAAGACAGAAGAAAGAAAGATGAAAGAATAAATGAAACAAGGAACAAGTAAGAGAATAAAAGAGAGAAGGAATGAAATAAAGAAAAAAAATGACAAATGAAAGAATGAAGCAACGATAGGGAATGAATAAAAGAAGAAAATAATGAAATAAATAAAAAGACGATGGAAAAGAGAGAAATAAAAAGTATGATAGAATAAAAAGAAAATAATGAAAGAAATGGGAGGGGGAAGAATTAAATAAGGAAAAACTGCAAAAAAGAAAGAATAACAAGCAACAAACAATATAAAAAAACTAATGGCGGAAGTTAAAAAGTGAAAGAAAGAAACAGAATGAATGAAAGAAATGGAATATGAGACATTAACAAGAAGAAGAAAGGCGGGAAAATCTAAGAGAAAAGAAGAAAAAAGAAACAAAAGTAGAAAAATAAAAACTGGAAATCAAACAAAGAAACTGAACAAAAAAAAAGCAAGAATAAAAATAAATTAATAAACTTGAAAAAAAAAAAGGAATAAATCGAAGAGAAAAAAGACACAAATGTGAAATAAAATAAAAATGAAAAACCTTTTAGATTGAAATGCAGAAAACTATGCAATTCTTGACCTAAAATAATGACGAACAAAAGAACGAGACGGAAAATATGAAGAAATAAGATGGCGACTCAACGCGAAAAAAGGGTTTTGGAGAGGCAACGAGTTTGCCGGTCAGTTTTATCGTCTGCTTCAACGATTGCAATCAAGTGGGGGAAAGTCTTGTTCAATGTCGTCTTCCATTTCCCTAAATCCACCCAAACCCTTTAAAAACTTCCCATTCATAAATTGGGTCTAATTCAGCAACAATGGCGAATGCCTCTGGGATAAACCGTGTCCGGACTTGTTAATGACCCATCTGTTCGAGCGTTCTCCATTGGTGTCGGCTCTTCAGGTTAAGGAGAACAAAAATGTCGCTTGTTCTCGTCATTTGCAAATGCTCATTTGCATATTATGACACGCCCATTATTCATTACGAGGTGTCCCAATGAAAATTTAATAATAAAAAAATCTAAACCGAGAAAGGCCACAAACATTAAAATACATTTAAAAACAAAGTTTTAAAATATGGATTGCGTGAACGTAACTATCAAACTATAAATAACATTGTTTTGTTAAATTGTATGATAAGAAAAAGAAAAATGGCGGAAAAGAATGTAATGAGTTTTTTATAGTTTTTTTTGTATTCTATTTCACCCTTCTTTTTATTCTTTTAGCGTTTTGTATATTTTTTTTAATCGTCATTACCACCCATCCCAAGTTAAGATAGCTGTCAGATATGCGAGATCTGAATGTAAAATGAATGGAAGATGTAACTTATTGGCTATTTCTGTCAAAATCGTGTCGGACACAAAAATCCAATTTAAAACATAGCACTAAATGTTCTTCACCTGTCATGGCAGCGGGAAAAAGACACATACGTGCACACGCACACGCACACATCTATATATATATACAGTATCTACAATAAGTGAGTACACCCAACGAATCTTTTACTTTTTACTTCATAGAACTTTAATTTTTCGTAGGATTTAAATGAAACTCGGTGTGAACATAGCCATGTAGTGGTTTAATAGCTTTATAAACTATGAAGGAACAAATATCTTGTCAATGCAAAAGAATTGAACAAAAACATTTGGAACAAGTAACAAAAAGTGAGTACACATGAGCATTTTAAACAAATAATCTTATTTTTAATACTTTGTATGACCTCCATTGTTATCAATAACAGCAGACAACCTCCTAGCCATTGATTCGACTAGTTTATGACATGTGTCCGCCGGAATTGCGTTCCATTCACATTTGATGACCTACTTCAGTTCGTTATTATTTCTCGGATTTTTTCCTTCAATTGTCCGTTTATTCTTGGAAATTGCTCCTCATGACAATGATTTAGATGAAAAAACTCGTGAAACTATTGTTAATTTATTCAAGAGTGGTCATTCATATAAGGAAATTAGTGACAATGTAAATATCAGCCGAAATATGGTAGCAATAGTTGTTCAACGGTACAAAAAAGCTAGAACCGTCAAAAATGGCCGCCGTCCCGGTCGACCAAATAAGTTTTCTGATCGAACTAAGAGGCGCATCAAACAACTAATAGAGGGACACAGACGTCGGAGTGCTGCTAGCATCGCAGAAGAAATTTTGCACAATTTAAACGTAACTGTGAGTGCTCAGACAGTGCGCAACATTCTCCATGAAGATGGGTTTAAAGGCTGCATGCCTCGGGGGAAGCCTCTTCTTAAAACTTCTCACAAAAAGAAGCGCTATGAATTTGCTAATGAACATAAAGACAAAGACATGCAGTTTTGGCACAAAATCCTTTGGTCTGATGAGACAAAAATAAATCTATTTGGATTAGATGGCGTTAAGCGTGTGTGGCGACGAAAAGGGGAAGCTTACAAAGATAAGTGTGTCGTGCCAACTGTAAAGCATGGAAGTGGGAGCTTAATGGTTTGGGGGTGTATGAGTGCCAAAGGAGTTGGACGACTTGCTTTCATCGAAGGAAAAATGGATTCCAAACTCTACTGCCAGATATTGGAGGAAAAAATGTTACCAAGTCTAACAAGTGTTGGCAGACGTGGAGTTTTCCAGCAAGATAACGACCCTAAGCACACATCTCGGGCTACTAAGGCGTTCTTAGACAGTAAACGGGTTAATACCTTACCATTGTCGAGTATGTCACCTCATTTGAACCTAATAGAGCATTTGTGGGAGCATCTGAAACGGAAAATTGAAGGGAAATATCCGAGAAATAATAACGAACTGAAGTAGGTCATCAAATGTGAATGGAACGCAATTCCGGCGGACACATGTCATAAACTAGTCGAATCAATGCCTAGGAGGTTGTCTGCTGTTATTGATAACAATGGAGGTCATACAACGTATTAAAAATAAGATTATTTGTTTAAAATGCTCATGTGTACTCACTTTTTGTTACTTGTTCCAAATGTTTTTGTTCAATTCTTTTGCATTGACAAGATATTTGTTCCTTCATAGTTTATAAAGCTATTAAACCACTACATGGCTATGTTCACACCGAGTTTCATTTAAATCCTACGAAAAATTAAAGTTCTATGAAGTAAAAAGTAAAAGATTCGTTGGGTGTACTCACTTATTGTAGATACTGTATATATATATTATTTGTCGATCCTCGAAAAAGTAGAGCACTGTAAGTATAGTATTAACACAGCATGACGTCACTAGCTTTAAATGCATCGTTCCTTCCATTAAAAAAGTAGAACGCTCTAGACGTTAAGCCGCCGTATAAAGTGTTAAAATTATCACCGTTTATTCGCTATTTAAAATTGGCCGTGTGGTTAAGGCGTCGGATTTGAGTTGCAAAATACTCGGAATCCGGAGTTTCGAATCGCATGACCGGTAGTGAATAGTCATATCTCTCTGCTGATGAGTCCCGATTATTAAAAAGGACGAAACATATACGTACATAGATAATAAACAATAACAAATATTATATATATATATATATATATATATATATATATATATATATATATATATATATATATATAAGCCAATGTCTCTGTGTGTATCCACGTGTGTATATCTCTATGATTGTGTTCTCTATAGAAAAAAAAGGTTAGAGAATCTACATAAAAAAGTGTATTCATATGTAAAATTTTCCGGGAAGACAATGGAAGTGGTCCTAAATCTCTAAGTGCCTCCCTGAGAGAGCTATGAAGGCAGAACCTCCTTTAAAACTTTAAATATATCCCATTTTGATGAAACTTAAATCATATGCAGGTGGTGGGGAATAATGGAAGTAATCCAGAACATCTACGTCGCCCCCCCCCCTGAATGTGTCAAATATCTATGTGCCTCCTCTGGGGGAGTTATAAGAGCAAAACCTTCCTTAAAACTTCAAATACATCTATCCGATTTTAATGAAATTTAAACCATATGAATAAGACACTTATTCGGAGAGTTTCCCAAAATGTCAGTTTCTCCCGACAATATTAGCCCCCACCGGCGAATGCCGACACTTTCCCAGGCTTTTATGTGAGGCACTTCTATCGTTTAATACCGACACTCTTCTAGGCTTTTGACTGAGGCGCTCCCACTGGTGAATGCCGATACTTTCTCAGACTTTGGCCTGAGGCGCCCCTACCGGCGAATGCCGATACTCTCTCTAGATTTTGACTGAAGCGCCCCTACCAGCGAATACCGACACTCCTAGGCTTTACCTGAGGCGCCCATGCCGACACTCTTCCAGGCTTTACCATAATCGCCTGATGCGCCCCTAGCGGCGAATGCCGACACTCTCAGTCCGAGATAAAGAAGAAATAAAGATCTGGTTCTCTCTAAACTGTCACCCATTTAGTACTAGCCAGTATAGGCGTTGCTTAACTTTGATTGCATATGACGTCATGTCTATGAGTCGGCAGTCAGCCTACCTCTCACTGTGAGGTCATGTGTGCAAGAATGAGTCAGCAAAATTACTACATATTACATAGATTTATTTCCAAATTACTACATAATAACGTTGAATTTACAAAAACTTGCCCAGTTGACGACCATAGAATAAATATTAATTTCTGAATTTTCGATATTATGCGTCCGAGGCGACGCTGTTTCAGAAAATATCAACTTTATGGTCGGGTATCTTGGGAACCTTTTCCAGACATACAAACAAACAGATAATTCTCCTTTATATATGAGATATATATAATTTGCCATTTAAACGTTAATTAACTCTTCCATTTCTACTGCAATGCATGGTGGACACTATAACTTTCATATTGGGGTTCGAATCGTGTGACCGGCAGAGATTGTCTCCTCCCATACTGATGATTGCAGGTTTGGCATAAAACACATGTGTATATGGGGTAATTTGAAAATATTATTTATAAATAATTATATATATATATATATATATATATATATATATATATATATATATATATATATATATATATATATATCAACTTTATAGCTCCAACTGATCTCCAATAATCAAGCCTCTGAGCTAACAGAAGACCAGTACTACAACAACTCACTTCAAATGCCTTACATAAAAAATCACCTCAAACAATTTCTCGTATTTTATTACTACCCGTAAAACTTGGATCTCTAATTTCAGAACCCTTTTAAAAATTGTGTGGGAGTTTATCACCCCATTGCACATGAAACCAGTCTTTAATAATAAGTACATCCCCCTCCCTTTTTGTCCTATAATTCTATCTTGAACTTTTTAACTTCAATCTTCTGATTTTTTTTAACTTTAACCTATGACCCTTATGTACCTTTCCTTTTAGTACCCTACACCTTAAACACCCCTTATTTTTTTAAATTTAACAAATATGTACCCTTTAAGTATACCACCTTTAATAATCTAAAACTTTACTACTTTCATACGGTTTCTCCATCCCCAATTTTCTTTTTGGAGTCTATCTACTTTACTATTCCTATTAACCGTTCCTCCCTACAGATTGTAGAGTTTTAGTATTTGTAACCAACCGTCACCATTTAATAGTTTTAATCTCCGTTATTTCTGTCCTTTCAACTAATCACCTTAATTAATTTTTTGTTTATATAATTGATAGCTAATCACGTCCATTTAGGTACTCACTCATGATCGTCCAAACCCTGACTTTTGTACATCTATCGCCTTATCAACGTGAGGCTAATAACCTCCTCCTAACTATTTTGAAATACTTTTATCAGTCCTGTTCTTTCTAACGGTTCCTTCCCAATATTGATATTATATCTTTTCTTCCATTTCATATGTTTAAAGACGTTTGACAATATTTTTATTTTTATTTTTATTTTTATTTTACTCTCATTTTTATTTTGCCTTTAGTTTTTTTTCCCCCAAATCTCTGAACCCAGTCTAAACCCTTGCCTTTCCTGATATTGTTTCATCAAATATTAACTTCAAACCTCGTGACGTAGTCTCCACGTCTACATTCGCTTCCCCCTCCCTTTAGACACAACTTCTGTTGCCAACCAATTCCCTTAACACAACCTCTTAATCTTTCAAACTCCCTTACTACTCCCACATTGCAGTCCTACTTATTCGCTCACTGTTGCCTATCTTGTTTCAAAATCCATTCTCGACGTCCGACTCCTACTTTTATTTTAACCGCCCCTTCCTTTTTACTTTACTCTTCTCTCCTCCTTTCTCTCCCGCCTTGCCGTTCCCTATATTCGTTGACTGCTGCCTGATTGATTTCAAAATCTACTTTTTTGACGTCTTATTCCTATTTGTATTTTATTTTTATCTCAATGTTAGCTTTTGTTACGGCTAGCTCTTTAGATTGAAATTACCATTTATCATTTCACTTTAAATTGAATAACTCCATGAACACTCTCTCTGCAAAACCCACGGAAGTTTCCCAAATGGCTTTTAATACGCAACTGGCATCCTAAAATTTCACACACCGCAACTTTTGCCTTTCAACGAATTTTTACAACCTAAAATGCCAATTTCTTCCCAAAATAAGACTAAAGTTTACCTTAATTCGAACCTGCTTCTACGGATTTTCATGGTACCTTCAACGGTAATTTTTCTTTTTACATTTTATATTATCTTTATTTTTATATCTTTTTAAATTTTGACTTTTGGTAATTTCCCCTTACCAAATTATCCGTTTGCTCATTCTTTGAAAAGACATGTCTTAAGGAAGAAATAATAAAATCTCTTTTATTTAAAACCCCTTGTCTTGAACAACTGATGACTTAATAAATATTGTATTTTGTACAATTTTTATTCTCAACCTTTACTTTTTATATAATTGCTCTATCTCGTATATCGAGCATTTTGTTTATATTATAACAAATATATTGATATCTTTCATTAATGGTTCTACTTTAAGGGTATACATCATATCTTTATTCTCCTATTCCTAATATATACATAAATATATACTTCTTTCACACTCTTACCCATCCACCCATCCCACTTCTACTCACCTTCATTTTTTCAAATCTTTTCTAAAAACCTACACACCAAAAACACAGAGCCTCCCCTCCACTCCTCTTTCCCCACCCCTCCACTTTCTCACTCACAGCTATCCACATTAATTTCATTCACCCCCACCCCTCCCCTTCTTCACTCACAGTCATCCACATTATTTTCATTCCATGCCACTGACTTCCTTCAACCCGGACCTCGGTCCTGTTGCTCCCAGTAGTGGCTACTACTTCTTCTCATTAACCCATCATGTCAACCCAATATTTTCATGTACTTGTATGACATTTTTCTTAAAATTATCATCCTGAGAAAGTCTTACAAATAAAGACGAAACGTTGATGAATACATAAAAACATCTTCTTTGTTTTTTCCTTTTTCATTTCCCATTACGTCGGATTGCCTTCATCCTTCCTTTCTTATATATATATATATATATATATATATATATATATATATATATATATATATATATATATATATATATATTTGTGTTATAATGGAATAATTCCAGGAGGAAATCCGGGTATGAGAGCTCAATGTAGTAAACAGAGCAATAATAAAATATAATAACACGAAATCACATAATTGTCGATGCAATAATTTATTTCAACCGTTCGGTTTTTTCAAGCATCACTCAGACAATTACATTTTTGAGACTGATAGAAAATTGAATTTCCCTACCACAGTTCCAATACAATCAGAGATGGTGGTGGTAGCAACCGATTTGATACATCTTTTATAGAGAGGGGGAAATTTAAAACTTATATTTAACTATGGCGGGTGAAGGGGAGGGATCTTTAAGTTAATCAACTAAAAACTGCCATGTCAAAATTATGACACATACGACTTGGCGATATCATACATATAGGCAATTTTACTCACGCGCATACACGAAACTAAATACGCACACATCATATGCGCACTCACATACATAATCTCACTCGCACATTATCATAACTAAACATAATCACATACGCAACTTTTATTCATCTCTAGCCAGAATGCGTCCGGCGAAACTCGTGTTCTCAAATTCGGTTAGAGAAAAGAAAGAAAGAAACAATTAACAGGCACAGAGAAGAAATAGACAGACCGCGTGTCATAAATTCTCAGTCCGTCTGGGTTCCAAGAAAGAGAATCTAATTGAAATAAAATTACACGTACATACATATATGTATACATACAAATCCATACGCACATACACACACATATATACACATACACACCCACACATATACATATCTATACACATATACATATACACACATACATACATATATATATATATATATATATATATATATACATACATGAATACACCTATATATATCTCTGAATCTATTTGAAATATTGACCAAATGCATACGCATGTAGTTGTTCACACATGTAAACATACATACACATACATACACACACACATATATACATATACGCACATATACACACATATACATACGCACACATACATATATATCCACACACCTACACACAATATTTACATAACACTCTATATTCATACTGATGTAATATGAGTTCTAAAAATTAGTCTTACCTTATTTATATTTTAGATTAATTTGATAATCTATTATTATAAATATCATGCGGGGGGGGGGGGTTACCGTACCTAATGTTATTCAATTTGGTATCTTCACCGTTGTAATTCTAGAGGCCCATCGGATTACTAATTCAAGTCTAATAATGTCTAGTGGTAATATTTGACATTTATACTTATATTAATTCAAAAACTGGTGTATTACCTGCAGAAAAAATTTTCATACCACTATCTTATTTTAAGTAAATAATAAATATCCGCGTACACACAAATACTATATATCACCAAGTCAGTAAATCTGTGTCTATCACAGATATTATTATAAATATTATGGGGGGGGGGGGGTTACCGTAAGTAATGTTATTCAATTTGGTATCTTCACCGTTATAAGTCTAGAGGTCCATCGGATTACTAATTCAAGTCTAATAATGTCTAGTGGTAATATTTGGCATTTATACTTATATTAATTCAATAACTAGTGTATTACCTGCAGAATTTTTTTTTTTTTTTTTTTAATCCACTATCTTATTTTAAGTAAATAATCTGAATAAATAAATATTTCAAAATACCATTATATACGCATACACACAAATACTATATATCACCAAGTCGGCAATTCTGTGTCTATAGCAGATATTATTATAACTATTATGTTGGTGGTGGGGGGGGGGTTACCTTAAATAATGTTATTTAATTTGGTATCTTCACCGTTATAAGTCTAGAGGTCCATCGGATTACTAGTCGTTGATTATTTTAAATTTATATTTATGTCTGCACTTAGCCATAAGTTCATCTCGTTTATTTAAGAGGTTATCTCGATCATATTTTAGGATTCTTATTTTTTCTTCTAGACATAAGTTGCATCTTTGTCTAAATCCATCTGGAATATTCGAAAAACATAAGATTGACCACGAAACCACCGGGGACCTGTTCTCATTTTTCAGATGCCACCATTGTTTAGCTAACTCCGTTTTGCTCTTGAGTTCTGGGTTATTGAAAGAGTGTTTGTGGTCATAAAAACGTTGTTTCCAGTTTCCCGCGGAGATGCCGATGTAAACCTTTTTATCCCTGTTGTTATCTTCCGGATGAATAGTGGCCTTATAAACCACACACTCAACTTTACAGTTACCGTCCAGTGGGCAGTTATTTTTCACTTGACAATTACATTTATTTACTGTGACCTTATTCTTACTAGGATTGTTAAGTAATTTACGATTATGGGTGCTGATAATTCTGTCCATGTTCTTGGTGCAAGAGTAGCTGATTTTAATGGTTTTTCTATTAAATATCTTCCTAAGTGGATTATTTATGCTAAAATGTTTATCTACCAGGTTCAAGAATACTCTCCCGATGTTGATGTTAGATAGTTGGCAGTAGGGAGGATTGAACCATATTATTTTTCGGCCTCTATTCCTGGATTTATTTTTATTTTCTTTCTTGGTATATTTGAGTTTTTCATTATATCCGCTTTTCTCTAGCGCTCCATTGTATAAATGCTTATTTGCTTCAAAAATGTCTCTGTTAGCCGAAAGCTTATTTATTCTAGTATTAATTGTTTTAGGTATTTGTTTAATTATGCAGTTCGGGTGGTTAGATCTAGTGTTGATATAAGATGGTGTGTGATTATCTTTATTGAAGGGTTTGTATGTCCCCTTTCCTAAGTCTAAGGTAATATCTAGATAGTTTACTTCTTTACAATTTGTGGTTATATCTATTTTAAATCCAAGGTATTTGAATGCTCTTATTAATTTTTTATGTATTTTGGATACCAGGGGGCCGTCACTATTGGGGATAACAATTAGTCCATCATCCCTATATAACCCCACTAAATTACTTAACAATCCTAGTAAGAATAAGGTCACAGTAAATAAATGTAATTGTCAAGTGAAAAATAACTGCCCACTGGACGGTAACTGTAAAGTTGAGTGTGTGGTTTATAAGGCCACTATTCATCCGGAAGATAACAACAGGGATAAAAAGGTTTACATCGGCATCTCCGCGGGAAACTGGAAACAACGTTTTTATGACCACAAACACTATTTCAATAACCCAGAACTCAAGAGCAAAACGGAGTTAGCTAAACAATGGTGGCATCTGAAAAATGAGAACAGGTCCCCGGTGGTTTCGTGGTCAATCTTATGTTTTTCGAATATTCCAGATGGATTTAGACAAAGATGCAACTTATGTCTAGAAGAAAAAATAAGAATCCTAAAATATGATCGAGATAACCTCTTAAATAAACGAGATGAACTTATGGCTAAGTGCAGACATAAATATAAATTTAAAATAATCAACGACTAGTAATCCGATGGACCTCTAGACTTATAACGGTGAAGATACCAAATTAAATAACATTATTTAAGGTAACCCCCCCCCCCACCACCAACATAATAGTTATAATAATATCTGCTATAGACACAGAATTGCCGACTTGGTGATATATAGTATTTGTGTGTATGCGTATATAATGGTATTTTGAAATATTTATTTATTCAGATTATTTACTTAAAATAAGATAGTGGATTAAAAAAAAAAAAAAAAAAAAATTCTGCAGGTAATACACTAGTTATTGAATTAATATAAGTATAAATGCCAAATATTACCACTAGACATTATTAGACTTGAATTAGTAATCCGATGGACCTCTAGACTTATAACGGTGAAGATACCAAATTGAATAACATTACTTACGGTAACCCCCCCCCCCATAATATTTATAATAATATCTGTGATAGACACAGATTTACTGACTTGGTGATATATAGTATTTGTGTGTACGCGGATATTTATTATTTACTTAAAATAAGATAGTGGTATGAAAATTTTTTCTGCAGGTAATACACCAGTTTTTGAATTAATATAAGTATAAATGTCAAATATTACCACTAGACATTATTAGACTTGAATTAGTAATCCGATGGGCCTCTAGAATTACAACGGTGAAGATACCAAATTGAATAACATTAGGTACGGTAACCCCCCCCCCCCGCATGATATTTATAATAATAGATTATCAAATTAATCTAAAATATAAATAAGGTAAGACTAATTTTTAGAACTCATATTACATCAGTATGAATATAGAGTGTTATGTAAATATTGTGTGTAGGTGTGTGGATATATATGTATGTGTGCGTATGTATATGTGTGTATATGTGCGTATATGTATATATGTGTGTGTGTATGTATGTGTATGTATGTTTACATGTGTGAACAACTACATGCGTATGCATTTGGTCAATATTTCAAATAGATTCAGAGATATATATAGGTGTATTCATGTATGTATATATATATATATATATATATATATATATATATGTATGTATGTGTGTATATGTATATGTGTATAGATATGTATATGTGTGGGTGTGTATGTGTATATATGTGTGTGTATGTGCGTATGGATTTGTATGTATACATATATGTATGTACGTGTAATTTTATTTCAATTAGATTCTCTTTCTTGGAACCCAGACGGACTGAGAATTTATGACACGCGGTCTGTCTATTTCTTCTCTGTGCCTGTTAATTGTTTCTTTCTTTCTTTTCTCTAACCGAATTTGAGAACACGAGTTTCGCCGGACGCATTCTGGCTAGAGATGAATAAAAGTTGCGTATGTGATTATGTTTAGTTATGATAATGTGCGAGTGAGATTATGTATGTGAGTGCGCATATGATGTGTGCGTATTTAGTTTCGTGTATGCGCGTGAGTAAAATTGCCTATATGTATGATATCGCCAAGTCGTATGTGTCATAATTTTGACATGGCAGTTTTTAGTTGATTAACTTAAAGATCCCTCCCCTTCGCCCGCCATAGTTAAATATAAGTTTTAAATTTCCCCCTCTCTATAAAAGATGTATCAAATCGGTTGCTACCACCACCATCTCTGATTGTATTGGAACTGTGGTAGGGAAATTCAATTTTCTATCAGTCTCAAAAATGTAATTGTCTGAGTGATGCTTGAAAAAACCGAACGGTTGAAATAAATTATTGCATCGACAATTATGTGATTTCGTGTTATTATATTTTATATATATATATATATATATATATATATATATATATATATATATATATATATATATATAAAGAGAAAGAGAGAGACGTTAATTTCCTCCCCCATTTCAACGGCAGTGCGTGTTGACCGCAACGATTAGCGCTCTGACTACTGAGTCAAGAATGACTTTCGTATTGGGGTGCGATTCGTGCGACCGGTAGGGATTGTTTCCTCCTATACTGACGATTGCAGGTTTGGCATGAAACACATGTAAGAACGGTGTAGGATTCTTAAATAAACGAAAGAAGGCATTGCTGAGCAATAGAACTATATGAAGACCAATGTCCAAGATGTTCTCTTCACGAATGATGACAGCGCTACACCGCATGGCTCTGATGTTTGGATACCACTTGAAGCCTCTCGCTTGTATTGCAATGTAGTGTTTTTATTTATTTATTTGTTTACAAACGAGTCACCACGTATCAATGGCCACAAGCCACTCGAGGATAAGTGTTATTGCGTTTGACAAGTGAAGTGACTATTTTAGAGGACGGCTCAACGAAAATTTGTTTACATTAGACTTGAAAGTGGCAATGTTATAGTCAGTCAGGAAGCAGCCCCGTGGTACTGTGTTCCACAAACGGGTAGTTCTAGGAAAGAAACTTCCTAGAAGCACATAGGGGAAGAAAGGGAATTTATTGATAGTGGTTGTAGATAGACGAGTTTTTGTTGTGAATGTTTTACAGGGGGGAACCACAGATTGAAGCTTAGTCGTTTTAGTTTTGGGCTGGCATCATAGGAAATGAACTTTTCGGATCTTTTTAAGTGCCCGAAGGTGTCAAAGTCACCAATAAGTTCTATACTGCATTGATGGAGGAGAATTGTTTAAGCATGGTTGGATGATTTGCCACTCTCATGAAGACTCCGATTGATTTTTCTGCATGGCCATGCTCCGTCGTATTCAGCGAAGGCTATAATTTCGTATCTCGCAACTTCGGCATTCGAACAAGAAACGCATTTCACTCGGCCAGCTTGTTCCCATTATCAAGCAGCTCTGGTCATTCTTGAAGAGTAAAAGCTTATGAAGGAGGTGTACAGTTCTCATCAACGGACGTTCTGTGAGAAAAGATTAAAAAAACCTTTGCTGTTACAATAACATCTTCTCAAATTAGTCGGCTAACAGTTTCAGTGAACAAAATAATGTTTGATATAGTTTCTAAATACAGAAGTTACGTAAATAAAACATTGGGGTGAAGGGGTCGCTCGAAGCACTCTTTCTTGTCTCGACAGTGTACAAAATCGATTCCACAATCTAGTGAGAATGAGCTCTTTTCTACCCTATAGATTCGTTTACACAGAAGAGATGCTGATAGCCTCTCTCTACTGTATCGTTATGTTGATGATAGGTGCTCGCCTGAGATCCAATTCCTGATAAGACATTCACAGCAAGAACTCGTCTAGCTACAACCACAGCAAGGAACTTTCCTTTTTCTTTCTCTCTCTCCCTCTCTCTCTCTCTCTCTCTCTCACACACACTCTTTACCAAAAACCAAACGAAAGTTCCATGAACAAAGGTTCTTTCCAAGAACATCCCATCTGGAGAACAAGATACCATGAGACTGCTTCCTAACCGACTATAGCATGGTCGTTATCAAGTCTAATGTAAACAAATATTTGATGAGCCGCCCTCTTTAATAATCAATTCTTCTTAAATAATCTTCTGGTCATCGCACCCATTGTTTCCGGTCCTCTTGTGGTTGTGGCGGTCATCGTCCTTCTGACGATCTTTTTAACCCGTATCCTCGAGTAGCATCCGGTCCTTGATAAGTGGTGACACTAATGAGTAAAAGAAAACGTCATCAACAATGTAATTGCGCTCATTTACTATATATTTCGCTTTAATTTTTCAGTTAGGTTCTTCATTATTACAATCAAATGGTAAGGTAAAAATAATAGCTTGTTTCATTACCTTAAATCGACATTTTTACTACAACTGCACTAAGGCTTGAGTCAGTAAAAACCCTTTCAAATACATAACTCAGCATGATTTCGTATTAATATGATTCACATTTGCCCTGTATACTAAACTACTTACGATCTGGATGTACCAAGTTTCATTTTAGTACAATGTTTAATATTTTCTACAATTTTTACTATTCAAAATAGCAACAAAAATGTGATCTGCAATAAAGTGTGATACAAAGTTTGTTTATTTTCTTATATATGAAGTAAAAGAAGATTTCCCCCTATTTATTTGACCAATATAGCTTCATAAATAGAATCTACGTGCCAAAAACTGTTTCGTTAATCATTTTCTCACTAACGTTGTCCATGTAAGAAAAACATTAACATTTGTTTTCATTCTATGCTATAAAGCGTGATAGACACTTAATATATATAAACTAATTTATATATATATATATATATATATATATATATATATATATATATATATATATATATTGCCATTTCAGCAACGCTTCCATGTGTGACTTTCAAACTACCTTATTCACGTAACCGCGTGCTACACATAGCGGCATATCAACATTAATCGTCGATAACATCAAGACGAATTTCAACTTGACTGCGATAAATATGTCTCAATCAAGGAGGATTAAACGAAAAAAGAAGAGAAAAAAAATATGCTTATACTTTTGACAAGGGTGTATTTCACCGAAAGTGCTCAAGTTTTTAAAGTAAATAAATAATTTATTTTAAAAAACATAAATAAATTGCGTTGTCCAGGTTTTCAAAATATTTTTTTTAAATATTCTCCTTATTTTATATATATATATATATATATATATATATATATATATATATATATATATATATATATATATATATATATATATATAAAGTACATATTGTCCGGTAAGCGGGGGGTGTAGAGAGGAAGAATTAAAAATAAAGTTCACATATACCCATGGTGGAACAGATAAAAGTGCTAACAAATAATCAGTTCAAATGGGAGGGGACGGTGGTTAAGTGGATAACGACACGGACTGAAGACCTGGGTGTTCCTAGTTCGAATCCAGTCGGTTCCACCGTACCACTTAGGGATGTTGGCAACCTTCTCGTGATCCTTCCCGTAAGTACCTGATGTATTTCCAAAAAGATTTCTAACTAGAAAACATCGGGGAAACTAATGCCAACACCTGATTCACACGAAAGAAGAAGAACTAATAGCTGCAAATGATGGATATTGGTTTCATGAATTGAATTGAAACCTACAAAAACGTTGCCTTTTGTTGTTAGAAACCCACAAAACTTTACTTTTTATGCCTTTGCTTTCTGTTGTTAGAATCTTCCCTTTAAACTGAGTAAATAGTGTTACTTTCGTCTGTGAAGTCTGAGTCTCTCTGTCTCCCCCCTCTCTCTCTCTCTGTCTGTCTGTCTCCCCTCTCTCTCTCTCTCTCTCTCTGTCTGTCTGTCTGTCTCCCCTCTCTCTCTCTCTCTCTGTCTCCCCCTCTCTCTCTCTCTGTCTCTGTCTCCCCCCTCTCTCTGTCTCCCCCTCTCTCTCTCTGTCTCCCCCTTTCTCTCTCTCTCTCTCTCTCTCTCTCTCTCTCTGTCTCCCCCCCCCTTTCTCTCTCTGTCTCCCCTCCATCTCTCTCTCTCTCTCTCTCTCTCTCCCTCCCTCCAGCCCGAGTACGGGTTAAATATGTTTAGTACTTGTAATTCCCTTTTTTTATAATGGATTCCTCCAATATTTTTGTTATTTCTTTTATTTATTACATTCGACTGGGAGAGAGAGAGGGGGGAGAGAGAGATGGAAACAGAGAGAGGGTGGTGAGAAAGAGAGAGAGAGATGGAAACAGAGAGAGGGTGGTAAGAAAGAGAGGGGGTGGTAAGAAAGAGAGAGATGGAGAGATGGAAACAGAGAGAGGGTGGTGAGAAAGAGAGAGAGAGTGATGGAAACAGAGAGAGGGTGGTAAGAAAGAGAGAGATGGAGAGATAGAAACAGAGAGAGGGTGGTGAGAAAGAGAGAGAGAGATGGAAACAGAGAGAGGGTGGTAAGAAAGAGAGAGATGGAGAGATGGAAACAGAGAGAGGGTGGTAAGAAAGAGAGAGATGGAGAGATAGAAACAGAGAGAGGGTGGTAAGAAAGAGAGAGATGGAGAGATGGAAACAGAGAGAGAGAATGGAAATAGAAAATCACCTGATTCACACGAATGAAGAAGAAGAATCAGTTCAAAGTGGCAGTGTTCTGGAGGTTGACGGTTCAATTCTAATTACGGGCGATACTAAGAATATAATTAAGAATTACTTCTACCCGGTCATTATTAACGGACCGAGGACAAGCTATCCGTACAGATTCCCAACTTCGACAAGACGCACATAGAAGAAGGTCAGAAACGTTGCGAAAAAAACACCCAAGATGAGAACAATAGACCAAACAATCCAAATGATACAAAGTACAAATCGTCATATCAAAATGTCCGAAACATAAAACTAGTATACATTTTTAAAGTTATATAAATCATACGTATAATAATTGCTTATTTACAGGGAGCAATTAATAAATAAAAGATACTATTATATGACTTAAGTCGACAACTCTTATTAGAAACACAAATATCCCCCAGGTAACAGATTTTAATTCTAATCTAAACAAAAGTACACCCCTTGTTTATTTTTACAAGAGCCTTACTAAACAAATTATTACCTCCGCCCAAAATATAATGTATTATAACCTGTCGCTATGTTTGTTTAGGTCCAGCCTAGCGTCCACATCACTTGACCAATCGCCACCAAACTTGGTACAAATATTGGTCATGGTTAAACTTAGAACTGACTTACTTTGATGATATCTAAATTAGATATTAAGAGCAAGGTCACGGGAAAAATAAAAGTCACACTTTTTGGCGATAACTTCGGTCTTGTTTACCGTGAAGACACGCTTCATGGCCCATATTGTAGCCAATGAAGTCCTGCATCTTATATAACCTTGACTCTTGACATTGACCTTGACAAGTTTAGTCTAGTTTAGTCTTACGACTGACGTATGATTTTGTTAACTTTCATTTTGCCTTTTGGCTAAGATCAAAGTGTAGTATCTGTTCCGATGGATACTGCACTCCATAGACTGGTATTGTCTTGGCCCTCGGGGCTTGATTTAGGCCGGTCTATGGGTCTGTCCTGTGCAGTTCTAGGAGGTCCACCCTCCCAGGCTTCGCCTCCCCTCTTTGGAGAGGAGTAAGTTTATTGCTTACTGTCTGAGGCGCCCCTACCGGGGAATGCCGACGGGGCAGCCCAGGCAATTTTTAAACCCCACTTTCCCGACCCGACCTTGGGTCACATCTTACTTGTGGGAGTAAGATTAAAAAAAACTGGCCTTGTGCCTAACTCCTGGAGAGAAGTAAATCAATATTCAGATGGCTGCATAATACTAATACAAACTTGAACCCTTTAATAAAGACGAGAGAATAAAAGTACAAAGAAAAAACAGGAAATATTTCCAAGCAAATCAAAAACTGAAAGGGTAAAGACTGTATGAAATTAGAGCTAATAACACTCTTTAATAATGAATACGACTCAGCGTGTAAAAATAATGAGGCGTTATTCACCGTTGGTTATTCACCGTTGGTTATTTACCGTTGGTTATTCACCGTTGGTTATTCACCGTTGGTTATTTACCGTTGGTTATTCACCGTTGGTTATTTTGTTTCTGAAAAATAAAAAGTTGCCTGGGTAGATAAAAAAAAGCTTACAGGAAACGATTTCAAATTAAATTAAATTGTAAAATAATTATTTTGTCTAGATCATTAAGAAGCAGTATTATTTCCTTAGTTTATTTTTTATTACAATAAATATTAGATTAATTAATAAGAAATAAATCAATGTGTATTTACGTATAGGCGAGAAACACACGAGATCTTGTCTGATTGGGTCATTAATACAGAGATTAATAATACTATTTATTTATCTACCTCCCACAGCGGTAAGATGTGACACAAGGTCGGAAAGTGGGATTTGAAAAGCCAGCGCCCGAGATTTTGAGCACTCTGGCCTACAAAAAATGCCTGAGTAGCCCCGTCGGCATTCCTCGGTAAGGGTGCTTCAGGCAGTAAGCAATAAATTTACTCCTCCCCAAAGAGGGGAGGCAAAGCTTTGGAGAGTGGACCTCCTAGAACTGCGCAGGACAAACCTACAAACCGGCGGAATCAAGACCCGAAGGTCCAAGACGACACCGGTCTATAGGGTGCAGTATCCATCGGAACAGATACTACACTTTGATCTTGAATTTTCGGTTGTCTTGCGTATACGTATTGTTTTAAGCACATCCTATATAAGATCAGTTTCGTGTAATAAGTAATTATTAAACCTAACAATAATATTCTCCCATTGTTCGCATATTTTTTGCTAATATATATATAAGTGTTGAGTTTACTTATGAAAAGCCACTTGTGCTCATTTCTTATTGACGCACGTTATGACCCCCAGCCCGATGGAATGTAATGCCTTCGAGGATTCTCCCATGACAACAGAACAGATACTACACTACCCCCAAAGAAGGAGATAATGCATGGAGGATAGTATCATGACAACAGAACATACACTACACTACTCCCCCCACCCAAAAAGATAATCCCTGGGAGAATGGCATAATGACCACAGAACATATACTACGCTATCTGGAATGATGATCTTATCATAACAGAACGGATATAACACTATATCCCCTGAATTGAGTATTGAAAGATAACACAATAGTACAATTAATAGAAGTAATAGTATATTTTCGGCTTCAGACTAACAGATACCGAATCTCCATTAGTAATATATGTTTAAAGAAACACGTTTGTTGACAACGTTTGCAGCTAATCAAAAAAAAAAGAAAAAAGAGATAGTTCGCTTGCCCTCGATTAGATCCGTTTTTATGTTGATTTAATAAAATAAAACAAGAATTTTAGGAATTAATGCGTTAAATAGATAGATAATAATAATAATAATAATAATAATAATAATAATAATAATAATAATAATAATAATAATAATAATAATAATAATAATAATAATTACCCTAAAAATTCATTGGTCATATATTCGAAACTACTGCTCGCATCATGTAAAATTATGCAAGATGAATGATCTACGACTTGTATCATTTCGTGGATACTACGTTCAAGGAAGGAAAATTAGTTTATCTACTGTTGTGGTACACAAGTAATTTTAATAAATAGTTTACTATGCATTCTAAACAAATATAGCAAGTTGAGAGTTATTTTTATCAATTCCGTAAGAGGTTGGTGCTTTTTAGATAATTAACGAAAAATGCTTCCTAGCAGGAGTAAATATTTTCTGAAAGAACTTAAGCGAGTCAATTTTTAAGTGTAAAGAACATGGTTCCAGTATAAAAAAGAAAATATTGATTCGGCAGATGCAATCAGTCTTATACTGAGAATCCGGCTGACTTTTCTTTATATATTAGATTAGTATTAAAAGCCTGAAATACTTTTTGAGAAGGAACTTTTAAAAAATCTAATATTTTAGCATTTTTAATAGGGTGTTTAAAGAATCATCCAAAATATCAATTACTTCTTTTTATTTTGATCACTTTACATATCAAAATAATGAGTTATCTAAATGCCGAGGAAAAGGAATTATACGCATATTCTGATTTAAAAATGTTCTTAAATTGCGAGGCTTTAATTTTTGTATATAGACCACTATATTTACAAACAGACGCCATTAGCTTTAGAGTTGTTGACACTAATGGTCTGTCGTCAGCTTGTCTTCAGAAATAATACACACACACACATGTATATATATT
>OY744539.1:67301229-67343729 GCA_963556195.1 Sepiola atlantica | reverse complement strand
TTTACAGTTCTGCGTGTCGGTATAGTCGGGGAAACATGAAGCAGGGAGGGAGTTCAAAAGGCCGGAAGCAGGAGGAAATAAGCGATTGGAGTAGAAGGCTCTCCGGCATCTGGGGACCTCTACATACTGTATATAGAATAGAACTCATTGTGTATATAACGAGAAAAAAGAGGTAAATTGAAGATATAAGGCTGTGAATCGTTTAATTCATTACTTTTAATATCCGATTCATTTTTATACCCCCTTAGGAAACATACTGGATATATTTATATAATGCTATAATAGAATTATTCAGAATGAGACTATATATAAATTAAGCTTCCCAGTAACCACAGCAAGTGACGTAACTCAAACGCTACGCCATTCCTAACGTAACAGTCGTAATGTATTAAAAGAAAGAAAGAAAAACAAAATGTATACGATTCCACAGAAAGTAGACAATTTTCTAACAATAATTATTTTTGTTTCTGCTGGTAAATAGTGTTCAAATTATTACCAACAAGAATGGGTTAAAAAATTTTTTTAATCCATTTACTGTGGTTTTGGTTAATACACTTATTTCGGTTGGTTACATATTAAAAATACTAATAATGTGGCGTGTAGAGGGATGAGGAAGGGGTGGGGGGATCCCCGGCAGCTAAATGAGGAGAGGCATCCAATCATATTCACATTGTCTCCCTTTCTGGTACATTTTCTCACTACTAGAATATACTTAGTACTAGGATTATACTCAGTACTAGAATTATGCTTCAGTCTTTGAGGCATACAATCAAAGAGTTGGCCGCTGGCATTACCATGGCTTCACCCGACCTTTTTACGTCACTGATCAGTTTGTATTATTATTTTTATAATGACCTAGGAAAAAACTGTTTTTTTTACTTACTCGTTTAACTCATTGGTCCAGTGGTCTTCATCAATTCGCTGTTCAGGTACCTCGTTATATCTTCCTATTCCAGTAGCTGCTTTCCAAGAACTGCAGGCTTGTAGAACTCTCTTCCTTCTTACTGTTTTCCTCCTACCTATAGCCTTGGTCTTTTCATGATTAAGGTCAAAAGGCATATCCGGTCTTTGCGTTATGATTAACGCAAAGACCGGATATGCCTTTTGATATGCCTTTTGATATGCCTTTTGATATGCCTTTTGATATGCCTTTTGCTTTCGTTCTTTTTAGTTCCTGACATCAATTGGCTTCGGGTCTTGTCTGGAGCTACTTCTAAAAAAAATAGTATTTCTTATTCTGGGATATTTCTGGGCCTTCTAGTTTTAATGCTTTTGTGTAACACGTTATCAGTTTGTTTTTGTTTTTGTTAAATTAACTTTGTCAAGTTGAAATTGCGTGTCTATTTATAGTTTACAGGCGTTAACATCATTTTTGCTAAGAATTGAATATGAATCGTTTTGCGTCTTTTAAGATGCAAAACAATTCAGTTTGAAAATTAGGGTTCTATGTTTTGCTTACGTTTGCGAAGACGTATCGCTTGAGTTACGTCAATTATGCTGTCTATGTTAAACCCATCATTTTGGCTACATATGATCTCTCTCTCTCTTCCCTCTCTCTCTCTCTCTCTTCCCCCCTCTCTCTCTCTCTCTCTCCTTCTCTCTCTCTCTCTGTACATATACAGTAGTTCTATTAAAATATAGTGTTCTATGTTTTGCTTACGTTTGCGAAGACGTATCGCTTGAGTTACGTCAGTTATGCTGTCTATGTTAAACCCATCATTTTGACTACATATGACTTCTCTCTCTCTCTCTTTCCCCCTCTCTCTCTCTTCCCCCCTCTCTCTCTCTCTCTCTCTCTCTCTCTCTCTCTCTCTCTCTCTGTACATATACAGTAGTACTATTTAAATATATTTATGGCAATTAAGCTATACAGATGTATCCATGTTTTATCGCCGCAGGGAGTCGTCAGACTAAGTGCAGGGGATGAAACATGGACGCCCCTGTGTAGACTAATGTTCATAAATATATTTTAATGCTACTAGTAAGCCCTACTCAAGCGTTGAGCAGTCTTGAAGTAAATACTGAAAATTTATATATAATATATTATATCATTTTATAATGTCATAGGTGTATATACATGAAATAATAATTATATATATAAATTGTTTATTTGTTTGTGTTATAGAAATCTATATCTTAACAGTTAGAACATTCATATAGGTTTTAACAAGGGTTAAATTTATCACAAAATCCAAGGACACGATTGAAATTTTCCTTCGATTCCACATGGACGGCGGCACCAGGGGGGGGGGGCTCACTTTTTTACTCCCCCCCCCCCCCCAATTTACGGTCATCAATAATGAAGTTATATATGCATGTGTTTAACCGGGCCCCCCACTGTCCCGCCGGCCCTGTTCCATCTGGGGTCACTAGAGTCAATTATCGGTTAGGTCCATAAAATAAGTTAATTATATTCGTAAAGAAACGAAATTAATTTTTTAAAATAGAATTTATTCATTATTATAATCTCAGAGTGTTGTCTTTATAAATTTACTGTATTTATGTTAGGCACTAAAATTATTTAAAATAATTTTGAAAACTCCCTTAGGAATAATTGTTTGGATATTATGTGAAAATTGAGTATAAAACCATGTAATATTATGTCGTCTATTATCATTTGTGTATATCTATATAACTTTTTTTTTTGTATTTATGTATAAACAAATTTAAATACAGAAAAAATCATCAAGAAACGAGAGATTTTACCGGTTTCGTTCGGATCTTCATAAAAAGTGAAGACGTTCCTTTATCCGAACGAAACCTGTAAAATCATTCGTTTTTTGATGATTTTTTCCTGTATTTAAATTTGTTTTTTCCGTTTGTCTTTTTCATACATCTTGTCTTTCACAGTATTTCATCTTATGATATATCGTGCATTTTATCCTCATATATATATATATATATATATATATATATATATATATATATATATGTGTGTGTGTGTGTGTGTGTGTGTGTGTGTCTCTCTCTCTCTCTCTCTGTATGTATGTATGTATGTATGCGTGTATATATATGTATATATATATATATATGTGTGTGTGTACATATATATATATATGTGTGTAACTGTATATATATATATATATATATATATATATATATATATATATATATATATATTTATGTTGTAATTGTACATTATTCTTTTTTTTTAATCTGCCTCTACTTTTTGACACATTTGTTAATTTAGTTAAATTGGTTAATATACTTTTAAATGTAAGTAATTCTGTATAAAAACGTAAAGTTATAAATTTCACGAGGCTGAATAATTATATTTAACTTCCCCAGTTATCTTGTTTTATCTTGTTTTATCTTATCTTTCGTAGTACATCGGAAATGAACCGATCTTTGTGAACCGATCTTTGCGTGTTTTACTTCTTCCATCAGATTGTTTTTTTCTTTCTTTGCACCCTGGTTGTTTTTTTACTCAGTTGAATTTTTACGACCATTTTTAAATCTTTTTAGATTTGATGGATGAATTAATTTTACTTATTTCTCGGTTTGCGAAATTTTAATTCTCAATGTTTATATCTTGCTCCAATGTTTTCAAGAAAAGAATTTGTTTTTTACAGTAAACTACCTGGATCTTTGTGTACTATACAGATTTGTTTATCCAATTGTAAACCCGATGCCTTGGTTTTTGGTACAAATTATTATAAAAAGATATAATAATAAACTTGAAATATATATATATATATATATATATATATATATATATATATATATATATATATATATACTTCTACTTCAAGTAGTTGTCATGTTCACAGCACACTTCAACACATTCTTTCAAACTCATTTATATTCACACATTCCTGACATAGCCAGCTGGTCAATACTCCTACCCTCTAAAACTTTCACACCTGACCACAACAAAATCTCCTCTCTCCCCTCTCACCTATCTCACCCTTTTGACTACTTCTTTCATACTCTTACCCACCCCCGCCCATTTTCAAGTTTTCTTCATTTCTTCAAATCTTTTTCTAAAACTATGATACCACCAACATAACACACACACAGAGTTCCCCCCTTCCCTCCTCTTTCCGCAGCCACTCAAAATCCATGCTACACCTAACCACGACAAAAGCCTCAGCCGCCCCCCTTTCTTCTCTCCCACCATAAGGCAAATTCACTAACACTCTCACCCTTCCCCGTTTTCACTTCGGCCTTAATTATACCCACTGAAAGCTTTCCATATTCATTTCACTCTTTGCCACTACTGACTTCTCGCAGCTTGAACCCTCGTCCAGCGCTCTTAGTAGCTACGGCTACTACTTTTCCCTATAAACCCATCATGTCAACCCAATATTTCGATGTACTTGCATGACATTTTTCTTATAATTACCATCCTGAAGAAAGTCTTACAATAAAGACGAAGCGTTGATGAATATATAAAAAATATCTGTTGGTTTCTCCTTTTTCATTTCCCATATATATATATATATATATATATATATATATATATATATATATATATATATATATATATATATATATATATATATATATATATATATATATATATGCTTTCTAACTATTGGTGGAGCACTCTGGTAGGAGAAATGACGGCTCCCACGTACGCTTATATAAATTAATAGCGTTCTCTTGGATAAAACAATAACGTAATTTTCCTTACAATCAGTTGTTGGTGCGGTGATAAGATGATCACAGTTTGAGTTTGAAGAGGAAACAGCAGTCTTCAGATGACTATATATATATATATATATATATATATATATATATATATATATATATATATCCCAATCTCCATGGACATGTAATTTGTGCTTACATTAGTGACGCTTTTTCTATGTTGAAGGGACATCTGCAATGAAGACCTTCAGTTGCCCTATATGGTTTTCCGTGCAGCCCTTGCTCATCGTACCGTATTCATCTTCTCTCTCTATCGGCTCGACAATGATGGAGTTATTGTCATAGAGAGTATCTCTGAAAAAAGTACCATATCTTCTCTGTTCATCCTTCTGATAGCATTCAAGTCTGTGGGGACTTTAATGTTCACAATATTGAATGGCTAGTCCCATCAAACAAGACATATGAGGAAAAGAGGTTTTGTCACGATTTTTCACTTGCGTACGATCTGTCTCAAATTATTCACAAAGCCACTCGCGTTTCCGATATTGCAAACCGTCTTGATCTTTTCTCTGACAACTTTCCCTGACTGTGCACATCTCTGGGATCTTCTGATTAATCAGGGATCTGAATTAAGATAAAATCGAAGTTCAGTAAGGACTTTAATGTCCTTTTCAATCGCATAGTTTATCGATAGTCGAGGGCTGATTGGAATAGTTTCAGATCTTTATATCTAAAATTCCCTCTGTATTCCATTTAAAAAAATAATGTGTCATGTATCGCATCCGATTTGACCGATGGTTATCGCTGGTATTTAGAGCTTTATACCCTCCAAGAATTTCCACAGAGACAAAACACCCATCCAGGGAACATCCCTGAAAGCGCCGCCGCTCTTGCTCACAGAAATCATTATTTCAATTTTCTTCTAACAAAATAGATGCTTTGAAATTAAATCTGCCTTTAGAACTGCCGTAACCACTGAAAAATGGTCATGGAAAACGCGAAAGGGTCATATGCTCAATATGACCCAAATCCAGAATGGCCGAGACGAGGCTTGGTTCCCACGAGTTTGTGCGAATAACAAACAGGGTTCTGAACAGGTGAACCATAATCGATGGGCCAGAGGTGATATCCTCAGCATCTGATAAAAGCAAATCTTTTTGCAAAGAACTTTGCATCAAATTCCACTCTTTACGATCAGGGTTTCGTAGGTCCAGAATTTCCCCACATGACCGTAAATACTTTAAGCAACATCCATGTATCTGGCCGGGATGTTGCCAAACTTATCAAGAACCTGGATGCCAACAAGGCAACTGGTCATGAAAACATCCCAGTCATAGTGTTAAAGAAACTGTAACCTGAACTAGCTCCTATTATTACAAAGCTGTTCAATCGTTGCTTAAAAGAGGAAATGTTTCCCATCACCTGGGAAAATTTCGTCAGTCTGTATGTAAAAATACTGGAGATCGGTCTTTCGCATCTCAGTACAGACCTATCAGTCTCCTGTACGTCATGAGTAAGCTGTTTGAATCTGTGATAAATGAAGCAATTTTCAGCCATCTCACCAAAAACAATCTACTTAGTGCCAGGCAATATGGATTTCGTCCTTTTTTATAGCTCTTGATATATCAAAGGCATTCGATACAGTTTGGAACAACTGTTAGCTTCAAAAGCTTGATATTTATGGAATATCTGAAAGTGTTTTCTCAGCCACCAAATCCTTTCTCTCTGAGAGGTTTACAAGTTGTTGATGGACATAAGTTTGAAGCACATAGTATCAATGCCTCAAGGATCCATACAGGGCCCAACCCTCTTCCTGGTAGTCATCAATGATTTTGCAAATCATTCTGAAATCATTCATTGACATCTATGCAGACGACACAACCATCTACGGCAACACTGCAAAAAGCATTGATGGTCAAAGTCTTTCCTATTCTCTCTCTCTTTCGACCTGGAGAACGTAGTGCAATCGAAGGAAAAATAGCTTGTTATTCTTAATACCTCTAAAACCAATATTTTCCCTTTTCATCCACATTGCTAGGATCTTCGCCTTTCCCGGGTTGAGGAAGCCCCCTGCTGTGATAAGCTCCTATGACTAACCTTTATCCCAGACATAAAATGGAAGACTTACTTCAAATGCATTGCTATGGTTGCAGGAAAAGGTTTGGGGTCTTTCTACCGCTCCATAAAGTAACTCACGTCTGAACGCAATCCTTTACCTGTACAATAGCCAGATACGTTCTAAGATGGAGTATCGTTGCCACATCTGGGGAGGTGCCGCTCAGGGCACTCTCTTCTACCATGACGGAGTATAAAATCGAATCGACTTCGAAATCTTGTAGGTCATGATCTCTTCTCCCCCTGCACTCCCTTTCATCACAGCTCTATCGTTATTTTTATGGTAGGTGCTCGACTGTTCTCCAATATCCGGTTCTCTCTGTAAAACATTCAGAGAAAAAACACGTCTGACGTCAACCACTACAAAGAAGTGTTTCTTTTTCCCTCTGTGTACCTAAAACTAAATGGAACTATCATGAACAAAGATTTTTCTCCAAGAACTTCTTATTTGTGGAATACGATACCACAGGGCTGCTCCACTGTCGAGTACGACATGGTCGTTTTTAAGTCCAATGTTCACAAATTTTTGTCGAGCTACTTACTTAAATAATCAAATTCTGACCATTTAACCAATCGTTTCCAATCCTCTCATGGTGTTGTTCATCACCAACGGACAATCATTTTAATCCTTATCCTCGAGTGGCCTTCGAACCTTAATAAGCGGCGACCCATTAGTATTAAAAAATGATGGAGAACGATATAGATCGGAGAGAGAGGAGGAGTATTGACAAACATAAATAAAACGACTATTAGATATGGACAGATTTAATAGACAAATATAGATATACAGACAAACATATAAACGGATTAAGGTATATACATAGACATGAACATATACAGTTGTAGAAAGATGGCTAAATAGATACGAACAGATTCGGATCGATACTTATATATAATTACATTGATATAGATAGATCTAGGCAGCTTTGGGAGAGATGAATAAATAACTAACAGACTGCTTTATTGTACCCACCTCGCCTTTTGGGTTTGCCTGTCACTACCACTTTCAATTATTGTATATCTTATCCAACTCTGTTTAATAAATGATATTCTTGAAAAAGTTCAAACACTAAAACAAAATATAGACTCTAAAAAGGCATGATGTTGTATTAAACTATTTCTTGTTATATATAGTCTGTTATTTGCTTATTTCCTTTTTCCCTTATCTATACTTACGTTTAGATATGAAGATAGATAGATATGTAGGAAGATACGAAGATATATAGATCTCCTCGGTAACTACTCGTTAAAAACAATATACTATTGTAGATACATCGATGATATGTTTTTCATATGGACACATGGTAAACAAACTCAACACTTTCATAAAACTGACACTTGAACACTCGGATACGTCTATACCTTTCTTCTATGTGCTGATACAGGTCAATAACAAACAAAAACTCCATATATTAGAAGCCCTATATATAAAAACAAAAAAAAACGTAATTAACAGAATTAACTTCAATACCGACAATAATATACTAAAATGTCTATAATGTTAACTATAGTTTCGTACTTATTACATAATTCCCGCCAAAACCATCTATAATACTAATCCATGGTATGTACCTGATTATCCTCATTCCCCTGAAGATGGACCCGGATGGGTCTGAAAGTACTTGGGACACGAATCAAAACTATGGCAAATTCATCAGTCAATTTCCCCCCGAAACTAAGATTCTGATTCGGGCAATTGAAAGGATCTACGAAAGGATATCTAGACATGAGTTGTTTGTTATATTTAACAATACTTGCCTGCAAGAGGAGATGCTGCCTAAATATACATATATATATATATATATATCTTTAAAGACCCCCGAAATCTATTAAACTGTAGATATGAGATAGCAAACAGCTTCCTACACATAAATAAATTTACCTTAGGCTAACGATACATAAATAAATAAACAAATAAGTAAAAAAAAAACTAAACTAAACAAAAACCTAACAATTTTAAAATTAAAACCTAAAATAGAAATACAAGGAACAACGTGTTAAAATAGATTCACTCATTATATTAGTACAACAAAGAAAACAAGATATAGGCCAATCTATAGAAAACAGAACAATAGAACAGAATATAGGAAGTAACATTAACCACACCTTTGTTCGTGGGAAGCCCAACGATTGGCTGAGAGAACAACAAAGAATCTGATTGGTTAATTGGTTAGCCGTGTATATAAAAACACCCGGCAAAAATAACTCCATGCATTTTAGCCTGAAGATTCCCCCGGGGATGAAACGCGGGAGCCTCTCTGTAGCTTAATTGCCATAAATATATTTTCATAGCTTACTACCTAGCTCTACTTACGTATCGAGCACTGTTGAAGTAAATACTGAAAATTGATAAATAAAAAAATATATCTCCTTATAAAATGTTATGATGACACATGAAATAGTAATATATATATATATATATATATATATATATATATATATATATATATATATATATATATATATATATATATATATATATATGGGGATGTTTTATATATATTTATGTTTTTATTAATATACGTTTTAACTATTACCTTTTAATTACTTTTCTATTTCTTTAATTTTACTTGATTCTTTCTTTTTTGTTTTTTTCTTCTTCTTCTCATTATTATTTTAACTTTTTTTCTCATAATGATATAATGTCTTCTTATAATTATAATTAAGATTTCTATTTTTATTTTATTGTATATTTGTACATTCTCTATTATAAACTCTTTAACTTCTAATTATCTTAATGTGTCTTAGTTTTAACCTCTACTCTATTTTATTAGATTTAAAATCAAATTTATTTATTCATTTATTTATTCTTTGATTTATCATAATCTTTTATTTTCTATAATTATCATTTTTATCATTTCTTATCTTATGTTTTGACTTTGTTCATACAGTATTTTAAATATATCAAATATTTAATTTGCTGCATCCTATATAATTTCATTAGATCATTATAATTCTTACTGATGCAGTAATATATGATTGCACAATAGGAGCTTATGTTTCCAATATTGACTAGATATATGTGTTTTTTAAAATGATATTAAAAATTTATATTTCGTCTCACATGACTACTGTATGTGATGCTGTAAAAGGCGTTAATGAAAAGACTTTTTGGAGTCATCTAAATATAATAAAAACACCAAATTGTCTTGGAAACGATCGTACGCCATGTAATCATTGTGTTTGAACTCTTGGAACTGATATAAATAATGTTCTAATTTTGTTTATCTCAATTTACTTTATATATATATATATATATATATATATATATATATATATATATATATATATATATATATATATATATATATATATATAAACAGTTTTTCATGGTAAACAACTGATGATCCCTTAAATAATGTTAAAAGCAAACTAATATAATAACTGTAAAAACTAAATTGACTTACATGAGTGGTTTTCCCACTGAACGACCTGGGACTTAAGGGTTTTTTTTTTGGGGGGGGTCAGTTTTAATGGTTGAGAAACTTCCGAGACTATATATATAGTGTTAATTTCCGACGGTCAGCAGGCGCGATCTCCGATCACAAATCGCCACTGATTCAAGAGCGTTTTCCCGTTTGCCAGCACAAATTAGCTTAGAATTAAGGAGGAATTTAACTTTGTAAATACCAAGTCGACGGGTATTTTACAACGAGCAGCGAATAGTGATCTACAGCAACAAACTGTGTGGGATCTCGCAATGAAGCTAATAGTACTGCTTGTTATTAAACTCACTCAGAGTGCCCGGCCTTAGTAAAGGGGCTTTTTAATAATATTTCTTGAATAAATATAAATTATTCATTTACTACAGACATCGATGTTTCATGCTTACACAATCTTCAGTGCAGGAAGTTAATTTCCGATGGTTGGCAGGCGCGAACTCCGATCACAAATCGTCACTGATACGCAGTTTAGAGCGTTTTCCCGTTGGCCACTACAAATTAGCTTATATATATATATATATATATATATATATATATATATATATATATATATATATATATATATATATATATATATATATATATATATATATATATATATATATATTAGCCTGAAGATTCCCCCGGGGATGAAACGCGGGAGCCTCTGTGTAGCTTAATTGCCATAAATATATTTTCATAGCTTACTACCTAGCTCTACTTACGTATCGAGCACTGTTGAAGTAAATACTGAAAATTGATACATAAAAATGATATCTCCTTATAAAATTTTATGTGGATACATGAAATACTAATATATATATATATATATATATATATATATATATATATATATATATATATATATATATATATATATATATATATATATATATATATATATAGGTAGATTGTGATATTAAATGAACCGTTTGAGGCAGAAACTAAAAAGTCAGAATTGGTTGCTTGCTATTATGAATACACGTAAACAACTTTTATAAAAAAAAATTTATATATTTTTTCGATTTATTAGTTTTTAGACAATTGTTTTGTGCTATGTCATCCCAAGACACACCATCAAAGACGGATAACCATTACATCAAAGTACTTTTGTCCATCTCAATAATATTTTTTATCAGTAAACAGACGGATTTACTGTTCGGAATCGAATTTAAGGAGATCGATTTTATCGGAAATTTCACAAAGGCCTGTACTGTGTTTGTTTGTATTCTTGTGTAGCGATTTTTTATAGAATTGTATCGCAGTCTTCTAAATCAAGCTACAAGTTTCATATGGTTGTATGAATGCATTGGTAATTTAAATAAACCTTTTTAGGTATTTCCATTCCTTGGTTTACAAATGGCAGTGGGATTATTGCTTAAATACTATTTTCTTTTTAAATGAATCTGTAATCAGTGTATATTTTATTATCCTATTTATTTTTAAAGGGCTATTATAAATAAAAACGGAGTATGTTGGTTTACATTTTGTAGTTTTTAAATGGGCGTAGGGGAGGAGGGTCTTATTTTTTTCATAACTTTGTCCATCAGCCATTTTTGTTTAGGAAAAAGCTCGAAAAGTTGTCGATAGTTTCATTTTTCTTTGGAAGCACAGTTTGTCACTAAAATTCTTCTGATCAAGAAATCTCTCAGTAGAATTATAAAAGCAGTTGTTTCTTTTGGAAAATCAAGAATACAGTGTTTGGTTGTTTGATTGATTCATTGCGATGTTTTACGGCATGTCAATCATAGTTTGGTCATTGTATACGATTGATTCGTAGATTAATTTGAACAATTTGCATACAACAGTATTTGGTCTCAGAGTAAAATAACTGGAAACCTAGATAATTCTTTATGTTTTTTTTGCGTGTGTTCTAAAATATATTGTGTATAGCAATGAAACAAGTGATAGAAACCCGTGATATCAACTTACGAGTGGTGCCAGCCGAACTGTATGTGTAAACGTAGGAGTTTCACATGTTGGCCGGTCATAATTCAGGAAGGGGACATATTATATTCAGCACCGTCCTCTTCCGGAAGACATGCGCACGGGATAACTGTCGTGTCCCTACACCGCCTGTTTGCCCAGAGGCGGTCTTTTCGAATCAGTCAACATGGGAGTCGGACGTTTGTTCCGCTTGTGATGGGCGTTGCCTCTGGGGCAAGTAGCTTGGCAAAAATAGAGGTAAACAACATATAGTTCTCTAAACCTATTTGAATTTTTACTCTTTTATAATTTGCTTTGTTTTGTCTTAGAACATGTTTGTAAGACTTGTTTATTTTCATGTATTTCCAGTTTTACGGTGAAAAGATGTTATAGTTCAGCGTTGGCCACGTGCGCGCAAATAAATACATATTCATCAGTATAATTCGTATCCGAGATTTTGCTCCAGTTTGCTTGCTGTTACAGTATGTATATATACTGGCAATCGCACACTTTTGATTCAGACGTTACAAGCAGAAGAGATATTATGTAGATTGAGTCAATGTCAGGTTAGCCAGTATCGTTGGCTTAGACACTTTGTACATGATGATGATAGTGTACGAATATAGATTTTTTTCCCATAGCAAGCACGTGCTTGGTGGTTGATCTCAATATATACAAAGCCTGTCTAAAGGACACTTTAAAAAAACTAGAATATCTTCGGAGACATGAGAGCTTCCTTACAAGAATAGGAGTTTGTAGAAAATAACAATAGAAAATAAGTAAATAATTTTAAACCTGGACGAGTTCAACATGTGTGCTGAACGAAAGGATTGTAGATCAGTCATGGCAGAGGCAGTGCTTGCCAATGATCTCTTTCTATTGCCACGTGACCTGTAATATTCAAATTAATTTTCATATTATTAGAATATGCGAAAAAAACTCTTTCTTTTTAAACTTCTTCCTTTCTTCCTTTTCTTTCTTGCTTGTAACTTTCTGCTCTCTAGACGAGTTATGGCGTAATGTTGTCATGTAACCCAATAGGAGAGGTTATGGTTAGGGTTAGGGTTAAGTTTAGGGTATTTGACAAACATAGACGGTTACATAGTTTACATAGTGTTACGAATTGGCAACATACAAATATGAACATCATGTTCGATAAAAAAAAGATGGAAACGGTCACATAGAAACGTTGGTAGAGATTTAAACATACCGAGAATGATATGGATTTTTAAAAGTTGAAGACATTTTTGCTGAATTGTATGACCACCTCCGAATAGGGAAATTGAATGTCGTAGTCAGTGCTTAACTATACAAATGTATAAACTGAACAGAACACTAAAGAGCCGGTTTAGAAAAATGCTGGAATGTCTCATTTATGCTCAGATGGGCAAGTTCATTCTCGTAATTCTGATTGGCTGCTAGTCCATGAATGGGTGATTTCTTAGAGAAATTCTTGCTTGATTTCATTCTCGTAATTCTGATTGGCTGCTAGTCCATGAATGGATGATTTCTTAGAGAAATTCTTGCTTGATTTCATTCTCGTAATTCTGATTGGCTGCTAGTCCATGAATGGGTGATTTCTTAGAGAAATTCTTGAGTTAAGGAATAGTTATATATTAAGCGGTGGTGTACTGTAAGTGTCAATTTGATTCTACAGACTCCACAGAATTAAAACGTTAATGTATCGTGATTATGAGCCCTTCCTGAAACGGGCATTTCATCTAGTATATATATATATATATATATATATATATATATATATATTGCGAAGAGTTTTATTAAGAATCGCAACTGTGCTCGGCTTACAGTGGTCATTCATTTGCATTAGATATATCTAATCCAAAACATCATATGACGTGAAGAATACATCGTCTATACAAAACGTAAACACACTGTAAAAAATCTATTTTTGTTTACTAATCTCTTTTACTATGAATGCAATGTTTTTTAGAAAAAAAAATCAGTTTCATCCGATTTTAACGTGTTTTGTTTCATGTGCTGCGTTATTTCGGAGAAAAAGAATGAAAAAATTGGATATCCTAAAGATATATATATATATATATATATATATATATATATATATATATATATATATATATATATATCTGTCAACTTATCAATCACTACTTCCTCTGATGAAAAGATTTTAATCTTTGAAAAGCCTGGCTTAAGGAATGCAATCGAAAGAGAAGAAGAATATATATATATATATATATATATATATATATATATATATATATATAATCATTATATTGGGTTGGGGCAAAAACAATGGCGTTTTTTTATGTTAGCTTCAAAAGACCATAACTTCTTTTATACCAAACTTTATTAATCAAAATAAGAACCATTAGAATCAACACATTTTTACCAACGGGGAACAAGTTTACTTATTCCATTATCATAAAAATCCGGAGTTCTGGAAGCGATGAAGTCATTGAAGGCCGATTCGGCATCATCTCGGCTTTTGAAGCATTTCTCGCGCAGGAAGTTGTCGAGATGCTTGAAAAAGTGATAATCGGTGGGCGAGAGGTCCGGTGAATATGGCGGATGAGGCAGAGTCTCGTAGCCCAATTCGTTCAGTTTCTGCAGGGTCAGTTGTGCAACATGCGGGCGAGCGTTGTCATAGAGGAGAATTGGTCCCTGCATATTGACCAATCTCGGAAGCATACGTTGGAGCTTCTGGTGCATTTCGTCAATTTGTTGGAAGTACTTCTCCGCCGTAATCGTTTCGCCCGGATTCAAGAATGTCTGATGGATGAGACCGGTCGCAGACCACCAAACAGTCACCATAATCTTTTTGGGGTGCAATTTCGGCTTCGGGAAGTGTTTTGGAGCTTCGCCGGCATCCAACCACTGTGCCGAACGTCGTCGATTGTTATAGAGGATCCACTTCTCATCACACGTAACAATTCGCTTGAGAAATGGGCAGTTTCTGTTGCGCAGCAAGAGCGTAGAAGACACCTCAAAACGACAATTTTTTCGATTATCGTTCAATTCGTGCAGCACCCATTTATCCAGCTTTTTTGACTTCCCTATTTGCTTCAAATGGCGAACGACTGTTGAATGATCGACCTCGAGTTCATCAGCAAGTTATCGCGTGGTTTTGCGAGGATTGGCTTTAATTAATTTCAGATCTTCATTATCAACCGCAGTCAGCCGGCCTTGACCGTCTTCATCTTCGAGGCTCCCGTCACTATTGCGAAATTTCTTGAACAACCTTTGTGCCGTACGTTTGTTAGTGGTTCCTGGGCCAAACACATCATTGATGTCCCGAGCTGTCTTGGCAGGTTTTCGGCCTAGTTTGAACTGGAACAAGAATATCGTGCGGATTTCAATTTTGGTCATGCTGTCGAAAAGCCTGCAAAAACAATAAATGAAGAGATTAAAAATGGAAACAAATAACACGATTCGATAGAGCGAAAAACGCGCGTTAAATGACTAAAAAACGCTATATTTATCAATAAATTAATTCAGAAAACATATATAAATATAACATATGTGAGATAACGCCATTGTTTTTGCACCGACCTAATATATATATATATATATATATATATATATATATATATATATATATATATATATATATATATATATATATTACGTAAACAATATTATAGTCTTACGTAAATCAACCAAGGTTTAAATGCTATAGCATTTTATCAAAGATTAAATAAAAACAAAATTAAAAGTGAAAATTTAGAATCTCGCATTGGAAAAATCACCAGCGGAAGCCAGATTTTAAGAGAGAAGGTGGAGAAAAAAAAGTTATAAGAAATAGAAGGTCTAAAAACGACCAAAGTTTGTGTTAACTATACGCTGACCCATCAACTTATGAACCCCAGCGTCCTCGCATATCTCTAGTCGGGCGGCCATTAATTCAACGCCTGTTAGACCGAACAAGCATCGGGAGGGGGGGGGGTAAAAATTAACAAATCAGCAGATTAATAAAATGAGAGATAAATAAATATATTTCTATGAAAGAACGCTGTGGAAGTCTTAAGCAATTAATTAAGCAATTAACCCACAATTATTAAAATCGTCGTCAGATATTTTGATCATACGGATTAAATATATATTAAACAGTATTAATAAATATCTTAACACCATAGAAGTTTTAGTCAATCTATTACAAGTAATAGATCGAGTAAAACCCGGTTCACAGACTCAGACTAGAATCTGCAAGCAGTCGCTATATCCACTCGATCACCGGAAACTATCACGTGATTAAGGAAAATTAAGATCTATATGTACCTAGAATCGGGCACAGTCAGAAGACTAGTCGAGAGTGCTCGACGAACGTATTCGGAACTTCGCTTTTGAGCTGATGACAGTCTATTCTTATACATCTCCGAGAGTGCTCGACTTTTAATTTCTTAAAGAAGCTTATTATAATATTTTATGAATAAATATTAAATTATTTATACCTACAGAATAAGCGTGTCAAGCTTATTGCTCTGATCAGTGCAGGAGAGTAACAATTTTTGACGGTCGGGCGGTGCGAACCCGCTTCACAGAGTCAGCCTAGATTCTGCAAGCAGTCGCCAAATACTGATGCGTGGTGGTGGTTGAAGCATAAAATTATGTATTTTTTAATAATTATTTATTATGATAATTCAATATTTCAATCGCCCTGCATTCTTGATATATTATTTTTGGGAGGTTCTTTTTTTTTTAATGTCGGCTAAATCTTGCTTAAATGTGTTTAGAGGGTGTTTTTAAGGGTGTAGTGATTTATTTTATATTAATATTTGATTATTTACCTATAATAGTTGAATATAAGGTATCTGTTATGTTTTGCTATGTTAGGGGAATTGTGTGTGTGTCTATTTTATGTTAAATATACTTTTTCGAGGGTGTATTTAAACGAGGCGCCCTTACTTATTTATTCTTTGTTTATATTGGTACGTGTAATTATCGGATTTACAGAGTGTGCATATTTGTTAGAGTCCATTTCCGGTTACAGTTTTGTAAAGTGGTATCTAATTTTGTCTAGTAAATAAAACTGTTTTTTTTCTGCGCGTTTTTTTTTAATTATTTAATTATTTTTTTTGTTTGCGAGTCTGTTAGTAACCATTTTACATATTAATATTTTTGAAAAAAATAATGATGTGCTATTTTTTATTATTATTATTTGATTTTTTGTTTTCTTTGTAGGTTTTTTAGAGGTTTTTAGCTGTTATGTATTGCGTTGGATTAATCTGACCTTATAAATAAAGAAAGCTTATTTTGCTAATGATACCGTATGTTTTGGTGTTTATGTTATGTCTGTTATTCTCTGTGTGATTATATTATTTTTTAAACATGTCATGGTATTGGTTTCTATATTATGTGTCATGCGCAGTTCATGTTGTTTACTGTGGTTAAATTATAGATTACAATTATAGTAGGTTTTGAACTAGTGATTTCGTTGTTATAGGTTATGGAAAGAAGTAAGATTTTTGTTAACCTAGGTCTGTGTTACGTCCTATGACGTGTGTGTTGAATTTGAGTATCCATTTGATTTCGTTTTGTTTGTGTATTTTGTTGCGCATTCATATATATATATATATATATATATATATATATATATATATATATATATATGATGGACTCGGCCGCGCATGTAATTGTAATTGCAAGGGTTCCACAATCCCCAACAATACCTCTCCTGAGTCGACACTGCTTGATTCCAATGGCAAGTAGTTCAAGACGACTGGAAACAATGCCGAGATAAGAAGAGAGCACATACAGCACCTGGTATTCCCAAATGGTCACCCATTTAGTACTGGCCAGGCTCGACGTCGCTTAACTTCGGGTATCTAACGGGAACCGGTGTGTCAACATGATTGTGCCGTGTGTGTATATGTGTATGTATGTGTACATATATATATATATATATTTATATATATATATATATATATATATATATATATATATATATATATATATATATATATATATTAGTAAAAAGAGACAAAATATAAAAGGTTTACTAAAACGGAAGAATTCTTTTGTGTGTTAACAAATATATATATATATATATATATATATATATATATATATATATATATATATATTAGTAAAAAGAGACAAAATATAAAAGGTTTACTAAAACGGAAGAATTCTTTTGTGTGTTAACAAATATATATATATATATATATATATATATATATATATATATGTGTGTGTGTGTATTTGTTAAACACAAAAGAATTCTTCCGTATTAGTAATTTTTTTATATTTTGTCTTTTTTTCTAATAATCTTTTTAGTTTCAAAATCAAAACGATTAATAAATGTTCAACATGTATCACACGTACTTTCCATTTTTGGGGGAATCATCTTTAGTTTACGAAAATAATGAATAAAAAACTGGAGAAAATATATATATGTATATATACATATATATGTATGTGTGTGTGTTTGTGTGTGTGTGTGTCGATGCAACATTTTTTTCTTTTAGATATATTTCGTTAAATATCACAGACAGTTTATGTCTGATTATTCTTTATTTGATCCGTTAGTTCCTTTACTAGTTTGCGGGGTTCAAGCTGAAATTGACCGATGTATCTGCAGTATCTGTTTTGAGCCCAAGTACTTCCATAGCCAGCCTGATTCATCTTCAGGGATGGTTATCAGGTAAAGAACGTGTATTCTTATACAGGGTGGGCAAAAATAAGGGTCCTATTTTTTAAAATTCATAACTTTTTTATTTATTGATTTTTTTAAATTTTTTTTTTTAGAATAAGTAAAGGACCCCTTCCGAAGCAAGCATGAGCCGTATTAGCCCTAAGGAACGTACCCTCATTTAGAAAACATTATTTTTGCTTAAAAACTCAAAACAGTGTAAAAAACAATACTTTAGTTTTTGTAAGTTTTAAGAAGTGTTTTTCGGCTAAAATTTGTTTTGTTTATTTCAAAAAATCTCGGAAGGGTCAGTCTACACACACATAAAGTTTGGTGAGTTTAACTTTTATTTTGTGGAAGTTATTCAAATTCAAGTTATTCAAATTTAAAGATAGGACCCTTATTTTGGCCCACCCTGTATATTTATTAGTAGTTTTGGGCGGTAACTTTGTGATGGTTATAGAATTAATAAGGTATTAGTATCATAGAAATGTTAGTATGCTATCACTATTATAGAAGTTAATTTCGTTGATGGATGGCTTTTTTTGTTTTGATGTGCAGAGCTTCTAATATATATAGTTTTTGTTCGTTAATTGTGGGTTCTAATATAGTAGTGTTATCTACAGGGAGTTTTCGGAATTGAGAGTGGAGGCTTGAATGTTGAGTTGTTGGGTGTTGGGCTATAGCGCTGGTGTCGGCTAAGTGCATAGTTAACCGTCGAAAAAATGTCTTAAATTTAAGGGTTGAAATTGAGGGAATCTTGCTTAAGTCGTGTTTAATGATTATGGATTAAATTCAATACAAATTTGAAATATTTGAATTTTCAAATGGGAGTTTGTTCTCATATTATGTCCTCTAAAACCCTTTTAAAATACGCTAAAGAAACTGAAATTTGAGAAATATTTATTCATTGTTGTCTAATACATATTGTTAATTTTTTATAAAAATCATAGGTATCCGAATTTTTTCGCAAGGCTCCCATCCCCTTTTAGCTCCCTTTGCATAAAACTAAATTAAACAAAACAATATCCACATTACGACCCCGGCGCCTAGAAGCCGTGGACCAAAATTCATAATGATCAGTTAATTGATTTAGGATTGAATCTTGTACCTAGAAATATATAAACATATACACATACCTAAGTTTATATAAATAGAGATAGGCGTTTAATGAATAGTTTTATGTCAGATCATTTGATGGTTTATAGTTTTATTGACTTTATGCCATTGTTTTTTAACACAGTTCACCCCAAACAAGGCAGGCCGCCACTGTAGACGTAAGGGGCTACTAAGAATAAGAGAGAGAGTTTGTTTTTGTTTTTTTGTTATGTTTTTTTTAGGGGGGGGGGGCAACCTAAATTGGGAGCTGCGCAGCGAGACGTCTGATTACATTAGTTTTAAATTTTTGCATGTCAGTACCGTCAGGAATAATGGGAGTAGGGAGGGAGTTCCAGAGTACAGCAGCACGAGTAAAGAAGCTTTTGGAGTAGAAAGCTCTTCGGCATCTGGGGACCTCCACAGTAAATGGATGGGATTTGGCAGATTGTCGGGTTGGTCTAGTGAATTTACGTCGTGGGGGTACCAGAGCAGCAAGTGTGTGTTTTGTTTGCAGAGTCCAGTTGCGGCTGCTTGTGGCTGTTTGTATATAGTTAAGCAAAGTAGCTCGGTGTTTCCATAGCTACTCAACTTGGCCTTTTGGCTAAGATCAAAGTGTAGTATCTGTTCCGATGGATACTGCACCCCATAGACTGGTATTGTCTTGTCCTTCGGGGCTTGATTTACGCCGGTCTATGGGTATGTCCTGTGCAGTTCTAGGAGGTCCACCCCCCAGGCTTCGCCTCCCCGCTTTGGGGAGGAGTAAGTTTATTGCTTACTGTCTGAGGCGCCCCTACCGGAGAATGCTGACGGGGCTGCCAAGGCAATTTTTAAACCCCACTTTCCCAACCCGACCTTGGGTCATATCTTGCTTGTGAGAGTAAGATAAAAACTGGCCTTGTGCCTAACTCCTGGAGAGGAGTAAATCAATACTCATTAAGTTATACAATACAGTTTCAGCTGCGGTTTTGATACAGGACACTTCTGAGCTTCTATTACAATAATTGGTGTTTCACGTGTTACTCACACACATGTTACGTGTTAACTAAAGTGGCTCGATTAGTATTATTTACTCCTCCCCATGAGTTAGGCACAAGGCCAGTTTTATCTTACTCCCACAAGTAAGATGTGACCCAAGGTCGGGTCGAGAAAGTGGGGTTAGAAAAGCCAGCGCTCAAGAGGTGAGCACTCTGGCCATTTAAAAATTGCCTGGGCAGCCCGTCGGCATTCCCCGGTAGGGGCGCCTCAGACAGTAAGCAATAAACTTACTCCTCCCCAAAGAGGGGAGGCAACGCCTGGGAGGGTGGACCTCCTAGAACTGCACAGGACAATCCCATAGACCGGCGTAAATCAAGCCCCGAAGGCCAAGACAATACCGGTCTATAGGGTGCAGTATCCATCGGAACAGATACTACACTTTGATCTTAGCCAAAAGGCCAAGTTCGATTAGTATTATTTACTCCTCTCCAGGAGTTAGGCACAAGGCCAGTTTTACCCTACTCCCACAAGTAAGATGTGACCCAAGGTCGGGTCGGAAAGTGGGGGTTGAAAAGCCAGCGCCCGAGAGGTGAGCACTCTGACCATCAAAAATTGCCTGGGCAGCCCCGTCGGCATTCCCCGGTAGGGGCGCCTCAGGCAGTAAGCAATAAACTTACTCCTCCCCAAAGAGGGGAGGCGAAGCCTGGGAGGGTGGACCTCCTAGAACTGCACAGGACAGACCCATAGACCGGGGTAAATCAAGCCCCGAAGGCCAAGACAATACCAGTCTATGGGGTGTAGTATCCATCGGAACAGATACTACACTTTGATCTTAGCCAAAAGGCCAAGTTCGATTAGTATTATTTACTCCTCTCCAGGAGTTAGGCACAAGGCCAGTTTTACCCTACTCCCACAAGTAAGATGTGACCCAAGGTCGGGTCGGAAAGTGGGGGTTGAAAAGCCAGCGCCCGAGAGGTGAGCACTCTGACCATCAAAAATTGCCTGGGCAGCCCCGTCGGCATTCCCCGGTAGGGGCGCCTCAGGCAGTAAGCAATAAACTTACTCCTCCCCAAAGAGGGGAGGCGAAGCCTGGGAGGGTGGACCTCCTAGAACTGCACAGGACAGACCCATAGACCGGGGTAAATCAAGCCCCGAAGGCCAAGACAATACCAGTCTATGGGGTGTAGTATCCATCGGAACAGATACTACACTTTGATCTTAGCCAAAAGGCCAAGTTCGATTAGCATTATTTACTCCTCTCCAGGAGTTAGGCACAAGGCCAGTTTTACCCTACTCCCACAAGTAAGATGTGACCCAAGGTCGGGTCGGAAAGTGGGGGTTGAAAAGCCAGCGCCCGAGAGGTGAGCACTCTGACCATCAAAAATTGCCTGGGCAGCCCCGTCGGCATTCCCCGGTAGGGGCGCCTCAGGCAGTAAGCAATAAACTTACTCCTCCCCAAAGAGGGGAGGCGAAGCCTGGGAGGGTGGACCTCCTAGAACTGCACAGGACAGACCCATAGACCGGGGTAAATCAAGCCCCGAAGGCCAAGACAATACCAGTCTATGGGGTGTAGTATCCATCGGAACAGATACTACACTTTGATCTTAGCCAAAAGGCCAAGTTCGATTAGTATTATTTACTCCTCTCCAGGAGTTAGGCACAAGGCCAGTTTTACCCTACTCCCACAAGTAAGATGTGACCCAAGGTCGGGTCGGAAAGTGGGGGTTGAAAAGCCAGCGCCCGAGAGGTGAGCACTCTGACCATCAAAAATTGCCTGGGCAGCCCCGTCGGCATTCCCCGGTAGGGGCGCCTCAAGCAGTAAGCAATAAACTTACTCCTCCCCAAAGAGGGGAGGCAAAGCCTGGGTGGGTGGACCTCCTAGAACTGCACAGGACAATCCCATAGACCGGCGTAAATCAAGCCCCGAAGGCCAAGAAAATACCAGTTTATGGGGTGCAGTATCCATCGGAACAGATACTACACTTTGATCTTAGCCAAAAGGCCAAGTTCGATTAGTATTATTTACTCCTCTCCAGGAGTTAGGCACAAGGCCAGTTTTATCCTACTCCCACAAGTAAGATGTGACCCAAGGTCGGGTCGGAAAGTGGGGGTTGAAAAGCCAGCGCCCGAGAGGTGAGCACTCTGACCATCAAAAATTGCCTGGGCAGCCCCGTCGGCATTCCCCGGTAGGGGCGCCTCAAGCAGTAAGCAATTAACTTACTCCTCCCCAAAGAGGGGAGGCAAAGCCTGGGAGGGTGGACCTCCTAGAACTGCACAGGACAATCCCATAGACCGGCGTAAATCAAGCCCCGAAGGCCAAGAAAATACCAGTTTATGGGGTGCAGTATCCATCGGAACAGATACTACACTTTGATCTTAGCCAAAAGGCCAAGTTCGATTAGTCATAACATTACCAGGATTATACGTTATACCCTCACGGTGTTACCAGACCTCAGATTGGAGTTGGGTCGCAAATATAAGCACAGCTTTCGCAAATTACACTCAATCGACCAAATCCTTTCATTTCACGTCTCCTATAGTTGAGGGCTTCTGATACTATTTAACTTTTCAGATTCTCAAAATTTAATGTCAAGTAAGTTTATCAAAACGTTATCGGGTTTCTCTTTTTTGTTTTCTTTCTTTATCTATTTTTTAGTATACTTTTTAATATACTCGCATATATATATAACTGTAATAAATATTTTAAAACGGCTTATTCTAACATTTTACTGCAGCTCCGCAGAAAATTCGATCGTCAGAAATGTATTTAGAAGCAAAACATGGACTATACTGTCAGAGCATTAGAGGAATCTCAATGTCTTTGAAACGAAACGTTTAAGATCTATCGTTTGAGTAACTTTGCGAGATAGACGAACAAATGCAGATATCAGAAAGGGGCTCCCTCTACCATGCTAGTAAACTTCTCACACCTGACATTACTCTGTATCTCTACAAAGCCACCACGCATGGAGTATTGTTGCCACATCTGGGCGGGTGCATCATCCACTAATCTCTCCCCCCTTGACAAGGTCCAAAAAAGAGTCGCCAACCTAATAGGTCTCTCACTGTCAACCAAGCTCCAGTCCCTGTCCCATCGCCGCAATGTAGCATCCTTGTGCTTGTTTTACAAATACTTCAATGGATTATGCTCCGATGAATTGGCTACTCTGGTGCCCCCTCGACGTAAATTCACTAGACTAACTCGACAATCAACTGTGGAGCCCCCATATGCCGGAGAGCTTTCTACTCAAATAGCTTATTTCCTCGTGCTACTGGCCTCTGGAACTCCCTCCCTGCCACTGTTTCCCCGACAGTACCGACATGCAGAGGTTTAAAACTAATGTAAACAGACATCTCGCTGCGCTGATTCGAATTAAGGTTGACCCCCCACCCACCCACCTTCTCCCTTTTTTTTCTCAGTCGCCCCTTACGTCTACAGTGGCGTCCTGCCTTGTTTGGGGTGAACTATGTTAAAAAAAAAAAATAACAGATTCAGCAACTTCATTCGAAAAAAAAAGAGATTAACGCTATTTGGACACACAAGCTATGTAAATAAATCATATAAAGAAGATTTCATTGAAGATTAACAGGACCACCATCAAAAAGATCGGCTGATCAGATAAGGGTTGAGAGTGGCATGCCGCTTCTGACAGCTGAAAGACTGATCCAAGATCGTGATAAGTAGCAGTATTTGGTTTTCAAGCATGTCGCGAAGCTCTCTGGAGCATCCACATAGGTTGACTTTGTGCAAAGACTAATGAATAGAGGTTTAGATATTCGTAAAAATTGCATATTTTTACCATTTCTAAATACATGGATGAGAAGGGGGCAGACATTTTAGAAGTTCATGGTAAATCCATGTAAATGATTATTTAAAAAATGAGAGGAATTGTTCTTAGATATTTTTGAGAGATTGCAATCTTTGACAATTTAGTGAGACCCCCTCCCCCCCACACACACACATACACCTTTGAATATGATTTTTTTATGGAAATGACTCCAGATAAGACATGAAGCCACTTGATGTAAGGAGCTAAAAAAAAAAAAACTTACTACTTCAAAGTCAAAAACTAGCCAACGATAAGTGTTAGATTGATAGATTTCGACCCAGAAAACAGCAATTACTCCCCCTTTGTCAGAAACGTCGCTCATGGAATGTGAAGACTAAAGGACAAACTAATGGAGACGAGAATCACTTTCTACTCTCGATGCCGTTCGCGCCTCGGCGTGGCTGCGCTTACTACGTCCAGTCACACTGATGAAGCCGTTTTGAAATGCTGTTGAATGATTTTATGTTTTTAATCACATGGAAACGTCCTCTTAAATAAATTCACCAATTTTATTTTGCATTTATCAATCATCCGCCTGAAGACGACCAATGATGGTCGAAAACGTTTGCGTTAAATATGGAGATTTCTTACACTCCATTATTAAAAGCACAAGATCTATCGTCTGACGAATAGAAAGATTGGATCAAAAAAGGAACAAACAGAAGTTGGCACTCCTGTTCACCCAGATATGTATAAAAAAAGGAATGTTGCCTAACTATACAATATATATATATATATATATATATATATATATATATATATATATATATATATATATATATATATATATATATATATATATATAAATGACGCTGATTATCAGAAGTGTCTTCGACTGACATCAATGGAGAGACACTTCTGATGAACAGTGATACCGTGAAACTGCAGCGAAGTGTTAAAACTAAATACATTTATTATTGGTATAGCTATATCTCAAAGGGCATCGGACCTTTTACTGTTAAAGATCTCATGTATACGTGTGTGTGGGTGTGTGTGCGCGTGTGTGTGTGTGTGTGTGTGTGTGTGTGTGTGTGTGTGTGTGTGTGTGTGTGTGTGTGTGTGTGTGTGTTACAAGAATACTCATCTCAGAACGGGTAAACTTAAGTTTCCGAACATAACACTTTTTCATCATTATTATGTTCTTTTACGAAGATTAAAATCAAGATATAATCATGCTAAACCTTATGTCTAGAATTCTTTTTTCTAATTTTCATAAAAATCAATTGCATAATTTTGATTGTAGAAAATGTCTATCATGGGTCTATATCTCGAACAGAGCGTTATTTTAACGTTAAAATATTCATTTCTTAAGCATTTCGTACCATTTTACAGTACGATGTAGTTACGGTATATTGGTACTGATATTGATGAGAATTTATGACAAATCTTCAGAAACTGCGATCCGAATGATGTCCAGCCCCTCGACGCATGTACACCGCGAATCGGGCATATTTCCAGACAGACATTGCTTGAAGCGACATCGGCGGTTGAGGAGAACGCGAAAAAAAAAACCATGTATTTTATTTCAGCTGATTAGTGAACACTCGGGACGTAACGGCATTATATTTATTTTTTTATTTTTTAAAATTTTTCATTACTTGTTTCATCTCCCTTTCAATTTACTCCTCTTTGTCTTTCATATTCGTCTTCTTCGCCTACCTTTTTATCATTTCCTTTTGCCTGGTTCTGCCATTGTTATAATTTATGTTTCCCTCAACGGCAACGCAAATCAAGCTGAAGTAATAATGTCGTCCCCCACCAAAAACAAAAAAAAATGTTTGCAAGTTTTACCAAAGAAAAACGAGCGCTGATTGACAAGGGCCGCTTCGTCGGTAATGGCGCGTTCGGTATTCATAGCACACGTCAGATTATGACTGAGAAAAGAAAAATTCAATTAAAGCTGAAGGCGATGTACATTATTTCCAAAAATAAACTTAACAGAAAGAATATCAGCGAAAACATGCAAACATACATATATTTTAATATATATATATATATATATATATATATATATATGTGTGTGTGTGTGTGTATACGACATATATATGTAATATTTGTTCGGTTTATTATCTATGTACGTTACGTTTCGTCCTTTATAATCGGGACTCATCAGCATAGAGATATGACTGTTCACTACCGGTCATGCGATTCGAAACCCCAGATTCCTAGTATTTTGCAACTCAAATCCCGACGCCCTGAACCACTCGACCATGTTGAACAGCAAATAAACAGTGATGATTTTAACACTTTATCTGGCGGCTTGGCGTCATAAGAGCGTTCTACTTAATGAAAGGAACGATGCATATATATATATATATATATATATATATATATATATATATATATATATATACACACACACATATATATATATATATATATATATATATATATATATATCGTAACAAATATAAGAACAGAATACGTATGTTTCATTTATAAGTATGCATTTATGCGTTTGTTACAGGTACCAAGGTTTTGTCCACCTGCAATTTTGAAAAAAAATCCAGTTTCAAATTACCTCGTTTAGATGTCCGATTTGGAAATCTTATTTAATTCTGATTCGGTTCGTAGTAATTTTTCCAAGTCTGACATTGAAGCAAAGCTGTCATTTTAAAACAGATATTTTTCAAAGGTTCGGTGACCCGATAGACGATAGATTGCCCGCTGTATTTAGGCACAAATAGAACTTTAATTCTCCTGTATTATGTAACAATTCCCGATGGTCTTGGGATAGAGTGAAAGCGTGCGGAGTCTTAGTTAACTCTGTGAACTGGTTTGCTCCCTGTGACCGTCTGGAATTGTCACTTCCTATACTGATGAGAGCGAAAGCTTGAAACGCCGACGTATGTAGGTAAAATTAATTGAATATTCATTCATAAATATTGTTATAAAGTCTCTTCAAGAAATGAAAGTTGAGCTCTATTCGGAGATATTAAAAACAAACTGTCGCTTAGCTATAAGCAAGCTTCTGGTAACGTTCGTTGAACCCTCTAGATTGTCTGCTGTTTACTGCCCGCTGTATTTAAGCAGAAATAAAACTTAATTTATTTTGTATCACGTGACAATTCCCGATGGCATTGGGAATAGAGCGAAAGCGTACAGAGTTTTCGTTGATTCTGTGAACCGGGTTCGCGCCCTGTGACCATCTGAAATTGTCACTTCCTACAGTGATGAGAGCGGTAGCTTGAAACGCCGGCGTATGTAGGTAAAAAATAATTTAATATTTATTTACAAATATTGCTATATATATATATATATATATATATATATATATATATATATATATATAATCGGGGCTCATTGAGCTTGTTTTTATTAGTCTTATTCCGGACTTTACTGAATTTTCTCAGTGAAACATCAACATCTTTATATATATATATATATATATATATATATATATATATATATATATATATACTGGTGATACCAGATCAGGCTGCCCTGTGGCTCCCTGAGACGAAATTCACCTACATTGACGTTTTTTTTTTTTTTTTTTGTAAAACTTAATTATGTTCTACAAAACCAAAAACAAAAACAACAGCCCCTCTCCCTTTCTCCCTCCCCTTTTTTATTTTATTTTTCCTACCCTACTCCCGGTCCTGGATATGACCTTAAACTACATCCGATGGTGAGATCCGGCTTACGGACTTTGGGGAATGTGGAGTCTCCTCTTAATTACCATTGCTCCCAGGTCCACCCTGACCCGGAGTGGTAGTACCTGTTAGGGTCCCAACTATGGGTTAAATAGAAACAGATATTAAAAGGGGAAAGAAACAAAAAAGAGAAGAAAACAAGACCAGATTCGGTATTAAATAACCCAAAAAGGGTTGATATGCCGTAAAACAAAACTACCAAACCAAACTACCTATATATATATATATATATATATATATATATATATATATATATATATAAAGGTTTTAATGTTTCACTGAGAAAATTCAGTAAAGTCCGGAATAAGATCAATAAAAACAAGCTCAATGAGCCCCGATTATAGAAAACAGAGCATTTATACGTATATTTGGAAAGTTTACCAATATGTTTTTCCGTTCTCCCAGAGAGGATTCATCACAACGAAACATCTTTTATTTTATTATTTATTTATTTTGTAAATGGGAACTTTAACTTTACAAAATAAATAAATAAATAATAAAATAAACGATTTTTTCATTGTGATGAATCCCTTCTGGAAGAACGGGAAAAATATATTGGTAAACACTCTAAATATATATATATATATATATATATATATATATATATATATATATATATATATATATATATATATATATATATATATTGTTGAATATAATAGACAACTCGTGTTGAGATATCCTTTGGTAGATCCTTTCAATAGTCCGAATTAGGATCTTAGTTTCGGAAGGGAATTGGCTGATGAATTTGCCATAATTTGCATCTGTCTTCCAAGTACTTTCGGACCCATCTGGGTCAATCTTCAGGGGGAATGAGGCTAATCAGTCTAGACCATGTGTAGTATTTATAGAAGGTGTTTTGGCGGGAATTATGTACTAAGTACGAAACATAAAAATTTTAGAATATTATTACATATATTATAGTTAATTCTATAAATGCAAATTATGGCAAATTCATCAGCCAATTCCCATCCGAAACTAAGACCCTAATGCGGACTATTGAAAGGATCTACCAAAGGATATCTAGACACGAGTTGTCTATCATATTCAACAATACTTGCCTGAAAGAGAAAATGCTGCCTATATATATATATATATATATATATATATATATATATATATATATATGAACCCAGCATATACATGTATGGTAGAAATTTATAGGTTGTGAACAAGTATTCTAAGCATATTGTGCAGTCAAGGCGATTAAATCTTTCTTCAAATAATAAATGCAAGTAATACATTTGGAAAGTTAAACTGGTTTCTTTGGGGTCGGCATGTTATTTCAATTAAGACAAAAATGATATTATACAAAGCATTTTTTTAATCCTTACTTTGTGTATAGTGGAGGTGATCATCTGAGCGTTGGTGGTGAAAGGAGAGAAGCTTGGTTTTAGATGTATTGAAAGTAACCAGACACCTTTTCCCCATTGCACCATGTGCTCCAGGTTGAAAGAGAGAAAATCAGAAAGATATTGATCATTAATGCTCTTCGAAGTGTTGCCATAGATGGTTTTGTTAGGATTCTAGGCATAACTTTCAATATCATTATATCTTAAAAGAGTCTTAAGAAGAAATTGAATTTTAGTAAATCTTGCTTTTTTAGGCCCTCCGTTCAGTCTAGAGAGACTATGGATACCCTATAAGGGGCTGGCTGCGCGTGTAATTATGAAGCAAGGGTTGCGCAATCCCTAACAACACCTCTCCTGAGTCAGCACTGCTTGGCAAGCAGTTCAAGACGACTGGAAACACTGCCGAGATAAACAGAGAGCACATACAGCACCTGGTAGTCCCAAATCGTCACCCATTTAATACTGGCCAGGCTCAACGTCGCTTAACTTCGGTGATCTAACGGGAACCGGTGTGTCAACGTGATTTGTACCGTATAAATCTTGCTTAATAAGTGTATAATGATTATGAATCAAAATCAATGCAAATCTGAAATATTTTAATTTTTTCAAATGTGATATTGTGTCGATATTATGCCCATATAACCATTTAAAATGCACCAAAGAAACTGGAATTTGGGGAATATTTATTAGTTTATGTCTAATACCTATTATTAAAATTTCACATTAAAATAAAACGTATCTGAATTTTCATGAAGGCTTTCAACCCCTTTTTGCCCCCTAACTAAATTAGAAAGGAAAGAGGCTTGGTTTTAGACATATTAAAAGTAATAAACCACCTATTTCCTAATTGCATGACGTGCTACAGGTCGGAAGAGAGAGAATCAGAAAGGTTTTGATCATTAATGCTCTTCGAAGTGTTGCCATAGATTGTTTTGTCATCTGCATAAATGTCAGCGAATGAACATAAAATATGATTTGGGAGATCATTGATGAAGATTAGGAAGAGGGTTGGGCCTAAAATGGATCCTTGAGGCGCGCCGCTGTTTATACTATGTCCTTCAGACTTTTGCCCATCAACGACTACTTTGATAAAACTATCAGAGAGAAGGATTTGATGTTTGCGAAGACATTTCCAGATATTCAATAGCTAGCAAGCACCCTCCCCCTATCAGGGCCTTTTGATATATCAAGAGCTATTTGCTCTAGAAACGAAGCCATCAAATATTTTCTAAATTGTTGAGATAAAAAAGAAAATAGAAAGCAAAAATTAAAAATGAATCAAAGAATCATTAGAATTTATGGGACATATTGGGGTCAAATCTCAAGAATTGGGAAATAATGCCAGATCCCTGGAAAAGCTGATGAAAAACGAAAACGTTGTGATCTTTCCACGTTTGTTGATATCAAGATTTGCCGCTCAGATGGCGCGCACACAAAAAAAAAACGACACATATATATATATACAGGGTGATTCATAAGTGACTTCACTTAGCTATTTAAAATGATTACCATATGAAGCACAAACATACTATGAACTTTTGATAATTGTTATCTTACTCTCTAATTACTGCTATGTGTTATTTTAAATTTATTCTATATATATTTATTTCATAATCAATCAAATATGCTACAAAGAGTCGTAAATTCCTTGCAAAAAAGAATGGAGCTATGCATGCAGAACGAAGGTGGAAATTTTGAAATTTAGCTGTACTTTTAAACTCCCATAAATTAATTTGTTGAATAAACTTTCTGTTTTATATTACCGTATTTTTTAACTTTAGAATTTCAAAAATAAATAGCTAAGTGACTTATGAATCACCCTGTATATATATATATATATATATATATATATATATATATATATATATATATATATATATATATATATATATATATATATATATATATATATATATATATATATATATATATAATAAACTTGTTACAAATATCCAGGGGGTATGAATCCGAAGGAAGTTGAAACCGGGTTTATGAGAGTGCTCAATGAAAATTCAGAATGGAATAAAATCAAAAAAAAAAATATATATATATGTGTGTGTGTGTGTGTGTGTGTGTGTGTGTGTGTGTGTGTGTGTGTGTGTGTGTGCCAAGTATTGTTCAATATAATAGTTTATGAGTTTAAATGTCCTTTGACTACCACGATTGACGATGCATTTGTCTGATACTAGCGCCATAGCCAAACACTTAACTGACGACCATTCCTGCCCCCGATCGGAATTCAGAAAACTCTTAGTAGAAAATACCAAAAGCTTAGAATATAGTACTAACAAAGAAAAACTCCATATATTAGAAGCCCTATATATAAAAACTAAAAAAACCTAATTAATAGAATTAACTTTAATATCAGTAATAATATTCTAAAATGTCTATAGCTCTAATATAGTTTCGTACTTAGTACATAATTCCCGCCAAAACCTTCTATAATACTAACACATGGTCTGTACCTGATTAACCTCATTCCTCTGAAGATGGACCCGGATGGGTCTGAAAGTACTTGGGAGACAAATCCAAACTCTCTCTCAATCGTTTTCTCAAACTTGAACAATGTTTCCCCTCATATCTCATTCGATGTTCTTAGTTTTTAATTTATCATTCTGACGTTTCCTCTTAGAGGGTCAGACGATAAGGCCTTAAGGCAAATTTTAGCAATTTTCTTTTTCTTTCCACCCGCCCGTTTCATTTATTAAAAATGTTTCCTCTGAAATATATTCTATGATTTTGTTGTACGCGAAATTTACTTACATATATATATATATATATATATATATATATATATATATATATATATATATATATATATATATATATATATATATATATATGTGTGTGTGTGTGTGTGTGTGTGTGTGTGTTCTTTATTTTAACACTTTACTGAAGCTTCATGGCTCATAGAATGATCAGAAGCGTATTAATAAAAACCCGAACGTCCTTATACATTAAAATCCCAAATATAAATTTATCCAAAAGGATATCGAGACCTTTGCGTGCGGTAAGTTTTTTGTCTTCATTCGACTTTATTCCGATTTGTTCTTTAGGCCAAATCGTTACAATGAAAAGGAGAATGACAAAAAACTTCAGAAGTACAAGAATCCGGATAAACACGTGATTAGCAATTGGTTTTGATCATCTTAGAAGCGTTTTTTTCATTTGTGTTTTCATTTTTTATATTATCTTTTTATTAATTGGAAATATTTTATATATATATATATATATATATATATATATATATATATATATATATATATATAGTAAGCTATGAAAATATATTTATGGCAATTAAGCCACACAGAGGCTCTCGCGTTTCATCCCTGGGGGAATCTTCAGGCTTTTTTTTTTAGTTTTGCCGGGTGTTTTTATATACACGGCTAGCTAGTCAACTTATCAGATTCTTTGTTGTTCTCTTAGCCAATCATTAGGCTTCCCACGAAAAAAGGTCCGGTTAGTTTTATTTCATATATCCTGTTCTATTGTTCTGTTTACTATAGAGTGGCCTGGTTTTATATAAAAACACCCGGCAAAACTAACTCCATGCATTTTAGCCTGAAGATCCCCCCGGGGATGAAACGCGGGAGCCTCTGTGTAGCTTAATTGTCATAGCTTACTACCTAGCTCTACTTACGTATCGAGCACTGTTGAAGTAAATACTGAAAATTGATACATAAAAAATTATATCTCCTTATAAAATTTTATGTGGATACATGAAATAGTAATATATATATTTTCCACTTACAACCATCCACAATATCCCTGCTCACCCCCACCCTTCCACTTTTTTCACTCAGTTTCTTCAACATTTATTTTCATTCCTCGCAACTGACTTCACCAGGTCCGGACGTCGGTCCCTACTGTTTCCAGTAGTGGCTACTATTTCCTCCCTTCAACCCACCATTTCAACCCTATATGTCCACGTACTTGCATGACATTTTTCTTTATATTATCATCCTGAAGAAGTCTTACAAATAAAGACGAAACGTTGATGAACACATAAAAACTTCCTCTTTGGTTTTTCCTTTTTTTTTTTTTTTTCCCATATATATATATATATATATATATATATATATATATATATATATATATATATATATATATATATATATATATATATATGTATTCTGTGTGTGTATTTAGGCAGAATATTTTAATTTAGGGAAACATTATTAGATAACATGGAGTGTTTTTGTTTGATAAGACTTTTTTTAGTTTTTCAATTTACCGAATAGTCCATTTAATATTTCGGTCAATTTTTTTTTATTTTAATGATATTTCACCCTAAACAAGACAGGACGCCACTGTAGATGTAAGGGGTTACTGGGAATTGGGGAGTAGGTTTAGGGCATCATTCTAAGTTGGGTGCTGTGCAGCGAGATTCTGTTTACATTAGTTTTAAACATCTGCATGTCGGTACTGTCAGGGAAACAGAGAGCAGGGAGGGAGTTCCAGCAGCACGAAGGAAAAGCTATTGGAGTAGAAAGCTCTCCGACATCTGGGGACCTTCACAGTGAATGGATGGGATTTAGCTGATTGTCGAGTTGGTCTAGTGAATTTACGTCGAGGGGGCACAAGAGTAGCCAGTTCATCGGAGCATAATCCATTGAAGTATTAGCAAAACTAGCACAAGGATGCTACATTGCGGCGATGGGGCAGGTGCTGGAGCTTGGTTGACAGTGAGGGACCTTAGGTTGGCGACTCTTTTTTGGACCTTGTCAAGGAGGGAGAGACTAGTAGATGATGCACCAGCCCAGATGTGGCAACAATACTCCATGCATGGGCGGATGTTTGCTTTGTAGAGATACGGGACAATTGATTCCGTTGGTTTCTTGTTCTATTTTTTCTTTCCTTTTTCGCGAATGCTTTCGATTTGATTCAAATCATCTTTAGGCGGTGTTAGTCTTGGTGTCTTTACAAATATGTCTTTAGTGTTGAGTTTTTAAAATATTATAATGGCTAGTAATTTAGAACTTTAAAAAGAGCGTCTGTAATATTGAGATGTTATATGCTAACGTGATAACGTCCTAAGCGCGTGCAAGATTCAAAAGTATGATTGCTTGACGGCTAAGAATTTGATTACGTTCTAAGTGCGTGGTAACGTTAATTACTATGCCATTTATGTGTTCATAGCTCGACTTTACACTGTATTTACTTGGTAAATAAGGAGTCATTAGTTAATTGGTTGTTTTGCTAACACCTAAATAACATAACTGCCCTCTTCTCAATATAGACACATCCTGGTTAATAATAAATAAAATACACCACAATACCAACATAAAAAATTAAAAACTCTTGAAGCCCTCTACATAAAAACTAAATGTCCCACAATCAATAATATGAATTACGAAACTAGTCACAACATTTTAAAGTGTCTAACATAGTAATTAACGTTACCAAATTCTTAGTCGTGCACACGCTTAGGATGTTATCACGTTTGCATGTAACATCTCAATATTATAGACGCTTATTTTAAAGTTGTAAATTACTAGTCATTATAATAACAAAAAACTCAACAGTATAAACATTTGTAAAGACACCAAGACTAACACCGCCTGAAGATGATTTGACGAATAAATTCGAAAGTACTCGCGAAAAAGGAAAGAAAAATGGAATAGGAACCTACGGAAATTACATACACCAATTTCACCGAAATACTAAGTGGACTATTCGGAACATTGAAAAAATAAAAGTCTTATCCGTGTTGCTGCGGCTGCTTTTGTTGTTGTTGTTGGTTGTTGTTGTCGTAGTGGTGGTGGTGGTGATGGTGGTGGTGGTCGTCGTGGTGTATATATATATATATATATATATATGTGTGTATATATATATGTGTATGTATATATATATGTATATGTATATATATGTATATATATATATATATATATATATATATATATATATATATATATATATATATTTAAAGAATTGTGGTTACCAACGCTAGTAAAAAAAACTTTTTCAATAATTATTTATTATCTTATCATTTTAACATTTTAAGTTTTTTTAAATATAATTTCATAACGCGTTTCGAGCATTTATCGTTTATCCATTATGCTCTCTTCAGATGTAAATTCCATTTGATAAAAGTGTTTCATTTGAGAAAACATTTCATTTTTTCTTCATTTAAAAGTGTCTGTTCCATCATAATACAACACTATATATATATATATATATATATATATATATATATATATATATATATATATATATATATATACATGTATATATATATATATATACATGTATATATATATATATATATATATATATATATATATATATATATATATATATATATATATATATATATATATATATATATATATATATAGTGTTGTATTATGAAATAAATTCCAGGATGATTATGTGATTTCGTGTTACTATATTTTTACTGTGGACGAGTTGTTATAGCACTTGTCTTTGGGCTGGACGACCCGAGTTCGATCCCACTCACGGCATGCGAATTTTCGGGTCTGAAAACTCTCTCTGTCCACCCAACAGTAAATGGGTATCTGACTAAAACTCAGGGAAGGTTCAAGGCAGCGGAAGGAGAGGGATGGTCCCCGCCTTCCATATCCTTAACAAATCACCGCCGCTACGGCCATGGGCAGTGTGCAACGACACTCGTGCGCCTCCAGGCTATGCGACCTTTACCTTTTATATATATATATATATATATATATATATATATATCAAAAATATTTCTAGATTAATCGATACCGTCATTCCTAATGGAAAGGTGCCCTCAGTTGTTAATTTTTGACCGTTCTTTTTCTCCTTCCAATCAATAAAGAGGCTTCGAAAGTAAGAGATAGCCGTCCATGTGGAATTGTGTGAGGCAGGTTTTCTTACGCTAATCAAGTTGTTCCGTACTGTCCTATGAGATGTTTTGTGAGAAGCGCTAACATCAACGGACGGCGGCCAGTTTAATGACCATTAAGTTTGGCCTTTGCAGTCGCACGTGTCAGATAGCATGGTCAGATGCACGGACAAAAGACATAAAGTTGATTCGCTGACCAACAGCGTTTCTAAATTAACGTCGATGACTTCACCTTTTAGACTGTCATCTAAATAAGGACAATAAAAAATGGCGAAAAGGCGGATTGAAGTCTTGTATGAAACTGGTGGTCTTCGAGACGGCGTTTGACACACGCGGGAATAAACTTGGAGGCGAGGCATTTTCGATTCATATGTATTACTTTACTTAATGAACAAATAAACGGCGTTACCCAGGAGCAATAACTTAAAACCTTAAAATGTTGAGCAATTTCTTATTAGATTTTTCTTATCTTCTTTATTTTCCGTTGTTTCTTGTTTAGTTTTACGACATTATTTTAAAATGTAAATTTCACGAGCTTCGCTTTAATATAGTGAATTAAGAAAAAAACAAAGTTTGTTTATTTTATTTAAAAAAAGAGTAAAAATATATCTCTGATGATAGAGGATTCCTCCGAAATTAATTGGGAAAAAAGAAAAAAGAAATAAATTTGTCACGCATTGTAAAAAGAGCTTTTATCGTCATTATATTACTTTTCATTCAATGCTTATAAAAAAAGAACGAACAATATCTAATATAATTAACCTCCCGGCATGCCCTGGCATTTCCGTTCTTCTCAAAACCGCCTATTACAACTTAGCGGATAACGTCACACCAACCCAAGGACGTCTTACCTATAAACAAAAGTAAAAGTTAGTTTATTTTATAAAAAAAAAGAGTAAAAATATATCTCTGATGATGGAGGATTCCTCCGAAATTAATTGGAAAAAAATAAAAATAAATTTGTCACGCATTGTAAAAAGGGCTTTTATCGTCATTTATATATATATATATATATATATATATATATATATATATATATATATATATATATATATATACACGAGGGGCGTTTAATAAGTAATGCCCCTGACACACTTCCAGTTGTCTGATCTAGACTAAATTTTGCATGTGTAATAATTTATATCTGTATGGGTTATGTTGTAAAAATCAGCTCTGAACTATTTGTGGTTTCTAATTTACATGTGTTTGAACTAAGTCAGGTGTGAAATGGAGCCAGTTGAGTGTCGCATAGTGATCCGGTTTTTGTATTTGAAAGGACGCACACCAAAGGAGACTTTTGATAAAATTAAAGAAACTTATGGTGGTGATGCCCCATCATATGACCTTGTAAAACGCTGGCATCGTGAATTCAAACATAACCGGAAGTCTGTTGAAACAGTTCCCAGACCTGGTCGTCCCTCTTCTGCTATTGATGCGGCATCTCTCCGTCAAGTTGAGGCTGCCATTTTGGAAGATCGACGCATTACTATTCGCCAAATAGCCCAAGAGATCAAGATTAGTACACGGTCTGTGGAAACTATCATTCATTACCATTTGCATATGCATATGAGATGTGCCAAGAAGATGAGTCCAAGTTTTTCAGAAGACTGATTACACAGGATGAAAATTGGGTCCATCACTATGATCTAGAGACCAAAGCCCAGTCAATGCAGTGGAAATACTTGGACTCACCACCTCCAAAGAAGGCAAGGGTGCAGCACTCCGCTGGCAAGGTCATGCTCACAGCCTTCTCGGACCAGGGCGGAGTAGTGATGACATATTTCCTAGCAATGGGTACCAGAATTACAGAAGCCTATTACGCTTCACTTTTGATGAAATTAAGAGAAGCTATCAAAATCAAGAGGCGGGGCAAGATCAGCAAAGGTATCCTCCCTCTGCAGGACAACGCTCCGGTTCACAACTCGCATGTCGCCAGATCAGAAGCACAGGTGTGTGGATATGAAATCCACCCCAATCCCCCTTACTCTACTGACCTTGCACCCTCTGACTTTTATCTCTTCCCAGCCATTAAGTTGTTTTTGAAAGGAAAGCGTTTCCTAGATGATGCAGCCTTGATTTCTGAAGTTACGACGTGGTTGGAGGACCAACCTGGGATGTTCTACAAAAACGGTGTCCAGAGCTGCATCAAACGATGGGAGAAATGCATAACTTTGGGTGGTTTCTATGTAGAGAAAGATTAATAACTGTGCCAAGTTTCATTAATCTACTGCTATGAGAAATGGGTCAGGGGCATTACTTATTGAACGCCCCTCGTATATATATATATATATATATATATATATATATATATATATATATATATATATATATATATATATATATATATACTTAGGAAGAACCAAATTTGATCCGAGGTAAGGATCAGATATTTATTCTTCCTGGTGATATCTCAGTTTCTAACAGCTGTTGCTCGATAACATCAACATGCCAGTGTCGCAGATTTTGTACATGTTTGTATAAATAAAAATAATCATATATATATATATATATATATATATATATATATATATATATATATATATATATATATATATATATATATATATACACTATCTGTTCCTACCCGGCATAGCCCTAGAATTAAGTTAATGTTGGTTTAGTAAATCATGAGGAATACTATGGTAATTTAAAGCCAGAAAAATAGAATTTCACGATGTAATTTATTAAAATGGCTTACGTGATAGTTTTTTAAATCGATTGTTTGTGTTAAATATGATTTTTATTTTGCGAATTAATTTATTAAAATAACTTTTTTTTCTACGAAATCTAAAGGCATTCTGTCGGATTTAATGTCATCAGAGACTTTATAATATATACTTTTTGTAAATAATTGCTGTTCTAATTCGGAATTTTTTTAAATGGCTCATTTGTTGTTGTTTTTTAAACAAAATGCATTCTATTGGAATTAATTTAATCATTGAAGTATTTTTTTGTAAATAAATAATTTATTCTAAATATGATTTTTATTTTACAAACTAATTCATTAAAATGCTTACTTTTTTCCTAAGAAACCGCAATACATAAAAACCGTCGTCTACTTTTGATCGAGGACAGAAAAGATAATACAGCTTGATACCAGATCGAAAATGCGGGAACTAACAGGGCAATAATAACTAGCAGAAATCATATGCAGTTTCTACGTACTCAGAAAACCATGCTGTTCCAAATTATCGTTTGCTTTCGTAAACACTACCAGTTTTTCTAGCAACCATCGTAAGCTGCCTAGTTGCCTAGCTGCCTAGCTGCTACTGATTCGAATTGTTTATGTTAAAGCTACCCTAGATAGAGAAATGTAGTTTTTTTTTTATTAATAACGTAAGTTGAAGCTGTAAAGCTGAATAGCGAAAAACGTCTTCATGGAAGTTTTTTTTTAACTTTGATTTTTATTTCGTACTTTTTTCTATAAACAATTTTTTTAATAGGATTTTTAAAATTAATTTTACTTATTACGGTGTCGTTTAAATTATTAATTGAACTAATCTACATGTGCGTGTTGGAGGCTTGGCGCATTAGATCTAAACGTATCATGCGATTAGTTGAACACTAGTTGTTATTCAACTCTTAGCTAGATACAAATTGCTGGTTAATAACTTTCCAACAATATTAGGGTGCGCAAAACACAATAAATTCGACTGGATTTTAACTCAGCGTAGCCGTTTTCATAGTCTACGTTGATATTCATCGGGTCAATCACGCACCACTCTTTAGTTGTAGAAGATCAAAATATTTCCATGTTGGTTATAATCTGGGTAATCAATTTATATTTAAGTTTATGATAAACTTCACAGCAAACTTCCTAATATAACGATATCGGATGCGGGTGTATAAAAGTAGTTTACAACGGAAGTTTCCACGTTAGGTTAGGATGAGTAGGGAAATGGAATTTTCCATTAGAATGTAAGTTAGAGGTAAGACTGGCGTTTACCGGAAGTTGTGGCATGAGAGGAAATGCGCGGCAGAGAAGCGAGATCTATTCTGCCTCTTGGGTGTTCGGCGTCAGGACGAATGGATGTCAGTTTTCGAGGATCCTACACCATCACACCGAGTTGGCCGAGAAAATGCAGTTCAACTATGTGTAGTTGCTAAGTTGCTGTAAAAAGTACACCAAATCCCAGAGCAAATAATGGAGTTATTTATTGTTTCTTTTTCTTTATTACACTACTAGCAAGGTTACCCGGCGTTTCCCGGGGCAAAAATGTAACATATTTGTATTGAACCTTCTATCTCTCTCTACTTTCCCCTCCCCCACCCGCTCATTTTCTCCGTCTAGCCCATTCCTCTCTCTGGACATACACTTTTATAGATTACTCGAGAAATGAGTCGATGTAAGGGAAATAACTCATTACAAAAAAATCAGAGTTACTTCCCTTTATTTATTAGGAAAAAGATGAAAAACTTACACCCCCATAACAAAATCGTGGACAATTTACTCTCAAAGAATAAATATTTTTTTCTGAATTTGATATATTATTGATTCCGGGCAACGTTAATCAAGAATATACAAACCTCGTGGGTGTTTCTTTAGTAGTTCTTGACTTTTAGCTGGGCATACACACACACATACACACACACACTTCCCTATATATAGTAGACTAGCAGTACTACCCGGTGTTGCCCGGGGCCATAAAAAAATACAAAATAGAAGTTAGATAGCATCTATAACATTTTTATGTTAAAACTTCTTTATCTCTCTCTTTATCTCTCTCTCTCTCTCTCTCCTTCTATCTTTCTCCCTTTCTCTTTTAATGCTGTAATGTTTGTAAGAAGGCCTTCAGAGTACTACCAAAAGTACCGTTAAAATCAAAGTATGAAGAAAAATAATGTTGATAATGGTTATTGATACCGGACAATGCCAAATAGAAAAAATAGTCCCGGTCTAATTTCTTGCCCCCTTTCAGAATAATATGAAGATAAATTATGTTGATGAAGACAATAGTCCGAAGAGATGTAATATGTACCGGTTACCAAAAGTAATACTGTAATCTTACAATTTTTTATCCCAGACAACGCCAAGTAGAACAAATGGTCTCGTCAATATTAATTTCTTACTCCACTCTATTTTAACATATTAAGAAAATATGTAATATGGATGAAGTCAATAGTCCTAAGAAACTTACTATATATCCCTTACAATTTTTTTATCCCGGACAACGTCGAGAAGAATAAATAGTTACGGTCGATTCCTAATTTCTCCCCCCTTAATTTCAACATATAATGAACATACTAAAAAGACAGAAAAGTCCTTTATCCCGGGCAACACTTCGTTTAAACACACCCGTTCTATCTTGGATATTGAGCACTGTTATGAGCACTTTTGGTTTACTACCTGCTCTATCCAGGATATTCATATGAATGAACAAAATAAATGAATAAAATTATATGAGAAAAAATTAATGTAATATGAATGAAAATATGAATGAAAAAGATTAATGAAAAAAAATAATGCAAAATGAATAAAAACTGAATGAAAAAATCAATGAAAAAAAATTAATGAAAAAAAATTAATGAAAATATTAATAAAAAAGTAAATGAAAAAAACGAATGAAAAATGAACGAACAAAATAGAATGACAAATAAACGCAAATTGAATGAAAAATGAATGCCAAAAAATAAATTTAAAAAATGAAAAAAATAATGAATGTTAAAAAATAAATAAAAATGAATAAAAAAACTGCAAAATAATGAATAAAAAACTAATGAAAATAAATTAAACAAATGAATGAAGAAGTGACTAAAAATTGAATGAAAAAAATGAATGAAAAATGAGTGAAAAAATAAAACAACTGGCCTTAAATATAATGTAGAATTGTTTCTTTGATTAACACCGGTTTGAAATTTCTGATATCAGATAGGGCGGATATGACTGAGTAGATATCTACTATATTATCATTAAAGAAATTAGTGAAAATAAATTATTATTTGCGAAAAAAACGAAGTCATGACCAAGTGGACATCTTCTATTTTACCATTAAACAAATTAGTGGAAAGAAATTATTATTTCCGAAAAAAAACAACATCCGGTATAAAATATAATGTAGGTTTTTCTTTTGATTAACAACGGTTTGCAATTTCTGATGTC
>OY744539.1:67246229-67296229 GCA_963556195.1 Sepiola atlantica | reverse complement strand
TTCTTCATTTTCTGTTTTACGACCTCTTCTCCCTACTCTCTCCCTTTCCCCTGTCCTAACTCCTTATATTTACCTTGGCATCAATCTTTGTATTTATCAATCAAAACCAAATTATCTAAATGAATAAATGCGAAAGATTTTTTTTCATTCCTCACTCTTATATTACCATCAAAACGGGCTACTCTTATTTAAATCAATGACACAACATAACATTTTAAAATAGTCTATATAAAATACAGACGAACTATCCAGAGAAACTAACTAGAATACCTAATTTTCATAACTATTCGTTAAACAGTAAATTAATGTTCGATGTTATTCATTTGTAATTTTATTGTCCTATTTGGTCTAAATATTTGCAATAGTTTCGTCAATATTAACAGTAATTAATTGAAGTGATTTAATAAAAAAAAATGAATAACTTACAAAAAAAACTTTTTAAATAAAACTAACATCTTGTTTTAATCCTGAATATAAAACATTTCGCATTTGTGTTTAAAAGTTCCTTTCTGGACTTTAAGGGACTAACTTGATTTTCCACAACTAAATTGTAAGTTAGAAAAAAGAGTCCCCCAACACACCATCGCTTAGGCGAATTGATGTCCTCTTTCTTTTTATTCCATTACGGTCTTATTTAAAAGATAAATAAATTTGTATCAAAATTACCAAGACTTTAATGTTTATTTATTCATATGCGTAAATGCGAATGTTTTCATCTCGTGTTTACAAGAAACTTATGAATGAAATGTTTATTATTTAAAATTTTGGTTTCAAGTATTTCAAGTGTAGAACTTTGCGAAACGATAACGAGATTGCAAAGTCAGCTAGTTCATAATAAAGACGAAATATTCGTCATGCACATGAGTTTGATTTGATTTTGTGTTGCATCTGTCCTGTTATTCACTTTTCTCGCTAATTTTCTCAAAATGTTGTCAAATCTAATCCAAATTGTTTTCTCCATGTAGCTGTGGGTTGGTGACTATATATGTATACTTGCTTCCCACGCGTGGGTTGAATGTCTCATAGGAGGAAATAACGGTTTCCGCCGAACGTAAAACGGAATATTCCGGAAGCGTAATATGTAAAACCAAAAACATTATAAATTATTCTGCTTTCGTAGAGTTCGGTGATGGCGTAAGGGTACGGTTGACTACCACACTAGCGGTCGGGTTTCGAATACCACAATTTGATACAGCGAAACAGCTGTCTGTGGTTAGCTATATATATATATATATATATATATATATATATATATATATATATATATATATATATATATATATATATATATATACAGGGTGCGTCAGGTATATGAGAACATCGCGTAATGTCGTTATTGTTACGTTATATTAATTATTTTTATTCTTTTTTGCAGATAATGAAAAATGGCAGATAATAATGTAACGGAACAAATGAAAAGACAGGCTGTAATTGTCGCAATAAAGGCAGATCATAGCGATTTACAAATCGCACAATTTCTTAAAGTCGCCCGTTCTTTTGTTTATAAAGTTCGTAGGGAGTTAGAAGAAAATGATGGTGATTGTAAGCAGGTTGCTAAACGTAAAAAGCACGACCAACGGTCAGACACGATTAGAACACCTGAATTTATTCATCAGGTTCGGAATATTATTGATGAGAGCCCCCAAAAGTCAATGAGGTCCATCGCAAAAGACCTGAATGTTTCAGAAGCCACAATTCGAAGGACTGTTCATGAAAATCTTCGTTACAAGTCTTATGTGATGAGGAGAGGCCAGTTTATGTCCGAGACCACCAAAGAGAATCGTTTGATAAGGTCCAAGAGGCTGTTAAACAAACTGAAACATCCTGTTGAGCAAGGCATGCTTTGGTTTTTCTCAGATGAGAAAAACTTTGATCAAGATCAAAAGGTAAACAGAAGGAATGACAGATGGCTGTGTAATGACCCTTCCGAAGTTCCAACAGTCATGCATACAAAATTTCCTGCAACTGTTATGGTTTTGGGGGTTGTTAGCAACGAAGGACATGTGATGCCACCACACTTCTTTCGGCAAGGACTAAGAGTCACTTCTGCTGCTTACATTGAAGTCTTGGATACTGTTGTTAAGCCCTGGATCGATAGAGTAACAAATGGAAGGCCCTACATCTTTCAACAAGACTCTGCACCAGCACATAAGGCTCAAAACACTCAGGAATGGTTGGCGGATCATTTTTATGATCACATCACTCCAAACTTGTGGCCTCCAAACTCTCCAGACCTGAGTCCATTGGATTATTATGTGCGGGGCGTCGTGGAGAGAGATGTTAATAAACACCCCCACAACACTAAAGATTCTCTAAAAGCATCCATTGTCAGAGTGATGGACAACATAGATGAGGACCATCTCAAGCGCGCTTGCAGTCGGTTTAGGTCTCGAATCGAAGCTGTCATTGAAGTAGAGGGGAATTTCATTGAATGAAATTATTAAACAATACCTTAGCTTACATGTTTATATAATTGTTTTTGATTAAGAATATTTTTGTTTGATTTTTTTTATCATTTAATAAAATGGAAAATATGTTCTCATATACCTGACGCACCCTGTATATATATATATATATATAGCAAACTACCAATTTCTAGTATATATATATATATATATATATATATATATATATATATATATATATATATATATATATATATATATATATATATATATATAGTAGAAATTGGTAGTTTGCTGGAAGCATTGCTGGGAGTAATAATAAAAGTTTTAAAAAGGTTGAAGGCAATGCGAAGTTCCGGATCGCTGGAAGCTGTGAAGATCAAAAACAAAACAAAACCGAAATAAGTCGGATATAGATCGAAAAGGTTTGTTTATTTTTCTAGACAAACTTACAAGACAGCAAGAGTGTTAGTTTGTAATAATCCGGATGATCAGGGATCAATTTGATATTTCGAGATATTTTTTTTTTATATTTCGAGAGGATATAATATCTAATTAACAGTTACACAACACTCATCCAGAACTTATTACGATCTATTTCATTTTCCTCTGAATACTTTATCCTGAACACCTCCGGTGTAACCCCCCAGCGCTCCTGGCATTTTCTCGGAATCCGGGATTTTTCTTTTATTTATTTTTGACAAGGAGAGGGAAAAAAAACTTTTATTATATACAGGGTGGGCAAAAATAAGGGTCCTATTTTTAAAAATTCATAACTTTTTTATTTATTGATTTTTTTTAATTTTTTTTTTTAGAATAAGTAAAGGACCCCTTCCGAAGCAAGCATGAGCCGTATTAGCTCTAAGGAACGTACCCTCATTTAGAAAACATTATTTTTGCTTAAAAAACTCAAAACAGTGTAAAAAACAATACTTTAGTTTTTGTAAGTTTTAAGAAGTGTTTTTCGGCTAAAATTTGTTGTGTTTATTTCAAAAAATCTCGGAAGGGTCAGTCTACACACACATAAAGTTTGGTGAGTTTAACTTTTATTTTGTGGAAGTTATTCAAATTCAAGTTATTCAAATTTAAAGATAGGGCCCTTATTTTTTCATTGTGTCTAGATATTTCAATTCTTTTTTACTTACATATTTATAAGGACAATAAAACATTTTACGATGTTATTAAAAATGCTGCGAGTTCATGTTGTCAAAGATAAAGTGGGTTGTAAATTCCACAAAAAATAATAGTCATCCGAATTTTTAATAGGAAAACTCTAATCAATATAAAGTTCATTCATTTAAATCGGATAATTCTGTTTTTTTTTTCTTTTTCTTTTAGCGGTCGTTTAAAAAGTGCGCATTTATATAATGGTACCTATGTTATGCTGAAAGATCAAAAGAACACATACGTACGTGCGTGCGCACACCGACATAAAAAAAAGATATAAATAAACATGCTTCATCTCCATCCCATTTCTAGGCCAGGTGTTCTCTTCAATGGTTAGAATACAATAACAGAGAGACCCAACAATTTGGACAGACGGCCAAATGCCACTAAATTTCGCCTCATTGGCTAATAGTTTGAGTCGAGATGAAAAACGGGGGGGGGGGGTCATGATTGCAATCTAAAGCAGAGTTAACTAGAAAAGGAAGCTGAAACAGCTTTCTTAGTGGTCTTTCTAAATTAAACAGCGATAACCTGACCCTTACCCTAACCTGTGGCCATATGACCACAAAAGAGACATGGCACATTTCAAGAAAATTGCGAGAGCTACAGGCTCAATGAAAGTGCCCACAGAAGTAGAACCAAGTCGATTTCAGTGCAATTAGACTAGCTCCGACGGAAAACTCACTTTTTTCCTTTGCGACCACATCTTGGACACACACACACAGTAATCAACGGGTAAAAAAATTGGGACAGTCTTTGCTGTGCTTATATAGAGCTTTTCATCTTTATTACAAGTATATATATATATATATATATATATATATATATATATATATATATATATATATATATATATATATATATATATAATCCAGGCAAAGTAAACATCCACATGAATAGGAATCCAAAGAATTTCAACCGGACGTATAAAAAGTGCTCAATTGATTATTTTTATTTATACAGACATGTACAAAATCTGCGACACTGGCATGTCGATGTTATCGATCAACAGCTGTTATAAACTGAGATCTCATCAGGAAGAGTTAAAATCCGATCTTTACCTCAGATCATATTTGGGAAGGATGAAATGGGAAGAAAAGAAAAGAAAGGAAATTTGGAAAGGCACGTGGTTAGATTCGAGACCGTTGAGAATCAAATATAAAATAAAATTATTATTAGTAGTAGTAGTAGTACGAGTAGGGTAGTAGTATTACAATTAGTAGTATTATTATTAGCATTATTATTACTTCATCATCATTATTATTATTGTTATTGTTATTATTATTATTATTATTATTATTATTATTATTATTATTATTATTATTATTATTATTATTATTATTATTGTGTTAACTTCACATTTAAATAGTTGGTGTTGTCTCCATCACATTGAACTTATCCCGAATAATTCTCGCTATTCCATTCGTTTATCCCACACAGAAATATGATTTTAAATACCATTATTACTACTATGACAATTTTTTATTATTATCGATATTATTTATTATTATTATTATTATTATTATTATTATTATTATTATTATTATTATTATTATTATTATTATTATTATTATTATCATTATCAGTATTTATATTAGTTTTATCACGGGGCTTCTATTATCATACTTGAGTATTTTTTTAATTGATGCACCTCCAAATTATGTGATGTACCTGGCTTAAATAAATTAATAAAACAAATTAATTAATAACAATAAGATGAAATCAAAAAAGTAAAAACTCAGATCTTTAGAAAAAAACTAAGACAAATAAAAAAAAGAAACAAAAACTAACAAGATTAGAGCCTAATGTATTAATATCCCACCACCAATTAAAACTAGACGGGGAAAGCGTCAACAGCATATTGACAGCCACCAAAAAAATTTCAGACATTAGCTGTGTTTTTTTTACTTCATCTTATCTTCCCACTTTTTTTTAATTTTCTCCCTACCCGCTCTCTCCCACCCACTTCTCTCTCCTTCCTTTTCTCTATCCTCAATGAATTTATAATTCATATTCTTATATTCTATCTTATATTTCATTTTACTCCATTTCATTTTATTTTATTTCATTTTATATTTGATTCTCAACGGTCTCAAATATAACCACGTGACTTTCCAAATTTTAAATTCCCTTTCTCTTCTTTTCTTCCCCAAATGTGATCTGAGGTAAAGATCGGATTCTAAGTCTGCCTGATGAGATCTCAGTTTATAACAGTTAATGATCGATAACATCGACATGCCAGTGTCGCAGATTTTGTACATGCCCGTATAAATCAAAATAATAATGTATATATATATATATATATATATATACTAGTAATAATGGTCTTTATTTTTATTTATACAAGCGTATATATAAACGTATAGACAAACGTATAAATAACACCCTTTATTTCCAGTATATATATATATATATATATATATATATATATATATATATATATATATATATATATATATATATATATATATATATATATATATCAGTACCGGCGGGACAGTTATAAAAGTGGGGGGGAGGCTCTCCTAAAAAGTGGGAGGGCGGTTAAACACATACATATATAACTTCATTATTGATGACCGTAAAGTGGGGGGGACAAGTCAAATATATATATATGAAAAATATTTGTTGTTGTTTATTATCTACGGACGTATACGTTTCGTCTCTTTTCAATCAAGACTCTTCAGCGTAGAAGTATGACTATTCACTACCGGTCACTCGGTTCGAAACCCTGGATTATAAGTATTTTTCAACTTCAATCCAACGTCTTAAACCTCGCGGCCAATTTTTGAACAGCTGATAAACTGTGGTAGTTTAAATACATTTAAAGCGGCGGTGTATATATATTAAATTCCCAAAACAGTTTTTCATGGTAAACAACTGATGATTCCTTAAATAATGTTAAGACTAGCGTAAATTCTTGAAAGCAAACTAATATAGTGACTGTAAAAAGTAAATTGACTTACAAGCAAAGTAATTTTCCAACGAAAGACTTGAGACTAAAAGTGTTTTTTTACTCTTTCACTATAGTTTTAATGGTTGTAAAAAACTTTAAAGACTATATATATATATATATATATATATATATATATATATATATATATATATATATATATATATATATATATATATATATATATGCCTGGACATCAAGCCGCTTTAAAATGTGTTAAATTATCATTGCTTTTCAGCTATTTAAATATTGGCCGCGCGGTTAGCGAAGTTGGATTAAAGTTGAAAAATACTTGTAATCCAGGGGTTCGAATCGTGCGACCGGTAGTGAATAGTCATATCTCTATGCTCATGAGTCTCGATTGAAAAAGGACGAAACGTATACGTACATAGATAATAAACAATAACAAATATTTTATATATATATATATATAATATATATATATATATATATATATATATATATATATATATATATATATATATATATATATATATATATAAAATATATATATTCTAGAATTAACAAAATCTTCTTTATATTCTAACGGGCAAGGTTTGTCAAAGAGAAATGTAAAAGATACATGATAAAACATGTTTAATTACTAAGAAAAGAGTCCACGCTAAAAGTCCCTAAACAAAATCGTAATTAACATGAATTGCCATATTATAGAGAAATATATGAGCGATATGAAGTAAATAGCACTAACAAAATCGAACAGAATTGCGATATGGAGAAACAGTGTAAAACCTATGTAAAAATGTAAAGCTAGATGCAACAAATTCACCCAGCTCGAGCTCACAGCCAGAAAGAGGGCAACCCTCGTTTTCGAATCTCTCATATATGTGGTGCGAGTATTCTACAGTTCATTCTCCTGTTGCCCATAATAATTTAGGGGAGATAACTTGAACATGGTTCAATGAAAATAGGTCTTGAATATACTGAGCTGACACATGTATGCTTTGCATCTCAACACTTGATTCATATCGCTTCCCAATATGTTTACAAGTTAATTTTACCGAAAACTTTGCATCTATTCAAATAGAGTTTATAACAGAGGTACTATGAAGAAAATATATATATATATATATATATATATATATATATATATATATATATATAAGAACAGGAAAATAAAGATATGATTTGTACCTTAAAAGTAGAACCTATCATGAAAACCGATGCTCGATATACGAGATAGAGTAATTATATACACAAGTAAAAGATGAGAACGAAGATTGTATAAAATACAATATCTATTAAGTCATCGGTTGTTCAAAACAAAATAAATAGTATTATTCCTTCCTTAAGCCATGGCTTTTCAAAAAATGATAAACCATCGTCAGAGGAGTTACAAACAGATAAGTTGGTAAATGGAAATTACCAAAAGTCATAATTTGAAAATATATAAAAATACAGATAATATAAAATGGAAAAATATACAAAGTAAAAAGAAAAAGGTTGAAAAAGTTGAAAATATAAGCAAAAGTTAACCGTTGATGGTGCCATGAAAGTTCGTAGCAGCTGGTTAGAGGTAAGGTAAAATCCAGTCATCTGAAGTTGTAAAAATTCGTTGAGTTTTTGAAATGCTAAAACCATTAAATGGACCAGATGATCCAGTTGGAACAAATTGCAGTGTGTGAAAGTTTAGGGTGTCAGTGGTGTATTAAAATTAATAAGGAAAACTTTCATAGACTTTGCAGAGATAGTTTTTTTATGGAATTATTCAATTCAAAGTGAAATGGTAAAAGGTAGTTTTAATCCAATAAACTAGCCGTAAGAAAAGCCATCATTGAAAAAAAAATTGAGTGAGAGTGCGTATGCCTCTGTGTGTGTGTGTGTGTGTGAGAGAGAGAGAGAGGGGGGGAAATAGGCCTAGTTAGATGGAATGAACAGAACAGATCACGACAGGTATGTGTTTGTATGTGTGTGTGAGAGAGAGGGGAAGTGCCTGCCTAGGTATATAAATAGAAAGAAGGAAGATATTACAACAGTAGAGAAAGAGAGAGAGGAGGAGAGAAAAGGAGGGGGGAGGGAATGTATATATCTAGAAAAAAGTAGTCATCAAAAAGTGATTTTTAAATGTCCAACGCAAAAATGAACATTAGATATGCATTCGCTTCTCTTTCTTTGTCACAGAAGAGGAGAAACCATCGTGCAATGAAGATTTAGAGAAAAGAGAGAGAGGGGGGTGTAAAGGAGGGGGGGGGGTAAAATATGCGATGTCACATTGGTCGAAGAAAGAAACGCCGGACACAGTGGTTAACGCGTAGGAAGGAAGTCGCGCACTTTTCTTCCGAGATGATTGATGGTCACCTCATTAAAAAGAGACTAGCGTGACAGCGAAAACAATCCTCATACAAAAAGATGGAAGAGCCGATGAAGGTGAAAACACGAGCATGAAATATTCCCTACTTAATCTTTAAACACGACTCGCTTAATGGGTAGCACGCTGGGTTAAACACTAAAAGGTTCATTTAAGTCTTTCTTTCGTTTTTTGTTTTTTTTTGCAAACTGTTTCTTGTAGCAGAAAGTATACCACATCAAACCACTTTGGTGAATAAAATCTTGGTGGTAACTAAAAAAAGAAGGACTACTTTTTTAGAATCTTCGTCGGATTGTAGAAGTCATAAGCATTAACATCTCTTTCCTCTCGCGGAGAGCAGCCCCTGTGAGGTGGTTTGGTCACAGGATGACTAATCAAACTCCTGGGCGTATTAATTTCGACCGGACCTTTGAAAGACTACACACAGACCCTTTGGGATTTACAGGTCAGGAAGAAAGTTTCCAGGAACCCACAAATAAAGACGTCCTCTCACCTGCCCCACGTCACTTAGATCCCAAGCAAAGCTATCTTCACTTGAAGATATACTGCTCCAAGAAGACTTTCGACAACGTAACTTTCTTTCTTTATTTATTTTATTTTATTTTTTAACATATTTTACTCCAAACAAGGCAGGCCGCCACTGTAGACGTAAGGGGTTACTGAGAATTAGGGTGTAGGTTTTGGGTGCCATCCTAAGTTGGGAGCAGTGTAGCAAGATGTCTGTTTACATTAGTTTTAAACCTCTGCATGTCATTACAGTCAGGGAAACAGGGGGCAGGGAGGGAGTTGTATAGGCCGGCAGCACGACGGAAAAAGCTATTGGAGTAGAAGGCTCTCCAGCATCTGGGGACCTCCACAGTGAATGGATGGGATTTAGCTGATTGTCGAGTTGGTCTAGTGTATTTACGTCGAGGGGGCATCAGAGTAGCCAGTTCATCGGATCAGAATCCATTGAAGTATTTGTAAAACAAGCACAAGGATGCAACATTGTGGCGATGGGACAGGGGTTGGAGCTTGGTAAATAGTGAGTGACCTATTAAGTTGGCGGCTCTTTTTTGGACCTCATCTAAGAGGGAGAGACTAGTAGATGATGCACCAGCCCAGATGTGGCAACAATACTCCATGAATGGGTGGATGGTGGCTTTGTAGAGATACAGGATAATGTCAGATGTGAGAAAACCCACCTTCTTTGCTGCAGCCTTGGCAATGTCTTCAATGTATTTGTTTCAATTCATGTTACCTGTGAACGGTAGGCCGAGGAGTTTGAATGTTGAACTCTCAGATAGAGTGTTATTTGCCATGACAATCGGTGGTTTGTGAGGTTTCTTGTAGTTATTGAAGGAAAGGAGCTTTGTCTTTGCGGGATTAAAAGTTACCAACCATTTAAGACCCCAACCCACTACAGCCTGGAGGTCATTTTCTAAGTATTCAGCCATTGCCTCGTTTTGCCCACATGGCGAGAGTAAAGCATGGTGTTGTCAGCAAATATACCAATCTCAGATTCAATGTCATCAGGGAGATTGTTTATGAAGATCAGAAACAATAATGTTCCAAGGATAGATCCCTGGGGTACACCAGCATTTATGTCATGTTTCTTAGATGAATGGCCATCGAGGACAACCTGGATCTTTCTTTTGGTTAGGAAAGATCTAATTATATTAAATATTTGCCCAGTAATACTGTATGAGCGTATTTTTAGGAGAAGCCTTTTATGCCATACCTTGTCAAAGGCCTTGGATATATCAAGCGCTACTGCCCTAGCTTCACCTGCCTTGTCCAGTGTATGGTATATGCGTTCAGAGATAACCGTTAGGACGTCTGCAGTAGATCGTGCTTGTCTAAATCCATAGTGGCGGTCGGAAAGAAGTCTAGCATTAACTAAGCGCCGGACTATCGCTAGATTAATTAAGGATTCAAAGATTTCAGCAAAGATCAGGAGTAGACTGATTGGGTGGTAGTTCTGTGGATCAGTTCTATCCCCAGAATTCTTGAAGACTGGTACCACAGAGGCAATTTTCCAGCTATTGGGGAAGCAAGATTCAGCTTTTGTTGTAGAGTTTGGAGAGGACAGGGGCCAGTTCAGCAAAGCATTTCTTTATTACTATTACAGGTATAAGATCAGGCCCACAAGCTTTGGAGATGTCAAGGTTTTTTATGATGTGTCTGATCTGGGATGGGGTGATGACCAGGTTTTCAAGTGTGGCTTCGGTCCGTAAAGGGAATTTAGGGAGGGGGTGGTTTTCTGAGTCCAAAGTGGAGTTTGAGACGAAACGCTGGGCAAGTAGTTCAGCCTTATCAGTTGCCATGCAAACGACATCATTGTGGTTTGATAGTGGGGGAATCATTGATTGACCATTGTTCACCACACTATTGTAGATTTTCTAGAAATCGCAAGTACCTAGTTTCTGTGATTGAATACGTTTTTTGGTTATCTCTGTATATCTTCTCTTTACTTCACTTATCACGGCCATACAATTATTTCTTGACTCTATAAATTTCTGTCTATTAGCAGTTGACTTATGGCAGTCAAATTTATGGAATGCTTGCTACCTCTCAACATTGGCAGCTGCACATTTCGAGGTGAACCATTGAGGAGAGTGGGGATTGCTTTGACCCATTCAGTTAACTCATTTGCACACTGATCAGCAGAAAGTGAGAAGGCTTCTCTCCATGGGGCGTTGCTGATGTGATCTCAGATGGACTCAAAATCAGCCTGCTCGTAGTGTCTCGTTGTTTTGAGCAACGGCTCATCAGCTTTTGGACGACTTTTTAGGGTGATATAAATCATTAGCACAATGTGATCAGCATTCCCGAGTGGGCTATGAGCTTTCATCACACAAGCCTCGGGCAGTGAGGTCAAGAACAGGTCTAGAAGTGAGGTTTGCTGGTCTACTCGATCGGGGATGCGGGTCGGGAAATCAACAGAAGGAGTAAGCTAAAGAGAAATTATACGTAGAGTTGCCGGCTGTGTCAGTAAGGCTGGAGAATCCCAACCAGTCACGGTGGTGTGCATTAAAATCACCTAATACATGTATCTGGGCATTCGAGTCACGTGAGAATGCTCTATCTATGCTTTCAGAGACAGAATTTAGCAGGGTACAGTCCTGGGTCGAAGGGGAACTGTATAAGAAATATAAGTAGCTGACGCTGTGATGTAAAGTCAATCTAAAGCACATGTAATCCTGGTCATCTGATTCTAATCTATGTTCTCTAGTTAGGGAGAGGGTGTTCTGAACATAAACTCCTAGCCCGTGCATATGTTTGTCAGAGTCTTTACAGTACAGTGGGAAGTAGTCAGGCATGTCAAAGTCGTGAGAAGAGATTGATGATTGAAGGTTTGTTTCACTTAGTGCTAGGATATCTGGGGAGTTTGTCAGGAGAAAGGTTTCTACGTCGTTAATGTTGGTTCTAAGTTCCTGGATATTTGTAAATGCGAGCCTCAAGGGTGGAGGCGAAGATGTTTTTTGTAGGGTGTCTGGTTTAGGTTTGATTTTTTTTTTCAATGACATGTTTGTTTGATATAGAGTGGGGTGGGCAAGGTGCGTGCTTGTTAGGTGCCAATAAGCTCACACAACCAGTCAATTAGTCGCGACCTGATCCATGGTAGTTGTGGCCTCGGGAAAGCTCACCGGAGATAACTGTATGGTCCCTTTCCATGCGCGACATGGCACTTACAGCTACTCACGATATTATACAACTGATGATGGAGAAGCCGTTCTTAGCGCTACGCAAGAGTTTGGAATCCTGTCCTGTCAGTCGGAAACAGCAGTCAGACAAGCTGTCTAACCTGTACCGTCAACCTGTCAGAACAAGAAAGACCCAGACTGGTCATGTAAGACTTAGTGACAAAAAACTTTCTCCAAGTTGCCCAAATAGAGAGAAAGAGAAACGGCGTTCATTGTTCTAGTAAGGAAACAAAGCCAGGCACTGGGTGTTTTGAGGCATCCCAGCACCGGTACCTCTGCACCTGGCTAAAAGACAATTAAGGAGTGCAAAGGCCGGCGATAGGCAGAGCCTATCTATTCCTTAAGCAATTATAGGTTTGCATACCGGATATTTTGTTCAAGATTCCAGCTCTAGGAAGCTTGTCGATCAGGACTAAGGAGGCCTCCCTCCCCAACGGTTTGCTGCCATGACATAAGTAGTTAGTAGCAAGGTTTTATTATCAGAGATTTCCTTCTCTTAGATGGATGGTCTGACAAGGTCTTATGGGTCCAACACATCGAGAGGGGAAATAGCCTGCGCCCATGTACTAGTCATATATCTATATACTACTAAAAGTCTATGGGTCTTGTATGTTTGCAATCAGCTTTCAGCTTTCCGGTTTTCAACATCCGGTTGCGCATGCGTAAATAGCATCGTCTTCTAATCTGTTAATCTAATTCCGTTAATCTCTTATGATTAACGAACGCATGAAATTTTTCATTCTGGAAATTTTTATATCGCTTTTAATATAAACAATTTCATTTAATTTCATCAAATAGTTTTTTTGTTTACTTGACGACTAAAAACATTCAACGGGAGCACTTCGTAAAGTCTGTCGCAGTTTCAAACCCTTTTAAAAAACAAAAACAAACAAACAAAACAACAACAATCTATATATTAATACGCTAAGGTGTACGTACGTGTGTCACGGTTCCGGCAAACGCTCTGCGCATGCGTGCCGCACCTAGATTATTAATAACATTTATTTAGCCTAATTTCTGCATCGTATTTTAATTATTTCCCTTTAGCGCAACGGTAAGCGACGTAGTATTTTTGTCTTTGGCCCGACTGGTTTATAGTTCGATCCCAACCAGCCGCTAATATTTTTTCTTCTACATTTCGAGCGGAAGGGGAAGAAATAATACATTTTTTTTAATCACCCGGTCAAAAAGTACTTTTTTGTGTTGCTTAAAACTTAAAACTATTTTTTGTTTTTTATTTTGACGTTTTTAGGGCATGTCTATTATTTTTTGTTGTTGTTGTTTTTGAACGGACGTTAAGCAATTTTTTTTTTTTTTTCAATGATAGTTTGAACTAAGTATTTATTTTTTATATGCACCACTTCTTAAAGTGTTAAAACATTTATTGGCACATGTTCGTCTTTAACCACTGTCGGTTTTTCACAACTTTTTACTGACCATTTTTCTTTTCTTTTTTCGGTGTACACTTATCTATCAGGCTGCTAGAGAATTCCGGCGTTTTTGGAATTTTTTTTCAAATATTTTACATTTTAGGAGGGGGGATCAGTTTCCAATGTTAATTCAACGTAGACTGATCCCCCTCTTTTTGACCATCTCAATTAAAAAAAAAATCTTTTCGGTGTACAATTATCTATCATGTCAGAGAATTCCGGGGGTTTTGGAAAGAAATTTTTAAAATCTGTGATTTTAAGATGGGGGATCAGTTTTCAATGTAAATTCAACGTGGACTGATCCCCCTCTTTTTAACCATCTCAAATTTTAAAAATTATTCTTCTGCTTACAATTACCTATCATGTCGCGAGAGAATTCCGGAGATTTTGGAAAGAAATTTTTAAAAAATGAGATTTTAAGACGTAAAAAGTTGTGAAAAACGAACTATGGTAAAAGACGAACAAGACTGATCCCCCGTCTTAAAATCTCAATTTCACCACTCCTACTCCGTCTGTTTTCGTTACGTACGCGAGAAAGCCTGCTGTCTCTCGGTGGCCACGGCTGTACCCCCTTCCTTTCTCAAATCGCCCTAACCAACCACTTATAATTCAGTAACTGTAATTTAAAAAAAAAACAATTATAATAAACAGAACGACTCATAGAAATCTATATTCTTTTTTCATTTTAATATACTTTCATAGAAATGCTTCTGTTATGTAAAAAAAACCTATTTTCTTTATGCCACAAGTGTCACGCTCATACATGAATTCCATAGCTAATATAACAAACTGACCCAACGGGTCACGGGTGGTCTAGTATATATATATAAATATGTATATATGTAAATAGAATAATGTTACTGTATATTTTCCCTCTCACAAGTAATTACAAATAAGAGAATAACAGCCATAACTTCAGGCCAGAGGGTGAGTTCAGGAATTACTTGAGTATGAAATCAATAGACAGACAATAAACAGTATATATAGATAGATATATATCAAGAACTAAGTACATTTAAATAATACACATTAGAATTTGGAGAAAAGTAATATGTGAGTGGCCAAAAAAGAGAAAAAAAAGTGCTTATCTTCGCGTCGATGGCATGGAAGAATATTGGGGTTTTGCTTTGCGCGCCTATCCTACTTTTTATTCCTTTCTTCACTGTTTTGACTTTCGACAACCTACACCCAACGGTGTAGGTCACTTAAATAAATACCTATATTGTTGTTTATAGAATGGCTTTGTTTTCCTTTCAATTGATGACGCTTTTGTTAGAGATTATTATAGGAGTTTTTCTTACAGTTTTTATCAAGATTAGCCCTATAGACCCAGTATATTCAGAGTTATGCCTCTTGAACCATATTCCAATTATCGCCCCTTAATTATACTGGCAACTAGTGAGAACAGACTCTTCAAGTTTGAAGTACAAAAATAGTCACGCATGCGCGGTACGAGATTCGAAATCGAGGCTTTAAGACCTGTGGAGGTGTTCGCCTAGCTCTCAGATTTATTTGATTTATTTTTTATCAAAGTTGACCCCAAACAAGGCATGCTGCCACTGTAGACGTAAGGGGCTACTTAGAATTAGGGTGAATATTTTTGGGGGTCATCCTAAGTTAGGAGCTGTGCAGCGAGATGCTTGTTCACATTAGTTTTACATTTCTGCATATTGGTATACTCGGTGAAACAGGAAGCAGGGAGAGAGTTGCATAGGCCGGCAGTACGACGGAATAAGCTATTGGAGTAGAAAGCTCTCTGGCATCTGGGGACCTCCACAGTGAATGGATGGGATTTAGCTGATTGTCGGGTTAGTCGAGTGTATTTACGTCGACAGGCACCAGAGCAGCAGATTCATCGGAGCATATTCCATTGAAGTACTTGTAAAACAAGCATAAAGATGCAACATTGCGGCGATGGGGCAAGGGCTGGAGTTTGGTAGATAGTGAGGGACCTATTAGATTAGCGACTATTTTTTTGGACCTTGTCTAAGAGAGAGAGACTAGTGGATGGTGCACCAACCCAGATGTGACAATAATACTCCATGCATGGGTGGATGGTGGCTTTGTAGAGATATAGGATACTGACAGGTGTAGATAGATAGATAGATAGATAGTTGTTATTTGTACTGTCTCCGGGATGCGTGTATGTTTCGTGGAAGCGTGTGCAAACCTCGGACAGTCAGATAGACCATTATCGACAATCAAGACTCTGAGGCATGGTATATTTTAGACACAGGTTTATTGATCGTCGAAAAAGAACGAAAACATAGCAAAGACGAGGAGTTTACTAATTCCTAAAGATAGTCGTGAGCTTAATAACATTACGGAATAAAGATATTTTGAGCATAAAATAAAATTCTAGAAAGGAAAAAATACAAATTATGCGACATCATAGCCGAGTTATGAGCGAGAAGATATATAGGCTCACACGTGGGGTAACGGTAAACAAATTTTGCTAAATACGAAAATGATACTAAAATATAATACAAATACGGTTTAATTATTTTCTTAGAGAGAAGAAAGACAATATTTCTTATCAGCGAAGCTCAAAACGTCAGAATTTTTAAAGAGAGAAAACAGCGTTATGTGGACATGAAGGGGCAGCTACCATAGATCAGAAGAATATCGCCGATGACGAGTCTGAAAGAAACCCATAAGAAAAAAGGTCGGCTAATGGAGCTAACTGCAAGGGAATCTATACTACGTTAGACAGAAAATTATTGATACAAGTTTAATTGAAAACTACGGGATTTTCTAGTTTCGTATTTTTTTTAATTACTGTCTCGACTCGGCGATCAAGCTTCCGGGTCTCCGATGGTAATTAGTGGAGTATGGTTTTGAGAGTTTTTTTATCGGCCATCTTGAGCGATTTCGATCTTCACGATCGTCTTCAGAAGTTGGTTTGTTTTCTTTTCATTATGTAGTTGTTGTCATTTCTTATTATTTTCTTGGAGGTTTTGGCGTGAGAAGAAAAAAAGAAAGGGGTGTAATTGAGTCTGTTGATTATTCATGTATTTGTGGATTTATTGTTTGTATTAATTTTGTTTATTTACACACAACAAAAAACTACAATATCTTTTCTGCAATGCAATCAGTGTATGCTTGATTTGTTCACCAAGTTTCATTCAGAAATGTCGAACAGTCCTTGTTTTATCGTCATTCACTGATATGAGGACATTTTGTTGATCGTCTCATCAGAAGGAGGGGTGAACTTGATCTTCACACTCACCGGACCTTAACCAACCCAGATAAAAATCTGTGGGGTTATCTCAACGATAATGTCTATCAAAATGATCCCTTATCTGCAGCGAAAATCAAAGCAATGCCAGGAGAAAAGTGTTCGAGTGATTGACAATTTTGCATGTCAGATCCAGGAGTGCTTATCATTGTGGATGACGTTTTGGGAGTGTCACCCAGTATTCCTTTGTGTCACCCGGCTACCTTTGTTCCAGCTCGTTTGACTCGCAGGTCGAGTGGTCTCCATCAATTCGCTGTTTTGATGCCTTAGTGTAATACAGCTTCCTATTCCAGTAGCTTCTTTCCAAGAACTGCAGGCTTGTGGAACTCTCTTCCTGCTTACTGTTTTCCTCCTACCTATAGCCTTGGTCTTTTCAAGATTACGCTCAATAAGCATCTCCTGTCTTTGCAATAATAATCTTTCGTTCTTGTTAATCTCACTATATATAATGTTATGGTGTATATATTTATTTTTATATATACAGGGTGGGCAAAAATAAGGGTCCTATTTTTAAAAATTCATAACTTTTTTATTTATTGATTTTTTTTTAGAATAAGTAAAGGACCCCTTCCGAAGCAAGCATGAGCCGTATTAGCCCTAAGGAACGTACCCTCATTTAGAAAACATTATTTTTGCTTAAAAAACTCAAAACAGTGTAAAAAACAATACTTTAGTTTTTGTAAGTTTTAAGAAGTGTTTTTCGGCTAAAATTTGTTTTGTTTATTTCAAAAAATCTCGGAAGGGTCAGTCTACACACACATAAAGTTTGGTGAGTTTAACTTTTATTTTGTGGAAGTTATTCAAATTCAAGTTATTCAAATTTAAAGATAGGACCCTTATTTTGGCCCACCCTGTATATATATATATATATATATATATTTATATGCTCAGGATAATCTTCTAAACTAATGAACCGATCATTATGAATTTTGGAATATCTATTCTCTGCAATACTGTGAGTAATATACGCACATTATTTTTTTTTTGTAAACTGTATAATTTAGAGGATGCGCCCACACAAACTCACACCCTCCCCTAAAATCTTTGAAAATAAGTTAGAAACAAAAATAATCACTCTACATCATATTTTGAGTTATATTAAGTAATACATTTTGTAAAGGATCGGTGCGCGCGTGAGCGTCAATAATATGTATGTGCTTGATAAAATGCTAAACTATTGAACTTCATCATTATGAATTATGGAATATGTATTTTAGGCAACAGGGTGAGTAACATGGACATATTATTCATTGTTTTTATAAACTTGACCATTTAGAGGGGTGCCACCGAAACCGTGCCATACCCACCCACCCACCCCAAGAAAGAATAACATTAAAATGTAAAACTAATGCTACATTTATTGTTTATGCTTGTCCTGGGACGAGTATTCTACTAGTTATGATATAAAAATGTTCTTCAAAGCTTTGTTCAATTTCAATTTTTATTGTTAATGCAACGGGTTCTCTAGTTTAAATATAATGACCAGTGGACCGTTAAATAACTATTCAGCGTTTTTGGTATATATATACGGGCACAAACTCTCCATTATAGTACGGAAGGTAGCTAGAAACATGTGTTTATTCAGCTCCCCACGAAGGCAAATATGGCGTTTAGCTTGGGAAGAAACTCTCCAAGGGATAATTTTTCTTCTATTTCTTTTCGTTTCTTGTTTCTTCTTGGTCTTTTCATATTCGAATTGCAAGTTGGTCTCCTCCCACCTCTTGTCTGTTTTACTGGAGTAGAAATAATTAGAAGTGTGTTATTCATCGTCTGGGGCAAGATGTGATATTAGGGGGCAGGGGAGCCGTGCATGCTGGGGGCATAACCCCAATTAACCACGAGAATTACAGCTTGAGTTTTTATACAGCCAATTGCCATCCGTCGTGTTTGTCTGCCCAACTTCCCACTACTGCTACACCCAACCCTAACCCTAACCCCCTGATTCTTCCCATGCAATAATTTTGGCTCTTTCATCCCCAAAGAAACCGTTCATTGTGTTCCTTGGGCTGTACAGGTGCATTTAGCCAATTCCACCTGCTTGGCATGCAGTCTTTGCCGCCGTCCTTCCAAGGATGTTCCCAGCTTAAATCACGTGTGAAAAAGTTAGCTTGGAGGCTTTCATACCCCTTTTTTTCGTTTTTAAAGATCCGTCTCTCCGAATGTCCTCACATCAAAGAAATTAAAATCGAACAGCTTTACAACTGGTGCATGTTTGAAAAATTATTATTTGGAATTGTTGTTGTCTGAAATTCTCATATAAACAATTGTTATTGTCAAACATCTAACATATGAAGTTATCTTGTCGAATTTTCAAAGTAAGACACAAATAGCATTTAAGCTGATAAATCAAATTTTACTTCAGGCCAGCCAATTTTCATTTGTTATTGTTGTACAATGTTATTTTCAATCTAATAACATACTTTGATACAATTTATTTTTAAAATTACTTAGTCCAGCCTAGATGATTGATAATATGAAACACGTTTAAATAGTCACCTAAAAATAAAAATCAGCAATTTTAATTGAACAATATAAAAAAAAGAGTTGTCTCTCTTACAACGAACATTCTATTTCTTTTTCTGTATAACTTTACGAATGTGCAAACAAATAAAAATTAAAAGCTAAAATTACTTCACTGCATCCCGGGCAACGCCCGGTAAGGATAGCTAGTATATACCAACGGGATCAAAGTGTAGTATCTGTTCCGATGGATACTGCACCCCATAGACCGGTATTGTCTTGGCCTTCGGGGCTTGATTTACGCCGGTTTATGGGTCTGTCCTGTGCAGTTCTAGGAAGTCCACCCTCCCAGGCTTTGCCTTCTCACCCTTTGAGAAGGGGTTAGTTTATTGCTAATCGCCTGAGGCGCCCCTTCTGGGGAATGCCGACGGGGCTGCCCAGGCATTTTTTGTAGGCCAGAGTGCTCAAATTCTCGGGCGCTGGCTTTTCAAATCCCACTTTCTGACCTTGTGTCACATCTTACCGCTGGGGAGGAGTAAGTTTATTGCTTACTGCCTGAGGCGCCCCTACCGGGGAATGCCGACGGGGCTGCCCAAGCATTTTTTGACGGTCATAAGTGCTCTTCCTCTAGGGTGCTGACTTATCAAATCCCACTTTCCGACCTTGTGTCACATTTTACTTTGTGGGAGGTAGATAAATACCGCTAGTAGATAACATATTTTTTATGTCTTTGCCTTTCTGTCTCTCTGTCTCTCTGTCTCTCTCTCTGATGATGAAATTAAAACAAAGCTCGATACCAAGATCAAGCACAACTATTCTTGAGTAAAATTTTACGAGTAGTTTAATGACGGTATTAATTGTGTTATGGGTAAGTTTTATAATAATATTGTGAGGTCTGCATTTGTGCTGGACATTCTAGTCACGATGGGCATCGCCATTCTTGTGTCTGTGTGTGTTTCTCGCCTAAACATAACTTTCATAAATAATTCACTGAATTATTAGTAATCTTTTTAAAAATAAATAAAGGATAAAATAAATTTAAAAATTAGGGAAGGGTGACAAGCACTTTATTTTATTTTATTTATAACTTGAAAAATTAAAATAATACAAATTGAAAAATTAGAATAAAAATGGTAATATAGGGTTCAAGACTGAGAGTAGAAATATGCAAGAGGTCCTCATTCATTCCCAGGTAACGCCGGGTGTGTATGCTAGTAACTAATAAAATAGGGGTCATTTTAGTAAATCTTTTTCCAAAGATGTTATTTCAACTAACATTCATCAGAGGAGCATCCTAAAAAGTTAAGTGCAACTGAATCTTCTTTTATATAAAGTATAGTGAGATTTTTCCCCTATTTCGTTGACCGCTATAGCTTACTATCGAAAAGCTCCATATACAAATCTGCTTCAGCATTGATTGAGGCCAATTAGTTGTGCCTGTTTTCAGAAATTGTATGTTTGTTTCGTTTCATATTTCATACTATCAGCTGTTTTCTATTTGCTTATGAATTATAGCGCGGGCATAGGAATGACATACATTAATTAGTTCTTATCTTTCGACCCAAAACACCATAAACGAAATATGGTATGAATTTAATTAGAGTCACTTTTTTTATATTATAACGTGCATTACATAACTTTATATTAATTACTACGCCGGCTAGCGAGTGAGCGACAAGAGCTGCCGTTAATTTATGTTCGGTTGGAGGAGAAGAAATCCTTTTGGGTTATTTCCTATTTTTTTTTCCACATAAGTTATTTATAGATTGGTTCGCTATTCTTGTGTCTGTCTGTGTTTCTTCTCTCTACGTAACTTTTATTAATACACATTGAATTATTACTTACCTTTTTTTCTTGAATAAAGAGTCGAATAAAAGACAAAAATGGGGAAGGACAAGAGGCGAAATGAAATGGGAACTAAACAGACTCTCGGGAAACGTCAGGTAGATACAGCTAGTATTATAATAAAATTTTACATATGATACAATTTTTATAGTGCCCGTAAAGAATAAACAGATTTGCTCGAAATCCTGTCTGTGTTAATCACTAAATGGATAACCGCTTAACCTCTTCCTTGATTATCTCGAGTATTCACGGGAACATTTTTTTTACAATCCTGAGTATTTGTGTTCTATCACTTAAACTAAATTTACGACGTTTCGTTCGCTGATAATTTCCTGTTTTCTATGAGTCCCGAGTACTTTTAGTTCTTTTTTAGGCTTATTTCTAAATACAAATCACTATAAGTTTTTATTTTTTAGCAATTATGATGTTTTAATTACTATTTTCAAAATACAAAAGAATACTTTTTCACTAGGTTATTTTTGTATTGTGTTCAAAATTTCAAATTGAAACAGATACTGAGAAAAAGATAACTTTTTTTTAATGATTTCATTTGAAAGTAAAATTTCACTTTACAAAACTAATGCCATGAGAAACGTAAATGAAACAGTTTTGACATGACTTAACTAAAACAAATAAACTTAGATTCTTTAATTTATTTTTCCTTCAATTGTGTGTGTAATGCCCATACCAAAAATACTCAGGATAATAAGAACAGGATAAATTTCAAACTCATATAACTTCCAAAAATATTGATAATTTTATCAAAATATATTCTCAAATTCACTTAATCAAATATAAACAGGATAATTTAGCAAATAAAAAACTATTATTATAACCTATAATATGGCTCCTCTGAAACTCTAATGCTTCTTCTGCGACAAAGGCGACTGAAATAGTTAAATCTTTGGGTTGAAATATATATATATATATATATATATATATATATATGTTTGTATTACACATATATACATTACATACATTATATATATATATATATATATATATATATATATATATATATATATATATATATATATATATATATGTACACAGGATGGCCAAAAAGTCACTATAGGATTGCTGAGGGATTTTTAACTTGAATCGATTCTTTATTTTTTATGGTACCTTAATGGAATTTTATAATATGACCATTTCATAGGCTGCTTACTTGTTTATATTATGATTTAACAATTCACTGATCTTTTCTTTTTTGTTTAGCTATATCTCTAAAATGGTGACAGACACTTTAAAAAATGAGGATGCATAAACAAGTATTTTTAAAAATACAAACATGTCTCGCAGCCATAAAAGAGTACATGTGTGTTGTACGCATACAATGGGATCCCTGAATTTTGTAAAATTGTCAACAGCTGCCTGAAGACTCTCCACGTGGAGGATATATGTCATCATATAGTCATGATTGAAATTTAAAAAAATTATTTTTAAGTGTTTTGTTTTTTTCATGTTTTCATGATATAAAAATTATGTATGTATATACATATATATATATGTATGTGTGTGAAAAAAGACAAACGGAAAACAGGTTAAAATGCAGGAGAAAAACAAAAACAAGAGATTTGACCGGTTTCGTTCGTATTAACGAACGTCTTCAGAAAAAGTGAATACGAATGAAACCGGCCAAATCTCGTTTTTCTCCTGCATTCTAACCTGTTTTCCGTTTGTCTTTTTTCGCACATTTTGTCTACCACGGCATTTCATTTTCATGACTTATCGTGCACCTTACCCCATATATATATATATATATATATATATATATATAAAAGAGGGTAGTGCAGTATTAGTGCAGTTCAAACGAGAGAAAAGTATATATGTAAAGGCTACCAACATTTGTAAAATGTTTTTTCAACATTTATTTATTATTTTGTTATTTTATCATTTTATAATTTTATATAACGCGTTTCAAGCGGTGGTCCACTTTCATCAGATATGTAAATCCATCTGATGAAAGCGGACCACCGCTTGAAACACGTTATATAAAATGATAAAATAACAAAATAATAAATAAATGTTGAAAAAAACATTTGTAAAATGTTGGTAGCCTTACTCCTTTACATATATATATATGTTATTGTTTATTATCTATGTACATATACGTTTCGTCCTTTTTTTAATCTGGACTCATCAGCATAGAGATATGACTATTCACTACCGGTCATGCGATTCGAAACCCTGGATTACATCTATATATACATATATATACATATATATATATATATATATATATATATATATATATATATATATATATATAAAGTGGTGTACTAAAAGCGAACTTTTAGGAAAGGTAAAACCTATTGTGAAGAGTATACAGCTCAATATCCAGGATAGAGCAGGTAGATATGAAGAAGAATGGAAAGGAATTAGAGAAGCAAAAGCCAAATCAAAATTCAATTCAATTGCTCAAAGTAAGGTATATTCCGCAAAAAGGCAATTTATTCAAGTTAAATTTTCCTTAAGCCAGGCTTTTCAAAGATCAAAATCTTATCATCAGAGGAAGTCGCTGGGATAGATAAGTTGGCAAAGGCCAAGATTTAAAATTTGAAAAAATAAAATAAAAGTTGTAGGGAAAGAAACACAGGGTAAAACTCTGCCCGAATGCAAGCAAATGTCCGATTGCTAAAAAATTTGGTGTCGAAAAGTCCAGCGGAGAGAATGAGATGTAGATAGGTAGGTCGTTAAAAGGCACGAGAGGTTGTGAGAGAGAATTCAAAGTTAAATTCCAAGAAGCCACAACTTCAGGTGCAGCGAAAATAGAAAATCCAAAGGGTAAAAAGTCCAATAAGAGGTACGCTCGTGGATGCAGGCAGGCTCAGTAGAGTGAGGTGGAAAATATTCGCCATAAGGAAAATTTAACTTGAATAAATTGCCTTTTTGCGGAATATACCTTGCTTTGAGCAATTGAATTGAATTTTGATTTGGCTTTTGCTTCTCTAATTCCTTTCCATTCTTCTTCATATATATATATATATATATATATATGTATATATATATATATATATATATATATATATGTGTTTCTGTCTGACCATTTAGTTCACAATATCAATGTGGTGCATAACACACTGTTACATTCAAGATGGAGGCATTTTTCTTTCGAGAAATACTTGGTTTGATGGTGGAGCGGATTTGATGATTTAAAACCCCAAAACTTGCAGGGAAACTATCTACAAATTGTATTTTATGATTGTTATATTGTCTATTTACTGAGAGTGATAAAACTGTCAAGTTTACTTTAATTACTTTGAAACTCTTCATGATGGTACAAAAATATTATAGTCTAATATATTAGGTTTGATGCCTGGGGATGGTTAAGACCATACCGATCTAGTTGGGTGTTCTGCATAAATAGATTTTTTTCTTAAGGTAAAGAAAATTGTCAGCACTAATGTTTAAGAAATAAGTAGATTTTTTTTTACGTGTCCATTTGAAGGAGTATTATCATTATACTTATTTTGAGGTGTATCTGGTTTTAAAAATCAATGTTTCTCAATTTTGGAGTCTATTTTTCCTGACCAATGATTCTTAATCGTTTAGCCCCAAGTTCAACTTGCATTTCACATACACAATCTAATGATGACAAATCCCCCCTAAGTTGAAGTAAAACCTATTTATGTCACTTAATTAAAAAAAAAAAAGAATTAACAGATTTAATACTAACAAAACCTACCCGCCCTCCGGGCAGCAATTAATTGAGAGGGAGGGAGGGGGGAGTTAAAAAAACGTTTTTTATTCAGAGAATTCCATAATTTCAACAATAAAATTTGGTAAATTTGTAGATTAACATCCTCAGCTAAATTACCACCTCCCCATCCTTAAAAATTAGATTCTTCTTTTTAATGTTATTCTAGATTGTTAGGGCAGTTAATATGTTTAAACACTAAGTTCGACTGGCAAGGTCGTAAAACCACACGCAATTGCCATAAAGGCTCCCCCCACCAAAAAAAAACAATAACGCACAGAAGTCATCTCCAACGGCAAAAAAAAAAATGGTAAACTTCCATGAAACCTTAAAATGGCATGAAAATAGAGGATTAATTTACGTTAAAATTATATGCTAAACTGATACCCCACTCTAAATTCTAAAATATTTTTGTTGTTTCTCTTTTCTGCCAGGTTTTTCAGGGTATTCACACATAATCGGCTGAAAAAGAAGAATCTCATTTTGGGGGGGGGGGGGGGGTTATTTAGTGGAAAATGTTAATCTACAATCATAGCAAAATATGAATCTATTTTTTTTTGGTCCCCCGATTTATAAAATCGGGAGACCTATGTTTTGAGGCATTTCTGTCCGTCCGTCCGTCCGTATTTTTCTCCGCAACCATCCATTGAATTTCTCTGAAATTTTGCATGAAGTTGTAACTTTTGTCAGGTTAGAAAGTGACATTCTCCAATTTTTGAAAAAAAATCTGGTTAGCCCCCTAGGGGGTCAAAAGGCCCCAAAATGGCAAAAAATGACATTTTTTGCCCCATAACTTTTCATCCATCGATTAAATTTCTCTGAAACTTGGCCAAAATATGGAGGCAATTGTTCCTAATAGAAAATAAGTATCGCTGACCTTGTTAAAAATCTGGTTCGCGCCCCCAGGGGGTCAAAAGTCCCCAAAATGGCAAAAAATTACCCTTTTCTCCCATAACGTTTGATCCATCCATTCCATTTTTCTGAAACTTGACCAAAATGTAGAGACAATTGTTCTGGATATAAAATGAGCATCCTTGACCTCAGAAAAATTCTGGTTCACGCTCCCAGGGGTACAATGGGGGTCAAAAATGCCCCAAATTGCCCAAATTTATTGCATTTTACACTCGCCACATCGAGTCACATACAGAGGGGGACCACGGCTTGTTATAATCTGGACAGATCACAGTGCTACTAAACTTTTGTTAAAATTTATAAATTAGGCATGAACGTAATTAATAAAAAGTTATTTATTTATTTTTCACGGAAAATGTAGGAACTGCAAAAAGAGAGCGAGAGAAAGGAGGCAGAGAGAGAGAGAGAGAGCGAGACAACCACACTCTCCCTCCCACTCCCCCTTTCTTTTCTGCCTTGCTCGTAGCAAGCCACAACCTTCGGTAAGGTCGTCAGCAAGCGCATGGAGTTAAAACTTAAGGTGTTTTTGTTATTTTTCCGATTTATTTATTAAATAACTTTAATTATTTACTGTTAATATAGACAAAACTATTGCATATAGATAGCAAACATAAGCCAATGCAATTCAAAATTAATAATACTAAACATTAATTATGAATGGTTTAAAAAAATACTCATGCTAATTAGGCAGTCAAAATATTCTCTCTTAATCTTTTATCTTCACTATATATACAGAATATCAAGATTTTATGTTGTATTATTGATTTAAATAACAGTAACCCGTTTTGATTGTAATATAGGAATGATAAATGAAAAAAAGACTTTCGCATTTATTCATTTAGATGTTAGCAAATATGTGATCCTGCCGGTCGCATGTTTTTGCTAGCGTGGGAAGATGATATGACGAACGAACAAGAAAAGAGAAAGTAACGCCTGGGAGGATAGTCTCATAAAAGAACAGATACTAAACCCCACCCCCCACCCACAATGGAGAATGTAATGGCTGGGAGGAGGGTATCATGACAATAAAACAGATACTAGACTACACACACACCCTGAATTGAGCAGTACATTAGTCTGAAATAGTATAGTAAACTGAATTGAGCATTAAAATATAATATATTAATAAAAGTAATAGTAGAGTTGCGGCTTCAGACAGATACAAAATCTCCATTAGTAATACAGGGTGATTCATAAGTCACTTAGCTATTTATTTTTGAAATTCTAAAGTTAAAAAATACGGTAATACACAACAGAAAGTTTATTCAACAAATTCATTTATGGGAGTTTAAAATTACAGCAAATTTTCTAAATTTCCACCTTCGTTCTGCATGCATAGCTCCATTCTTTTTTGCAAGGAATTTACGACTCTTTGTAGCATATTTGATTGATTATGGTGTTGTGTGAAGGAGGCTTTCTGTTCACATCACGTTTCCATTGCCTTTCAACAAGTGTGGAAGATTCATCAAATTTGGCCATATGAATAACAATAAAAATTCGCTCTTCAATTGTAAATGACACTTTAAATAGCTAAGTTAAGAGACTTATGAATCACCCTGTAGATTACTAATCTTAATTAATGTCATTGTATTAAATGAGATAATTTACATTGTTACTTCATGATCGAATATGAGAGGTCTTGAAACCAATATACTAGTTGATATAAAAGTGGACATTATTATTGAGAGTAATATTTTTGCTTCGTTTTTGAAATGTTGGCAATAGTATACCAATACTTGTTCAGGGGATATTTTTTTTTTAATAACGAGTCCCCACTTATCAAGGCCAAAAACCACTCAAGGATAAGGGTTAATGAGATGGATAGATTGTTATTTGAATCATGATGAATACTATGAAAGGACTCAAAATCTCCACATGCCATCCATTAAAAACAACAGCCGACCCAGAAAACAGAAAATTTTTACCCCTTTGTCAGAAACATTGATCATGAAATGTGAGAACTGAAGGACAAAATAGGGGGAGAAACAAGAGTTACAAGGCTGCCAAAAGTAAACCCAAGAATTGGAACAAAGTACAGAAATGTCAACTCCCCTCATATTTTTGGACCTTTCCATAACATACATTTTAAATTGGATATGTATTCTCTTCTAACTGGAATACCCATCTCATTACACACCTTTGGATCCTTTAATAAGTGCAAGAGACGTAAAAGTAATACAAAAAAGGGTGTGAAAATACAAGTTACATGACCGAATTTGCGTGTTGAGAAAAGCAGAGTTGCAGACTTACTCAGACTCCTAGAATTTCAAAAATATCCCTTCAAAATCTCTGACTACCTGACTCTGCAAATTTGGAGAAACGTGTTAATCTTGTGACATTAAGACCCCTATTAATACAAAATGCATACTACCATTGTATTCCTTGTAAAAATGTACTGAAGAAAAGTTGTGGTTGATCTTGGTATAGGACTTCGTTTTCAATTGAATTCCCATAAATTATCAACATAATATCGATTGTACACCTATACTCCCATTGTGTCACTCATGGGTTTAATATTATTAGACTGAGAAAAGTTGGAGAAAAATTCTAGGTTGTTTGGTCCATCCGTAAAAGTTGGAGAAAAATTTTAGGTTGTTTGGTCCATCCGTAAATATGAATGTCAGATTCGCATAAATGTTTGTCAGGGGTATTTTTGTTGTTTATCAGATCAAGAATTTTATGTTTTCAAATTTTTTTGTCACTCATGGGTTTTATATTATTAGACTGAGAGAAGTTGGAGAAAAATTTTAGGTTGTTTGGTCCATCCGTAAATATGAATGTCAGATTCGCATAAATGTTTGTCAGGGGTATTTTTGTTGTTTATCAGATCAAGAATTTTATGTTTTCAAATTTTTTTGTCACTCATGGGTTTTATATTATTAGACTGAGAGAAGTTGGAGAAAAATTTTAGGTTGTTTGGTCCATCCGTAAATATGAATGTCAGATTCGCATAAATGTTTGTCAGGGGTATTTTTGTTGTTTATCAGATCAAGAATTTTATGTTTTCAAATTTTTTTGTCACTCATGGGTTTTATATTATTAGACTGAGAGAAGTTGGAGAAAAATTTTAGGTTGTTTGGTCCATCCGTAAATATGAATGTCAGATTCGCATAAATGTTTGTCAGGGGTATTTTTGTTGTTTATCAGATCAAGAATTTTATGTTTTCAAATTTTTTTGTCACTCATGGGTTTTATATTATTAGACTGAGAGAAGTTGGAGAAAAATTTTAGGTTGTTTGGTCCATCCGTAAATATGAATGTCAGATTCGCATAAATGTTTGTCGGAGGTATTTTTGTTGTTTATCAGATCAAGAATTTTATGTTTTCGAATTTTTTGAGCTGTGGATTGATAATTTGTATCATGTAGACTATTATTCTCATCTTATTTGTTATTCAGATGATGTAATCTCCTATCTTCTTCAGATGCATCTTTTCAAACTTTGGAAACTTCTAGTAGAACTCAGGAATCCATATAGAATTTCAAACTGAACTAAGAATAACATAAATCAACACCTTTATTTATTTGTTTGTTTGTTTGTTTGTTTTTTTGTTTGTTATGCCTCCTTGGGCATCTCCCCATTAACTATCTTCTCAATTCAACTGTTCAAAAAATAAATAAATAAATAAAAAAAATAAAATTAAACTCTTAGTACAGTATCGATATCCAGATCAAATTCTGTTAAATATTTCATTTGACAACTCCCAAAAGTGCCCCCTCAATTTCTCCCTCCTACCACTTTCTCTGAATTCATCCAACCTCATCTTAAACTGATCCACACTATTGCTGTTCTTAATCCGATCTGGCAACTTATTCCAAAAACATATTACCCTGTGAGCAAAAAAAATGATTAACAGATCTAGTTTTTGAAAACTGCCTTGACAATAACCTTCCAGATCTAAGAGAAATACAAAAAAAATGTCCACCATAGTTAGAAATGCCATTAATTATCTTGATGACTGAAAGAATTAGAACAATCTACCCTCGTGCAATCCCAATTGAAAATTTTATAATTCATAAAATTAAATCAGATTAGATGTAAGGTAAGACGGAAAATAATCTAAATAAAATAAGACAAAACTCAAAAATTAAAAGTTATTCTTTTCATTTTTTTTTATTTCTGATCCAAGTAAAAGAGACGGAATTTTTTTTTTTTTTTTTTTTTCAAATGACACCTGGAATCGTTAAAGAATGTTTAATGAGACCAAAATGTTTACAGAAAAAGAAAGTCTTCTTTGGAAAAGCGTAGAAATGAAATGGTAAGATTTAAAAAAAAAAAAAAGAGGGGGTGGATGTATGGTTGAAATGATTCATGGAATGGATGTGCCAGAGATGCTGCGATCATTGCCTGTTATTCCTTCATCTTTCATTTGGAGGAGAAAGCCAATTTGAAGACCGAAAATGAGATCTGATGATGAAACATGACGGAAAAACAAAGCTTCCGAAATTGCAGAATTCTCACTTGTAGATGAAATTAAACCTGAAAGAATAAAAAGAAATAAAAAAAAACATTAGAAAAAAACTATCAAAAATGGTGCGAAAAAGTATTATGAAATTCCATAAAATCATCTTTTATGACCTTTTCAAAACTTGATATCAACTCTGTTTTTATTCAAATTTCTGTTTAAAGAAGAAAGCTACTTTGAAAATCATCGACATAATTCTTATTTGATTTAAAAATGAACATTAATAAAAAAAAAAATTAAAAAAACTTTTTTGGTAAGTTGAGAGCATATGCAGGACACCGACTCTGAAATAAAAGTTTGTGGAGAAGAAGAAAAAAAATAGAAAAAGTTTTTTTTTTGTATTACTTGAATTATACTAATTTTTGGCTGTTATTTTCACAACGTTTCGACCGATGTAACCTTCGGCTTTCTTCAGATGCATTTTTTCAAACTCTGAAACCTGTACGGAATTTCAAACTGAACCCTTTATTTAATCCACGGGGGTGGATTGTTCTCATTCCATCAACCATATCTAGGTAGAAGTATTAATTAATTTTTATGTTATTCTTAATTATTATCGCGTCTAGTAAGGATTGCACCTTCCAACTCTAGAAGACTATCACTGTGAACAGATTGTTAATCAACGCCTTTAACCATTGCACCACACTGAGAATAGTAATTTAAATAATTAAAATTATCAATCTTCATTTAAAAATTACAAAACATAAATGTTTTTGTTGCATGGGATTAGGACATTTGATTTATATGTTTTCTTTGGACTATTGTCCTCATCGACATTGATAATTATAATTTTACGTTTCGGTTGATGTGTTACTTGTTCAGGTATATTATTCATTCACAACCCGACGATGCCCACCTCCTCGTGTTTAAATATTTTTTTATGTGTACGTTGACACTTGTTATCTATGTAAACCCGACGAACTGACAATTTCTTTTATGTTGTTTTTTTTTTTAAACCATGAACCGTTGTGCATATTATGAAACGTTGCTTTTAAAAAAAAATGTTGCCAACATTTGGTGCTATGTAGAATTTGGTATATTAGGACTACTGTTCTCATCTTGGGTGTTTTTATTACAACGTTTCGGCTGATGTAATCTCCGACCTTCTTCAGGTGTCGAACTCGGGAATCTGGACGGAATTTCGAACGGAACTCTTTATTAAATCCACGGGGGTAGCATGCTCTGGGAAGAAGTCTTCAGTAATTCGCAATTCTTCATATCGCCCGCACTGAGGATTGAACCTTCAACCTTCAGATGACTGTCACTTAGAACTGAATTTTACTTAGTACTATATTCACTATGCCACGGGTCCTTGCAGATAATTCTAGTATGAATTTTGGAAGCCTTAAACCTATTCTTGTTTTTTTGTTTTTTATCAAACTACTTATCACTATAGATCACTACTTATCTATTATTTATAAGATGAGAACAGTAGTCCGAATGTACCAAATTCTACAAATTACCAACCCTCATCTCAAAAATTCCGAAACATAATTTGGTGCAACATTTCTCATATTGAATACATATCTACACTAGATTGGCAGATATTGTTGGGACAACCTAGCACAAGGGTGGCCAACCTTTTGTACCACATGCACCAATTTCTTTTAGTATTTACTTTTAATCTAGATGCACCACACAGACTTAGTTCTTTAAAATATGCAAATATGGACATCATTGGCAGGCAGTTATGTATACAATCATTTGATGTATGATAGTGCTGACAGAATAACAGTGTGCAGGATGAATACAAGATGAACTTTACTTACTTTGATTTGTGACTGAATTCAAGCAACATTAATATATTTATCAAGTATCAATAAAAAATGATTTAATACTTAGATCAGGGATGTGAGTATTTATTTACTCACTCTCCAGGAGTTAGGCACAAGGCCAGTTTTATCTTACTCCCACAAGTAAGATGTGACCCAAGGTCGGGTCGGGAAAGTGGGGTTTGAAAAGCCAGCGCCCGAGAGGTGATCACTCTGGCCATTAAAAATTGCCTGGGCAGCCCCGTCGGCATTCCCCGGTAGGGGCGCCTCAGGCAGTAAGCAATAAACTTACTCCTTCCCAAAGAGGGGAGGCAAAGCCTGGGAGGGTGGACCTCCTAGAACTGCACAGGACCGACCCATAGACCGGCGTAAATCAAGCACCGAAGGCCAAGCCAACACCAGTCTATGGGGTGCAGTATCCATCGGAACAGATACTACACTTTGATCTGAGCCAAAAGGCCGAGCCATAGGGATGTGAGTAGCCAATGGCAAAAAAAAACAAAACTGAAATTAAGATAATTTCCCAACCTAGTGGGCCATGACCCCTGTGTGTGTGGGGAGGAGAGAAGGGGAGCACAAAAAAACAACTTTTTTCACCAATCAGTTTCAACTTAGTAAGTCAAAATTAAAAGAAAGACACAGAGTGCATATGTAGGAAGAAGAAACAGGAAGTCATTATTTGATGAATTAAAAATCATCTAACTCCCCTACCCCTAACATGAATGGTTTGAATGGCTTCATGTCAAAATTAACATTTTTAGTTTTTAGAGAGAACTGTCATAAGAGGGGAAATAAGCTTTTTCTTATTAAAAAAAGAAAAGAAAAAGTGCAGATTTCGATCAAAAAACTATGAGAAGCTTTAATGATTTAAGCAGATATCCGCTTTTTCTTGATTAAAAAAGCGGAATTTTGCCATAAGGTGGAGAAATCACATCCCTGTTAGATGGCAATATGGAAATATTCAGCAACGTTAAATTTTAATACTTTATATCAAGACAAAATAAACTTTACTTTAGTGACATTTTATTTTACAAGTTTTTAACATTATTTTTTTAATGAGAATTAAAAAAAAGAAAAAACATCCAAATTTTAGTCATAGCTACTTACTGACAACCAGGTTTTTTTACCCCGCCTAATAAACCGGTATCGTCCGGGTCTTTGGGTCTGGATTTACGCCGGTCTATTGGGGGTTGTCGGTCCTGTGCAATTCTAGGAGGTGCACCCTCCCAGGCTTTGCCTCCCCTCTTTGGGGAGGAGTAAGTTTATTGTGTACTGTCTGAGGCGCCCCTACTGGGGAATGCCGACGGGGCTGCCCAGGCAATTTTTAAACAGCCAGAGTGCTCAAATTCTCGAGCGCTGGTTCTTTCCCACTTTCCCGACCTTGTGTCACATCTTACCTTGTGGGAGGTAGATAAATAGAAGCTACTTAATCAATGAAAATAATTTGCTTTAGAACAGAATTAATCGTAGACAAATTCTCTTCTAAGCATAACTTAAATTCCTGTTTACTTTTTTTCTAGAAATGGGTTAATTATTTATTTATTTTTTTTTACATGAAGAGGCATTTTTTATTTTATTTTATTATCTAACTCTGGGGTTCAGTGCGCCACTGTTGTTGTGGGTGTCATAGGTTGGCCACCCCTGACCTAGCATAGGGACAGACTTTTTCAAACGTCTTTTTTCCAGTATTGCTCTATCTATTATAAAAATAATCAGCAGGAATCATATTTAAATACAGGAAAAAAAACATCACTCTAATCAACTCAAAGGCCCAGAGAGCACATTATCAGAAACTGTTGTTCTCAGCTACGTTGATATTACTTATGGAGAGTTGGTATCTGTCAGAGACTTTCCTCTCAGGCATTACCTTCTTCTTGGGAGGTGGTAGTGTACTATATGTTCGTCTGCCATGATATCCTCTCAGGCCACTGGAGGGAGCATATATTTGCTAGTCTATTATATTAAAAGGCAGTTTTCTGTGTGTACGTCCAGCCAAAACTCTAAAACTACAAAACAAAACCCCCCCAAAGTTGGTACTTTCTTGATCGGTGTTGCCCTGGAAAAATAATATCAAAAATTTAGAAAAACTATTCATTCTTTGACATAAACTGGCGCAGATTTCGTCAGGGGGGACCTGTTTTCCAGCGATTTGATACACTAACTGAAGGGAAGTGACTGAGTTTTTTATGCCGACTCATTCCTTGAGTAATCTATAAAAGCGTGTGTGTATGTGTAGAGAGAGGAATGAGTTTGGCAGAGAAAAAAGAGGGTGGGGAGAGGGAGGGGAAAATCGGGGGGGGGGGACCAGGGGAAGAGAGGGAGGGGGAAACCGGGGGGGGGGGGGGGAATAAAAGTTTTAATAGAAATAGGTTACACTTTTGCCCAGGCAATGCCAGGTCGCCCTGCAAATAATGGACAAAAGTTGTCTTATTTTAGTTGATATCAGACACAATAATTTGGTGAAAAAAAAGTAGCAGAGTAGATATACAGACAGCACAAGTAAAGAGAGAACCGCCATGTAGATAAAAACCCTCAACAAATTTCACTAAGAAAGACACACCCACAATCATCCTGTAACCAAAATACTTAAAACACTTAAAATTAATATAATCAAGAGAAATCAAAAAAGTAAATAAAGAATGTGGTTTTGATGATACATTTAAAGCTAACAATCATATTTTATCTATTGTGTTGATGATAACTGAAACGATTGGATGGATGGTTAAAAATATTATTTCAAGGAGCCAAGCGTTTTTTTTGTTTTTTTTAAGATATATATTAAAAAAAACTGTAATAAGACCTCAGATAGAGTATTGCACTTAGGCCTCGGCTTCACTCTCTAGGCATGGAAATTAGAATGTAATATGAAGATTGGAAAGCATACAAATAAGTATAACAAAACTAATAAAAAAGTAAAAGATTAGTTACAGGAAGAGATTAGTGGAAACATTTGGAGTAAACGTTTTACTATAGAGTAAGATAGGTTATTTAATTGACACTTTTTACTATAGAGTAAGAGAGGTTATTTAATTGAAACTTTTTACTATAGAGTAAGATAGGTTATTTAATTGAAACTTTTTACTATAGAGTAAGATAGGTTATTTAATTGAAACTTTTTACTATAGAGTAAGAGAGGTTATTTAATTGAAACTTTTTACTATAGAGTAAGATAGGTTATTTAATTGAAATATTTACTATAGAGTAAGATAGGTTATTTAATTGAAACTTTTTACTATAGAGTAAGATAGTTTATTTAATTGAAACTTTTTACTATAGAGTAAGATAGGTTATTTAATTGAAATATTTACTATAGAGTAAGATAGGTTATTTAATTGACACTTTTTACTATAGAGTAAGAGAGGTTATTTAATTGAAACTTTTTACTATAGAGTAAGAGAGGTTATTTAATTGAAATATTTACTATAGAGTAAGATAGGTTATTTAATTGAAACTTTTTACTATAGAGTAAGATAGTTTATTTAATTGAAACTTTTTACTATAGAGTAAGATAGGTTATTTAATTGAAATATTTACTATAGAGTAAGATAGGTTATTTAATTGACACTTTTTACTATAGAGTAAGAGAGGTTATTTAATTGAAACTTTTTACTATAGAGTAAGATAGGTTATTTAATTGAAATATTTACTATAGAGTAAGATAGGTTATTTAATTGAAACTTTTTACTATAGAGTAAGATAGTTTATTTAATTGAAACTTTTTACTATAGAGTAAGATAGGTTATTTAATTGAAATATTTACTATAGAGTAAGATAGGTTATTTAATTGACACTTTTTACTATAGAGTAAGAGAGGTTATTTAATTGAAACTTTTTACTATAGAGTAAGAGAGGTTATTTAATTGAAATATTTACTATAGAGTAAGATAGGTTATTTAATTGACACTTTTTACTATAGAGTAAGAGAGGTTATTTAATTGAAACTTTTTACTATAGAGTAAGAGAGGTTATTTAATTGAAATATTTACTATAGAGTAAGATAGGTTATTTAATTGAAACTTTTTACTATAGAGTAAGATAGGTTATTTAATTGAAACTTTTTACTATAGAGTAAGATAGGTTATTTAATTGAAACTTTTTACTATAGAGTAAGATAGGTTATTTAATTGAAACTTTTTACTATAGAGTAAGATAGGTTATTTAATTGAAACTTTTACTATAGAGTAAGATAGGTTATTTAATTGAAACTTTTTACTATAGAGTAAGAGAGGTTATTTAATTGAAACTTTTTACTATAGAGTAAGATAGTTTATTTAATTGAAACTTTTTACTATAGAGTAAGATAGGTTATTTAATTGAAACTTTTTACTATAGAGTAAGATAGGTTATTTAATTGAAATATTTACTATAGAGTAAGATAGGTTATTTAATTGAAACTTTTTACTATAGAGTAAGATAGGTTATTTAATTGAAACTTTTTACTATAGAGTAAGAGAGGTTATTTAATTGAAACTTTTTACTATAGAGTAAGAGAGGTTATTTAATTGAAACTTTTTACTATAGAGTAAGAGAGGTTATTTAATTGAAACTTTTTACTATAGAGTAAGAGAGGTTATTTAATTGAAACTTTTTACTATAGAGTAAGAGAGGTTATTTAATTGAAATATTTACTATAGAGTAAGAGAGGTTATTTAATTGAAACTTTTTACTATAGAGTAAGATAGTTTATTTAATTGAAACTTTTTACTATAGAGTAAGATAGGTTATTTAATTGAAATATTTACTATAGAGTAAGATAGGTTATTTAATTGACACGTTTTACTATAGAGTAAGAGAGGTTATTTAATTGAAACTTTTTACTATAGAGTAAGATAGGTTATTTAATTGAAATATTTACTATAGAGTAAGATAGGTTATTTAATTGAAACTTTTTACTATAGAGTAAGATAGTTTATTTAATTGAAACTTTTTACTATAGAGTAAGATAGGTTATTTAATTGAAATATTTACTATAGAGTAAGATAGGTTATTTAATTGACACTTTTTACTATAGAGTAAGAGAGGTTATTTAATTGAAACTTTTTACTATAGAGTAAGAGAGGTTATTTAATTGAAATATTTACTATAGAGTAAGATAGGTTATTTAATTGACACTTTTTACTATAGAGTAAGAGAGGTTATTTAATTGAAACTTTTTACTATAGAGTAAGAGAGGTTATTTAATTGAAATATTTACTATAGAGTAAGATAGGTTATTTAATTGAAACTTTTTACTATAGAGTAAGATAGGTTATTTAATTGAAACTTTTTACTATAGAGTAAGATAGGTTATTTAATTGAAACTTTTTACTATAGAGTAAGATAGGTTATTTAATTGAAACTTTTTACTATAGAGTAAGATAGGTTATTTAATTGAAACTTTTACTATAGAGTAAGATAGGTTATTTAATTGAAACTTTTTACTATAGAGTAAGAGAGGTTATTTAATTGAAACTTTTTACTATAGAGTAAGATAGTTTATTTAATTGAAACTTTTTACTATACAGTAAGATAGGTTATTTAATTGAAACTTTTTACTATAGAGTAAGATAGGTTATTTAATTGAAATATTTACTATAGAGTAAGAGAGGTTATTTAATTGAAATATTTACTATAGAGTAAGATAGGTTATTTAATTGAAACTTTTTACTATAGAGTAAGATAGGTTATTTAATTGAAACTTTTTACTATAGAGTAAGATAGGTTATTTAATTGAAACTTTTTACTATAGAGTAAGATAGGTTATTTAATTGAAACTTTTTACTATAGAGTAAGAGAGGTTATTTAATTGAAACTTTTTACTATAGAGTAAGAGAGGTTATTTAATTGAAATATTTACTATAGAGTAAGATAGGTTATTTAATTGAAACTTTTTACTATAGAGTAAGATAGGTTATTTAATTGAAACTTTTTACTATAGAGTAAGATAGGTTATTTAATTGAAACTTTTTACTATAGAGTAAGATAGGTTATTTAATTGAAACTTTTTACTATAGAGTAAGATAGGTTATTTAATTGAAACTTTTACTATAGAGTAAGATAGGTTATTTAATTGAAACTTTTTACTATAGAGTAAGAGAGGTTATTTAATTGAAACTTTTTACTATAGAGTAAGATAGTTTATTTAATTGAAACTTTTTACTATAGAGTAAGATAGGTTATTTAATTGAAACTTTTTACTATAGAGTAAGATAGGTTATTTAATTGAAATATTTACTATAGAGTAAGATAGGTTATTTAATTGAAACTTTTTACTATAGAGTAAGATAGGTTATTTAATTGAAACTTTTTACTATAGAGTAAGAGAGGTTATTTAATTGAAACTTTTTACTATAGAGTAAGAGAGGTTATTTAATTGAAACTTTTTACTATAGAGTAAGAGAGGTTATTTAATTGAAACTTTTTACTATAGAGTAAGAGAGGTTATTTAATTGAAACTTTTTACTATAGAGTAAGAGAGGTTATTTAATTGACACTTTTTACTATAGAGTAAGAGAGGTTATTTAATTGAAACTTTTTACTATAGAGTAAGATAGTTTATTTAATTGAAACTTTTTACTATAGAGTAAGATAGGTTATTTAATTGAAATATTTACTATAGAGTAAGATAGGTTATTTAATTGACACTTTTTACTATAGAGTAAGAGAGGTTATTTAATTGAAACTTTTTACTATAGAGTAAGATAGGTTATTTAATTGAAATATTTACTATAGAGTAAGATAGGTTATTTAATTGAAACTTTTTACTATAGAGTAAGATAGTTTATTTAATTGAAACTTTTTACTATAGAGTAAGATAGGTTATTTAATTGAAATATTTACTATAGAGTAAGATAGGTTATTTAATTGACACTTTTTACTATAGAGTAAGAGAGGTTATTTAATTGAAACTTTTTACTATAGAGTAAGAGAGGTTATTTAATTGAAATATTTACTATAGAGTAAGATAGGTTATTTAATTGACACTTTTTACTATAGAGTAAGAGAGGTTATTTAATTGAAACTTTTTACTATAGAGTAAGAGAGGTTATTTAATTGAAATATTTACTATAGAGTAAGATAGGTTATTTAATTGAAACTTTTTACTATAGAGTAAGATAGGTTATTTAATTGAAACTTTTTACTATAGAGTAAGATAGGTTATTTAATTGAAACTTTTTACTATAGAGTAAGATAGGTTATTTAATTGAAACTTTTTACTATAGAGTAAGATAGGTTATTTAATTGAAACTTTTACTATAGAGTAAGATAGGTTATTTAATTGAAACTTTTTACTATAGAGTAAGAGAGGTTATTTAATTGAAACTTTTTACTATAGAGTAAGATAGTTTATTTAATTGAAACTTTTTACTATAGAGTAAGATAGGTTATTTAATTGAAACTTTTTACTATAGAGTAAGATAGGTTATTTAATTGAAATATTTACTATAGAGTAAGATAGGTTATTTAATTGAAACTTTTTACTATAGAGTAAGATAGGTTATTTAATTGAAACTTTTTACTATAGAGTAAGAGAGGTTATTTAATTGAAACTTTTTACTATAGAGTAAGAGAGGTTATTTAATTGAAACTTTTTACTATAGAGTAAGAGAGGTTATTTAATTGAAACTTTTTACTATAGAGTAAGAGAGGTTATTTAATTGAAACTTTTTACTATAGAGTAAGAGAGGTTATTTAATTGAAATATTTACTATAGAGTAAGAGAGGTTATTTAATTGAAATATTTACTATAGAGTAAGAGAGGTTATTTAATTGAAACTTTTTACTATAGAGTAAGAGAGGTTATTTAATTGAAACTTTTTACTATAGAGTAAGATAGGTTATTTAATTGAAACTTTTTACTATAGAGTAAGATAGGTTATTTAATTGAAACTTTTTACTATAGAGTAAGATAGGTTATTTAATTGAAACTTTTTACTATAGAGTAAGATAGGTTATTTAATTGAAACTTTTTACTATAGAGTAAGAGAGGTTATTTAATTGAAACTTTTTACTATAGAGTAAGATAGGTTATTTAATTGAAACTTTCAAAATAATTAATGGCATTTCTAACTATGGCGGCATTTTTTTTTTAAATAAATATTTCTCAAAATGTTATTGTCAAGGCATATTTCAAAAACTGAATCTTTTAAACAATTGAATTTTTTCATAGAGTATTTCTGGAACAATTTTCAAGATTGAATTAAGAGCAGCAATAGCAGAGAACATTTTAAGATGGAATTGGATTGATTCAGAAATAATGGTAAAACAAAATGGCATTTTGGATTAAATATTTAACAGAACTTCATGTTATATTTGTACTGTGTACTGTATTAATGATGTAACCGTCCGTAAAAACAACTTCATTTTACTTTTAATAATGAAATATTCAAGTACATGTCAATGCTTCATTAAAAAATTGCTTATCTTCGAGGACAGATTTTTTTTTTTTGAGCGGGGGTGAACATAAGAGTAAAGAGTCAGTTTGAAAATTGAAACAACAATTGCTAACCTCACCCACCTATAAAATACTGCAAGTCTGTTCCCTTGGCTCCTACCCAAGAGAGCCGCTTCCCCTCCCCTTCTTTCTCCAATCAATTTTGTGATAACTCTTAAATGCAAGTGAGGCTCTGTAACATTAGAAAATGGCTGCACAGGAGAGACACTGACGATGTTGGCCGGACAATTTATACTGGAAAAGCAGGGAAGCCACCGGGCAAGACACACACTAGAATCACACTGGACAAGGGAGGATGGAAGAGAAACGTCAACATGCAGCCGGGTGACAGTTGCTGGCCAAAAAGTGGAAGAACTGAAGCAAAAACCAAAATCAGTTGCTGCAGAAGAACAAGGTGGGTGGGTGTGAGGGAGGGGGTGATAAAAGAATGACTGACTCACCACCAGTGCATTGGCTCCCTGGGTTCCCAAACCCTAGCCATCATTTTTTTTTTAAGCACCATACCATTATTATCAACAAGATGGCTGACAATAGAAGGAAAGTTGGGGAGAAAGCAAGAGAGAGAGAGAGAACAAAAGAGAGAGAGAGAGAGAGCAAAAGAGAGCAAAAGAGAGAGAGAGAAGGAAGCTGTATATAGTTTGGGTAACAATACAAATCAGTTTCTATTATAAAGAATTAAGGAAACTTGAATAAACCCGTGAATTGTAAAGAAGAGTGTGTGCATGTATTCAATATTTCTTCCTATTAAGGCAATAATTAAATAATGTCTTATTATGGACAATGGTCCAGTGTTGCTTCAGAGTCCTTACATCTAGGTGTTTACCTTCAACTGCTAACCCTTAAATTCGCTTACAAGTTATAAAATGTAAAACAAAAACAACCTATAAAAAGTTATGAACTGAATGGTTGGGGTGGGAGATGATATTGATAGGAAAATAATAAATTTAAACAAAAATAATTTTTTCTTGAGCTTCTGCTATAGAACATAAAATAAAATTCCCAGAACATTCTAACGTTTGTAAGAGCATAATATAGTGGATAATTAGATAAGTGGCGAGTTTGTTAGTACACGGGTAAGACAACTGACACTGCTGGGCACAGTTGGAAGTGACCTGACGCGGTCGGGTTTTGCGACTATACACACATACAACTTTAAAGTCAATTAGAAAACTGAGTTCACTACAAAGATTTATCATCAACTTGCAAAACTCATAACATCCTGATATTTCATAATATAGCGAGATAGAGTTATAACTCTATAAAACACAGTAGTTTTGTAAACGACGAATACATTTTTCTGAAGCAAAGACGAACAACACAGGTAAGGGGGATATTTTTCATAACAAAATAGGTTAGGGGAAAAAATTAATCTTGAGCAAAAAACTAGATCTTATATCCGGAACGTTTTTGTTTTTAAGGGAGGTGGTGTTTGATCAACACTGCTGGGGAACCATGAAAAAAAACACCGCTTTGTTTTTAAATCCCCAAAACAGTTTTTCATGGTTAAACAGCTGATGATCCGTATAAAAATATTAAGACTAGCGTAAATTCTTGCGAGCTAACTAAAACAGTGACTACAAGTGATTGATTCTTACAAGAAAAGGAATTTTCCAACGAAAGACTTGGGACAAAAAGTGGGGATAAAATGATCCGACGTTTTGTCTTTATTGAAAGACTTCCTCAGGATGAAGAAAGCAATGTAGAAAAACCATACACAATATTAATTTTGATTTGTCAGAAAGTGTCCAGACTTCGACATATTTTGACCCCGACAAACTTCCTAGCTAAAATAGACATAAACTAACAAGTCGAAACCATCAATCACATTAATCTTGCGTCCTTTGAAGGAGACAGGCCACTGCTAATGCTACGATCAAAATCATGTTTTTCATTCTCTGCTTGTTCACGTCAACAGCCATGCCGAAGTCTGGACACTTTCTAACAGATCAAAATTAATATTCTGTATGATTTTTCTACATGGCTTTCTTCATCCTGAGGAAGTCTTTCAATGAAGACGAAATGTTGATGAATTCATAAATCATCATAGTTTTTGGCTTTCCTTTTTTCATTTTACACACATATACACACTTTTACATTTTACACTTTCACATTTTATACACATTTTACACACATATACATATATATACAAGGAGATTTAGTGAATTATAAGATTCCAATTGCTCAAAGAATTAGAACAACAAGTCTATTATGGCGTACGGTCGTTTCCAAAACATTCTGGAAATACTTTATTTTATTCTTTAATTTAAAAAAAAAACAACAAAAGCTACTCCAAAACGTCTCTTCATCAGCGCCTTTAGCACCACATCTTACAGAAATTCAAGGAAAAAATAACAAGCTCGTCTTAGAGGAACATCCATTGGCAGGAGGGCGTACATAGACCAATATTGGAAAAAGAATAAGTTACAGATATAAAGTAAGAATATAAAGATAAAACTGATTATGATAATAATAAAACCTTATAGACATTATAAAGATTAGTAAGAAAAAATGAAAAAAATAAAAATAAGAACAAAAATAATGAGTAAAAATAAAATAAAATAAAATATAAAAATAATAGAATATATTAAGGAAAAATAAAATCAGAGGATAAGAAGTAAAAAATAAAAATAAAAAATCTTCATTTAAATTAATTTTCAAATCATATTTCAAATAAAAAGTATGCACAGCGGTATTCAAGTTGTTTACAACTGTTTTCAGACGTTTATTTTTAGTTATACAAAATAACACAAAATTGTTTGCAAGAGCATCTTTTATCAGAAGGGGATTACATATTGATATAAAACGTTTCTTTAAGTGGAAAACACTTTAAATAAACCTTTTTAAATGTTAATGATATCATTTATTTAAAAGACAAAATTAGTTGCATATGATTATCTGGATTTTATTTGATCAGAACCATTTTTAATGGGGGGGGGGTAACCAATGGTGTAATGTATATTGACACAGACAATGGAATTGGTAAAGCCGAGTTCAAATTCTGATTCTATTCACTTATATTGAAATAACATTAGGAAAGGCATGAACACCCCTCTCTATCCAACTTACATTGTGATTGGGAAAGATAGGAAAAAACCCTTCCCAACTATGGGTAAAATACCCCCTTGTATCCAATGAAACGTTTCTAAGAGATGTGTTTTGGTATTAACTCAAAAGGGCTGATATGCCATAACAGACAAATGAATTAATTCAAATTTGTATCATGTTGAGATTGCAATGGAAAAAAAATCATTGTATCTGCTTATTTTTCTTTTTCACACAAGTGAAACTATTTTCGTTTTAGTTTATGATTTACGCACACGAGGTTAACTAGGTGTTTCCAGGGTATTACATGACAAAATAATGCAAGTTAAAAAAATTTTTTTTTATCTAATTGTTAAAATTGGAAAGTTAGCAGAAAAATATAAGTAATTTCCATCCCTCCAGTAAAGACTTAATTCAGGATAAATTCTTTGCAACTTAATTTTATTTCAGACTAGCTGACCTGACTCGACATTGCCTGAGAATATTTAAACTTTCATTTTATGCAGAGGATAATCTTTAATGTAAACAAAGATCATGTTGCTGGGTCGTTTGACTATCTTAAATCGACTTTGTAGATCATTTAAGGTCACCAAAGGTCAAAAGTTAAATTATTCAAAAACTTTTTTTTTAATTTTATATCCGATTATTTAACAAGATAATAATTAATCATTACCTCCTCCTGTTTTTTTTTTCTCTCTCCTTTTGGTGCACTGGGTCTTACAAGATGTTTTTTAAAATGTCATGATCTATCGAGAGTTAAAAAAATATATATTTTAGAAACGAAAATGTCATTTGAATCAAAGCCAGCAAATTTCATTCATATGTGTGTGGGGGGGAGGGAGGGGGGTCAGATGAGGTGAAACTCATTCAAGGTCTGAAGGGAGATGCTGATCTATTCGAGAGAGCATCTGAAGCGGGTACATTAACCTATTCATTTTGGGGGGCATCAAGGAAATTAATTTCTCTCCCATCACTTATAAAAAAATAAAAAAAATTCCAAACTAGTTTCACTCATGACGAAGGAGTAGCAAAGTTTTTATTGGGGTCGGGTGGGGGTGGAAAATGGCCTGTCTTAAATTTAATTATTAATAAACAATATAGCAATAATGAATCAGGTTTTTTTTTTACCTTCTAAGATAATTTTTGAAACTGAAAGAATATAACAGAATCCACATTTTCAAAATGGCATTTCAGTTTCAAATGTCAACTGAATTTACCCAAATGAAAGGAGAGAATAATAAATAAATAAATACAAAAACGAATAAAATATTTATCAAAACTTTTTTTATTATTATGTCACCAGTCAGAAGACCTTTTTCTAAATGACCCCTGAAAGGCTGTCAAAATCTCAAACCGCAATGACCAAAAATGCAAAAGATCAAACATGAGATCATCCAATTAAAAAGCAAACAGCAAAAACTTAATTCATGTAGAGAGACCGACACTATACACCCAGAATTAAAAAGAAGTTGAACATATAACTTTACAAGTTGAAATTACTTACTCATGAGTCAAACAAACAAATATTTAAAACCAATAAAAACAAAGCTTTAAAAGTTACAAATGCATTTTTTGATTGTAAATCTAATATATAAATTAAAATCAATCTCTTTCTCGATTTTTGTCATCGATAGCATTCTTCCTACAAAATCAATATTTGATTCTGGTTTGTCAGATCTTTTTGGTGGATTGTTGCAGTATGTTGTTAAGAACAATAAAATGTAATTCCTTCCAGAAAATACTTTGTCCGGATGGGAATAATTTTCATACGGCCACCATCTTTAAAAAAAATGGAGGGTGAGGCGTAACTTCGTCAATACAAAGTTACAAATGGTTTGAATAAAAAAAAAAAAATTTTTTATTAAAAAAACGGCATAGTCTAGATAGATACAGCTCGTAAACAATTACATGACAAATTTAAATGTGATTTTTTTTTAAATTTTGGAAATACTACAATTCTAAAATAAAGCTAAGAATTTTAATTGGTAATCACAGGTTTTAAATTATGAGAAAAATAATTAATTAAATATTATCAATAGTAGACTAACATATAATGTAAGAATTAGCAATAATAAATGGTAAAAATTACTAATTACTTACAATATAAGCATAGAACATGCAATATATGTAAATCTAATTAATTATACAAAAGCTTAAAATGAATCCTAACTAATTGTTGGTTAAGAAATATTGTAGAGTGAATTATACCTAGAGATTGTGAGTTCAATACCTGGGAAGGGAAAATGCAACATCATATTAAGGAGAGTTTACTTTAACAGCAACCTTGATGTTGTCAACTAGATATTTTATCCACTGAGCTATTTTCACACCAGACAATTGTTTTTTTTGTTGTTTTGTTTACTATAGCGTTCCAGTTATTTTTTAGTCAATATCGATCATCATAAACCTGAATAATTTTTTTTAATAAAAAAGAAAATGGATGAAAAATGTTTAATAATTGTTGTTAACTTCTACTCTTGGCTAAAAAATTCAAGAAAAGTTGAGAAACCCAGCATAGACGGGTACTTTAGCTAGTATCGAATATAGTTGGCAGTGTTTATCATTCAAAAATATAAAGATAACATTTTTTTTAGTATTATATACATTAAATATCTTTTAGGACTTGATTGTGCATGAAAAAGGTGTTGATCCCTGATATGGAGAAGGAGGAGGTAATCCAAAGATTCAACCATCAGTTCTAAAATGGTGGATGGTGGTGGGCTCAATCCTTTTAGAACGAAGGTTGTGTTCATTTCCTACGCCTCCTCCTCCTCCTCTTGTCCAAACAAACTTTCAATGTTTCCTCAAACTAAACACAGTCAAGCGAGGCATTTACTTGAAAGCAGTACAGCCCCCCCCCCGATAAAAAATAAATAAAATAAACCTCATTTTTTATGAAGATGTTTGGAGATGATCAAGAACTGAAAGCCATGGACAGTAATATTGATTTTCATTTTCTGACAAATGAAAATGTTCGGATCTTTTGTCTTGGGGATGTTCTTATTGTTTTTGTTCCAAGTGGTCAAAACCTAGAGTCAGGTAGGGGTCCACCTGTCTGCAAAGGGGGTCACCGTCAACCCTGCTGGCCTATTTTCCATGGCTGTCCTCTCCAGTGCTGTTATAGGTAGGGCACGGTCATCAAACACTATGAGGCTGAATATCAGGATAGGAAATTAGATTCTCCACAGCCACAGATGATAATGTTGGGAAATACAAGAACAAGACGTCTTAATTGATATGCAGAAAGAGAAGGGGGGGGGGAACAGAGAGAAGAGTTGTCGGTTTGAGAAAGGAGAATAGAAAATAAGGACGGGGGGGAGATTGCGGAAGCACAGGAGAGAGAGAGAGAGATACACACACAATCTCAGCTGATTGACTAGAATCAGGGATTGTGTCTTGGACTCCAACTGACCACACAGCAGGAGAGTGAGCTAGAGAAAGTAGCGGATGTCATTCAACCTGTCGTCATCTGCAGCAGCAAGTCTTTCTCTCTCCCGCACGCAAACCCCCCCCCTCCCGCCCCTCTTCATGATCTTCGGACAGAACAATGGTGTAACAAAGAATATAAAAAAAAAAAATGAGTTTTGCAAAGTCTCACGTAGTGGAGAGGAATAAAGAAGAGAAATATTTTTAAGATATTATCATAATGTTGGGGGTCAGAAGACATACAAGGAAATTACAAAAAAGATAAGACCGTTTGCAGAATAATAATAATACAAAAAAAGAAAATTGTTCTGCCATTTTATTAAATACTCTATGAAGCTCGCAAATTAGAACCATTGAGATTACTAGAATGTGATAATCCTATGTTTAGTTTCTTTTATTTTGTTATCTTTCCAACAAATAAATTTGTAAAAAAATTAATTAATATATTTGGAAGACAAAAAATATATTTTTACAAAATATTCCAAGAAAGTCTCTAAAACTTATCCTGAATTTTATACACCAACTATAGTTCACATTCTTATCAAAATGGATTCACTTTTTTTTATCATATATATATTATATATATTAAAGTTCACCAACCGATTGATAATGGTCGTATTTTAAACGATTGAAATATTTCGGCAGAACTATACAACATGAGTTTTTGAGTTCATTTTTGTTAGTTGTTGATTTGCTTATCCTTTATTCCATTTTTATTTTTACATTTTGTCCGAAACATTGTTTCTTTTTTCCTCATATATATATATATATATATATATATATATATATATATATATATATATATATATATTAATTAAGTTCAAATATTAACAAAATGAACAAAACCAATACTTTTAAAAAGTGCTCAATATATATTAGAGCTTTTTATATTAAAATAAACATAGTTTGAGTATCCGACAATTGTTTCAGAACCTCTTCGGCTCCTCCTCAGGGATATACTGATGAGCAAAGATTAGATCTGCCAATGCACAATCATAAAAAAAAACAACAAAAAAAAACCCAAAAGACAAAAAACAAACAGACAAATTACATAAATATTCTCGTCTGAAAAATTTAAAATGTAATTTGTCTGTTTGTTTTTTGTCTTTTGTTGTTTTTTTTATGATTGTGTATTGGCGGATCTAATCTTTACTCATCAGTATATCCCTGAGGAGGAGCCGAAGAGGTTCTGAAACAATTGTCGGATACTCAAACTATGTTTACTTTAATATATATATATATATATATATATATATATATATATATATATATGAAGCAATCCAACAAAAGATATAATTATTACTTCATTTTATATTATAATATATATATATATATATATATATATATATATATATATATATACACACAGCAAATTCCTGGTTCACAGAGTGAATGTTAGAGCTAATTGAAATTAATTAAACTCATTTGAATAAATATATTACCGGTAGTTATGATTTCGTTTTCCCGTCATCTGTACGTTGTGCGCATGTGCGGTTTGCCAAAACAAAACTCTGATTCAGACAGCGTTCAAATGACCTATTTTTCGTCGGTTCTTATAAGCTTGGCACTGCGGGTATCGAGAAAGGACCAATACCGAGAGGTCAGCAGTTCGATCCCTTATCGACTCACAAGAATTTTTTTTTTTTTAACCTATGACTTATACATACGTCGAGGGGGGGAGGGAATAACCGGGCAAGACAGAGATAGTACTTTTAATGATATAAATATGTTAGCGACGGGGAGAGGAGGGGGGACACTTGGGTAGAGACAGATTGTTACACTTTTGCCTGCAGAGAGGAAGGGAGAAAGGGGAAGGGGAAGAGCCCCAAGCAACGCCGAGTACCCCTGCTAGTATATATATATATATATATTATAAATAATTTTGTCATTTAAATATATATATATATATATTATAAATAATCTTGTCATTTTAATATATATATATATATATTATAAATAATCTTGTCATTTTAATATATATATATATATATTATAAATAATCTTGTCATTTTAATATATATATATATATATTATAAATAATCTTGTCATTTTAATATATATATATATATATATATATATATATATATATTATAAATAATCTTGTCATTTTAATATATATATATATATATATATATATAGAGAGAGAGAGAGAGAGGGGGGGGCGTTGCCTTTATCTATCAGGAGGTGCTAAGGAGCGTGGGGAAGTTTTGGATGGACAAAATCGCCGCCAGATGCCCCTACGTCTTCTGTACGCAAAGCCAAGACAACAGAGGCAAGGCTGGTAAACAATGTTCCTCACGACTGGTCGCCAGACTTGTGGCTGCCCTCCCCATAACTATTTCTTCTGAGGTGTGATCGAGGTCAAGACCAACAAGCACGCCCACAACATGGTCGACTCTCTGAAGGTTGCCATCGTGGAAGCATTAGCTGCTACAGACAAGGGCATGGTCGCCAAAGTGTGTGATTCATTTTGTGCTCAGACTAAGATGCTCATGTCCGCCAGTGGTGCTTACATTGAAAAATAATGTAGTATGAAATTTGAACTGTTGCTTAATAATCTGTCCGGTGTCTGCATTTTGTTCTTATTGCCTATTTCGTTTTCTTTCTGTTAAGTGTTGAATTTTGCTGCAACAGCCTGTGTGTATGCATATATACATATATCTATATATCTATCTATCTATATGTATATACATATCTATATCTATCTATATGTATATACATATCTATATCTATCTATATG
>OY744539.1:67148729-67238729 GCA_963556195.1 Sepiola atlantica | reverse complement strand
AAAAGGCTTCTATTTTAAATTTTAATATTTCTAACCTATAAATGCTGTGAAATGAACGGTCTGTCTCTTTAAAATACCAGGATGCCTGATGGTTCTTCATTCAAAAACCAGAATTTGAATTCATAATCGCCAAGACAACATTGTGAATAACATCCATTATACGGATGTTAAAAAAAAAAGATTGTTTTTTTTTTTTTAAAGAAAAAAAAAATGACAATACTGGTCAACTCTGATGCTGGAATTTTATTCCGAAAAATTTAAGATTAAAGTAAAAAAAAAAAATCTTTTATTGAAAAGGGTTTCTTTTTTTAATATATATATATATATGCATTTAATACGGATGTATGCACTGCAGAAAACGCCTGAACAACGACAGAGAAGATGAACAAAAACAAATAATTGAAGACATATGCGATATTTTTCTTCAAAAAATTTTTCAGTAAATTTTTCACATACTGTTTCAGTAGATTTTTTTCACTTAGCGTTAATAGAATTTGGGATGGCAGAAAATATTTTGATATTTCAGGAGAAACTCTACCTTTCTCAAAAAACAAACCTTCTTTTCACTTACAAACGTCTAAGATGGTTGTTATATAAAGGATGCCAGGTTCATAGAAAATATTAGATTCAGAATAATGCAGCCTTATTAAATACCTATATACTTATCAGCAATGCTTCAAGCAAATTATCATACCCTTATATATATAGGTGATAAAAATCGTACATATTTCTAGACAAAGCGTCTTGGTCCGATGGTAAAACGCTGGACTATAGACATCAATATCGAAGGTTCGATCTCTGTGTAAGTTAGCCTGATGACGGCTGTGAGAAACACGTGTCCATGGATTACTTTTATGTATGTATAAAATAAATAAATAAATAAATATATATATATATATATATATAAAAGGGTATGGTAGTTTGCTTGAAGCATTGCTGGTTAATAAGTATATAGACATTTTAGTCTGACGATTTCCTATGGAGATGAAACGCGGAAGTCTCTGTAATTTACTTGCCATAAATATATTTTCATAACTTACTACCTTGCTCTACTCATGCATTGAGCACTGTTGAAGTAAATACTGAAAATCAACACATAATATATTATATCTCCTTATAACATTTTATGTGAATACATGAAATAATAATAATATATATATATATATATATATATATATATATATATTTGGATTTTTCACCGAACGGAATGCTTTGGTTAGCTTTCAAAAAATCACATATAAATGCTCTGTACCCTGTAATCGAGTATCATCGAGCTTGTTTTTATTGGAATAATCCCGGTCTTCACTGAATAATCTTTTTTCTAAGTGAAAAATCCAAATATATATATATATATATATATATATATATATATATATAATTATTATTATTTCATGTAAAATCTTTTGTGGTGACGATTGGGCTCCTGAACGGAATGCTTTGGTAAGCTTTCAAAAAATCATATATATATATATATATATATAAATATGATTATTTTTATTTACACAGACATGTACAAAATCTGCGACACTGGCATGTCGATGTTATCGATCAACAGCTATTATAAACTGAGATCAGGCAGAGTTAGAATCCGATCTTAACCTTAGATCATATTTGGAAGGAATTAAATGGATAAAAAAGAACAGAAATTTAAAATTTAAATTTGGAAAGTCACGTGGTTTGGACTGTTAATAGTCAAAATAAAAAAATAAAAAATAAAATAAAATAAAAATAAAAAATAATAATAATGTCAAAAATATAAAATATAATATATAAAATATAAAATAAAGTCAAAAGAGAGAGAAATATATAAAAGCTATAAAATATATAAGAGCTCTTTTTGATATTGAGCACTTTTTATAAACCCGGTTGAAATTCTTTGGATTACTATGGATGTTTTACCTAGATTATATATATATATATATATATATATATATAAAGTTGAACTACAAACATTTATTAATTTTTAAAAATTTGTTTATTTAATATTTTACATTTTTTTTTAGTTTGTTTAGTGTTTACAACAGAAGTAATATTAACTTTGCATAAATTTTAGGTTTAATAAATATTTGTGCCGTGTAATTAGATGTTTTAAAGTAAAAGCAATATTTACATGGATTTTTTTGTCAATTCGTATTTTCAGAGAAATGATTGAATTCTGCATTGTCTTAATTCACTCATATTAGTAACTTTAATACTATAAATAAAATATTAATGTAGGAAATAAAACAATAATTGAGGTTAATCTTCGTTTCGAAAAATAACATATATTATTCAAAGCCTGCATTTAAGTAAATGAATAATCACAATTAATTTCAATTTTTATAAGAGAATATACATTAAGTGTTGATAACGTGCAGAATTACTGACCTACGGGTGTTCATGGTTACGGCATATAACCATGAACTTAAATAACGTAAATAGAAAAAATAAACAGCCTTACAGTATCGAATGGTAAATACAAAAAATTATTTCTTTTTACATATTTTATATAAAATTTATTTTTATTTTTATTATCTGTATATTTATAAAATTGGCCTATTTATTGTAGCAACAATGAGATTAAAATGCTAAATTCATATTCAAAATAGAAGAATAATAGTTTTCAAATATACTAATGATATGTATGCAATGGACGCAATAAGATTAAATAATTTGCCTATTGCTTTACAAAATGACATCTCAGTAATTAACTATTCATTTTTATTGTTTTCTAATCCAATGATTGCTTTCGTTTTTACTATAACACATACTTTTATTTAGAAATATTTTTTTTTTGTCGTGGATAAGGCTTAGCGTTTCGAGTGAAAATAATCCTTCCGGTCTATTTTCTTCTGGGGGGTTGCGATTCTTGGTTTCATAGGCAACACCAGGACAATAGAGGTTCCGTTAGTTATTAATAGCATAACACTGAAATGTTTATACAACATTAGCAGGAATACCCGGTGCTGCCCAGGAATGGATAAGTCACCCTGTGTACTCATTCTCGCTCTTATTTTTATTGTATTTTTAAACTATACACATTTTGAAACATAAAATAAAGGCATAGAATTAAATAAAAGTTTCAGTTTGATATTCATAAAAGTTTGATTGGTCAGTTTCTTTAAGGAATGTCGACTCTTTCTAGGATCATGTTGCTATTTTACCCATTTTTACTGGTGAACATCTAATCAGATTTACTCTGTTTGCTTACTAACAGAGTCGGACTTGTGCGAGCGCTGTCAGTCGGACTTGTGAGAACGCTAGCAGTCAGAGAAAAACATTTTAATCTCTGCAGAATCAACACTCTTAATATTGGATGACTTTAAAATAAGGAGTCAGAATTTTTTTTAAATCCTAGGAATTGGAGTTGGAGCTTATACCTTCTGACTCGGCAACCCTACTTACTAATACCATTGCGAATGGTATGAACACACAATTTTCTCAGCTGTGAGTAAAATAGGAACTTGTATTCAATTAATCGTATACAATAGATAATGTCTTGGCATTAAATAATTTAAAAAATACAATAGTTAATTCCGCAAATGTGAAAATGTGACATCCTGAGCAAACATTAGGTTAGTCATATTACTAGTCATAATAAGGTTAAGAATTAAAAACTACAAAGTTATAAATGATAAACTATTAATATATATAGCTTCAAAAATTCTATCTTACATTAAAATTACAGAGATGAAACTAACAAGTCTGGAAGAATATTTAAAAGCAGGAGTTCTTCAAAACATCTCGTATGGGGTTACTGCCAAACCACTGACCCCTTCTCCCTACAAGGGCACAACAATTTAATCACCATTTTCGATTGCAGTTCAAGCTAATACCCACATCATTCCTAATCACAACTACCCAAATGACTGAACGACCCTCCCTCGCTCGCTCTCTCATCATCACTACCCAGACAACTGAGTGGACAGCTTTCACACACACACATGCCCGCATTGAGAGAGAGAGAGAGAAAGAGAGAAAGAGAGGGAGAGAGAGAGAGAAAGAGAGAGAGAGAAAGAGAGAGAAAGAGAGAGAGAAAGAAAGAGAGAGAGAGAGAAAGAGAGAGAGAGTGTGAGAGAGAGAGAGTGAGTGAGTGAGTGAGTGAGTGAGTGAGATGTGCACATTTATCCAGTGAACCTTGAATAATATGGATACTCCGAGATTTCAGACCATCATGATGGTCTTGTACTGGGTGCTTTCAAAAATGCTATGCATAGCATTTGCCATTGGTGCAAGTTTAATTATCTTTATATTACTAAGCCGGGATAAGTGTTCCCTTTTTTGCTTGGGTTGCTTCCATAGACAGACAACAATTGACATCACTCACACAGACACACGAAGGTTGACATACACTTTAAAACACACACGCACAACCAAGTGAAGACAACCACGTCCATCATCCTGAAAGCTTTCTTGCTTTAAACTAGGAATCTCCCAACAAGGAAATTCAAAGTGACTCAGGTGGTGGAGCAGCAGATTGAACACTGATAGTTCAATCCCAGGTGATATCCATTTAGATTATAAGAAGCAAAAACTGGGTTTCTTGAGGCTAAGGAGGGGGGGGGGAGTAGAAGGATAGAATGACCTAAAATAATAATCGGCCCCTTTTTCTTTCTTCTAATGCATTAGGGGACTCTCTCTCTCTCTCTCTCTCTCTCTCTCTCTCTCTCTCTCTCTCCACTCCACTCCACTCCTCTCCACTCCACTCCACTCCACTCCACTCCTTGTTGACAAAAATTCTAAATGAGTTTCCTGTGAAACAGGTTTATGGTGCATTCAAGTCACAACAAAAATGCCTCCAAGGTGAAAAAAGAAAAATTCAATAATGGAAATAGATGAGAAATTGGTAATACATTTTTAACTATGAAAATTGAATTTCTTCTACAACAAATAAGTTTGGTTTTACGACAAATCAACCCTTTTTGTTGATTAAGCAATGCAGAAAAAACAACACCTATTGTAAATGGTTCATTGATCTACTTGTTTTTTTCTGTTTGTGGCATATCAGCCCTTTGTAAATGACTTCATTCCAAAACAATATCAATTGTAAATGGTTCATTGCATACGATTTATTAAAAACAAATTTCTTCTTTTTTTTATCAAATCACTGTGGAGGAAGGGTTGAGGGTTCATACCAAAATGTAGTACAAGTAGAATTGATCTCCACTTGCCGCTGACAAACTTGTAGAAACGAGGAAGCAGATACATTGCTAAAAACGACCAGTTTCTATGAGATGATATTGAAGTAGGAAAAGGCGGGGTTAATACCTTTGTATTGTAGATCACCTACATTGAGTAAATAGTGGATGATTTAAAGTGTTTCCCATAAACTAGTGGATGATTTAAAGTGTTTCCCATAAACTAGTGGATGATTTAAAGTGTTTCCCATAAACTAGTGGATGATTTAAAGTGTTTCCCATAAACTAGTGGATGATTTAAAGTGTTTCCCATAAACTAGTGGATGATTTAAAGTGTTTCCCATAAACTAGTGGATGATTTAAAGTGTTTCCCATAAACTAGTGGATGATTTAAAGTGTTTCCCATAAACTAGTGGATGATTTAAAGTGTTTCCCATAAACTAGTGGATGATTTAAAGTGTTTCCCATAAACTAGTGGATGATTTAAAGTGTTTCCCATAAACTAGTGGATGATTTAAAGTGTTTCCCATAAACTAGTGGATGATTTAAAGTGTTTCCCATAAACTAGTGGATGATTTAAAGTGTTTCCCATAAACTAGTGGATGATTTAAAGTGTTTCCCATAAACTAGCAGAGCTGCTAAGAATTTACAAAGATAAAATAGTTTTAAAAAAAAAATTAAAAAATTAAAAAAATTTTAAACTTCCCCCTCTCTCTCAGGTTGCTTTTTAAACACACCTCTCCCTTCGACTGCTTCTTTCTATAATTCATGCGCAAACTTTTACAACTGCTTAGATATAATAGAAAGAAAGGAAAAGTAATCAGCAGCCAACTGTTTGACCTAGTGTCAGTGTTATTTTTTGAACATTTACCAGTAACATTGAAAAATAAGTTATTTAGTAGGTATGTGTGCACTAAATTGGTCCATAGTGTATAATTAGGCATCCTTTGATCAACTTATACTTATCGTAGTTCCCTCGGTAATGTAGTTTCAGAATATATATGGTTATGGGGAGTTTATCTTCAAAATTTTGGGAGAAGTTTGTAACGTATTTACTTTTTATTATTGTGTGTCGATGTGATGATTACAGCTATTGTGTCTCCCATCACCAGTGTCCATTTTTGGGGGTATTGGATTTTCCCCAACTAAAAAACAGTAAATACGAACAATCATTTTCTTTTAAATTCCCCCCTCTGGATTCCTATCTTTCTCTCTTTCATTCACAAGCAAACTTGCAGAAAGAAAGACAAACTAACATTCAAGCAAACTTGCAGAAAGAAAGACAAACTAACATTCAAGCAAACTTGCAGAAAGAAGACAAACTAACATTCAAGCAAACTTGCAGAAAGAAAGACAAACTAGCATTCAAGCAACCAGCATTTCTGACATTCTTTCAATATAATAATAGAAAAGAACGAAAGAATGAAAAATATATTCACTAAATAAACCTAATTTTCTTCATACCTCAGTAACTCACTTTTTCTTTCTCACTCACTCTCCATTTTGTCATTTGCACCTGGTGATTTGACCTAAATAAAATTTTCTATTTAGAAAGTTTCAATAACCATTGAAAATAAATAGTTTTCTCATATTTAAAATGTCTGAACTTCTGGTCTCTGTTGACTGTCAGCGTATGGATATCACAATATTCTTTAAAAACATAACCAGCTGCTGTTCACACCGAATACAACGATGTAAGGTTTCTAAGTGCATGCCGTGTAGTTTCTGACTTCTAGTCGGACACACAAACAGAAAATATGACTCCTTTATATAATGATTACCAACCTGTGCACTCCTAAAATCAGATCGTTTTTTGTTCTTTTTGAAATGCAAAAAAGTTAAAAATCTTTTAAGAGATTTTCATTAGCTCACATGAAATCAAATGACACCGAATTTGATCCAAACAGATAACCCCTTTTTTTCTCTATCCGTGAAAGGAGAAGAAAAAAAAAAAACGGGCTTATATTAAAAAACTATGATCTAAAATATTCAAAACTTCCAGCACAAAGCAAACCCAAGTTTTTTTGTTTAAAGCAATCAATATTTTATTTATTAATAAATATGTTTTTTTAATTTCTTTTCTCATATTGTTTGACTGCCATGTTCAAATAAATTATTCAATCAAGGTTAATGAGTCAGAGTTCAGAACAGGATTCTAATCTTTCTCACTCCTCCTCCCTTCACATCAGGATGATGATGATGAGGGAGGAAGAGAAAGGGGAGGCCTGATTTGAATCAGTCTGCCACTTCCACTCCTAAAGCCTGCAAAGCTCCTGCCAAGGACTATGGGCCAGCCCCATCACAACACACTGGTAAAATCTGAACAATGCCTGTTGTACAAGCGCATTTACCAAATCAGGGTCCGAAGAGGAAGAGGGGGCGGCTTAAAGGGAGCCTAATAGATTTGATCGGGATCACCTGGTTCAGGTGTTCAGAATAACATCATGGTTTTTCATGTGCTCATTAAATGGCTTTTGTTACTAAATTTCTCCTTCTCTTCCCAGAGAGAGAGAAGGGGGGGGGGGGTGAAGTGAAGATGGTGGTGGGGGTTATAAAATAACTATAGTGTCTCTTGTGTGAGAGCCATTTTTATTTTAGCTGGGCACGAGCGGGAAGAAAAGAGAGTGTGCACACGGCCCAGGAGGACAACGGCCAGTGATCAGCAGTATACATGCCATTATCTGTTATGTCACCTGTCAGATGAAGAGCAGGGGGCGTGTAGATAGCTTATGACAACACGGCTGCCTGCCCACCCACCAAAGGTGAGGGAGTGAAAGAAAAAAAATATATATATATATGGACAACTGTTTTAACACCTTGAATTCTGATAGTTTATCCACATGGCTTTACTGATAAAAAGAAAAGTCACCGCTACAACTTACTGTTCTCTCAGCCAAGTACAAATATTTACATATAGGACAATCGAAAATATAGGACAAATAATTAAACTTATTGTTATAAAGCTCTATCTGAAAAAAAAAATACTAGTTATTTCATATGTACAAAGTTCAGTTTTAAAAATGTCCGTTTTTGGCAAGTTGGTGTTTGTTACATATATAACTGCGGTATGTGCATATGTTTATATATTTGTATGCACAGTATTCACTTTGAAACTAATTAACCAATCATTATGAATGTTGGAACCCAGCTGCTAGGTGTAAGGATCCGATATGTGGGCTATATTTAGTTTAATATAGTTTGATGCAAAGTGGGGTTGGAAGCCTTTCATGAAAATTCAGGCACCTGATTTTTGTAGAATTTTAACAGGTATTAATAAATATTCCCCAATTTTCTTTTTCCTTGGAGTATTTTAAAGGTTTTTCAGAAGCATAATATGGGCACAATCTTCCATTTGAAAATTGAAACATTTCAGGTTTGCATTAAATTTAATGCATAGTCATTAGGCACCAATTAAGAAAGATTTCTTGAATTTCAATTTCTTCCTAAGAATCGCTAAGCTTAAGCTTTCAATTTTAGATGCTTTCTAGAATCAAAATTATGTAATGGATTTTGATCAACATTGGAATAGGGATTCTAGACGTTTTGTATCATTATAACTTAATTTAATCTTTGTAAGGGGACATAAAAGTGGTGCAAAACTCTTTTGTTGGGGGGGGGGAATTAATTTTACCCGTCCTGGGACAGGTATTCTTTTAGTATATATATATATATATATATATATATATATGAAGCAATCCAACAAAAGATACAAGCGTCAACTAATATCTTATAATTAGTGAAACATCCGGATAAAAAAAACTGAAGCTCAATATACTGGATTTGATTAGAGTTGCACATGTTGGGATCTCGGAACTTTGATTGGACTTTTTGTATTATTTTGATTTATTTATTTATCATTAACATTGTAATATGGACACATTTCGCGACTGGATAACTTTGCCGGCTCCCTCAATTTCACATATTTGGACTGCTGTTTGTATCTTGGAGTAATGTCCTTCCTGATTATGCTCCTCAACTTGTATGACCTGGATGGACTGTATGGATTCAACAAAAGTATGTTTTTGGATTGATATGTTTGATGTTATGTATTTTTATATATTTGTGTATATAATTTTTATATATTTTCAAAGCGTAATTTTATTGCCTGTAGTAGTATAACTGCGGTAATGGTCCTCTGAAGAGAAGAATTATCTTTGAAAACTCATGAGCTAAGGACTTAAGGATGCTTTGCATGAACTTTGAATTCTAATAAAATTTGATTGACACCTTATTTTATTACTTCATTTTATATTATAATATATATATATATATATATATATATATACTAGCTGTACTGAAGCATCAATAATAAACATTTCATTCATAACTTTGTTGTAAACACAAAACAAAATCTTTCTCATTTATTTATATAGATAAACATTAACATTTTGGTAATTTCGATGTTGATATTTGAAGTCGTCCCTCTAAAGCAGTGGTTCTTAACCTGTGGGGAATTCCCCACTGGTGGGGAATGGCGGAGTTGCCAAGTGGGGAATGACCGGTCGGACAGAAGAACCACTGCTTCAAAATTTAATACATTACATCCAAATGTTGACTTACTTTGACCATGATAATTTTGCTGTGGCGGCGCTCACACTACTGGTTGCATTTCCCTCTACGTACCTGTGCGAGTCGGCGTTTTCGAGCATGGTTGAGATCAAAAACAAATCGCGAAACCGCCTGATTGACCTTGAATCTGATTTGCGCTGCGCTATTTCAAAGGTGGAACCGAACATTGAGGCACTTGTCAAGGCAAAACAAATGCAACCTGTATGCGTCTAGTGCTAGTGTTACATTTTTTGTATGCTTTTTATAGGCCAAATATATTTAGAAAAAAACATAACGAATCTTTTCGTATGTATTTATTTCCATGTAATAACTGTGATGGGAATGGAGAGCTGGCTCACTAAATAGTGGGGAATTGGAGAAAAAAGGTTAAGAACCACTGCTCTAAAGAAAGGAAGATTTGAATACAAATACTAAATATTTGTCTAAGAAATAAAACAATGTTGCAAAATACAACTATTTGTTATATTAAAATTAAAACCATCATTGAATTTAAAAAATAGTTAATTAACAAAATGTTCTTTTTCAAAAGCAATATGCAAATTAATAAACCTTGCAACTGATATCGCATATACATAAGCAGTAGATTCAGAAAATGTTGCATCTATTGTGTAAAACTGAAGTAACTTGAAACAGAATGTTTAGACTTTAGCATTAGTGTGAGAAATGGGCTCAACTTTCGCATTTATTCATTCAGATATATATATATATCTATGGGAAATGAAAAAGGAAAAACCAAGAGATATTTTTTATGTATTCATCAACGTTTCGTCTTTATTGTAAGACTTCCTCAGGATGATAATTTTAAGAAAAATGGTCCAGCGCTCTTAGTAGCCACGGCTACTACTTTTTCTCATCAACCCATCATGTCAACCCAATATTTCGATGTACTTGCATGACATTTTTCTTAAAATTATCATCCTGAGGAAGTCTTACAATAAAGACGAAACGTTGATGAATATATAAAAAATATCTCTTGGTTTTTCCTTTTTCATTTCCCATTACGTCGGATTACTCTCATCCTTCCTTTCTCATATATATATATATATATATATATATATATATATATATATATATAATTCTGGTAAGTTTTTTGTTCATAGGAGTTAATCCTGTGAAACCTTGCTGTGTTTTATGTAATATTACTTGATAACAAAGAAAGCTATATATTTAGTATAACTTTTTATTTGCATAAACATGTTGGCTACATATGTGCAGACATATTTCGCCTACAGCTTTATTTTGCTAAGCCTCATCAGACCCTATTGTCAGGATAAAAACAAAAAAATTAGCTCATTTTTTTGTTTTCATCCTAACAATCTGGCCTTATGAAACTTAGCCAAAATAAAGAAATGTGAAGAGGTCTTCTATTTCACCAGACCATAGTTTTCTTGATTTATTTTTTCTGGAGTATGCTAAAGAAAGTATACTCCAGAAAAATCACAGATGCAATACACTCTACTCAACGAATAAGGAGTGAATGTACCAAAACTTTAGTCCATGTGGATTGATCGCATCGAGTTCAAAGTTTTTTTTCTTCCGAAACACCAATATTTGCATTGTGAATGATGGACATCGTATTGAAGATGTCATTTGTATAAAAACTTGTATTTTTATTCAATGTGTCCAGACTTTAGGGGCACCCAACATATTCTGAAATATAAAAAGAACTGAAAACTTTTTTTTATATAGCTAAAGACTCACGACTTATCAAGGCCAAAAGCCATTTGCAAATAGGGGTTAATGAGATGGAGGGATTGTCAGTTGAATGAAGAATATTATGAGAGGATTGAAAATGATGAATGGAATGGACAAAACATGAATTCTTATGCAGACAGTTTATGTTAATATTGGGTTTGTTGTAGAATGAAGAGAAACAGTTCCATGAAAATGTGTTCCACAGACGGAAGTTCTTGGAAAGAAATTCTGTTCATGGAAATTTCACATGACACTAGGCACACGGGAGAAGAAATGTAAATTACTTCAGTTGTGGTAAGAAGACGAGTTCTTGCTGTGAATGTTTTACAAGGAGGAACCAGAGATTGCAGCTCAATTAAGCACCTTACATTGAAATAACGATAGAGTAGAGAAAGACTAGCAATATCTCTTCTGTGAGCAAGGGGCTGCAGAGAACAGAAGAGATTATCCCCTACTAGATTTTGAATAACATCTCGACTTCTGTCGCTGAAAACCTTTTAATGAAAAATGCAAAAGGCGTCACCATCTTTTATAGTCCTATTCTTAGTAATATCTTTTATAGTCCTATTCTTAGTAATATCTACAGAGAAATATCATAGATTTATTTAATATCATAGATTTATTTAATATCATAGATTTTCTTACAATATTCTTAGTAATATCTTTTATAGTCCTATTCTTGGTAATATCTTTTATAGTCCTATTCCTAGTAATATCTTTTATAGTCCTATTCTTAGTAATATCTACAGAGAAATATCATAGATTTATTTAATATCATAGATTTATTTAATATCATAGATTTTCTTACAATATTCTTAGTAATATCTTTTATAGTCCTATTCTTAGTAATATCTTTTATAGTCCTATTCTTAGTAATATCTTTTATAGTCCTATTCTTAGTAATATCTACAGAGAAATATCATAGATTTATTTAATATCATAGATTTATTTAATATCATAGATTTTCTTACAATATTCTTAGTAATATCTTTTATAGTCCTATTCTTGGTAATATCTTTTATAGTCCTATTCCTAGTAATATCTTTTATAGTCCTATTCTTAGTAATATCTACAGAGAAATATCATAGATTTATTTAATATCATAGATTTATTTAATATCATAGATTTTCTTACAATATTCTTAGTAATATCTTTTATAGTCCTATTCTTGGTAATATCTTTTATAGTCCTATTCCTAGTAATATCTTTTATAGTCCTATTCTTAGTAATATCTACAGAGAAATATCATAGATTTATTTAATATCATAGATTTATTTAATATCATAGATTTTCTTACAATATTCTTAGTAATATCTTTTATAGTCCTATTCTTAGTAATATCTTTTATAGTCCTATTCTTAGTAATATCTTTTATAGTCCTATTCTTAGTAATATCTACAGAGAAATATCATAGATTTATTTAATATCATAGATTTATTTAATATCATAGATTTTCTTACAATATTCTTAGTAATATCTTTTATAGTCCTATTCTTAGTAATATCTTTTATAGTCCTATTCTTAGTAATATCTACAGAGAAATATCATAGATTTATTTAATATCATAGATTTATTTAATATCATAGATTTTCTTACAATATTCTTAGTAATATCTTTTATAGTCCTATTCTTGGTAATATCTTTTATAGTCCTATTCCTAGTAATATCTTTTATAGTCCTATTCTTAGTAATATCTACAGAGAAATATCATAGATTTATTTAATATCATAGATTTATTTAATATCATAGATTTTCTTACAATATTCTTAGTAATATCTTTTATAGTCCTATTCTTAGTAATATCTTTTATAGTCCTATTCTTAGTAATATCTTTTATAGTCCTATTCTTAGTAATATCTACAGAGAAATATCATAGATTTATTTAATATCATAGATTTATTTAATATCATAGATTTTCTTACAATATTCTTAGTAATATCTTTTATAGTCCTATTCTTGGTAATATCTTTTATAGTCCTATTCCTAGTAATATCTTTTATAGTCCTATTCTTAGTAATATCTACAGAGAAATATCATAGATTTATTTAATATCATAGATTTATTTAATATCATAGATTTTCTTACAATATTCTTAGTAATATCTTTTATAGTCCTATTCTTGGTAATATCTTTTATAGTCCTATTCCTAGTAATATCTTTTATAGTCCTATTCTTAGTAATATCTACAGAGAAATATCATAGATTTATTTAATATCATAGATTTATTTAATATCATAGATTTTCTTACAATATTCTTAGTAATATCTTTTATAGTCCTATTCTTAGTAATATCTTTTATAGTCCTATTCTTAGTAATATCTTTTATAGTCCTATTCTTAGTAATATCTACAGAGAAATATCATAGATTTATTTAATATCATAGATTTATTTAATATCATAGATTTTCTTACAATATTCTTAGTAATATCTTTTATAGTCCTATTCTTAGTAATATCTTTTATAGTCCTATTCTTAGTAATATCTACAGAGAAATATCATAGATTTATTTAATATCATAGATTTATTTAATATCATAGATTTTCTTACAATATTCTTAGTAATATCTTTTATAGTCCTATTCTTGGTAATATCTTTTATAGTCCTATTCCTAGTAATATCTTTTATAGTCCTATTCTTAGTAATATCTACAGAGAAATATCATAGATTTATTTAATATCATAGATTTATTTAATATCATAGATTTTCTTACAATATTCTTAGTAATATCTTTTATAGTCCTATTCTTGGTAATATCTTTTATAGTCCTATTCCTAGTAATATCTTTTATAGTCCTATTCTTAGTAATATCTACAGAGAAATATCATAGATTTATTTAATATCATAGATTTATTTAATATCATAGATTTTCTTACAATATTCTTAGTAATATCTTTTATAGTCCTATTCTTAGTAATATCTTTTATAGTCCTATTCTTAGTAATATCTTTTATAGTCCTATTCTTAGTAATATCTACAGAGAAATATCATAGATTTATTTAATATCATAGATTTTCTTACAATATTCTTAGTAATATCTTTTATAGTCCTATTCTTAGTAATATCTTTTATAGTCCTATTCTTAGTAATATCTACAGAGAAATATCATAGATTTATTTAATATCATAGATTTATTTAATATCATAGATTTTCTTACAATATTCTTAGTAATATCTTTTATAGTCCTATTCTTAGTAATATCTTTTATAGTCCTATTCTTAGTAATATCTTTTATAGTCCTATTCTTAGTAATATCTACAGGGAAATATCATAAATTTTCGTCTCAAAATCCATTTTTGTCATGTTAATAGCTGCTTGATTTTTATCTCCACGGGCAATTCCTGATTAGGCTCAGCAATGTACAAATATAGAAGAGGGGTGAGAAAACAAAACTAAAATGTCTACAGAAAGAATGAACAACGAAAAAAAAAAAAATAGTTTTTTTTGTTTTAATTCTCTAATATCAGCAGAACAAAAATTGTAAAAACAGATAGAAATGCTAATGAACATTTCAAATGCGACAAAAGAACACTTTTCATTTCCCTGTATGAACAATGTTTCTGCAGGGGAGAAAATAGCATCTTATTTTGAGAGAGAAAAACACTTGCGTGCAGAAACAAAAAACTAACATCGAGGATTGGCCATTTCCTATAGAAATTGGTATCTGTTAATTCTTACACACCCATGTCATTTTATAAAAGACTGTTATTGAGGTGTCAGGATCAGAGTTATCTCCCTTTGGGCGAAGTTGTCTTCAAGACAAGAGTTATGCCTCTTGGTAAAAAGCTTAGAGCCCTGCCTCCCTGTGGATAGATACACAACTATGAAATATCCGCGGGATTCTGCAATTATTTTTTTTGTTTGTTTTTTTGTCCGTTTACATCAAATTAAAATAAAAAGAATGCAAAGAGTATGTTATGTCGACAGGAATTTGGCCAAGATCAAAGTGTAGTATCTGTTCCGATGGATACTACACCCTATAGACTGGTATGGTCTTGGCCTTTGGGTCTTGATTCTGCCGGTCTGTGGGTTTGTCCTGTGCAGTTCTAGGAGGTCAACCCTCCCAGGCCTCTTGGGGGGGGGGGGGGGGGGGGGGGAAGTTTATCGCTTACTGCCTGAGGCACCCCCACCATTTTTTGTAGGCCAGAGTGCTCACCTTCTCGGGCGCTGGCTTTTCAAATCCCACTTTCCCGACTTTGTGTCACATCTTACCTTGTGGGAGGAAGATAAATAAAAATGAATTAATTCTTAAATAGGTAAAGTTTAATTTTTTTACCTTAGCGACACCAGTTAATTTTCAATTTTGTTTTTTTGCAAGGCATTTCATCTTTGGTGATCGAATAATCTCTTTATTAAATGAAGGTGTACAGCAGGGGTGGGCAAACTACTGCCCGCGGGCCGCATGCGGTCCGGCAATGTAATTCATGCGGCCCTTCAAAATGCTAGTAAATGAAAAATTATTGCATTTTCGCTTTGCAATCCATATATTTCGGTTATTTCAGATATCATTTATATTGGAAAATATACTATGCGGCCCAGTAAAAAATTTTTTTTTTTTTTAATGTGGCCCTTGCTCTGAAAAGTTTGCCCACCCCTGGTGTACAGTGATAACATACATACAAACGTGAATTAGCGTTTTATTATACAGATAAGAATTGACTAATTTAAGGTTAGTTTTCTTTTCAAAACTAAGTATGGAGAAAAGAAGAGAGAGAGATAGTGAGAGAGAGACGAATAAACAGACAGACATCTCCTATGTAACTTCGAAGCTCATATTGCAAGACAATACGTCCATTAGGAATATCCACCATAGAATAGAGGATTTATTTGTTCATCCTATCCCAAATAGAAGATGTGTGCACTTATCACTCCATTGAAGTTTCTGAGACAAATAATGAAAACAAACTATATTGCAGTGAAGAAAACACTTTCCCAAAATCTGAAGACCAAATTTATAAAGACTTTTCCAAAAGGCTCAATTGAATAGCCTTTCCCATCCTACATAATCTAAAAATGGTCGAATCTCTAAACTTTTCCAGAAAAAGGAATTTGTTTTAACTACAAATCAAAAAGCCAGTCTTTTTTAGAAAAATAAAGCTGCTTTTTAAATTGTTTTTTTTTTAATTATGAACGTTTTGTTAATTTTAATCAAAGTAGAAAATGGCAAATGCAGAAATATTTCTTCCTCTTCTAATTTAAAAACAACAACAACAACAACGAAATATAAATAACTTTATTTTAATAAAATAAATATTTTATAAACACATTGATCATCTTTATTTTTTATTTAATGGATTGGATTTAAAACAAATATTTCATGCAATACACCACATAAAAAGTAATATCGCTAATCCACAGAGCTGGTCAGTAAAATAATGAATTGATAAAAGTCTGAAGATTTTAAACATAAGACTTTTTTTATGACTAGACTCAATAGAAAGAGAGAGGGGTGAGAGTCTGGAGTTCTTAGTCTCTGTGCATCAAAAAATACGTCTTTGAATGTTCAGACATTATTTTAGTTTAACAACATTATACAAAATAATAAATATATAAAAACCCATAGCAGAAACCAACTCCAAATGGGATTCAGAAGTTTGAAGAGAAAACCTTTCTTAGACAGTTTCTATTCAGTAGAATAATAATAAAAGAATCCAGAACAAAATGTGGCGTCGGAATTTCACTGAAAAATGTTTAAAACCGATTCTATTTAAAATTATTTTTTTTAATTTACAATTAATCTTTTTGTAGCGTCTTTTATTCTTCCATAAACAATTTATGACAATGTTGTTGGACAAATAAACAAAAAACTGTTTTTTTTTCCTCCTAAATTCAGAAAAATAGATAAAACACATTGGAAGATAATGCCGGGGGAATAAACAGAGAGAACAAAATGTCTGTCTCATCCTTTGTGAAACAATAAGAAATGCACAATATTTATTAAAAACAGTTTCCTGAAAGACAAAATTAAAACCAAGTATGTAAAAGGAAGCAAAAAGGTATATTTTCTTATAAAGTTAATTATTATCTTATATACAAGAGAGATCAGACGTATTTTTATAAAGAAAATATTTTCTGTCATAATTTCCAAAGTTAAATAACAAAAAAAAAAAAATGTTTCGCCAGTGTTCGCACTAATATTCATATAGAATAACATCTCAATCGATGAAGTTTAAAAAAAGAAATAAGAAAGAAAGAAAACATCTCAAATTTGAAAGTTAACAAAGAAGGAAAACAGTAAATGTCTCATTATGGAAAAAGAGTGGAGTATTTCTTTCAAAATTCATTTCAGAAGGATGGGGTTGTCTTGAAATGGTTTCGTCCGACATGTTTTTGTTACTTGTGATTGGAGAAGTCAAGTCTATTTTATATTCCAATAACCATGTTTTAATTTTTTAATTTTTATTTTTTCATATTTCCAAAAAACATAACATTTCTGTTATATGTACTTTTACTGTCCGTTTCATTTGCTGTGAGTCAAACAACATTTTTATGTCAATATCGTCTAATATATATATATATATATATATATATATATATATATATATATAAAATAAACATAGTTTGAGGGTCCGACAATTTTTTCAAAGCCTAGCCAGCTTCTTATCAAGGGCAATACTCTTTTAATATAAATAGCTCTAATATATATTGAGCACTTTTGAAAAATATTGGTTTTGTTCATTTAAAAAAAAATTGTAACTGAATTAATTAATATATATATATATATATATATATATACATTAATCGTCGATAACATCAAGACGAATTTTAACTTGACTGCGATAAATATTCTCCTAATTATTGCCATTTCATCAACGCTCCCAAGTGTGACTTTTCATTCTACCTTATTCACGTAACCGTGTGCTACACACAGCAGCATATCAACATTAATCGTCGATAACATAAAGATGAATTTCAACTTGACTGCGATAAATATGTCTCAATCAGGAAGGATTAAACGAAAAAAGAGAAAGAAAAAATATGCTCATAATTCTAACAAGGATGTATATCACCGAAAGTACTCAAGTTTTTAAAGTAAATAAATAATTTATTTTAAAAAACATAAATAAATGTGTTGTCCAGATTTTCAAAATATTTTTTTCAAAATATTCTCCTTATTATTGCTATTTCATCAACGCTTCCAAGTGTGACTTTTCATTCTTATATATATATATATATACATATATATATATACATATATATATATACATATATATATATATACACACACACACACACAAAGCAACAGTAAAGGTTTGAAACATCGATATTTTATACTAGTTGACCTTTTTTGTGTTTTAGATATCAGTATCTATCAGATATCACCGTTTAAGTATAACAAGGGTCAAGGAAGTATTAGATGAGCCATATTGTAAGTTAATCCGAAGGTGGACTTAATCGGCGTTGAACCAAGATTCGACTTTCCACTGTTAACTGAGCGATTGTCCAATTCATCAGAGGGAAAATAATCAATATCATCTCACCTAGGTCAATCAGGAGTCTCTAACATCAATGTTCGTTTATTACTGATAATTATGGTGCAACTATAATTTGGCTTGTCTTAAAATTTTACTGCAGTTTCACAGGATACCCGATCGCAATAAGTGTATTAATAACATCTTTATGCCAAATTTGTCGGTTTGAATTTGAAACAAAATGTTTAAAGATCGTAAAGAGTTTACTAATAATACACTTTTGACGATCTGATTGTAAGGGTGGTTAAGTGGATAACGACACGGACTGAAGACCTCGGTGTTCCAAGTTCGAATCCAGTCGATTCCACAGTACTACTTTCACTTAGGGATGTTGGCAACCTTCTCGTGGTCCTTTTGATAGTTCTCATCTTTCATAGCCTGAGGAACCCTTTGGAGTGCAACGCAAGTAGTTTGACAAAAATACCACATTTTACAATTGAACAGTTTATATTGTTTATTTAATTGTTCTGAATCACCACATGAGATGAACCATTGTGTAACAAATAAATCAAGCCATCAGATTGGGAGGTGACGGTGGTTAAGTGGATATCGACACGGACTGAAGATCTGGGTGTTCCAAGTTCGAATCCAGTCAGTTTCACAGTACCACTGTCACTTAGGGATGTTGGCAACTTTCTCGTGGTCCTTCACGTAAGTACCCGATGTCTTTCCAGAAAGATTTCTAACTAGAAAAACATCGGGGAAACTAATGCCAATACCAGAATCATCTGATTCACACGAAAGAAGAAGACGATCTGATGTCCTGTGAAACTACATTAAAGTGTTAAGAGAAGTCAAATTCACTGTTACTTATTATAGTAACAGAAAGTCAAATTACAGAGAAGTCAAATTAAGAGAAGTCAAATTTAAAGTCAAGTTAAGAGAAGTCAAATTCACTGTTACTTATTATAAAGCTTTATTTGAACAACCCATTCGTCTTAGTTTGGTTTCACAATTCATATCTGAATAACCATTTTAGAAATTATTTATATCTCTATTAATATAAAGTTAGGTATATATATATATATATATATATATATATATATATATATATATATATATATATATAGTCTTAGAAGTTTCTTAACCATTAAAACTATATTAAAAAAATAAAAATTAAAAAAACCTTAAGTCCCAAGTTGTTCAGTGGAAAATCACTCATGTAAGTCAATTTAACTTTTACAGTTATTATATTAGTTTGCTTCTAACATTATTTAAGGGATCATCAGTTGTTTACCATGAAAAAAACTGTTTCGGGAATTTAAAAACAAGACAGTATTTAATTTCATGGCTTCCCAGCAGAGTTGATCAGACCCCACTTCCCTTAAAAGACAAAAACATAAACGTTCCGTATACTAAACCTAAGTTTTGTTCCGTATAAATGTTTTGCTAACTTATATTAGTTATTAAAAAAAAAAACAGAAAAAAGTCCTCCTTACCTGTGTTGTTCGTCTGTCTAATAAAATTTATCCATTACTTACAAAAATGTTGCTGCATTTTAAAGTGTGTAGACGAATCCATTAAAAATATTTTTTAATTATATATATATATATATACATATATATATATATATATACTTTTAGTCCTTTTTTTCTCCCCCTCCTCCTCCTCTTCCTTTGTTGTTCAATTCCTTGACATCAATTTCAAATAAATATTAATCCTCCTTGTCAACTCACAGCGTTCATAAGCTTAACTGCCGATATACATTTATATACTTCTATGTATAGGATTCACTCTTAAACTAATTACACAGTCATCGCGAATTTTGGAACACATCTGCTAGGCATAAGGGGTCAAAATGTGGACTAGATTTAGTTTAACTTAGTTTTGTAAAAAAAAGGGGTGGAAGCCCCTGCATAAAAATTCAGATACCTCTGATTTTTATGAAATTTTAACAATACGTATTAGATTAGACATCAATTGATAAATAAAATCTGTTTCTTTGAAATATTATAAAGAGTTTCTAGGGAGCATATGGGCACGACATCCCATTTGAAAATTCAAATATTTCAGATTTGCATTAAATTTGATCAATATTCATTAGACACTAATTAAGCAAGATTCCCTGAATTTAAATTTTTTAAGACTCCTTAAGCCTAAGCCTTAAATTTCAAACCTTTCTTCTTTTTTTAGAATCAAAATAACTGGAATAAGGATTCTAGATATAAGGTTTAGTATCATTATATATTGATTTAATCTTGTAAGGAATATAAATGTGGTGTAAATTTTTTCTGTTCGGGGGGGGGGGATTAATTTTACCCGTTCTGGGACATGTATTCTTCAAGTATATATGATTAAATATGGTGAATGGCTTTACCATATTTCTTTATTAATTAAATACTGGAAAATTTTTAAATATTTTATTATTTTAATTTTTTAAGATTAGATCTTCAGAACATTTTTATTTTTACATTTACATAGACAATATAAAACATTAATGGTATCTCTTTCTTCCTCTCTCTCTGTTGTTCTAATCAGTTTTCTTATTCAAGTATCGTTAGGCTGAAATGAACATCCGGGAGAAGGAAAGAGTAAAAGAATCACTCAGAGAAAAGGGTGGATAAATTGAATCGATTATCTATCTAAAAGAAAGCTATAACACAGAGAGAGAGGAGAGAGAGAGACAGTATATAAACAATAGAAGAAGATTTAAATAGCCTCGTTTTCGATTTAAATAGCCTAGTTTTCGATTTCATTTTTCTTGCTTAATATATAGGCTTAATTATTTCCTGCAAATATTTCATTTCCATATTGAATAATAATAAAACGTTCAGTGAAAGTCTAAAAAATTCAACTTTGATGGCAAAATATTATCTGTTGTGACCATTTCCTTCTTGATAAACAATGTTTGAAGTTTATGGCTTGTTGCTGAAAACAGTTTGTATTTTTTAATTTAGCTCGGTCAACAAAGAATTGATATCCAGACGACAGTTTGTGGTTTTCAAAATCACTGTCAAATATGCTGTCAGTGGATCAACTAAACAACACTGCTTCCCGACCCGAAAACACATACATTAGCTAAAATGTAAGTTCAAAAATAAAAGCATTTTACTGGAGAGAAATATTTCTTAAAAAGACTGCAGCCGGCTTTTAAATTTTAATTTAATTACGTCAGATTAACCCCCCCCCCCCCACCCCCGGTGATACTTTTTTCTGTGCGCATTTCTGCTGTTATGACTCGCAAAGTTAAACAATCATGGTTTTGGTCTTTCAAACAAAAAAAAAAAAAAATGCTTTTCACAAAAAAAAAAATAACAAAATGAATTATCCAACATTTTTTTGTTGTTATTGACATACACACAAACAAAATGTTTTATATATAAAAAAAAAACTGTACAAAACTAATAACTGTATCAGCTCAGCTTTAAATTAAATCTAAAGTTTAATTTACTTTATCAGCATCGATCTACCATAAAGCTACTGTAAAATATTGAATGACCTTATGACAAACTTGAGCTGATCCAAACATCGGATCTTTTAGAGGAAATCAAAATTTCACTCTCCCATTGAGTGAAGGAACAAATAGCTGATTCTAAGCTATCATCAGCAGACAACATCTCAAATCAATTCTAGTTGTTTGGTTGGTTGTTTACGGTATATCAACCTTTTCAATCTATCTTTTTAACCACTTATCAAGGCCAAGAGCCATTCAAGGATAAGGGTTAATGAGATGGGAATGATTACCAGCCGAAAGATGAGGAACATTATGAGAGTACCTAACATTGATCAATTGTACGACCTGCGTATGATTACTTATGGGGTGGTTCATGACAAGAATTTGTCACATTTAATTTGAAGACAATATGTAACCAGCAGGAAGCAGTCCAGTAGCAATGTCTTCTACGGGTGGGAAGCCCTTGCAAAGATGCATGAAGGGAGAAAATAAATTTTTTTTCGGTGTGGTAGTAAACTGATTTCTTGCTGTGAATGTCTTACAAGGAAGAACCAAAAACTTGAACTCAGTCGACGACTTTTCATGGAAATGATGAGAGAGAGTAGAGAGAGACTAGCAACATCTCTTCTGTGAGGAAGGGGCTGTAGAGAAGATAAGAGATCACCCTCACTAGATTTAAAAGTCGAATTTGTACTCTGTCAAGGTAGGGAAGGATGCTCTGTGCGGCACCTCCACAGATGTGGCGGCAGTATTCTATCCTCGAATCAAGTTATTTGGGTATAGTTTTCTATGTTTTCTTTTTGAGATCTTAATTCATGGTGTACATTTATTTCACTTTACCAATTTACTGATCCCGTGTTTTTAGTGTGAGTGTGCCTTGATAGTGATTATTATTCAGGTCTTTAGCTTTTTCTGGATAAACTCGTTTCTTTTATTAAGAACATTATGCTACTCTTTGTTTTTTTTTTACAGTTCCTTCATGTTGCTTGTACTATACAAATTTCCTCTTATAAAGGTCAGATCGATACATTTAGTGCGAAAATGCAGGGTGGGCCAAAATAAGGGTCCTATTTTTAAAAATTCATAACTTTTTTATTTATTGATTTTTTTTAAATTTTTTTTTTTAGAATAAGTAAAGGACCCCTTCCGAAGCAAGCATGAGCCGTATTAGCCCTAAGGAATGTACCCTCATTTAGAAAACATTATTTTTGCTTAAAAAACTCAAAACAGTGTAAAAAACAATACTTTAGTTTTTGTAAGTTTTAAGAAGTGTTTTTCGGTTAAAATTTGTTTTGTTTATTTCAAAAAATCTCGGAAGGGTCAGTCTACACACACATAAAGTTTGGTGAGTTTAACTTTTATTTTGTGGAAGTTATTCAAATTTAAAGATAGGACCCTTATTTTGGCCCACCCTGTAGAATGAATTCTAGGTTGACTAACATATCAGGAGACATCCGAAATCACGCTAGGCATGGATGTACCTTGTTCATAAAAATAAGGAATAATTGCATGAATAAAATAAATGAGAAAACAAATTCAGCATTAAATCGAAGGGGCCCAGTTTCAAAATAGTTAAACATATACAAAAGAACTTTATAAAAACAGCTAATAAAGAAAGACATCTTATGCTATATGGTCTCTATCACACTATCTCTCTCTCTCTCTCTCTCTCTTGTGATGCAATTGAAAACAAAGCTCTATAACAAGATAAACCCCATGGTGGTATTAATATTACATAACGAGGGCTGTACGTGAATAGAAAAGTTTGAGTGATACCTTAAAGGTCAAAAGTGACCCCAGACAGAAGTCGAGGAAACCATGTGACTTCTGGTCAGAGATTTTCTGTCTCTTTGTCTGACGATACTTCAAGCAGGAAAGACATTCTAGGGTGCAGTCTCTAATGGAGGGGGGCACTGTGTGGTGGGGTGTAGCAAATCAAGCTATCCCTCTGATGTTTTCTTCTCTATATAAGTAAACTTTTATAAAAATCAACATCGGCGTTCGAGTGGTTTTGTTAGCGGACGAATAAAACCTGGATCCGCACAACACGGGTGTATAAAAAATATTAGTTTAGTTATGCGTTATTTGATATTGTACAGTCTGCATTTGCACTCAAAATATATAAACAGCATAGACAATGTTTTACTTCATTTTACTTATAACAAAGCCCTGTAACAAAGTTAAACACAAATTTTCTAATAAAGGTTAATAATATTTCTTTGGAAATAATAAAGGTCAGTAATTCTGTTATAGTTAATAATATCAAAAATAAAAAAAATTGATTTCTTCCATACAAATAATTGCCGTTGTCATCAGCTACATATTTTTTTTAGAGAAATAAAACCTCTTTATTTAAAGTTTCAACAATTTTAATTTTTTTTCAAACAATATTTTCTTTCTTCTTACCATAAAAATATTCGTGAAACAAAACTAATGTCTATTTTCTAATTTATTTGTTTAAAATTGTAACAATTAGATGTGTATTAAAATTAGATTCAAATTAAAATAATGCAATGGGTAGTTGTTTTTAAAACTGGTTAAGTCGATTAGACGATAAAATAAGATTGTAGAACAATTCAATTTAAATTGGGTAAAGTCTAAATTGTTGACACTCGACAACATAAAATATTTCTTAATGAGTTTTCAGATGATTTCGTTTTTTTTTTGGGGGGGGGGCGTATGTACAAACATGGGTACAAGCATATTATACAGATGTTTTAATTTCATTGCTCTTTTCAAGATTTGAACCCACAACCTAGACACCAGAAGGGAGAGTGTATACAGTTAATAATGAAGGGGTCCGAATAAATACCAAAGTAACATGTTAAAAGAGCAGGGAATTTTGAAATAGTCAGCAGTTTAGATAAAGCTATTGGTATTTAATAATAGAAACTTGCAAACACTAGCATGGAGCTGTACCCAAGGCTGCCTAAATAAGGAAATGGTAATCCAAGGGAGTTTTTACACAATAAACCCAACCAGTGATGATGAATACATTAATATTATAATTATTTAATGTTGTTCATCCATTCATCCTAAGCCATGCAGTCTAACCATGATGAACAAGAAAACAAGATGGCCGCCCAAATCCAGTTCACACATGATGCCCAAATAATGCAACTACTAAAACTAAAACGATAATTGGTAAAGAATATCAACAATGAATTCTAATGGGTTTTGATGTGACTTGCAAAAATAGAACTATTAGACTATCTGGTGCCATCTTTGAAATGTGGTTGGCTTAGATTTGTTTTATGACACTGTGGTATACCTACATATCAGGAGGCTGAGGTTGATAGAAACTAGAATGAACTGAAGTGTTGTTTCATTTAAAATAAATTGGTTAAGAAAAAGATTCAATTCACGGGAGTGAAAAAGATTTAATCCATCCAGCATTTTAATAGAAAAGGAAGGAAAAAGTCATGAGAGAGCGAAGAAGCAAGAGTATTGATTTACTCCTCTCCAGGAGTTAGGCACAAGGCCAGTTTTTATCTTACTCCCACAAGTAAGATGTGACCCAAGGTCGGGTCTGGAAAGTGGGGTTTAAAAATTGCCTGGGCAGCCCCGTCGGCATTCCCCGGTAGGGGCGCCTCAGGCAGTAAGCAATAAACTTACTCCTCCCCAAAGAGGGGAGGCGAAGCCTGGACCTCCTAGAACTGCACAGGACAGACCCATAGACCGGCGTAAATCAAGTCCCGAAGGCCAAGACAATACCAGTCTATGAGGTGCAGTATCCATCGGAACAGATACTACACTTTGATCTTAGCCAAAAGAGTAGCCAACATGAATGAAAGAATGAGCAAAGGGAATCCAAAGGAACAAAAAGCGGAAGCTCTGAGAAGCAGGAGCAGTGCTAAGAAAGAGAGAGAGAGAGAGAGACGGAGGGGGGGGGGTGATAAGAAGCCGCCGTGAGGAGTAGGAGGTGGTAATCAAGAGAAAAGAGGAAGCAAACAGAAATTGCACCAAAAAATACAATACTAGGTGACCATTAAAATTTAGTTTAAATGGTTAAAAAAAAAAAAAAAAAAAAGAAAAGATGAAATACTTTGACATTTGGACGTGAAAATCTTTATGAATAAAGATGCAATCAGCTATGAAAGCCGAAGATTACTAACGGGTCGAAAGATAAGTAACTTTAAAATAACCCCTCTCCATCTCGACTCATACATTTTCTCCCGCAAAAATGTAAAAATTATGACAGAAAGAAAAAAATGTCTGCATGAAAACCACTCATAAAATCTCTTTTCAAGGTCTCCCAAATTTTCATCTGTATACATAAAGTTTATGATTCTATGCTGCCTTGTGATCATATTTTGTGAAACAGTGTTCATTCCCTGAATCTAATTTCTTCTTCAGATCATTTAAATTTTAGATCTTTTCTAGTATCAAAATCATGTAATGGATTTTGATCAAAATTAGAATAAGGATTCTAGACATAAGGTTTATTATTATTATTATATTTTGACTTTAATCTTCGTAAGGGGACATAAAAGTGATGTAAAGCTGTTTCGTTTGGGGAATTGATTTTATCCATCCATGGATGCGTATTCTTCTAGTTACATATAATAAAATATTGATCAGGATTAAATATTTAAATCGAAGAAATCGATTGAAAATAATTTTCTTTTAAAGAACACTGATCAATATTTGACATAAATAACTGACGAAAGAGATTTATGTATGTAAAGAAAGCTATTAACGTCAATGAAATATGAGGGGGGGGGGAACTGTCTTTACTTACTATATAATAAGGAAGAAGATGAAAATTGGGTATAGTTAAGAGGATCATCGATATATTAAGATCATTTTTACAACCTAATTACTTATGTGTATTACCCATTATGATATCTTAATTTAATGAAATATGAGTAGTTGCTATTATTATTATTATTATTATTATTATTATTATTGTTGGAGATGATGATTAATATTCAGTTTAGTAAAGCTTTATAAAAAAAAACAACACTAGCAGATACTGCTGGCATTACTACGGAGTTAATGAGGACCCAAGCCCTGAAAACCATGTTACAAATTTTATCCCCCCCCCCCCATCTAATTTTAAACGCAGTCTTTGCTGTTTATCAATATCCAGCTTCAACACTGAACCTATTGTAAAAACTCAAATAAAAAATTAATACTCCCATTGGATTCCTTGTAAAATTTTACTTTAGTTTAATTCTGATTTAGAGCTCTGTTTTTAATTGCATCCTCGGACAGAAACACCACAAATATAGCCGAGATGTTAAGAATGTTTTGGTGAAGTACTTTCTAGATATAACCATTTCAAATTGAACAAGTCATCTTTGTAAGCACCCAAATTCCATTTGCACAAGTACAAAAAATTGTGAGAAAAAAAAGAAAAGAAACGGACATGTTATCGATAGGAATGCCAGAAAACTGTTTTGAATCATTTCAAAAGGAAAAGATTTCCTAATTTATATATATATATATATATATAACAATCCTCGTTTTACTTTCTTAAAAATATTTTCTTTTAAAAAAAAATAAAAATGGGAAGGAAAACTTCAAATTTACTCATTCACAATTAATTTCTAGTCTGTGTGAATAAAAGAAACTTATTTTAAATAATTTGCACTAAAAAAAAAAGCGACACAAAAAAACCCTGAAAAAGTTTAAATAAAATTTTAAATTATAAAAAAAAAAATATCTGAGAATCAAGCACTTTTAAAGCTTTTTGATAAGCAATTATAATTTATCTTTTTTTTTTTTTTTTAAATGAAAAATAAGAGAAATGTTTCATCGAAAATTATAGGCAATAAATTTTTAAAGATTTAACACTTTATATTTGTGATTTAGTTAAAAGCATTCCTAGAGACAATTTAACACACAAAAAAAAAATGCAATCATAAAAATAAAATGCATATTTGCTTATAATCTAACTTAATTCATGTCTCATAAATGTCCCACTCATGTGCACAACACACAAGAAACCCTCATCATCAATCGCTGTTTATAGTTGGTATATATCATTTATTGGCTGCACAAGTCGCAGGCATTAACGTGGATTGAAAGTAGGACAAAAATGAAAATGACAACAACAACAAAATTTTGCAAGAAACTTTTTTTTTTTCTTTTTTATCTCAAAAGAACACAGAAGAAAATAATTGGAACATGAGGAAAGATTTTTGGAAAGACACTGCGGAATGGTTCAAAGTTGGGATTGAATGGGGGGGGGGGGGAAATATGGGATTGCCAAAAGAAAAAGAAAAGGAGAGCTAAATAATAGTAACCGGGTTCTTCTTCCAGCTAACTAACCGCCCCCCCCCCCAACCCAGCCAAAATCAATTTTGATGTTGCATTTATAGAGTGGGGCGAGGGGTCTTTTTTGAAACAGATGTCTAGTGGCAAGATGACAAGCGTTGATTTCTTTAAAATAGTCGTACATTTCTGCCTGACCAGGTTTTTCATCTGGAGGGGAGAAGGGAGGGTGCGGGGGGGAGGGGAAGATTGCAGGCAAGCTTTCTTTTTCTTTTTTTTTTTTTTTTAAATGAAATTGAATGCAAGTTGTACTGAGTGCTCCGAAAAAGAATGGATGAGAGAGAGAGAGAGAGAGAGAGAGAGAGAGAGAGAGAGAGAGAGAAGCAGACACAAAATATGCATCCAAAAATGTTTCCAATGTGGATTGTGCAAAGGACATGATTTTCCAATTATTTCAAGTGGATTACATACAAGATATCCCAAGTCGGACAATCCACTCAAGGGAATAACAGTCTGGATTTAAAAATTTGTGCCACAGAAAAGGAAAAAGACGATGGCAAAGAAGAAGATCAAAGTGCAAAAGAGAACCACTACGAACCCTGACAAGAAAACGCCTGAAGCAAAGAAATGTTTTAAGACAGAAGCAAACGCATGGGGGGGGGGGGGGGGGGGATGACTTTTTAAAAGAAATTAGGATGACGAGGCAGAGTAGTTTGCAGAAAATAAGCCTTCGTGTCCATTAGCGAATTGTCTATTTTTCGTTTGCAAAACAATGTTCATTTCACCTGCTCAAATTTTTCCCCAAAAATGGCAAAACCAGGAAAGAGTTGTTTTTTTTCTTCTTTTAGGAAAGTCACAATTTTATGCCATCACCATCAAATTTTATTATCGATGGAAAATAGGGAAATTTGGTTTTGATTTTTAATTTAAGTAGCCAAGAAACTGATGTTTCCCAAGAGCAATAACTTAAAACTTGGAATTTTAAAGCATTACATAATTGTGACTTTCTTAAGGCTTTTTTTTTTTTCAGTGTTTTATTCTGAACTTATTTTTAGATTTCTAACTTCAAGCATTTGCTTTCCTAAAGCAAATAAAATTGTATGAATGTTTTTTTTGTAAATCATCATTACTAATGTATAGTGTTCGGTGCAGGCACAGATCTCATGTTATCATAAGACCAAATTTGATTTTAGGGTCATGCAACATCTTTATTTTAATTAAACTTTTTGATTAGTTGCCCATTTCCATGAGAAATGGCTTTTTCGATATTCTTCAGGATTCATCGAAGTCAGGGGGTTGCCAAACTTTGTTTGCAAGGTTCAAATTAGAGATATATTAAGGTTTTGTGAGCCAAGTAATCCTGTAGACATTTATTAAAAACACTAGAAATTCGGTTTTAGTATTTAGGGTGCTATGAGTGTCTCAGACTCCCAGGGGAGCTACGCCAGCCAGCTTGAATGATATCACTTCTTATGCATCCAAGCTATGTCTTTCTTCGTCTTCTCAGGATATCCAGACATGGAATTATATGCATGCCATTAAAGGACGAAACGTATATGTACATAGATAATAAACAAAACAAATATTTATTATTAGTAGCCCCTAGAAAACTCTCTAGATGGGCACTGTAAGTGTAGTATTAACACAGCATGACGTTGCTAGCTATAAATGCATCGTTCCCTTTATTAAGTTGAACGCTCTTATGATGTCAAGCCGCCGAATAAGTGTTAAAATTATCACTGTTTATCTAGCTATTTAGCGGTGGCCGTGGAGGTCTAAATGTCGGGATTTGAGTTGTAATATACTCGGAGCCCGGGCTTTCGAACCACGCGACCAGTAGTGGATAGTTTTATCTCTATCTATGCTGACGAGTTCCAATTAAAAGACGAAACGTATACGTGCATAGATAACAAACAAACTAAATATTTATTATATATATATATATATATATATAGCATAATGTACTTCGCCTGAACATTGAATTCTAATAAAATTTGATTCGCACCTTATTTTATTATTTCATTTTATATCATGCTATTAATGCTCTATCCAGTATATTGAGCTTCAGTTTTATCCGGATGTTCACTAATTAAAGATATTAGTTGCCTCTTATATCTTTTGTTGGATTAACTTTTTATATATATATATATATATATATATATATATATATATATATATATATATGTATACATATATATGTCTATATTAGTTCTAAATATAACAGATACATCGGTAGTACATCCCTGGTTTTAATTTATATCATGCTTGCTAAATATTAACATTGATTTAAAACCAATGGATGTCATACAAAACATAAATACATTAGTACATATACAACGTGAAACTTGATCATACAAAATAACTTGAAATTGTGCCTTGTATGTTTCACATCGAGATATTTACAAAATAGTTATAAAGGAACAATTAAAAGGCAAAGCAACACAAGCCACATAATTCGATAGATATAAAAACACAACAGAAATTATCTCGCTTCATGTGCTGTAATATGGATGTGCTAATGAACTGGATAAAATCCATTTTTTGTTTTCCTCCAGACATTAAAAGATTTGTGAATTAAGTATTAAGATTCAAAATGTATGATTTTTTAATTTTTTTGCAATTAGAAAATAATTTTTTTCTTCAATTTTTCAGATATATTCATTAAAAAAATCCTTTATTTATTATATTAAAAAGAGAGTTATGAGTACATTTTTTTTAGCAACACAGATCTATTCTTTTCAGGGTTTTCCCGGGGGAGGGGGTGTAATAATCCTAGTAATGGTTATCAGTCTCCCATTTCGTTTTGGAGGGGGAGGAGAGATTTAATTCATGGGTCATACTAAAGTATTTGGCAGGTCATATGGGCTTACTCACGATAGTCTGGTGAGAACTAAGCTAGGTCAACTTTACATAACCTATGACATTGCTAGAATGCTGAAACTTCCAAAGCGAACAGTTTCCAATAGGATTTAAAAGGTACCAAGAGCTCAAGTATGAGAGTGACCATCCAAGGCAATGCAGATAACACTCCATCAGAATATATAGGAATTGATCCAAAAAAAAAGACAGGATTGCAGAGTCAGAGGTATAAGGTCTGATTCAGACTCTTAGAATTCCCAAATATCCGACTCTACATTTTTATTTTAAAGTTTTCCAATATTCGGACTGTCTGTCAATTCTTCGGAGATTAAAAAAATCTTTCAACTCCTGACTCTGTAACCCTGCAAAAAACTACAAAAAAATCTGAGGTTTTCAAGGAGAAAAATCACTTATGACATGAGAATCAACCATGAATCAAGCCAGTGTGATAGCTAAGACTCAAGACTTACAAGATACAAAAACTACAACAAAATCTGAGGTTTTCAAGGAGAAAAATCACTTATGACATGAGAATCAACCATGAATCAAGCCAGTGTGATAGCTAAGACTCAAGACTTACAGGATACAAAAACTACAACAAAATCTGAGGTTTTCAAGGAGAAAAATCACTTATGACATGAGAATCAACCATGAATCAAGTCAGTATGATAGCTAAGACTCAAGACTTACAGGATACAAAAACTACAACAAAATCTGAGGTTTTCAAGGAGAAAAATCACTTATGACATGAGAATCAACCATGAATCAAGCCAGTGTGATAGCTAAGACTCAAGACTTACAAGATACAAAAACTACAACAAAATCTGAGGTTTTCAAGGAGAAAAATCACTTATGACATGAGAATCAACCATGAATCAAGTCAGTATGATAGCTAAGACTCAAGACTTACAGGATACAAAAACTACAACAAAATCTGAGGTTTTCAAGGAGAAAAATCACTTATGACATGAGAATCAACCATGAATCAAGTCAGTATGATAGCTAAGACTCAAGACTTACAGGATACAAAAACTACAGATGCTTACATGTGTGAACAAGACTGAGAAAGCAAAGAGAACAGGTATTAATGCCACGGCTGAAAACTGGGAACAGATACTTTTCAACAATCATAAACTGTTTAAAATTAAACACCCATAAAGAATGAAAGGAGCCTCTTGAAACTGTTGAACATCGTTAGTCCTCTAAAGACTTGGGTGGAATCTTCGCCGTTGGATTTTCATGCAGATTCTTCTGGATTTACCAATTACATTTGAACCCCATACAACTTGGATCTCCGTGTTTGGTGACTTTCATTTACATTGAAACACACCTGTTTGAACTTTTAAAACCTTTTAAAAAGAACTTTTTTTTAAAAACTTTTTCCAAATTTTGAATATTGACTGTTCTTATCTGTCAACTTATCAATCTCTACTTCCTCTGATGATAAGATTTTAATCTTTGAAAAGCCGTGCTTAAGGAATGCAATTGGAAGAAAAGAAGAAGAAATATTTTTATTTACTAAATGCTCCTTGTTCTGAACAACTGAAGATATTGATCTGTTTCCATTTACAGGTCTAACTATTTTTCATTGACTCACCTTATTTTTGCTCTATCCAGTATATTGAGCTTTCCTCATCTCACAATAGGTCTAATTCTCTAAAAGTTATCTTTTAGTTATAAACCTATATATATATATATATATATATATATATATATATAAGGTTAATACAACAAAAGATATAAGAGGCAACTAATATCTTTAATTAGTGAACATCCGGATAAAAATAAAGCTCAATATACTGGATAGAGCATTAATAGAAATAGATAAAGTGAAAGAATAAAATAAGGTACAAATCAAATTTAAAGAACTTTGCCTGAACATTGAATTGTAATAAAATTTGATTTGTACCTTATTTTATTCTTTCACTTTATCTATTGCTATATATATATATATATATATATATATATATATATATATATACATACACACACACATAAATCGACAATATCATCGAATTTCCAAAGTTTTTTTTACTTTACTAAAATTGCATCTGGCTTTTTCCTGTTGTGAAAATTAGTCGAAATAAATCTTGTTGATTTATAAGAACTTTAACAATCTTGAGTATATGGATAAAATCAAAATTAAATAACAATTTAGAAATTCATGAAAGCCAAATAACAATGTTTTTTTCCTTTAAAATAAATTATTTATTTACCATAAAGATATGCGAGTGTCCGACATAAAATATGTCTTTCTCAAGTATAGACATTTTTTTGTTAATCATCTTTCTTGTTAGAGATAAAAATCTCTTGTGGATAGTAGTCCGTTGAGATCTAAATAACGGTTGGTTCCTAAAAGAAAAGGTTCCATTTATTTCTGATAAAGTCTTCTGATAATAAAGATGAAATATGACATCACACTACACCAGTGATTTGATTTGTGGTCTATCCGCTTATATAATAATTGCCGATGTTATTAGCCGTTTGTTATTGAGACCAGTCCTTCCCAAATTTGACAATTAGAAATAATGTTCATTATTATGCAAATGGAAGAGTATAGAAAGCAACAACAATCTAAATATAAAGAACATGAAATGAATACAAAATGTGTTTCTTTTATAAAAAGAAAAGTTGTTTATGAGAAAGTGAGCAAAATAATGCAAAACATTCTATTATTTGTTCAATGTTAAGCAACTCTTTATTATAATAATCTCTCTTTCTTATTATAAATACTAAGTTGGTTTTTTTTTTTCTTTTTTTCAAAATTATAAAAAGTTCAATTTACATAGAAGAGAATTTAAAGAAAGGATACGCAAATTGAATAGCATGTTGAAATTATTCAACAGCTGCTGATTAATGAAGGGAGATGAAGACAAGTTCTAACAAACAAATAATAGAGAAATGGAAGGTGATGCGGAGAGCAAGAGTGGAAAAGGGAAGAGAAAAGAACAGGAGAAAGAAAGAGAAGGAAAAGGGGCGGAAAAAGAAGAGGAAGAAGGGAGAAAAAAGAGGAAGAAGGGAAGCAAGGGAGAGGAAAAAGGGGAGCAAGGGAGAGGAAAAAGGGGAGCAAGGAAGCAGAGGAAAAGGGGGAGCAAGGAAGGAAGGAGACGAGCAAGAAAAGGAGAGGAAAGCGGGGAGAAGGGCAGGAACAAGGAGAGGAAGAAGGGAAAACAGAGAAGGAGTGGAAGAAGGGGAGGACGGAAGGAGTAGAAGAAAGGGGGGAGTGGAAGAAGGACGGAAGGGGGAGTGGAAGAAGGGGGGGGGGGAAGGAATGGAAAGAAGTGGGAAGAAGGGAAGGAAGGAGAAGAGGAAGGAAATGAAGGAGGGGGAGGAGGAAGTGGAGAAACGAGAGGAGGAAGAAGAGAAAGAAGAAGAGAAAGGAGAGGAGGAAGAAGAGAAAGGAGAGGAGGAAAAAGAGAAAGGAGAGGAGGAAAAAGAGAAAGGAGAGGAATAAAAAGAGAAAGGAGAGGAATAAAAAGAGAAAGGAGAGGAATAAAAAGAGGAGAAAGGAGAAGAGGAAGAGGAGAAAGGAGAAGAGGAAGAGGAGAAAGGAGAAGAGGAAGAGGAGAAAGGAGAGGAGGAAGGGAGAATGGAAAGCGAAAGAAAACGTAAAGAAAGAAAGAAAAGGAAAGAAAAAGAAAAAAAGTGGTCGATGAAAAAGAACAAAAAAGAAAACTGAAGATAATCCAAGCAAGGGAAGTTGAGACAAACCAGTTTCTCAGATTCTCAGAGTGTTGCAACAGGCCAAATAAAAAGTATCGCAACAACATCAACCAAACTCTATTCTTGAAGAATATTACAGAAATAGACAACAATGATGCATAAGAATATAAGAAAAAGCACTGAACACATTAATTTACAGAAAAATAAATGTCTAAAATATTATTTCCAATCTAATCCTATATAAGTTAGGTATGTGTATATGTTTATATATTTGTATGTATAAGATTCACTCCTAAACTAATTTACTAATAATTATGAATTTTTGAACATAGCTAGTAAGGGGTCCAGCTGTGGGCTATATCTAGTTTAATTTAGTTTTATGTAGTGGCGGGGGGGGGGGGTAAAAAGAGATGGTGGAAGCCCTTTGAGAAATTTTAACTATAAGTATTAGACATCAATAAATATTCTCCAAATTCCAATTTCTTTGGGGTATTTTAAACGGTTTTTAGGGAGCATACTGTGGGCACAACCTCCGATTTAAAAATTAAAACATTTCAGATTTGCATTGAATTTAAATCATAGTCACCAAATTCCCTGAATTTCAATTTTTTTTTAAAGACTCCTTAAATCTTAGACATTTTCTAGAATCAAAATCATGTAACGGATTTTGATAAAATTGGAATGAGGATTCTAAACCTAAGGTTTAGTATCATTATGTCTTGATTTTAATCTTCGTAAGGGGACATAAAAGTGGTGTAAAACTGTTCTGAGAACTTTACCCAATCTGGGACGAGTTTTCTTTATATATAAAATATATATATATATGGACCCACTTGTTCAGTAGCATAACCCTATTCCATTTTCTTTCTTGTTTAAAGTAGGGTACCCCTGCTTAACAAACTACTCACTGTTGTGTAAAGGGATGAAGGGCCAGGTGAGAGAAAGGATAAAAGGATAGAGCCTGTCCAGAAGGGGAGAGGGAGCAAAGTCTGAGTCATCCAGCTGTCTTATTCTTTTCTTGCCTCTGTATTTGTTTCCTTTTTGTTCGCTTCTCATATTCATCATCCCTAACTGTGCCGCGGTTTCTCCTCCAGAGCCAAAATTGAGTCAACCAATGAAGATTTGGGTCTAAATAATATTTGCAACTAGCAGCAGTAAGACCAACGACCCACCATCAACCAATATATTACTTACAACAATAGATTAAGTGTGCATCCTCCACTCTATAATAAAGAGCAATGTGTGTGTGTGTGTGTGTGTATATATATATATATATAGTCTTGGAAGTTTCTCAACTATTAAAACTATATTAAAAAAATTTTTTTTTTTTAAAAACAGAAAAAAAAACCTTACGTCCCAAGTCGTTCAGTGGAAAATCACTCATGTAAGTCAATTTAACTTTTACAGTTATTATATTAGTTTGCTTCTAACATTATTTAAGGGATCATCAGTTGTTTACCATGAAAAACTGTTTCGGGAATATGATATCACGGGAAGTGATATATATATATATATATATATATATATATATATATATATATATATATATATCGTTACACAAAAGTTTTTACAAATACCGGACGAATTCATTTGAAGTATTTAAGGGAATTGAAAAAGCAAATCTATTTCCATAATTTTCTTTCTTTCTTCTTTCTATACCGATCTATATATTTTTTCTTTCCTATTTTTCTTTTTTGAAACTTTCCAGTTTTCCTTCTAATTTTTTTTTTCACCTTCAGATTCAGACGTTATTTTATGAATATTAGTGCAAACACTGGTGAAGCATATATATATATATTTGTTTTACAGAGAGTGTACATTCGTATAACTATATATAACTACAAAAATGTGACACCCATTGAGCTTTGATTAGATTGAATCAGTAAGAAGTGAGTTTGCAAAGCCAGTTAATTCTTTTTTAAATAAAAAGACAAAATCAAAAATTAGTCCCTCTCTCTCTCCTCTCCCTCTAGCTATGGGGTAAATAGTATTGTTACATGTGATGATATTTCCTGTTGTTTATAATGGTGTATTCCAATCTTGAGCTGTACATTTAGTTTCATTACCTTTGACTGTTAATAAATAATAGAGAGTGACAGAAGCAAGAGTGATATACACGATACAAAATCAGAGTGTGTTAAGGGGCGGTCAAACAACATATAGTGAGAAACGATGAAAGTGATAGACAGCAACTTAGTAAACGTTGTGTCACTTGGTGAATTAATTGCAAATTATGACTAATTAAAGTGGAGTTTCTTTTAAACATAACTAAATTCCAAAACTAAGGAATATTTTAGCATGTATTTTGTGTTATTAAAGTATATAAGAAAAAAGCTTTAGAGAAACAAACATTGATTAACTCACATTTAATATATATATATCGGAGATAGATGTCTGTACATACCATTTAGATTCCAATATAATACGGCAATATACATGTATGAAGAACAAGTCAATACACTGATTAAATAAGCACACTGGTCAGACTAGCCACACACACACACCGTACACAAAGTACACATATATACCATTATCATTCCCTTATAACAGTTTAATATATAAGCCTAGAGAATGAATATATACACACCACACACACCATATACCAAGAAAAACATATTTACATTCTCCTACATTCACACATTACAAGCAGCAGGAACACATGTACCAAACATGACCCCAAACACACACACATTTACATAAAGATATACCTATAAACACACATTGAAATAAAAAGGCACAAATATACAAACACATTCCCACACAAAGGGTAATAAACATACTAAAACAATCACACAGAAGAAAGAGATTACTAAGAAATGAATAAAGTCATAAAACTAATGACTTTATGACTGTTCACCATAAAAACTCTGCTAATGCTGCTCTCACAAGCAGAACAACCATACAGCCTGATGAGGGTACTACACATAAATAATATGAAAAATGAATTTTGAATGTTCAATGCCTTCTTTTTTCAAATGTATATATATATATATATATATATATATATATATATATATATATAACGTTAATACAACAAAAGATATAAGAGGCAACGAATATCTTTAATTAGTGGACATCCGGATAAAAATAAAGCTCAATATACTGGATAGAGCATTAATAGCAATAGATGAAGTGAAAGAATAAAATAAGGTGCGAATCAAATCACCTTTAATACACTTTTCACTGTTATTCCCTGCATCAATAGCAAACAGATTTCCCGCCTGGATAACTTCTTTTGCTTTTGGACCACCATTCACCACTTGGATTATTTTTTAATCAACCTATTGGATATCTTTCTTGAAGCTATTTTAAACTTTTTGACTTGGATGAACTGTATAGATTTACAAAAAAGTATGTTTTGGGCCGATATATTTGATGTATTTTCATATATATTTTTTTATATATATTTTCAAAGTTATATTTTTATTACCTGCAGTAATGTCATTGTGGGAATGGTCCTCTGAGGAGAAGATTTTCTTTGAAAACTCATGAGTTAAGGACTTTAAAGTACTTTGTCTGAACATTGAACTGTAATAAAATTTGATTCGCACCTTGTTTTATTCTTTCACTTCATCTATTGCTATATATATATATATATATATGCACGCACACGTTTGAAAATATTTTGCAAGCAAGCCGTCTTCCCCTTTTAGCAGATAGTTCAATCCTATTACTCATGGCCTAAGGATGTAGAAAGTGAGAAAAAAAATGTTAACTTTAATCATATTCCAACATATTCTCGTCCCAAAAGTACTTGCTCTCAACTCGGATGACAAAACAAATTCTACATCAATGATTGCAACTTTGAAGAATAACATGTACAATCCGAGTATATAAAATGACGTCATATTTTACTTTATAAAAAAAATGTCAGTAGTTAGAAAATGCAAGGACTTAAAATGATAGAGCAAAAAGTCAGCAACTTAGGAACCTCTTTCCCCCAAATAAAAAAAAGTAAATCATGAAGGGAATATAAAAATGGGTCAAAGCAAAATGAATTTGATGAGAAGGAACGAGAGCCACAAAGAAAATTGTAGAGAGCAATCTTTAGATGAGGCGAACGACGACCTAACGACACAATTTTCTCCGCGGCTCTTATTTGAAAAGAAAGGAACAGAAATATTAAAAAAAAAAAAAAACTCTGAGCAAAAGTTTGGCTATGAAATAAAATAAGAGCACACAAGAATAATAGTCTTTTAAGATTTTTTTTTTTTTTAGAGTACAGCAAGACAAATAACAAGGCAAACAAAATTGTGATCATATACAAAATGTTATTAACATTATGACAAAGAATTTTCTTTCAGGAATCCCGGGAAGGTTTGATATGAAATAATAGGGTACAAATACACTTCATTTTGAAGAAATGAGAAAGAAAAGACAAGCTTAATTCTTGCTAATATGCAAAAAAGTTAAGGGTTTGACTGACTTGTGAGTTTGTTTCCCTAAGCCTTTTTTTCTATATAGTTTAATAACACAAAATACGGCACTTCTGCAGTTTAGCTGTCACTTACTGTCATTACAAATCGTAATTAAAGAGTTCCATTTATTCAACCCAGTCAACCGGAAGTGCTTGCCTGAATTTTTTTTTTATCCCAAAATGTTGATTTTGAGAGTTTTAATTCATACAAAAATCAAAAAAAAATCACTGACTATTTATTTAAATGATAAATTTTCGTTTCAAAAATCGCTGTTGACTCTTTTGAGAAAGTTTCAATTCATACAATAAAAAAAAAACAATTATTTTTATAAATTTTTACATTATTAAATAAAATATTTTCATATTCAATAAAGAAACATTGTTCGCTGTTATTATTGTCATTTTGGATAAAAAAAACATCTAATTCTGTTACTTCCGGTTGGTTGTCTGCCCCTGCATTCAAAAAAGGAAAGCAAATAAAGTGTGAGTGACAGCTAAACTGCAGAAGTGCCCAAAATACTTGCTCAAATATACCTTACATTACATAATATAGCTAAGAGAGAGATTGGTTACTTTTCAGTTAATTATAAATAATCGCTAACAGTTAAAACAATATTTTAAGTATAACTCAATCCCAGAACTAAAGTATATTTGAGTAAATATTTTGTGTTATTAAAGTATATAGGAAAAAAGGCTTAGAAAAACAAACGCACGAGTCATACAAACCCATAACTTTTTTGCATATTAGCAAGAATGAAATTAGCTGAAAAAGAGCTACTCATTCCTTAAATGCTCACAGAACAGTGGTTGAATCAACATAGTGAGAGAAATACATAGATAGCTAAGGGAGAAATTGGTGACTTTTTCAGTTAATTATGAATTACAGCTAATTAGAACAGTTAAAACAATATTTTAAGTATAACTCAATCCCAGAACTATTTCTCTCACTATGTTGATTCAACCACTCTAATAGTTCTGTGAACATTTAAGGAATGAGTAACTCCTTTTCAGCTAATTTAGATACATGTTTGAAGTGTGTCTGTACACACCACAAACACGTATGTAAATTAGATGGCAGAATAACACGACTCTTTACTTCTATATAAGAATATTAAAGAACAATACTTTTATATGATAAGGATAATAATGATAATAATAACAATAATTTAACAATAAAGACTTATTTTTAGTTTTGCAAGAAGAATGTCTTAAAAGATACGTCACAGCTTTCTGTGGATGACATATATCACACATCACTCAATAAATCCTGGGCCTAACTAATAAAACAACTTGGATTCGAAATTCGACTTTGCTCATCAACAGGGGCTGGAGCTTGGTAGACAGTATGGGGTCTATTAGGTTAGAAATCCTTTTTTGCACCCTGTCCAAGAGGGGAGAGGCTAGTGGTTGGTGCACCAGCCCAGATTTTGCCTTGCCATTATAAACAGATAAAGACTAAGGCACTGCACAAATCTGCTGGGCACACTATGTGCTGACCTCAAGCAGGCGGGACTAGGATCACTACATACAGCGAAACAACTTCATTGCCTACGACAACTTGCGCATGACAAGGCCAGATGGCCTGGGACTAGCATGGAGGACTGATTGCAGCTACAGGATGTCATTTGACTACCGTAGCCGCAGAACACAGTATTTTAATAAATAACTATGGTATGTTTTTGAAGGGGAGAAGGGGGGGACAACAGATTGTATGCTGCTGCTGTTGCTGCTGCTGCGTCGTCGTCATCATCATCATCATCATCATCATCAAAGTGATGTCCGTTACTTTTAAATGCCAACATCTCTTTTTCTTTCTTACTCAACTGATTGCATGAATGGCGCCAAAAAAGAAAAAAAGAAAAAAACATTGCATCATACGCATTTCTCAACATTGACTAAAACCTCATCTTAAACAGCATAAGGGGGAGACAGATGGAGAGACAGAGCGGGGAAGGAGAGCAACTATAATCTACCCTACCCAAATTTTAACACACAAGAAAAGAGTCTGAAAGGGTAACATGATTTTTTTTTTTAAATATAAGCCCCCCCCCCTCCATTACAAATAAAAGGGGGAAAAAGTTTACTCAGAGGTGCCCTTCCCTTTTTTCTTTTATATAGGGTGCAGACACCCTATAACTAAATAGAATGCAACAAGGGGTGCAGGACCACACCTGCCTCCCCTCCCTCGTTACAATCATCAACAGTTGCCGAAATAAGAGAATAAAATGTTTAAAAAGTTAGACATGCAGAGGGGAGAGAAGGGTGACTGACTTGAAAGGTGCTGGAGGGGAGGAGTGGGGTGGGGAGCAATAATACAAAACACCCCTTGTTTAAAAGAAGGGGGTGGGGATGGCGCTAACATTAGGAGCCTGATGCTTTTGCCATCCAACATCTCCATCACTTTTTTGTTCTGGGTCACTTCAGTCAGTCCTCTCACTTACCCTGCACTCACCCAACCAACCCCCTCTTCAGTCGCCTCATCTTTCTTTCTTGAAGGACAAATGGAGGGAAAAAGAACAGTGTCAGAGGCTGGCTGTTGCAGCGACCCCACCTTTGCGCCCAGCAGTCTAATTCATCACAATTAACTACACTCGCTCACAGAGAGAGAGAGAGAGAGAGAGAGACAGAGAGAGGTTCAGTAAAAGTGGCATTGTATGAACACTTTCAGGTCCACCTGGAGTTTTGTCCAATTTTTCCTCCTTTCTCATCCAAGCAGTTTGGAGATGAGTACAACATCCAACAAAGATTATTAAAAAAAGCAGAGGGGAAATCGATGATAGGTCAGCAGTGACAGAAATAAAACTGAGTACTGCATTTAAATATATAATAGTCAAAAGTTTATCTGCCATATAACATTAAGTCAATAAGTTGCCTCATTTACAGGATGAGAGTGCTCAATATCAAAGATAGAGCTAACATAAATATAATCGGTTCATACATAAACTAGCAGTTCTTGTCCAAATTGATAACCAGGCTATATATATATATATACACACATCAAAAATAATTATACATAGCGCCTAAAGTAGTTGAGCACTTGCACAAGGATTTATTTCACTACTAGATAAATAAACATGGAAAAAGTTTATCTAAAAACATCACTTCAAAACATCCCAACACCTAGCAAACATGAATATATTATAAAATCAATTAGAAAAACAAACTAATATGCCGAATGCGCTTGCAATACACTTCTTCCGGCACTTCTGTAGTATATATGGAGCAGCAGATTTTCTGTCCTTCTACTGAAAATAAAGGGAGGTAATTCAACCGGAAGTGATTTTTTTACAACATAAAAAAAATATGCAAGACTGGTTTGTTTTTGGGTAACAATTAGCAATTTCTTTTTTTTATTATATGAAGTAAAATAATTTTAAATAAAAAACCCTAACCCTAAACCTAAACCCTAACATTAAGAAATCAGGTGGTGTGCCTGTAAAAAATCTATTGCTTTTTGCGGCTGGTTCATTAAATTACCAATGTCTCGAAGATTAATCTCATTTAACTCCATTTTCTAAATACTAAATTCAACTTCCGGTGAATTCTGAATGAATGGTACTTGGAGAAAAAAAAACGGAACTCTTCAATTTCGATTTCTTAATCGGCAGCTGCTTCATATATACTACAGAAGTGCCCTTCTTCCTTAATAAACATGAACACCAAGATACAAAATAATCCTACAGATTCAAAAGTCTAAAAAACGTACCCACAATAGACTTGATGATTAGCTCCGAAATGACCTTTTAAATATAATTAGAGATTTAGAATTCCACAACAAACACAATAATTTTCAAAAACAATTACACAAAATCGTCAGAAACATAAACAACTCAAACAAAATCTTTGTAAAAAGCAGATAAGACTAGAAACTCCTATAAAATAACTAAACAAGAGTAGAAGAGATTATTCACAGAAAACATTACGACACACGCACATGCATGCAGCTACATAAATATAATAAATATTGAAAATAAACGAATCACTGATCAAACTCAAAATTAGTGACAGGGTTAGTAAATTAAAACCTAAGAAAGCATATATCTTGCAAAAAGGCCACAAAAGCAATTTTAACAATAACCCTAGCACTTGCTCAATTAATCCGATCAACCCCAAAATAGGCAGGATTAGCAAAACAACCCTCTCTAGAATTAAGAAAATAAAAAAGATCTCGAATTAAACAAATGGATTAACACTGCTGAAGCAATCGCTTTATTTAGTAATATCGAAAATGAAAATAAATATACCTTCCTACAGTTCGACAACGTGAATTTCTATCCATCTATATTTTAAACATCGCCCTTGAGTTCGCAGAGATGTACACCAACATATCCAAGGATGAAGTCCATATTATTAAAAATTATAAAAGTTCAGTTTTAATCAATAATAATGATCAATGGATAAATCTAAAATGAGCAACTCCTTTGACGTGACGATGGGTGCCCTGGACTCTGCAAAGGCATCAAATCATGTGGGACTATATACAGGGTGGGCCAAAATAAGGGTCCTATCTTTAAATTTGAATAACTTGAATTTGAATAACTTCCACAAAATAAAAGTTAAACTCACCAAACTTTATGTGTGTGTAGACTGACCCTTCCGAGATTTTTTGAAATAAACAAAACAAATTTTAGCCGAAAAACACTTCTTAAAACTTACAAAAACTAAAGTATTGTTTTTTACACTGTTTTGAGTTTTTTAAGCAAAAATAATGTTTTCTAAATGAGGGTACGTTCCTTAGGGCTAATACGGCTCATGCTTGCTTCGGAAGGGGTCCGTTACTTATTCTAAAAAAAAAAAATTTTTTAAATCAATAAATAAAAAAGTTATGAATTTTTAAAAATAGGACCCTTATTTTTGCCCACCCTGTATTTGATAATACTGATATCGGCCTATATAGAGATGATGAATTGACCATAATAATTGATTCCAACAAGGTCAAGGGTGAAAACGTCAAAAAATTATGCATATTAAAATTTTAAAAGGGTCGACATGACATGAAAATAACTAACTTTAGATGTTATTTTAAACTTAACTAAGTCTAATCACACACACCCATCAATCAAAAAGCATATTCCTAGTTCGACTGAATGTAGGGTTAGCAATGACTCTAGTAACAAAAATGTATTTAAGAATTCAAATAACATTTACAACACAGCTTTAAGATATAGTGGGTATAATAATATCAAGTTTAAATATAAGCAACAAGCCACCAATAATTATGCTATTTTTTTTACTTGATATTGTTTGCTATATGATTCATACTAATTTTTTTTAAATAAATACAAATTCTAGCTACATATTTATACAAAAAGAAAACCAGTTTTTTTTTTATTATTCTGAACAAAAAATTTTTTTAAAAATCTTTTTAAAGAAATTATGATTAACTTTTATATTTTAAGTTATTAATATATATATATATATATATATCTCAAATGTACACTATTGCTGACTATTATTGTAAGGTTTCAAATCTAACAACACATACACACACATTAACCAGGACAAGAGGCAATAAAGATTTTTTTTTCTCCATTTTTGAAACAATCACCCGGATATGGGTTTACTTATCTCCCCTATGTTAAAAATATAACCACATATCACCCTTGAGAATCCCTACACTCACTTGTGGGGACATCACAAGTCATCTGGAACTGACCCTGAAACTCCTTTGGTGCGATGATGTAAGCATTACTATGGAAAAACTGTAGTTTGATCTGATTTTATTTAAATCAATATAAAAAAATTTTTTTAAAATCTTCATAGGGAAGATCTATTTATATTTATAAACACAGATATATAAATAGTCACTAGAAAAAATGTGACCCGTTTAGTCACCCACTCAACCCGGGTTAATTTGTTTGAATCAGGAAAAAATGAGTTTGCAAAGCCAGTTAGATATAAAAAATAAAGACAAAATCCAAAATTAACCTCTTTCTGCTCTCTATATTTCTCTCTTTTTCTCTCTTCAAATGTTGGTTAAATCATAGTGATATTCTCTTCTGTTTATAATGGAATATTCCTATCTTTTTATTCTTTACTTTCTTTATTACCTCCGCCTTTTATTGGGAGAGGGTGAAAGTGATAGATAGAAAGTTAGGAGATAGGTCACTTGATGAGTTAATTGCAAATCACAGCTAAAAAGAACAATTAAAATGGAAGATTTTTTTCAAACATCAATTCCAAAAATAGACAAATATTTTAGCATGTATTTTGTGTGATTAAAATATATATGGGAAAAAAGTCTTAAGGAAATAAACGTTTATTAGCTCAGCCTTAGTATAATAATAGATGAAAACACTAAAGAAAATCGTGCAGACATTGTTTTATGTTGATTTATTCTTCTGGACGCATAAAAAAAAAAAAAAGAAAAAACTTTATTTTCAGATCATCAGATCCAAGGTTTATCTTCAAACAAGTTTGTTATAATATTGGATTCTATCAAAATAATCCAAGTAAACATTAACTACAGACAAATAATGTACAAATCCCCTAATACTGAGCAAATTTCAATGTTATAAGTCTTATAACTTTAGTTGTAAAAGCTCTCTTTAACAATGTTTACCATAGCAGCTTCGTTTTTTATTGTTTTCAAATATTTGGAGGTCCGGCCATCTTGAATGGTTAATAAAATTTAGTAAGACAAGGTCTATAAAACGACGCAAGGAATTTACTGAAGATAGTTAACATATCCATAACTCAGCATGGACAGATGATTCAGCAAGTTAATTGTTTCAACACCATTAATTTTAACTTTTTTAAGCTTTCTGACATGGAAAAAAAATTGTCCTTTTCATATTTTAGGTTCATTTACAATTCAATTGTTTAAAAGCAGTAAATATTGTGAGATTTTGATAAATTAAGCTGAAAAAAAACTCAACTAGACAATAAACACAAGTAAAAATATTATATGAAATTTCTTTTCATTAATTAAGAAAATAAAGTACAAATCTACAATGCCCAGATTGAAAAAATATGTTAATATATTTTTTTCAGTTTAGTATCAATAAAATATGAAGAAAAAAAAATGAATATATTAGATATAGAATATGAATGAATTAAATTTGAAATTTAAATTATTCATTCATTTGATTCTAAATTCTCAGTTGATTTATTAAAGTTGATTTAAATGTTTACAGTTTTGATTAATTCTAAAATATATGAAAATAGGAAGATTTTTCAAAATGTCTGCTCCACCATTCCAGGTCAAAATAAAACCAAACTTTCAGAAATTGTTAGGTTTTAAACTATATTTTTAATGGATTATTTGATTATCTTACCAGTAAGACAATACAGGAAAAAAAAACAGTAAGAATAATAAAGTATAATACATTGTTTGCAAGGGAGATAATCATGCAAGTTTTTTTAAGAAAAATAAGAAAATAAAAATTTATTTAGTTACTTCCAATATAGATAGAGAGGAGAGATGAGGAGAGAAAAGCAGAGACGAGGAGAGGATAAAAAAGGAGAGAGGAGGAGAGACACAGAAAAAAAAGAGAGACACGGAAAGAAATAGAGAGACACAGGAAAAAAAAGAGGGACATGGAAAGAAAAGAGTGACGCGGAAAGAAAAGAGGGACACGGAAAGAAAAGAGGGACATGGAAAGAAAAAAGAGCCACGGAAAGAAAAGAAAAATATGGAAAGAAATGAGGAGGCACGGAAAGAAATGGGGAGACACAGAAAGAAATAGAGAGACACAGAAAGAAAAGAGGGACACGGAAAGAAAAGAGGGACACGGAAAGAAAAGAAAAATATGGAAAGAAATGAGGAGACACGGAAAGAAATGGGGAGACACAGAAAGAAATGGGGAGACACAGAAAGAAATGGGGAGACACTGAAAGAAAAAGACAAATCGTCATTATATTTGATTTAATGTCCGCTTTACATGTTCACATACGTTAGACGGCTTTAAGAAATTGACTTCCAAACTAACCTATCTCTGACCAGGTCTTTATCCCTCCACAGTGGGCTGGCAAGCGGACATATGGATTTTTAGCAACTTCCTCAAATCATTATGAAACCTATATATTTGAATAGCTCAGAGTCTGAGGTTGCAAAAAATGTGCTCATTTGTCTTCTAACTCCAATTATTTCTCAAGATATGCCCGTTTGAAGTTCGCGAATTTCGAATTTTTGCGAAATCACGACTACAGTGATTTTACCAAGGAGTAAATTTGGGTGCACCTGAAGAATTACTGAAAATTTCTCCCAGAAAGCCCTAAATATGTCCTATAAGCCCCTTAGATAATGCCAGATACCCTAAATTTACTTCATTATAAAAAATGGGACATATGAACAAGTTTTTGACCTGTTTTTTGGATTTTCCCACAAAATTTACCATAAAAATGAGCATTTTTTCCATAAAAAAACGACAAAATTTGCCCCCGGCCAGCATATTTTAACGAAAGATTGCAAAAAAGCCCTGAAATGAAATTTCTCATGCTTCACAAATAAGAATCTAGACATAGAAAGCTATCATAATCCAATTGGATGAAAAAAAAATTCACTCTCGGGAACCATTTTAATTCTAACATACTGAAAAAATTTGAACTTGCCCATTTTTCATAATTTTGGACAACCCACAATGACCGTTGAAACCATAAACCCAGATAATTCTTGTCATTCTTACTCAAATTTCATCATCGAGACCACTTTTCCTATGTTTTTTTGGGTACAGAATCCAAATCTGGCATCAGAAAACCATGAAACTGCACTGTTTTCTGGAAAATCTTGAGTTTTACCCTTTTTTAAGCTATTTTCAGTCAAATATTGGCCATAAACCAGAAAAAATTCTTGATTTTTTTTCAAAATTTATCCATTATAATTGACAGTGAATGTTCCCTCAAGTTGAAAACAATTTACACTATCCTTTTAAACCTTAAATTTATGCCCATTCTGGTGTTGTTTCCCCGTTTTTCCCTACATTGAAAATAAAAATAAAAATGGAAAAATTGAATATTTCTATTTTTCTCATTTTCAATTTTTCAACATCTCACATTATGTCATAATTTTCTTTTTTTTCTATACACAACTATAATGAATGACACCAAAATGTTTGCCTTCGGTCTGAAGAACAAATACCTTCAAAACAAAGAGGTTGCTAAAGTGGAATACTCTATCCTACGCAATGAGTCCATCCCAGGCCGACACGTTTCACTGGAGGTTGCATCTGCCATCTACGAGAGTGGCAAAATGACCAAACGGATTTACACAGACATTCGTTTACTCCTGAAAGATGCTGGAGCTGATCTTCCATCGTACGACAAACTGTTGAAATTTAAGAAGGTACGGAGGCCAACAGTATAAAAACTTGCAACTCTGTACAGTGGTGTGAAGTACCATTACCTCCAGTGCTTGCAACTTACGTTTGTTCAATTGTTTGCACCACTACAGTTGCCCGCATTCCACAACCTCAACGAGATCCAGATGACGCTTCACGATGGCTTAGATGGCAGTGGTGGACATTCCATTTTCAACCAGAAGGGTTTCATCGACACAATCAACATCGTGTTCATGTTCCGTATCGAGAACCTAAAGACTGTGAATGGTGAAGTGCTCTGGGAAAACCCCTCACATACCTCCTCCTCTTCATCTTGTCGTCCAGTGATGGTGTTGATGGGAAGAGAAACCCGTGAAGACTGAAGTTGTAGCAGATCTTCATAAGGAACGACAAGGTATTAAGTTCTCAGTGGACCATCTCAACAAATCTATCAATGTTGAAGTTCATGCCAAAATGTCCATGATAGATGGCAAAATGCACACAACCATATCTGGTTTTGTTGTCTCTGCACAAAGAGCAAAGAACAGTGTCATGATGTTGATTTCATATCATCAGGGTTCAAGGTCGATCGGTCCCTAAAAGATACCCTCGAGATCTGAGAAGGACATGCACCTGGAAGAAAACCGAAAGATGATGTTCGCAAAGGAGTCACTCAGGAACCTATCACAACAGAAGACATCAATAACATGACCCTCTCCACAATCTTCTCCGGTGTTTTGGATGGATCTTTAAAATGTGCTATCATGCCACTGCTGGTCATTTGTCTTGGTCGGAGGCAAAGTTGAATGTGTCAAATAGGGTGGCTCAAGTGTTAGAATTCCTAAAACAAGCCAAAGAGGATATACAAGTCAGAGTCAAGGAAGAAACATCTATCACCTTGGAGAAAGCTAATCCAACTGGTCATGTTGGAACCTCCACAACTGGGAATATTGCTAAGGTTATGTTGAACACCAACAATCAAAAACTGCTCACCCAAGGAATTAATAGCTTTGAATTGAGAGCTAAGATCGAACAACTGGTGCTGAACATGGCAGTGATTCTGGCTATCATCAACTCAGATCGACAGGTTAAGATTGATGAGTTCAGAGAATACCTCCACGTTGCTTCAATTCCATGGATCCACATGACACCTAGTGCACATGTTGTTCTGGGGCACAGTGCAGAGTTGATTGCTGAAAACGGCTGTATTGGTTTACTCAATTTCACCGAGTCAGGTATTGAAGCCAACAACAAGTTTCTTCGACAATACCGAATCAACAAAGCCAGGAAGACCAATCAGTTTGATAATTTATCAGATTGTATCAATCGATTATGGGACAAGAGTGACCACAGTGTCATGAAGGTCAGAGAGCGATTAAATTGCAGACATTGTAAAGGGACAGGGTACAGTATTCGTAGCTGTGAGCAGCTCAAAGCTGCGATACTTGGGTGTAACACCGAGTACGAATCTTTGTTGTGCTTTCTGACGGATGATGCATAATGTGAATCACTGTTGTTTCATTGATGTTTGAGTGATAAATTTTCATTTTAAAGTGGATATTTGAAGAGTTCTCTTCCTGTAATACTAAAAAAAAGGTCTTGTTTCTTTGCTCAACTTCTTTACTTTGCGAGTTATTATAATTTGAAATTTGCCCAGAATTTAGCCCCTCCATGTATTGGCCCCAAAATGATGGTGATTGGGGCCTCAGACTCCTAAAATGGTATAATTCTGCTGAATATCAGTCTGTTTAACATCCCACTACCCTCCCTGATGCCTAACATGATGACCAACAGGTATAACAGCTAAACAGCAAACATTATGGCCACTCATAGGTTAATGTCCGCTTGAACCCCCTTCTAAGCCCACTGTGCCCTCTTTCCATCCGGTTCATTTTTATCACTTTTACTTATGTTTCTCTGTGAACTTAACTTGCTATCTCAACTGTTTTATATTTACTGACCCAAGAACTTTCATCCATTCTTTTTACGTGCCTATACCATCAGAGTCTCCTGTTCTGCACACATCACCCTATACTGTCCAGATTTAATTTTCCTCCGAGGTCATCAAAACAAAGTATTTCTTTAAGACTCACATTACACATCCATCGTATCATTCTCATTGATTTCTCTCCATCAGAAAGAAAAGGGGGGGGGGACCCTATTATGCCTGACTATTCTTCAAGATCCTACACCCTCCCTGCTTAACTATCTTGCCTTTGGCAGGGTATTTCTATTACTTGCTCATTCAAGCGGAACGCTAGGAAACTTTTGTTTTCTTCTCTTAAATAAAAGAAACCCAAACAGAAATTGGGGCAGGTTTTTACTAACCATGACAGCTATTTTTTTTTTTTTTAAGGTTGGGAACAGGGAACAGTTCAAGCCTTCAGTTCGCCTGTTTTCTTATTTTCTTCAAACTGTATAAAACCTCCACCACCCAATATTATTCCCTTTTCTTTGTTCAGGTTCTTCTAAAAAACTTAAGACGAAAAGAAAAGGAAGAGTTGCAATATATATATATATATATATATATATATATATATATATATATATATATATATATTACATTATATGTAGATATAAACAAAAAAAGCTTCTGGCCTCAACAGGTAAATTTACAGCCTGTACCTCCTTTATGAGAGAAACAGGTGGAAATAGAATATCTCACCTCTCTGAATCTGCCACATAAATTTTTCAAACTTCAAGAGGAATGGCTAGGGTTAAATAGAGAGAGAGGTGGGAGGAAGGCAAGAGAGGGGGGTGAAGGCGAGAGATGGGTGAAGGCGAGAGGTGGAGTGAAGGCGAGAGGGGGGAAGGAGAGAGAGTGGAGGAGGAAGGCAAGAGAGAGGGGGGAAAGAAAGCGAGAGAGAGGAGAGGGAAGAAGGCGAGAGAGAGGGGGGGAGGAAGGCGAGAGAGGGGGGAGAAAGGTACGAGAGGGACAGAAAGGGGATGATAAATGATAAAAAAGATTACGATGGGGGGGGGGGGGGTAGTAGGGTGAATGTGTAGCTCAGCAAGAGTTCAGTTTGTTTTACGGCATACTCATCCGTCTGTGGGTTATCTATTGCAAAAGAAAATTGTCAATAATAATTCTATAGGTAAGATAATTATTTATATTCCTAAAAGACATTACACTTTGAAAATAACCAAACCTAAGCTGACAAAGACTTGGACAATACCACAAGCAGCAGACAAGAATAGAATACATTGCTCCCAGATGACCTAAATACACTGCTCCCAGATAACCAGAATACACTACCCGCAGATGACCAGAATACACTGTCCCTAAATCACCAGATTACACTGCCCTCAGATGACCAGAATACACTGCTCCTAGATCACCAGAATACATTGCTCCCAGATGACCAGAATACACTACTCCCAGTTGACCAGAATACACTGCCCCTCAGATGACCAGAATACACTGCCCCTCAGATGACCAGAATACACTACCCCCAGATCACCAGAATACACTGCTCCCAGATCACCAGAATACACAGCTCCCAGATCACCAGAATGCACTGCTCCCAGATCACCAGAATACACTGCTCCCAGATGACCAGAATACACTACCCCCAGATGACCAGAATACACTGTCTCCAGATGACCGGAATACACTGTCTCCAGATGACCTGAATACACTGTCTCCAGATGACCTGAATACACTGTCCCCAGATGACCGGAATACACTATCCCCAGATGACCGGAATACACTGGTCCCAGATCACCAGAATACACTGCCCCCAGATCACCAGAATACACTGCCCCCAGATCACCAGAATACACTGCCCCAGATGACCGGAATACACTACCCCCAGATGACCAGAATATACTACTCCCAGATGACCAGAATACACTACCCCCAGATGACCAGAATACACTGCCCCCAGATCACCAGAATACACTGCCCCCAGATCACCAGAATACACTGCCCAGATCACCAGAATACACTGCCCCCAGATGACCAGAATACACTGCCCCCAGATGACCAGAATACACTGCCCCCAGATGACCAGAATACACTACCCCCAGATGACCAGAATACACTGCCCCCAGATGACCAGAATATACTGCTCCCAGATGACCAGAATACACTACCCCCAGATCACCAGAATACACTGGTCCCAGATCACTAGAATACATTGCTCTCAGAAATAAATTTCACAGTGAAAGTGAGAAAATTACTCTTAAAAGGTAACTTTACTAAGAAGTAGCAGCATTAGTTTTAGAAAAGACCATTCTAAGAAAAACATTACTCCTTGAAAAACATTACTTCTTTGGAAACATTACTCCTTGGCATTGATAATCTTCTCTGCGCGGTAGATAGAGATAGAGATAGAGATAGAGAAAGAGAAAGAGAAAGAGAAAGAGAAAGAGATAGAGAAAGAGAGGGAGAAAGAGAAAGAGAGAGAGAAAGAGAAAGAGAGAGAGAAAGAGAAAGAGAGAGAGAAAGAGAGAGAGAAAGATATATATATAGAAAGAGAGATGTGCATAATGAAAAGTAGAGATTGAGGCTTAGCAGGAGGGAGAGAGATGGGGGAGATGGCAACAATATGGGTTTTGCACAAGAGAGACAGAAGAGAGATGTTAGTGTAAGAACAACAAAGAATCAAATCAGAAGAGGATGTTCTAAAATTTCGCCCCCCCCCCCCGCAATTCTTTTTTTTTTGCGGCAAAAAAAAAAAAAAATGGGGGGCGGAGGGCGAAATTTCACACCCCCCCTTCCTACCTAAAACAATCGAGAGCGAACGCAAACCCCAATGTATTTCCAATGAACAGTTATACGATCATTCATTTGTAACTGGAAGAAGTTGAAAAAAAAACGAATTGTTTATTATTTAAAATTAATATGATTATATCACTTGTCTTGGTGGGCCAGAGGTTAGCGCGTCCGGCAGTTAACGTCAAGGTTGCGAGTTCGAATTGTAGCCTGGGCGCTTGAATTATTTATTGTTTATTTCTAAAATTACGTTTACAAAAATTCCCCAGGATGGACAGACAGAGAAGGTGCTTGTTATATTATAAGTGAACTAGCGAAAATAGACTCCCTAACGGTCGTCTATTTTTGCTAGGCTGCCGCGTTCTTGGGTGGTTAGACAAAAGAAATGAAAAAAATTTGTCTCCGAATACTTTTTTTTGTTTAAAAAGGAAAAAAAAATTTATTTTTTTTATTAGGCGGAAAAAAAAAAAAATTTTTTTTTTTGTCGGGGAAATTTTTTTTTTCGCGCCAAAATTTTTTTTTTTCGCGCCAAAAAAAAAATGAAAAAAAAAAATTGGGGGGGGGGACTTTCTCCCCCCCCCCCCCCGAGGAACCTCCCCCCCCCCTAAAACAATCGAGAGCGAACGAAGACCCCAATGTATTTCCAATGAACAGTTATACGATCATTCATTTGTAACTGGAAGAAGTTGAAAAAAAACGGATTCTTTATCATTTAAAATTAATACAATTATATCTCTTGTCTTGGTGGGGCAGATGATAGCGCGTTCGGCAGTTAGCGTCAAGGTTGCGAGGAATCGTAGTCTCAGCGCTTAAATTATTTAATGTTTATTTATTTATTACGTTTACAAAAATTCTCGACGACGGACAGACATACATCCTGACAGAATGACAGAGAAAGTGTTCGTTATATTATAAGTGGACTAGCTAAAATAGATTCCCTAACGGTCGTCTATTTCTGCTAGGTTGCCGCGTTTTTAGATGCTGAGCCAAAAAGAAAAAAAAAAATTCGTCTCCGAATATTATTTTGTTTAAAACGGGAAAAAAATAAAATTTCCCGCGTTTGGCAGTTAGCGTCAAGGTTGCGAGTTCGAATCGCGACGTTGACGCCGAAAATTATTTATTGTTTATTTAGTCTTTAATGTGTGGCCCAATGTATTTGTTTATGTTTCCGACTTTGAAATTAATTAAATAGTAATTATCTCGCCCCCCCTCCCCTCTGTTTACAAAAATTCCCCAGGACGGACAGACAGACAGACAGACATCCTGACAGAGAAGGTGTTCGTTATATTATAAGTGGACTAGCGAAAATAGACTCCCTAACGGTCGTCTATTTTTGCTAGGCTGCCGCGTTATTGGGTTGTTAGACAGAGGAAATGAAAAAAATTTGTCTCAGAATACTTTTTTGTTTAAAATATCAAAAAAAATTTTTTTTTTTTTTTTTATTATTTGGCGGAAAAAATTTTTTTTTTTTTTGCGGGAAATTTTTTTTTTTTTTCGCGCCAAAATTTTTTTTTTTTCGCGCCAAAAAAAAAAATGAAAAAAAAAAAAATTGGGGGGGGGGGTAAATTCTCCCCCCCCCTCTCCCCCCCTAAAACAATCGAGTGCGAACGCAGACCCAATGTATTTCCAATGAACAGTTATACGATCATCCATTTGTAACTGGAAGAAGTTGAAAAAAAAACGGATTCTTTATCATTTAAAATTAAGACGTTTATATCACTTGTCGTCGTGGAGCAGATGATAGCGCGTTCGGCAGTTAGCGTCAAGGTTGCGAGTTCGAATCGTAGTCTCGGCGCTTAAATTATTTATTGTTTATTTCTGAAATTACGTTTACAAAAATTCCCCAGGACGGACAGACAGACAGACAGACAGACAGACAGAGAAGTGCTCGTTATATTATAAGTGGACTAGCCAAAATAGCCTCCCTACGGTCGTCTATTTTTGCTAGGCTGCCGCGTCGGAAATGAACGCTCACCAGTAAACCGATGGAGACTCAGTCATATTTCGTGGGTGGGTAGACATCGATTTTCTATGTTTCTAACCAAGAATATTTTTAGTTTAAAAACAAATAAAACATGTTTAAAACATTTTTTTACCCACTCTCTCTAAAAGTTTTTTTCACCCTCCCCCAAGAATACTAATATTTTCAGTTTAAAAAAAAGGTCGCCCCCCCCAAATTTATTTTTTGCCCTTATCCGTAATAGTAATATTTTCAGTTAGAAAAAGAGAAAAAAAAAGAAATAATATCTACCCCCCCCCTAAATTTCTTTTTGTACTCTTCCCCATGAATAGTTATATTTTCAGTTAGAAACAGAAAAAAAAGAAAAAAATTTTTACCCCCCCACCCCCAAAAAAAGAAAAGATATTTGTCACCCTTCCCCATGAATAGTAATATTTTCAGTTATAAAAAGAAAAAAAGTTTTTACCCCCCTCCCATCAAATTTTTTTATTTTACCCTTCCCCATGAATAGGAATTGTATTTAAGTTAAAAATAAAAATAAATAAAAAAAATTTTTACCCCCCCCCAAAAATTTTTTTTTAGTTACCTTTCCCCATGAATAGTAATATTTTCAGTTAGAAAAAGGAAAAAAACATTTCCCCCCCGCAAAAATTTTTTTTTTGTTACCCTTCCCCATGAATAGTAATATTTTCAGTTAGAAAAAGAGAAAAAAAAAATTTTTTTTACCCCCCCCAACCCCCAAAAAAAATTTTTTTGTCACCCCTCCCCATGAGTAGTAATATTTTCAGTAAGAAAAAGAAAATAAAAATTTTTTTTTTTACCCCCCCCTACCCCCCCCAAAAAAAATTTTGTTACCCTTCCCCATGAATAGTAATATTTTCAGTTAGAAAAAGAAAAAAAAAAAAAAAAAATTTTTACCCCCCCACCCAAAAAAAAAATTTTTTTTGTTACCCTTCCCCATGAGTAGTAATATTTTCAGTAAGAAAAAGAAAAAAAAAAAAATTTCCCCCCCCCCACCCCCCCAAAAAAATTTTTTTGTTACCCTTCCCCATGAGTAGTAATATTTTCAGTTAGAAAAAGAAAAAAAAAAAAAAAATTTTTACCTCCCCCCCCCCTGAAAAAAAAAAAAAATTGTTACCCTTCCCCATGAATTTAAAAAAAAAAAAAAAAATTTTTACCCCACCCCCCACCCAAAAAATTTTTTTTTGTTACCCTTCCCCATGAATAGTAATATTGTAAGTGAGAAAAAGAAAAAGAAAAAAACATTTTTTTACCCCATGCATAGTTAAAATAATGTAACCAAATTAGTAGGCGCCTCGGTCATATCAAAGAACTAATGTTTAAATATGCTATTGAAGGCGCCTACGTCATATCAAAGAACCAGTTTTGTTATTTTTCCAAAACGGTTACCCATTTAGTAATGGCCGAGATATTTGTTGCTTAACTTCCTATTCACATAAAACGTAATGAATGTAAAGACTGATAATGTGAAAAGATCCTCTCAAAATGACGTCACTTCCGTTCCAACCGGAAAGATGATTCAGCAATTTAGGTTTCCTAAATGGTCACCGATTTATGAATGGCTCGGATATGCCTTGTTTACTTTTAACTTATAGTAAAAAACATTCTCGGTACAACGTAATGTAAATAATGAATGAAAACTGTGAAAAAATCCTCTCACGATGACGTCACTACCGGATAAACCGGAAGTATGAGTCAGCAATTTAGTTTTCCTGAATGGTCACCGATTTACTAATAGCTCGGATATGCCTTGTTTACTTTTAACATTTAGTAGAAAACATTCTCTTAACATTGTAATGTAAATAATGAATGAAAACTGTGAAAAAAATCCTCTCACAATGACGTCACTAAAGAGGAGAGGCGAAGCCTGGGAGGGTGGACCTCCTAGAACTGCACAGGACAGTCCCGTAGACCGGCGTAAATGAAGACCCGAAGGCCAAGACAATAGCAGTGAAGACCCGAAAGCCAAGACAATACCAGTCTATGTGGTTCAGTATTCATCGGAACAGATACTACACTTTGATCTTAGCCAAAAGGCCGAGAAAGACTTGAAATTTTAACAATAATCGCGATTGCAAGTATGGTTGAGAAAACACGCTGAGAAAATGAGAAAATGGCTTTAATTAATTGTATTAATAAGTTTTATTAATATCACCTTACTGGAACGTATTGTGAATACATATGGAAACTTGATAATAGCAGTTATAAGTGTATATTTGTAAATCTGAATTTAATGGAAGGTTAAAAGGAATGTATTATGTAAATGAGGAAGCCCGTCTAATGTCTAAACGACGTTTACTAAGGGTATAAAAGGCCGTTGAAATCTATTAATTTTAATGTGATTCTTGCCACGTTTTCACTTCTAATCGCCGCCTCGACTTGAAATTTCTTTCTACTCCAATCTAATAATGTTATTTAAAGTTATCTAATGTAAATTTAATTAATTAATAAAAGTTTCCTAATTCTACATGTATAAAAATATTATGAACGCTGACTCGAAAAGCTTAATTAATAAAATCTTAATTACTCGAGACCCCCCTCCCCTCTCTCTTCTGTTTACAAAAATTCCCCAGGACAGACAGACAGACAGACATCCTGACAGAGAAGTGCTCGTTATATTATAAGTGGACTAGCGAAAATAGACTCCCTAACGGTCGTCTATTTTTGCTAGGCTGCCGCGTTCTTGGGTGGTTAGACAAAAGAAATGAAAAAAAATTGTCTCCGAATACTTTTTTTGTTTAAAAAGGAAAAAAAAAATTTTTTTTTTTTTTCTTTATTAAGCGGAAAATTTTTTTTTTTTTTTTTTTGCGGGAAATTTTTTTTTTTTTTCGCGCCAAAATTTTTTTTTTTTTCTCGCCCAAAAAAAAAAAATGAAAAAAAAAAATTCCCCCCCCCCCGTGAAAAAATCGAGAGCGAACGCAGACCCAATCGTATTCGGGAAGAACAGATCGAGCGCGAACGCAGACCCAATCGTATTCTGGAAGAACAGATCGAGCGCGGACGCAGACCCCAAAGCATAAAAAGAACCAATTACTATACGATCATCTATTGCTAAATGAGAGATGTGAAAAAAAAGCGATTTGTTCAAGTATTAGGATTAAGAAACTTTTTCCAACTCTGTTCCTTTAGCTCAGGCGGTAGCGCGTTTGGTTGGTACCGTCGAGGTTGCGAGTTCGAATCGCGACTTTGACGCCGAAAATTATTTATTGTTTATTTAGTCTTTAATATGTAGCCCAATGTGTTTGTTTATGTTTCCGACTTTGAAATTAATTAAATAGTAATTATTTCGGCCCCCCCCTCTGTTTACAAAAATTCCCCAGGACGGACAGACAGACAGACAGAGAAGTGTTCGTTATATTATAAGTGGACTAGCGAAAATAGACTCCCTAACGGTCGTCTATTTTTGCTAGGCTGCCGCGTTCTTGGTGTGTGAGACAAAGGAAAAAAAAATTTGTCTCAGAATACTTTTTTTTGGAAGAAAAAAAAATTTTTTTTTTTTTATTAGGCGGAAAAAATTTTTTTTTTTTTTTTGGCGGGAAACTTTTTTTTCGCGCCAAAATTTTTTTTTCGCGCCAAAAAAAAAAATGGAAAAAAAAAAATTGGGGGGGAATTCCCCCCCCCCTCGCGACCCCCCCCCTAAAACAATCGAGTGCGAACGCAGACCCAAGGTATTTCCAATGAACAGTTATACGATCATCCATTTGTAACTGGAAGAAGTTGAAAAAAAACGGATTCTTTATCATTTAAAATTAAGACGATTATATCACTTGTCTTTGTGGAGCAGATGATAGCGCGTTCGGCAGTTATCTTCAAGGTTGCGAGTTCGAATCCTAGTCTCAGCGCTTAAATTATTTATTGTTTATTTCTGAAATTACGTTTACAAAAATTCCCCAGGACGGACAGACAGACAGAAAGACAGACAGACAGACAGAGAAAGTGCTCGTTATATTATAAGTGGACTAGCGAAAATAGACTCCCTAACGGTCGTCTATTTTTGCTAGGCTGCCGCGTTCTTGAGTGGTCAGACACAAGAATGACAAAAATTTGTCTCCGAATACTTTTTTTGTTTAAAAAGGAAAAAAAAAATTTTTTTTTTTTTTTTTTTATTAGGCGGAAAAATTTTTTTTTTTTTTTTGGCGGGAAAATTTTTTTTTTTTTTCGCGCCAAAATTTTTTTTTTTTTTCCCGCCAAAAAAAAAAATGAAAAAAAAAAATTCAGCCCCCCCCCGTGAAAAAATCGAGAGCGAACGCAGACCCAATCGTATTCTGGAAGAACAGATCGAGCGCGAACGCAGACCCAATCGTATTCTGGAAGAACAGATCGAGCGCGGACGCAGACCCCAAAGCATAAAAAGAACCATTTACTATACGATCATTTATTGCTAAATGAGAGATGTGAAAAAAAAGGCGATTTGTTCAAGTATTTGAATTAACAAAGAATTTTCAACTGTGTTCCTTTAGCTCAGATGGTAGCGCGTTTGGCTGTTAGCGTCAAGGTTGCGAGTTCGAATCGCGACGTTGACGCCGAAAATTATTTATTGTTTATTTAGTCTTTAATATGTGGCCCAATGTATTTGTTTATGTTTCCGACTTTGAAATTAATTAAATAGTAATTATCTCCCCTTCTGTTTACAAAAATTCCCCAGGACAGACAGACAGACAGACATCCTGACAGAGAAGTGCTCGTTATATTATAAGTGGACTAGCGAAAATAGACTCCCTAACGGTCGTCTATTTTTGCTAGGCTGCCGCGTTCTTGGGTGGTTAGACAAAAGAAATGAAAGAAAATTGTCTCCGAATACTTTTTTTGTTTAAAAAGGGAAAAAAATTTTTTTTTTTTTCTTTATTAGGCGGAAAAAATTTTTTTTTTTTTTTCGCGCCAAAAAAAGAAAATGAAAAAAAAAAATGGGGGGGGGGTTAATTTACCCCCCCCCCCCCCCGTGAAAAAATCGAGAGCGAACGCAGACCCAATCGTATTCGGGAAGAACAGATCGAGCGCGAACGCAGACCCAATCGTATTCTGGAAGAACCGATCGAGCGCGGACGCAGACCCCAAAGCATAAAAAGAACCAATTACTATACGATCATCTATTGCTAAATGAGAGATGTGAAAAAAAAGCGATTTGTTCAAGTATTAGGATTAAGAAACTTTTTCCAACTCTGATCCTTTAGCTCAGGCGGTAGCGCGTTTGGCTGGTAGCGTCAAGGTTGCGAGTTCGAATCGCGACTTTGACGCCGAAAATTATTTATTGTTTATTTAGTCTTTAATATGTAGCCCAATGTGTTTGTTTATGTTTCCGACTTTGAAATTAATTAAATAGTAATTATTTCGGCCCCCCCCCCTCTGTTTACAAAAATTCCCCAGGACGGACGGACAGACAGACAGAGAAGTGCTCGTTATATTATAAGTGGACTAGCGAAAATAGACTCCCTAACGGTCGTCTATTTTTACTAGGCTGCCGCGTTCTTGGGTGGTGAGGCAAAGAAAAAAAATTTGTCTCAGAATACTTTTTTGTTTAAAACGGAAAAAAAAATTTTTTTTTTTTTGGCGGGAAAATATTATTTGAGGGGGCGGGAAAATATTTTTTTTCGCGCCAAAAAAAAAAAAAAAAATTGGGGCGAAATTCCCCCCCCCCCCCCCACCTAAAACAATCGAGAGCGAACGCAGACCCCTATGTATTTCCAATGAACAGTTATACGATCATTCATTTGTAACTGGAAGAAGTTGAAAAAAAAATGAATACTTTATCATTTAAAATTAATACGATTGTATTACTTGTCTTGGTGGGGCAGATGATAGCGCGTTCGGCAGTTAGCGTCAAGGTTGCGAGTTCGAATCGTAGTCTCGGCGCTTAAATTATTTATTGTTTATTTCTGAAATTACGTTTACAAAAATTCTCGACGACGAACAGACAGACATCCTGACAGAGAAAGTGCTCGTTATATTATAAGTGAACTAGCGAAAATAGACTCCCTAACGGTCATCTATTTTTGCTAGGCTGGAGCGTTCTTGGGTGGTGAGACATTTTTAGTTAAAAAAAAAAGAAAAAAATTTGTCTCTGAATATTTTTTGTTTAAAAAAGGAAAAAAAATCCCCCCCCCCCCGAAAAAAATTTTTCCCACAAAAAAAAAAAATAATGGGGGGGGGGGGGGAAATCCCCCCCCCCACTTAAAAAAATCGAACACGAACGCAGATCCCAAACTATAAAGAAGAACTAATTATTATACGATCATTCATTGCTAACTGAAAGAAATGAAAAAAAACATTTCTTTAAGTATTAAAATCAAAACGGATTTCATTACTTCCCATGGTAGCTTAGGCGATAGCATGTCGGGAAATCTTAATGGAAGAAAAATTTTTTTTTAAAAATATGTAAAACATAAAAAAAACTTATTATAGTTATTACTCGTGAACAGTACCAGGTTACTTAGTTCGTAAATAAACACAAGTACTATTATGTTGTTCCTTTTCCCATTTAAATTCGAGGATCTTTTTAAGAAGCTCCCTAAATAATAAAACATTCTTATTTTGTTAATTTATAAAAAAATTAATTACAAAAAAAATAACATCCATTAATACTAAAATCGTGTATAAGTTATACATTCTTATTTTGTTAATTTTTTTAAGCAAAAGTGGCTGAAAAGTTGTCTCCCTTGAATAGTGGGGCTTTATTTCGATGTTAAATTTACGATACAATTAACATATCTTAAGATTCTGTTCAAGATGGTAAGGGCATTAAAGATTTGCTTTGAACAACAGTTTTCGAAGCCAATGTTATACGAGTTGAACTTTTTCTGCTTTAATCCCTTGTTATCTCTCAACAATTCTTCAGGAGAGTTCAGCCTTGGGCAAGGCTGATAATTCTTGTTGTTACCGTCCATCCGTCTCCCCTCCGAATAATGGCGAGGACAATCACTATCCGGAGACGGCAAACGAATGACGGAAAATCAATGACATACAAAAGAAGAAGAAAAATCATTCGACCAAAAAGATATTAGAAAATATCAAGATATTTTCTAACTGGATGGAATTGTTAAAAAATAAAAAAATAAAAAAGTTGATCAATTCAATTGATTTTAGTCTTCACAAAAGCCAGTTCATGGAGATCAAAGGGAGTAAATGCAGGCATTGTTTGTTAGAGGGAGGAGAGGGGGGGGGAGAGAACGGGGAGATAGAAAGGGAGGGAGAGGATGGGAGGAAGAGGGAGAGGAGGGAGGAAGAGAGATGAAAGGAGAGAGGAAGATAGAGAGGAAAGGAGGGAGAAAGATAGAGAGGAAGGAAGGGAGGGAAGAAAAGAGAAAAGAAGGAAGGGAGGGAAGAAAAGAGAAAAGGGAGGGAAGAAAAGAGAAAAGGGAGGGAAGAAGAGTGAAGAGGGAGGGAAGAAAAGAGAAGAGGGAGGGAAGAAGAGGGAAGGGGGAGGGAAGGAGAGAGAAGGGGGAGGGAAGGAGAGAGAAGGGGGAGGGAAGGAGAGAGAAGAGGGAGGGGAGAAGGAGGGAGGGAAGAAGAGAGAAGGAGGGAGGGAAGAAGAGAGAAGGAGGGAGGGAGGGAAGAAGAGAGAGAGGGAGGAAGAGAAGAAAAAAGAGAGGGAGGAAGGGAAGAAGAGAGAGAGGGAAGGAAAAAGAGAGAGCGGGAGGGAAGAAGAGAAAGAGGGAGGGAAGAAGAGAAAGAGGGAAGAAGAGAAAGAGGGAAGAAGAGAAAGAGGAAAGAAGAGAAAGAGAAAAGAAGAGAAAGAGGGAAGAAGAGAAAGAGGGAAGAAGAGAAAGAGGGAAGAAGGGAGGGAAGAAGAGAGCGAAGGGAGAGGGGGAGAACGAGGGAGAGGGGGAGAACGAGGGAGAGAGATTGAGGGGGAGGAGGAGAAGGAGGGAGGGAGAAGGAGGAGAAGGAGGGAGAGGGGAAGGAGGGAGAGGGGGGAAGGAGGGAGAGGGGGAAGGAGGGAGAGGGGGAAGGAGGGAGAGGGGGAAGGAGGGGGAATAGGAGGGGGTGGGGAAGAGAAATAAGAGGGGGGAGAGGAGATGGAGGGAGAGAGAGAAAGAGATAGGGAGGGAGAGAGAGAGGAAGAGAGAGAGGGAGGGAGAGAAAGGGAAAGGTTTGAAAGTTGGAGAAAAGCAATTAACCAATGTTAATATCAGATTAGTGCCTGCTGCTTCTGAGGACCCAAAAAATGGTTGAAGGGTGGAGTGTTGGGTGATAAGTCTTTAAAAACTCTTAAAGCAAAACATTCCCAAAGCAGGACAAACTTTCAGCAGTAGCAGGTGTGTATAATAATGCAAAGTTGTTAGAATGGTGATATTTACAGAAGACACCACTTGTCCTCCACGGTCTGTCACCCTCCTCCTCCTCCTCCTCCCTCTCATTCTATCTCCCCTACCTCCCAAAAAAACAGGCATAATTTTCAGTCTGTAAAAGGGGTTATGGGGAAGGGGGGGGGTCGCCAGCTGAAATAGAGAATGGCTAATAATTTGCTTGGTTGGTCACTGAAAGCTAATGGCTTTATAACACTTGCAAAGGGATGAAATTTGGCCAGAACCCTTGTGCCTAATCATAGGCCATCGAACACGGTGCCGTTTTTCATGGGGCCTGTTTCACATTAATGATCACAAGGAATTGGTTATTTGGAAGGAAATGGGGATTGCGGGAAGTTAGCGGGGGGGGGGGGGTGTGAATAAAAAGATTTTTTAAAAAAAAGCAATTTAATTCAGAATTGCTATTGCTATCATTTATGGCTTATGCAGAGGGTGCAATGTTAGCAACGGCCAAAGCAAATAAATAAAATATGGAACAGGGACGGAAGGGTCTCTTTCTGCTTATTATCCAACATCAGCCCCCCCCCCCCCTCCTTCCTCCTTTTTTTTTTTATCTCCAGCCCTGTTCCAAAGTTGTGTTCCCTTTTATCTTCTCTATGCCATTTTCATTTCATGGACTTATGGATTGACAATTATTAAATGCAATTAATAAAAGTAATATAATAAAATAAAAGGGGAGAGGGGGGGGGAGAAGGGGGCTAAATTGATGTTGTTCAGAGTGATTTCACAAGGGAGGGAGGGTTAATGTATCTAGAAGTTAAGATTGTTCAGGTACTTAAAATACCCAAGGAAAATATTGACATGATTTTATCTAATGCTGTTTTTGTTTTTTTTGTTGTTTTTTTTTGGGGGGGGGGGGGCACCCATAGAAATGGAATCGGTACAGATTCTAGCTGATGGAAAGAATATTTCTTTTTTACATTATTGATTACCGAGAGATTAGAAAGTTTATCTCTGGGGAGATAATGTTTGTAGACATTTTTCTGGTCAGAAGTAGAAGTACCCGGCGTTAAATAGAGAATATGGTATTATTTACCTCCTCTCCAAGTCAGACACAAGGTCAAAAACCAGTGCGCTAGCAGAAATGGACTCTGACCTAAAAAAAAAAAAAAAATGCTTGAGCAGCCCTGTCAGCATTTTTCCACTAGGGGCGCATCAGACAGTTAGCAATAAACTAACTCCTTCTCAAAGAGAGACGGTAAAACCTGGAAGGGTGAACCTAGGACTGAACAGGACCATACCTCAGCCCGACAGAACCAAGGCCAACGCCGGACTGATTGTCCTGAATGTATCCTTGACTGGTATAAAAAAAAAAACGACGCAAGCCTTGCCAGGTAAGTAAATAGAGAATATGGTAAAGAGAATAGGACCCAGCAGGAAGCCTTAAGGAAGACCACTGCAAGCGTCCATTTCAGATGACAAACTGCTATTTATTTGAACCCTGTATGTACGATCACCAATTTATAACCGATTCATGAAGATCATAGGTGTTGAGTTTATATAAAAGTAAACGGTGATTGATAGAGTCAAAGGCCTTGGCAAAGTCCAAAAAGATAATGTCAGCAGTATCTTCGTTGTTTATTATACTCATAACCCATTCTTCCATCACAAGTAAATTTGTGAGACATGAACGTTTCGGAATGAAACCATGTCGAGATTGAGAGATGGTAGCAGTAGATGTAAGATGAGCCATGATTGCTCGCTTGAGTTGAACTTCCATGGATTTTGAGACAATAGAGAAGAGGCTCACTTTTCTATAATTCATTGGGTCTTCTTTGTCACCTTTTTTAAAGATAGGGCAGATTATGGCCACTCGCCAATCAGCAGGAACAACTCTAGTAGTCAGTGAAAAGTTGAAAAGGGCTGCTATAAAAGTTCAGGTGCAACAGCCCATAAAATTGCTGGATGTAATCCATCTGGACCTTGCTCCTTATTCACATCCAACGACAAAAGCTGCTTCTTGAGTGATCGTGATCGTCCGCATTGGTGGTGCTATCATATGTAGGGTTGCAAGCTCTCTGCCATCATCATCATCATCTTTGAAAATATTTGCAAAAATATCGGCAAAGAGAAATGCTTGTTAGTTTGAGTGCTCAATTGCTTCTATTTCGGAATTACGTAGTCACAGTTTGAGTGCTCAATTGCTTCTATTTCGGAATTACGTAGTCACAGTTTGAGTGCTCAATTGCTTCTATTTCGGAATTACGTAGTCACAGTTTGAGTGCTCAATTGCTTCTATTTCGGAATTACGTAGTCACAGTTTGAGTGCTCAATTGCTTCTATTTCGGAATTACGTAGTCACAGTTTGAGTGCTCAATTGCTTCTATTTCGGAATTACGTAGTCACAGTTTGAGTGCTCAATTGCTTCTATTTCGGAATTACGTAGTCACAGTTTGAGTGCTCAATTGCTTCTATTTCGGAATTACGTAGTCACAGTTTGAGTGCTCAATTGCTTCTATTTCGGAATTACGTAGTCACAGTTTGAGTGCTCAATTGCTTCTATTTCGGAATTACGTAGTCACAGTTTGAGTGCTCAATTGCTTCTATTTCGGAATTACGTAGTCACAGTTTGAGTGCTCAATTGCTTCTATTTCGGAATTACGTAGTCACAGTTTGAGTGCTCAATTGCTTCTATTTCGGAATTACGTAGTCACAGTTTGATTGTTCAATTTTTTGATTTCTTTGCACGTGAGCGTAAAAACACTTCGGATTACGACCAGCATCAAGGGCAAGCTACCTCTCAAAATTTTGTCTACTTATGCTGACGATGTGCTTAACATGATTACATTGTTTTCTGTAGACCTCCAAAGTCGCGCCTCAGACATCGTCTCTTGGTAATGCCTCCATGCAGCATTTCTCAGTTTTCGTTTACAGAAAATTTTCCTAGTAATCCATGGTTTGTATTTCTTGTGTTCTGACGCCTTCAGAAATACAGACATATCCGTTAGGTGCAACAAAAATTTCTTTATTTCTACCCATATTGTTTTAACAGTCTGACACTCAGTGAAGCTATGCCAATCTAACTCATTGGAGGCCGCTTTAATTAGATCATGATTCATAGCGGGACGACCTTGTGTCACATCTTACCGCTGTGGGAGGTAGATAAATAAAAAAAAAAATTTTTTAAATAAATAAAAAATAAAGTCATTCTTGGCCTTTTGGCCACGATCAAAGTGTAGTATCTGTTTCGATGGATACTGCACCTCATAGACCGGTATTGTCTTGGCCTTCGGGGCTTGATTTACGCCGGTCTGTGGGTTTGTCCTGTGCAGTTCTAGGAGGTCCACCCTCCCAGGCTTTGCCTCCCCTCTTTAGGGAGGAGTAAGTTTATTGCTTACTGCCTGAGGCGCCCCTACCGGTGAATGCCGACGGGGCTTCCCAGGCAATTTTTAATGGCCAGAGTGCTTACCTTCTCGGGCGCTAGCTTTTCAAGTCCCACTTTCCCGACCCGACCTCGGGTCACATCTTACCTTGTGGGAGTAACATAAAACTGGCCTTGTGCCTAACCTCCTGGAGAGGAGGTAAATAAATTATCTGGGATAGGGAGCGGTGCAAACAAGGTGTGCATGCAAAAGCTCAAAACTGCAAGATCACTCTTATGAAAAGGAAGCAAAATTTGCAGAGAAGCAACGGAATATGGGTCAACGGTGAAGACAAAGTCAAGCACCGACGATCTCTGGCCAATTTTGGTTCTTGTAGATTTTCTAACATGTTTGTATAGAAAGCATTCGTCCATCGTGTCGAAAAGCGAGTTATCAAACGTGTCATTGGAAGTGCACAGATTTCACTTCCGGTCAATAGTCTTGGCATTAAAATCTCCCAGTATGAGACAGCCATTCTGACATTTGAAAACAGCATTAGTGAGACTTTGGTCATCAGCATCTGTAGAATTTGATCTGCGATATATAGAAATTACAGGAATATTTTCTCTGCCAATGTTTATATTGCAGAGAACAGCATCAAATTTAACAGACAGGTGAACATTTGGAGGGAGTTGAAGTCGGGATGGCTTGAGCATGGATCTTGCATCCACCATAACTCCACCGCCTTTTTATTTGGGATCGGGATCTGTCAAAGCGAAAAGAAGTGAAACCTTGCAGGCGGATCTTTGCTTCTTTGATTTATGGGGATACCCAAGTTTCAGTTATCACTCCCACGTCTGCTTTCTCATCTGCGATAACAGATTGAAGTTCAGTCAATTTGAAGCGGATAGAGCAAGCGTTTGTTAAAATAAGTTTAAGGACGTAACTAGAGTACAGTGATTTGGACTTTAGTCTCTCTTCAGGGATCTTTGAGGGAAGTTACAAGACTCTGACACTTTTTGTTCTCTGATTCTAGTTTTAGTTCTGACAGGAAGTTTGGAGTCCCTGGAGATAATTATCGGGGGGGGGGGGGACCAGACAAACTATAGAATCAAACTAACACTTACCGGCATAAAAGCCTCAACTGGCATCCATCTCATAGAAGAATACTTATTCCAATGAATGAACATTTATACACTAGAATGACCACTTATGAATCTCAGCCAATCAGAAAACAGAGAATGGCCTTTCCTTTCTGAGCATAATGGAACATTTTAGCCTTATTATAAACCGGCATTTTGATGTGCTTGGCACTCTGACTTATCTTGCTGCTCAACTGGTCGTACAGTTGAGCCCTAAGCATCGACTCTATAGAAACGAGTGTATGATCTTTCCGTATCCGCAGACCAGTTTCTGCAGCAGCTCTGCGTATTTGAAGCTCTGCGTATTTGAAGCTCGGCCTTCAGGGTTCTGCAGCGAATTCTTTCTTTCAGAGAAAACTCATTCCGAAAATCCAAACCTTTTTCACCTCAGTTAAACTTTTTAGCTTCATTTAGACAAACATGTTGCGACATTTTCAGCGTTCCCTTTTGATAGTTTAATATTTTCTATTATTAGCTGACCAAACAACATAATTATAATGATCGTTTACACTTTTTACGTGAAATCATTGTATGTATTTGACATATTGTTTACTTTAAAGAGAAAACATTTATTCTTTTTTTTATTAAGAAATGGATAAAGAAATATTTGATGAATATTCAAATATTTTTATATTTATGTTCATTGATTTGAGACAATCAAACAATTTTAGATATATGTAGAAAGGTAAAACAGTTTTTTATTTTGTATCCTCATGCCACCTTCATTTAAGGTTAAAAAGAAAATATTTTCGTTTGGTCAATAAATCATTCGCCTTCAGTTCCAATATTTTATAACAATCGTGGGTTCGAATCTCACATTAGACAATTGTTTTTTTGTTTGTTTTTTCTGCTACAGCGTTCCAGTTATTTCCTAACCGATATCGATTATGATAAACCTGAATTGTTTTTTTGTATTTTTTAATAAAAAATGGATGAAAAATATCTAATAAATATTCTTCACTTCTAATCTTGGCTAAATTTTTTTTTTTAAAGTTGAGAAACCCGGCATAGACAGGTACTTCAGCTACAAGTACAGATATAAACTATGTTCCAATAGTTTTGAACAAAAAAAAAAAGTGCCATTACTGAAAACGTAATTTTGATTAGTATTTGACAAGATTTCTGATATGAGCAGAGTGTTACCAGTATCGACCAAGAGAAGAGCCTATCCGACACGCTTACGAAGTGTGACGATGTATGGAAGTGAACCTGGCCAGTTAGAGTTGAGAACATGCATTGCATGGAGAGAAATGATATGAGAATGCTACAATAGATGTATAATGTGAATCTTAATAACAGGCTTAGATCTGATGACTTCAGAGGACGATTAAATCTGGAAAGTATAGGGAGATGTGTGCAGAACAGGAGACTCTGATGGTTTGATAACTTTGAAAGAATAGATGAGAGTTTTAGGGTTAGTAGATGTAGAACAGTTGAGGTAGCAGGGTCAGTTGGCAGAGGCTACTACCACTTGTAGAGGGAACGGCAATATCAAAAACGAATAAACAAGGCATTATGTAAACATGTTTGATAGACTCTGCTCTTGGTCGGAAGTGGTAACACTGGTGAAATGAAACCTCGACTAATGCATGCGGCATATATCTTGCTGCTGCAAGCTATTCTAATCTCTTTCGATTAGCAAAGTTCAACACTTAGATAATATATACTAGTAACAAAAATATGCTCTCTCCAGTCGCATGTTTTTGCTAGTATATATCACCTAAGTGTTGAGATTGCTAATGAACAACCGATTGTGATAATTTCTTGTTGACGTATGCACCCCTCCCCCCCCAAGCAGGAGGTAATAACTGGAATGATAGTGTCATGATAACAGAACAGATATTATACTACCCCCCCTCCCTCAAAAAGAAGAGGAAGTAATGCCTGGAAGGATGGTCTCATGATAACAGAACATATATTATACTACCCCCCCCCTTAAAAAGAGGAGGAAGTAATGCCTGAGAGGATGGTCTCATGATAACAGAACAGATATTATACTACCTCCCCCCCCCCTTAAAAAGAGGAGGAAGTAATGCCTGGAAGGATGGTCTCATGATAACAGAACATATATTATACTACCTCCCCCCCCTTAAAAAGAGGAGGAAGTAATGCCTGGAAGGATGGTCTCATGATAACAGAACAGATATTATACTACCCCCCCTTAAAAAGAGGAGGAAGTAATGCCTGGGAGGATGGTCTCATGATAACAGAACAGATATTATACTACCTCCCCCCTCCCTTAAAAAGAGGAGGAAGTAATGCCTGGGAGGATGGTCTCATGATAACAGAACAGATATTATACAGCCTCCCCCCTCCCTTAAAAAGAGGAGGAAGTAATGCCTGGGAGGATGGTCTCATGATAACAGAACAGATATTATACTACCTCCCCCCTCCCTTAAAAAGAGGAGGAAGTAATGCCTGGGAGGATGGTCTCATGATAACAGAACAGATATTATACTACCCCCCCCCCCCTTAAAAAGAGGAGGAAGTAATGCCTGGGAGGATGGTCTCATGATAACAGAACAGATATTATACAGCCTCCCCCCTCCCTTAAAAAGAGGAGGAAGTAATGCCTGGGAGGATGGTCTCATGATAACAGAACAGATATTATACTACCTCCCCCCTCCCTTAAAAAGAGGAGGAAGTAATGCCTGGGAGGATGGTCTCATGATAACAGAACAGATATTATACAGCCTCCCCCCTCCCTTAAAAAGAGGAGGAAGTAATGCCTGGGAGGATGGTCTCATGATAACAGAACAGATATTATACTACCTCCCCCCTCCCTTAAAAAGAGGAGGAAGTAATGCCTGGGAGGATGGTCTCATGATAACAGAACAGATATTATACTACCCCCCCCCCCTTAAAAAGAGGAGGAAGTAATGCCTGGGACGATGGTCTCATGATAACAGAACAGATATTATACTACCTCCCCCCTCCCTTAAAAAGAGGAGGAAGTAATGCCTGGGAGGATGGTCTCATGATAACAGAACAGATATTATACTACCTCCCCCCTCCCTTAAAAAGAGGAGGAAGTAATGCCTGGGAGGATGGTCTCATGATAACAGAACAGATATTATACTACCTCCTCCCTCCCTTAAAAAGAGGAGGAAGTAATGCCTGGGAGGATGGTCGCATGATAACAGAACAGATATTATACTACCTCCCCCCCTCCCTTAAAAAGAGGACGAAGTAATGCCTGGGAGGATGGTCTCATGATAACAGAACAGATATTATACAGCCTCCCCCCTCCCTTAAAAAGAGGAGGAAGTAATGCCTGGGAGGATGGTCTCATGATAACAGAACAGATATTATACAGCCTCCCCCCTCCCTTAAAAAGAGGAGGAAGTAATGCCTGGGAGGATGGTCGCATGATAACAGAACAGATATTATACTACCTCCCCCCTCCCTTAAAAAGAGGAGGAAGTAATGCCTGGGAGGATGGTCTCATGATAACAGAACAGATATTATACAGCCTCCCCCCTCCCTTAAAAAGAGGAGGAAGTAATGCCTGGGAGGATGGTCGCATGATAACAGAACAGATATTATACTACCTCCCCCCCTCCCTTAAAAAGAGGACGAAGTAATGCCTGGGAGGATGGTCTCATGATAACAGAACAGATATTATACTACCCCCCCCCCCTTAAAAAGAGGAGGAAGTAATGCCTGGGAGGATGGTCTCATGATAACAGAACAGATATTATACTACCCCCCCCCCCCCTCAAAAAGAGGAGGAAGTAATGCCTGGAAGGATGGTCTCATGATAACAGAACAGATATTATACTACCTCCCCCCCCCTTAAAAAGAGGAGGAAGTAATGCCTGGGAGGATGGTATCATGATAACAGAACATATATTATACTACCCCCCCCCTTAAAAAGAGGAGGAAGTAATGCCTGGGAGGATGGTATCATGATAACAGAACATATATTATACTACCCCCCCCCCCCTTAAAAAGAGGAGGAAGTAATGCCTGGGAGGATGGTATCATGATAACAGAACATATATTATACTACCCCCTCCCCTTAAAACGAGGAGGAAGTAATGCCTGGGAGGATGGTATCATGACCATAGAACAGATACTACACTATTCCTTCAAAGGAAGGGGTAATGCCTGGGAGCATGGTATCATGGCCATAGAACAGATACTACACTACCTTTTACCTCTGAATTGAGCACTTAAAGATAGTACAATAGTACATTTATAGATGTAATTGTATACTTTGGCTTCAGACATATACCAAATCTCCATTCGTCATTAAACTGGAAATTTCAATTGCTGAAACAACACGAGAAACACCCGTGTCTGACGTTCTTCAACTTGTTCTTGCGGATCTATTTTCTTTTTAGTCGTCATCATATTCCTCATTTCTGAGGGGACGAAGACAGGCTCTACGTGCCCCCCTCGACTAGTAGCTGAAAGCAATACCACCTCTTACGAGTCAAGGAACGCTTACAGTGAAACTAATGTCTTCAACCAGCCATCCCCCTCCGCGACAGTACTCTCACGCATCCTTTTCAGGACGGGCGACTCCGGTCGTCGAAAGTCAACATCTAGCAATTCTGCAGCTCAACATCGAAGGGCTAACTATGCCAAAGCTCGATGTCCTCGCTCAAATTGCCACCAACATCGAGGCAAACGTCATCCTCCTCCAGGAGACACACAAAGTCAGTGACACCAGTCTTAAACTCCCAGACTTCACGCTCGCTGGCTACACCAGCAGCAAACATCATGGCCTCGCGACGTTCGTGAAGAACAATGTACCATGGTGGCCTGCTAGTCAGTCGACCAATGATGCCACAGTTGAGTGGATCAGTATGAAGGTGGCTGAGAATAGCATAGTCAACATCTACAAGCCACCTCCATCCCGTTTGGAGCCGCACACCATCCCGGATGTGCCGGCACCTGCAATTTATGCTGGTGATTTCAATAGTCGCCACACCGACTGGGGATACAACATCACCAACCAGGACGGCATCACTCTATCTGAATGGGCATCTGCTGTAGATGCCACACTCCTCTACGACCCGAAGGAGCCTTCGTCGTTCACCTCGGGACGATGGAACACTGGGACCAACCCCGACTTGGCCTTCTTTAAGAACCTCCCGCACCAAGCATTGCCGGAGAGACGCATCCTGAACCGGTTCCCTCACTCACAACATCGTCCATCGCTGATCACAACACCATCCTTGATCCAGCCAATAGGGGGAAGACCAGTCCGGAGATGGAACTTCCGCAAAGCGGATTGGCAAGGCTACAAGAAGGAGGTCGAAACATTAGTTAAGGCTCTACCAACACCTCGAGACGACAACACCGACGATGCTTATGAAGCCTACACAGAGATGCTGCTAAAGGCTGCGAAGAAACACATTCCCCGTGGACGACGTACCAACTATATCCCTTGCTGGGACGAGGAATGCGAAGATCTATTGCGCCGCCACTCTGACTCCACAAATAGTGAGGAGAGAGCAGCAGCAGCTACCAGCCTTCTGGATAGACTAAGCACCAAGCGCCAAGAGAGATGGGAAGAAACCGTGGAGACGATCGACTTCACTCACTCGAGCCGGAGAGCCTGGCAGACCATCAACAAGCTCACTGGTCGTGCAAGTAAACCATCTCCTTGCCCAATCACTGCCAATTCCATCGCAGCACAGCTCATGAAGAATGGTAGCTTCCCAGATGCGGACAAGTACTTCACAAGAGAAACCACAACCAAACTGAGGGATCTCCACATCTCACCGAGTGCCGACGCTGACCTCTCGGGTGAGTTTACGATGAGAGAGATGGAAGTAGCCACCAAACGCCTGAAGTCGAATAAAGCTCCAGGACCTGATAACATCCACCCGGAGTTTGTCATCCACCAAGGACGGAAAGCAACAGAATGGCTACGCCTACTCTACACCGTGTGCTACAGAACATCGCGGCTGCCAAAGATCTGGCGCCGAGCAAAGATCATCGCTCTGGCCAAGCCAAACAAGCCGCTCGATGACCCCAAAAGCTACCGCCCGATCTCGCTTCTCTGTGTCCCATACAAACTCCTGGAACGGCTACTATATGCGCGCCTCGAACCGGTTGTGGAAACCATACTACCTAAGGAACAAGCCGGCTTCCGTCGTGGCAAGTCAACAACAGACCAAGTCGCCTTGCTAACCCAGGACATCGAGAGCGCCTTCCAGAGAGGAGAAAAAGCCGGCAATGTCCTACTTGACCTCACGGCTGCATACGACACCATCTGGTTACGTGGACTCCATGTTAAGCTGCTGCAAACCATTCCAGATCGACACCTGGTGAGTTTCATCATGGAGATGCTGAGTAATCGTAGCTTCTCCCTCCACACCAGCGACGGCCAACGCAGCAGACTACGGAGACTAAAGAACGGCGTCCCGCAAAGCTCGGTTTTGTCCCCGATGCTCTTCAACATATACATCTACGACATACCGACAACAACAGCCAAAAAATACGGGTACGCCGACGACCTAGCCATCCTACAGACGGGAAAAAAATGGGAGACTATCGAGGCTGGGCTCACTGCGGACATGACGACCTTGTCCAGGTACCTCAAGAACTGGCGGCTGAAACTCAGTGTGGGCAAGACCATGTCCACAGTATTCCACCTCAACAACCGCGAGGCCAAACGCAAGCTTAAAGTGATGGTCAACAACACCGCCCTCCTGTTCGACGCCACCCCGACGTACCTTGGCGTGAAACTCGACCGCTCACTGACATACCGTCAACATATCGAAAAGGTGACAGCAAAGGTGACATCATGTGCTGCACTGATTCGTCGTCTGGCCGGTACTACATGGGGAGCTGCAACCAAGACCCTGCGGATATCCACCCAAGCACTGGTTTTCTCAGCGGCCGAGTACTGCGCCCCGGTTTGGTGCCGAAGTGGACGCAGCTCTAAACACCGCCATGCGCACAGTCTCTGGGACACTCTGCGCCACGCCGGCGAACCAACTACCGATACTCTCCGGTATTGCCCCACCCGCTATCCGACGAGAAGCGACTGTCCTGACACTGTCACGCAAGGCCAAGATCGACAAGAGACATCTGCTCCATGACATCATGAACAAACCTCCTCCACCAGTACGCCTCAAATCACGCTACGCACTCTCCCAGCACGCGCATCAGCTTCTGGAAACCGTCCCAGACACCACCTCAAAGCAGATGTGGACCAAGAACCGCTGGAGGGAAGATTGGCAGCAAGCTGACCAACACCGACTGCACATGTTCATCACCGACCCAGACGTCATACCAGGGGCTGAGCTGCCACGAAGGCAATGGACCAATCTGAACCGCCTGAGAACTGGTGTGGGCCGTTTTTCTGCCACAATGAGAGACTGGGGTCTGAGAGAGGGTGCTGCCTGTGAATGTGGCCACCCAGAACAGACAGTTACACACATCATAGAGGAATGCCCGCTGTTCAAACCACCCAATGGCGAGCAGGGCATAGCGGACCTTGATGACGAGACGAGAACCTGGCTTGCCAAGACCGAGCTGCAGCTTTGAGGGAGCTGGCACAAGAAAGAAGAAGAATTAAACTGGAACATCTAGCCGACTGGTGTAGCTATGGCTGCAGTTATTATAGAAGAGTTTTTCTCTTTTTTTATTGACCACGAGTTGAGCTGAGAATTTGACCTATTCAACTAGTTTATCAATTGATATGTAGGAGGAAAGATCGATTCATATTCATAACAAACTGTATTAAGGCAAGATGAACTTAGACTCAACAGAAGTTGAACTGAGCTCAACAAACAACATTGTTAGTAGTTTCATCACCTGTGTGTTTGTGTCCTGTGTAAAAAAAAATAAAGGAGGTAGAGCAGTCCAGGCTCCAGAGAGGCTCAACCCATACTTGTTCTCTGCTGGTGTGAAGTTCTGGTTAATTCTAGGAAGTCCTCCTTCCCAGGCTTTACCTTCTCACCCTTTTTTTTTATTAAACGTTTTCTCGGCCAGCTGCAGAATACGCACTAACATGGTTGAGTGTCCTCCAAGTTTTACAATATTGAGCCAAGGTGTTCGCTTTGTTTATATTCATGTTCGTCCATTCACAAACGTTGTCTATCCATTTTTTCTTTTATCTACCTCTCGACCGGCTTCCTTGTATAATGCCCTCAATGCATATTTTGCATAGCCCTACACTGGAACGCTTAACGTGACCAAACAATCTCAAGACTTACATTTGATGATAAAGGATATTGACGGGATGCCAGTGAGTTTTCGAAACTCTGCGATACTGATGTGATCAGATAGTTTATGATCGGTAATGAAGCGTATGATTTGGCTTTGGAAATTTTCTACTTTCTGACGTAATTTTACAGTCAAGTTGACACGTTCAAGTCCGTATAAGACTACAGGAAGGACATGCGCGTTATAGATTTTCTCTTTGATGTTGTATAACATTCGTTTATAAGTTAGGGCGGTTTTGTGAAGGCGGCCCAACCTAAGCCGATTCTGTGATTTACAGCTGTTCGCTTGTCGTTAGATAAAGACAGCTTGTGCCCAAGGTAAACACACTCTGTAACTTGTTCGATTTGTTGGCTATTGACAAGAGATTAGTTTATTGATAATCGCCTGAGGTGCCTCTACTGGTGAATGCCGACAGGGCTGTCCAGGCAATTTTTGTTCGGTCAGAATGCTCTTCCCCTAGGGTGCTGGCTTTTCAAATCCCACTTTCCCTGACCTTGTGCCTAATTTTCCCACCGTGGGAGAAAGATAAATAAAATCCCATGCATCCGGAAGAGAAATTTGTTACCCAATGTTGCTCTATTTCTGTTCTAGGAATATTGAGTACTTTTTGATAATTTTTCAAATTTCATTTAACTATATAATTAAACTAGAAGAATACCCAAAACAGAACATTTTTGCACCACTTTTATGTCCCTTTATAAAGATTAAAATAAAGATATAATGTTACTAAACCTTATGGCTAGAATCCTTATTCCAATGTTGATCAAAATTCATTACATGATGATAAAAATGTCTAAAATTTAAGTTTAAGTAATTGAAGTCTTAAGAAGAGATTGAAATTTAGAGAATCTTGCTTAATTAGTGTTTAATGACTATAGATCAAACTTAATGCAAATCTGAAATATTTGACTTTTCAAATGGTAAGTTGTGCCCATATTATGCCCCCTAAAAACCCTTTAAAATACTCCAAAGAAACTAAAATTTGGGGAATATTTATTAATTGATGTCTAATATACCTATTGTTAAAATTTCACAAAAAGTGGAAGTACCTCAATTTTCACGAAGAGCTTCCATCCCCTCTTTGTTCCCTTTACAAGAAATTAAATTAAAGTAAATATAGCCCACATTACCCACTCTTATTTTGGAACACAGCTGCTACGTGTAAAGGTGGGTAATGTTGGCTATATTTAGTTTAGTTTTATGCCAAGGGGGCAAAGAGAGGGTGGAAGCCCTTTGGAAAAATTCAGATATAAATCAATAAATAAATATTCCCCAAATTTCACTTTCTTTGGAGTATTTTAACGGGGTTTTAGAAGCACAACCTCTTATCTTAAAATTAAAATATTTCTGATTTGCATTAAATTTGTTCCATAATCATTAGACACCAATTAAGCAAGATTCTCTGAATTTTCTAAAATCATATAATGGATCGTGATGAAAATTGAAATAAGAATTCTAGACATAAGATTTAGTGTCATTATATCCTGATTTTAATCTTCGTATAGAGATATAAAAGTGGTGCAAGCCGGTTTCGTTCGGGAATTCACTTAACCCGTCCTAGGATGGGTATTCTTCTAATGTATATATATATATATATATATATATATATATATATATATATATATATATATATATCAGGTTCATATTATATTCCAATAACCATGTTTTTATTTATTTTTATTTTTATTTTTTCACATTTCCAAAAAATATAACATTTCTGTGAGATATATTCTTTACGGTCCGTTTCATTTGTCTTGTGCCAAACAACATTTTTATGTTTATATCGTCTCTGCAACATTACAAAATCATCACAAAGAGTAAAAAGTTCTTGGATTAAAGTGACTGACTTATATTTGACAATCATCGAGCTGAATCTTTTAAGGAGACTGCAAAGTAAAAAGGCACTGATAGTATATGCTAATACATATATTGTCATTAATAATTATATATATATAATTTTATTGCTAGCTACCATATTGCAGAATGGTTCTTGGATGTGGTGTTTAGATAGTATTACTATTATTTTTTTTTTTTTTTTTTTTTTTATTGTTATAATTAATGTTATTTGATATGCAAATTACTATATCATACGGTAGTCTTAAAAGTAATATATTATTATTATTATTTATTTATGTATATATTAGTGGTATTTTAAGCTGAATTATTTCGACACTTGATTATTGGGGAAATGGTCGTATAATCAGTACCATTGGAGAGCCATGAATATTATAACTGTCCTGTTTTTAAATCTCCGAAACAGTTACATGATAAACAGCTGATGATCCCCGTGTTAATATTAGACGCTTAAGGTCTCCTGTTTTTGTTTTACTCTTAGATAATTAACCCCCCCACTTTTTTTTTTTTTTTTACTTATATTTTTTCATTTATTGATTTTCCAACGAATGTTAATCTGCAATATCTTGGATTTAGTTAGTTGGTCTGGGAATTTAAACTGCATTTTACATTTTTTTTTTTTTTTTTTAAATGACTCAAAGCTTCTTTAGACTATATATATATATATATATGTAAGTCATCCACAGAGAGACTGTTTCGTTGTATTACAACTCTTCAGTGTGGTTAGACAAGCAAGTACTGTAAACTAAGATCGAAAATCAACCGTTTTATGTAAAGTCAGATTTATTACCACTATTGGCACAAGCAACAAAATAAGTGAAATTTTAATTCAGCATAATATATATATATATATATATATATATATATATGTTTGAAAAAGGACAAACTGAAAACAGGTTAGAATGCAGGAGAAAAACAAAAAACAAGAGATTTGACCGGTTTCAACGTCTTCAGAAAAAGTGAAGATTTGGAAACAATTTTATTTTATTTTGAAGGCACACACATGGGAGAAGGAAAAGATGATCCGATTGGACCATATTAGAAGACTTTTAGCGACATTGAAATAGTATTTGACAAGTAGGTGAGATATTCCGCTTTATTTCTTATTCTTTTTTTAAAGGAAAATGGTTGAAGTTATAAAAAAAAAAAGAATAAGAAATAAAGAGGAATATGTCACCTACTTGTCAAATCATATTTCAATGTCGCTAAAAGTCTTCTCATATGGTCCAATCGGATCATCTTTTCCTTCTCCCATGTGTTTGCTTTCAAAATAAAATTGTTTCCAAATCTTTACTTTTTCTGAAGACGTTCGATAATACGAACGAAACCGGTCAAATCTCTTGTTTTTTGTTTTTCTCCTGCATTCTAACCTGTTTTCCGTTTGTCCTTTTTTCAAACATTTTGTCTACCACAGCATTTCATTTTCATGACTTATCGTGTACCTTACCCCATATATATATATATATATATATATATATATATATATATATATATATATATTTCTTATAAAAGGTATCTGCATCTATCATTTTCCAGATCCAAATTTAGGGAGTTTATACAAAATCAGATATTTAAATTAAAGGCAACGAAGACCCGACAATCAGAGAAGAGGTTATAAGTGCAGCAAAAAGGCTAAAAACTCAATCGGCATACAAGAGACTGGCTGAAATTGATAACCCTATATATGAATGCTTAATTAAAGTGTTCGCTGTCAATAACTTGCTGCTGTTGCGACCCCCAACAACTGTTTCGCCAAGACCAGTAATTACAAAATGTTTCTTTTTCTTTCTCGACACCATCAAAAGATTTTTGCAAGATTGAAAATTATTTTAATTCTCCCTGATTGTCCTGATTTGTGCCATCCCTTTTAGCGTGCCCAGTTATTAGACAGGAGGGTACAAGGTGTTAGCAACAGAGCTAACCCCACCCCCGTTTTCGACTAATGAGATGAGGGACACCTCTCGTTTATAACCACATGTTCCCACACCCACTCTCTCTTCTTCTCTTCCCAATTAGGGATCCTTGTTCTTGCTCTCCCCCCCCCCTTCATTCTTTCAACCACCACAGACTGCCAGATTCTAATAAAGCCGTGCCCTTATGAGGAACATCTAAGGGGACAGACACCGAGAAAAAGGGGCAAGGGGGAGGGGGTACATAAAGAAGAAACAGCAGCCTCCAGGTAGAAGAAAGACAAAAAAAGATGCAGAGATGACAGACAAGCAAAGACAAGGAAAGCTACGTTAATAAAATAAAAAAAGGGAGAAAAAAAAGATAGATTTAGTGGGGCGGGGGAGGGGGTAAAATAAAAGGAGGCGATATTATTAATAAAGGGTATAGCCACGAATATATAGGCAAGGGTGAGTGGGAAGATGTACACGTGATATTTAGCGGCGGAGGAGAAAGGAAGACGACGGCGGCGATATAGGTGAAAACAGCAGGATTGCATCTTTCCAAAATTCATAGGGAAGATGTCTTTTGTTTTTTTGTTTTTTTCAAAGACATAAAATAAAAAAAATTATTAAAAAAAAGAACGAGATGTGTATATAGATTTAGACAAAGGTTAATGCCACGAGAGTGAGTCAGATTTTCGGCAAGAAACACTTGCATCATCAATACAAGAGGCAAGGGTATGGGAGTGAGGTGGAGATGGAAGGAAAAAAAGAAAAAACGAAAATGAACAATTCTTTTTAAGATGACCAAAAATTGTCCGATGAATGTGGGGGTGGGGGGGATGGAATAACAAAGTTTATTTCTCTAATTAAGGCAGTTCTGTGTAATGAACGGACGATACGACAACCATCCAGTGATTTGGATGGAGTTAAAAACGGATTCATCATACATTTAACAGATATTTAAAAAGAAAAGATGGAGGGGGGGGGGGTGAAAATTATACTTGCTACTTCTTGAAGGAGCCGAGACGTTTTGTTCTGATGCAAACCAGCATCCAAGGATGAAGACAAAAAAAAAAAAGAAAAAAATGGTAATAAGGGTGCTCATAAATAAATAATAAACATATATAAAAACAAAAAAAAAAACACTTCATAACAATTATTGGTTTTGCACCCAACAATATTTCCACTACCCCTGCCCCTTATCTCCTTCCAGACAGAACTTTAGGAAATACAACTTGAAGAAAAAGGTGTTTGGGCAGAAAACGGGCAGGGGAAGGGGGGGGAGTAAAAACTTCTAATCAATAGACAACAGATAAAATCAGGATAAGATTCGGCAGAACAAAGATGGAAAATAATTCTTCAAAAAGAAGAGGACTACGGATGGAAGTGGGTGGTGACGTTCAAGACAGCATTTAAAGCTAATTAGTATTTTGCCAAAGTGTCTTGCGCAAAAAGGAGGAGGAAAAAAAAAAAATCATAATTTAGCCATTCTTAAGGTTTTGTTTTTATCATTTCCAATTAGGACAATAAAAACAGAAAGACATGGCAATATCCACCCATCCTGTCCGTTCAAATTATCAATCACAAATCACCATTAAAACAGATTCAAATACCAAGTGACATTTGATACTTTTCAATCCAAAGATCTTGAAGCTTCTATTGCACCTGCATATTATCAAACTGATTAAAAATCACTGCCATCGAAACTTCTTTTATTGCACCTGCATATTATCAAAATGATTAAAAATCACTGCCATCGAAACTTCTTTTATTGCAATTTTCTTCAATAAGCGCTCCAAGAAAGATGATTATTTTTTTTTAAATATGATAATCAATTCATTACAAAAGGTAAAGATTTTGCAGATGAGGATTTTTTAATTTATCTTAAATTACTCTTAACACCTTCAAGAACTAAATACATTACACAATTTCTATTTGGCTACATATGGAGGGAAAAGAGAAGCCATCTATCCTTATGGGACAAAAAAAAAATTATTGACAGAAGAACGATATAGAGTAAGACGACTCAAAGAAGCAGTGCATATGATGACCTACTAAGCAGACCTAGTATAGAACCTAATACAATATGGAAACCATTAATTATAAATAATAGATAAGGTCACCAATAATTCAGGGTGGGCCAAAATAAGGGTCCTATCTTTAAATTTGAATAACTTCCACAAAATAAAAGTTAAACTCACCAAACTTTATGTGTGTGTAGACTGACCCTTCCGAGATTTTTTGAAATAAACAAAACAAATTTTAGCCGAAAAACACTTCTTAAAACTTACAAAAACTAAAGTATTGTTTTTTACACTGTTTTGAGTTTTTTAAGCAAAAATAATGTTTTCTAAATGAGGGTACGTTCCTTAGGGCTAATACGGCTCATGCTTGCTTCGGAAGGGGTCCTTTACTTATTCTAAAAAAAAAAAAAAAAAAATCAATAAATAAAAAAGTTATGAATTTTTAAAAATAGGACCCTTATTTTTGCCCACCCTGTATATATAGAGAACTAAAAGCGAACTTTTAGGAAAGGTAAAACCTATTGTGAAAAGTATACACCTCAATATATCGGATAGAGCAGATAGATAGATAGAAGGATGAAAAAGGAATTAGAAAAGCGACGGAGGCAGATCTTTTTTCAATTCAGTTGCTCAATGCAAAGTATATTCCGCAAAAAAGCAATTTATATAATTAATTTTTGAAAAGCCTGGCTTAAGGAAAAAATTAATTATATAAATTGCTTTTTTGCAGAATATACCTTGCATTGAGCAACTGAATTGAAAAAAGATCTGCCTCCGTCGCTTTTCTAATTCCTTTTCATCCTTCTATCTATTTATATATATATATATATATATATATATATATATTAAGGCATGTGTTGTTGAAGACGACATAACTCTTCTGTTTAGTGATTCCTTTTTTTTATTTTTTCCATTCGTCGAATGATCTTTTTGACGTGTAGATGGAATGAATTGATGAAGGATCCATGTGTTTGACTAACGTTTTCAATTCTCTCCGGAATCATCTTCACTATGCACCTCGCAAACACTAGTTCAATATACAAACACCTACAAACGCACAACAGAGACAGATCTTAGTAATGAACACAAAAATAATACATTCCGAAACTAATTTTAAAAAATTAAAAATACTTGAAGCCGTATACATAAAAACGCAGCAACCTAAAATCAATAACATTTCATACAAGACAAGTAAAACTATTTTAAAATGCTTAGCCTAGTTTAGTGATATCAACCGGTGTCGCCTAATTCAATTAAAAAAATAGGGACATCTTATTAAAATTACTTACTGCCTATCTCCCCCATTTTCCTTCTCCATAATTATTAGACGAGACAAAATTAAATCAGCCACTATTTTTAATTAAAAATAATAATAAGAATAATAAATAAAATTAATAAATAAACGAAGAACTGTTTCAATTGTCACATTTTAAAATGTAGACGTCCGTATTTTACACGAACGGTTTGCCGGCGTATTTTTTAAGAAATTCCATTCTTTCACTTGCTTTGTATTCATTTTTGCCATTAAAGACCTGAAGATGATTTCGGAGAGAATTGAAAACGTTAGTCAAACACATGGATCCTTCATCAATTCATTCCATCTACACGTCAAAAAGATCATTCGACGAATGGAAAAAATTAAAAAAGGAATCACTAAACAGAAGAGTTCTGTCGTCTTCAACAACACATGCCTTAATGAAAAAATGCTGCCTAAATACACACAATATATATATATATATATATATATATATATATATATATATATATATATATATATATATATATACATATATATGTAGCGATAAGTAGTAAGACTGGACATCTACTGGTGATACCAGATCAGGCTGCCCTGTGGCTCCCTGAGACGAAATTCACCTACATTGACGTTTTTTTTTTTTTTTTGTTTTTTTTTTGTTTGTAAAACTTAATTATGTTCTACAAAACCAAAAACAAAAACAACAGCCCCTCTCCCTTTCTCCCTCCCCTTTTTTATTTTTATTTTTCCTACCCTACTCCCGGTCCTGGATATGACCTTAAACTACATCCGATGGTGAGATCCGGCTTACGGACTTTGGGGAATGTGGAGCCTCCTCTTAATTACCATTGCTCCCAGGTCCACCTTGACCCGGAGTGGTAGTACCTGTTAGGGTCCCAACTATGGGTTAAATAGAAACAGATATTAAAAGGGGAAAGAAACAAAAAAGAGAAGAAAACAAGACCAGATTCGGCATTAAATAACCCAAAAAGGGTTGATATGCCGTAAAACAAAACTACCAAACCAAACCTGGACATCTAAAAATAATAGGTTCATAAGATTCATACTAGAATTGTCCACAAGGACCTATGGCGTAATGGATAAAGTACACTCTTCTGGAGGTTGAAGGTTCAATCCTCAATGCAGGCGAAAGGTAAAGGTCGCATAGCCTGGACGCGTACGAGTGTCGTTGCCGACATCGCACACTGCCCATGGCTGTAGCAGTGGTGATTTGTTAATCAATTGCGAATTATTTAAGACTTCTACCCAAGTTCGACAAGATACACATGGTTTGGAAGTTAAATTGGAACGTTGTGAGAATAACACTCAAAATGAGAACAGTAATCCGAATAATCTAAATTGGAGGTGGATGTGTACAAAATATTGTTAAAGACAGAATTTTCCACAAACGGTTAGATTAAGCAGAGAGGTGGAAAATTCCATTGGAAGTTAAAAGATTAGAATCTCTGTGTCAGGATATGATGTGATCAAGTCAATCCAAAATGAGACGTGACAAACAAGAGGGTAAAGTTTTTTCTCTTTGGCAGTTGAGATGGTTGGATTCAGACGTCCATTTCAGGGATGTCTTTGTTCGCCCACCACCATTGCATGATGTGTGAAAGAATAAAACATCAAAGGGCATGACGCCATTGAGCAAATATGTTGTTAGCATTTTTTTAAATTTTAAAATTTGAAGTGAGACGTGGCGAAGACGAGAGAAAAATCTTTCTCTTCGACTGTTTTTTTTTTAAGCTCTATCTTTATAGCGAGGCCCGGAGTGGCCCGATGGAAAGCTTACGTAATGTCTAACTTTACAATTCTGTAAAAGAATAACACATCAAAGAGCATGAGCCATTGAGCAAGTATGTTGTTAGTGATTTTTTTTTTTTTTTTATTACAGAACGAAAGGAAAGAGAGAGAGAGAAAATCTGGTTAGACCCTAGGGGGTCAAAAGGCCCCAAAATGGCAAAAAATGACATGTTTTGCCCCATAACTTTTCATCCATCAATTCAATTTCTCTGAAACTTGGCCAAAATGTGGAGGCAATTGTTCCTAATATAAAATAAGTATCGCTGACCTTGTAAAAAATCTGGTTCGCGCCCCCAGGGGGTCAAAAGCCCCCAAAATGGCAAAAAAACACCCTTTTCTCCCATAACGTTTGATCCATCCATTCAATTTTTCTGAAACTTGGCCAAAATGTAGAGGCAATTGTTCTGAATATAAAATGAGCATCCTTGACCTCAGAAAAATTCTGGTTCGCGCCCCTAGGGGGTCAAAGGGGGGGGGGGGGTCAAAAATGCCTCAAATTGCTCAAATTTATTGCATTTTACACTCGCCACATCGAGTCACATACAGAGGGGAACCACGCATACGTGGCTTGTATATATTTCTGCTGGTCGGCGAAAATGAAAATAAATGACATACTTAAAAAGTCTTTCTGCTGCTACCCTGATAGCTACGGCCTTGGAAAGGAGTAACTTTTTACTGGTCGATTTTCTGTTTAATTTCTTTGGGGATAATTTAATATTTAGTTGATTTTATAGTCCCATAGAGATATACTAACACATCGAAATGCTAGTTAATCCGCATAGGTTGTTCTAATGTTTATATAATTTTATTTATGTATATGTGGGTGTGTACTAGAAGAATACGCATCCCAGGACAGGTAAAATTAATTCCCCGAATAGAACAGTTTTTCACCACTTACGAAGATTAAAATAAAGATATAATGCTATGAAACCTTATGTCTAGAATCCTTATTCCAATTTTGATCAAAATCCATTAAATGATTTTCATTCTAGAAAATGTCTAAAATGTAAGGCTTAAGCATAAGGGATCTTAAGAAAAAAGTAAAATTCAGGGAATCTTGTTTAATTGGTGTCTAATGCATTGTAATCATATTAAGTTCCAATATTATTCCGTCTAAAACCTGTTACAATACTCCAAAGAAACTGAAATTTGGTCTTCACGTTAAGTTCAAGTTATATGAAAAAACTTAAACCACCACGTCAATTCTATTAAATAATTTATTTCATTCGCCTTTTGACAGAATCTCTGACACAGTTATCCTTGTTACCAGATTGACGATGCGCCAAAATTATCCGATATTCATATTAATGGATTCAAACATTCAACCAGTTCCGAATTACTTGCAGAGTTAGAAATAAAGTAATTTTTTAACGTAGAGAAAATCCAGCTCCCTCCCCCCCCCCCAAAAAAAGGAGTACTATAGTTTAGAACAAAAATTAAAATTGTCTCGGTCTAGAAAGATTTCTCCCTCACTGACTGAAGACAGAAAAGATGAAGTGTAGTAGCAGAACAGATACTACACTGCGTCTGAAGATTAACCAGAAGATTTTAGAGGCGTTGCAGCTGACTTTTTCAAACTTAAATTTATGGACTTCTTCATCAATGAATATAAATAAACCAAAGGCATTTAAGAATGATACATAGTAGTAGTCGTGTTAGAGTGGAAAAGTTTAGGGGGTCAAAGGGTCAGAGAGTGACACACAGCGGAAGATAAAGAGGGTTACATCATTTTCGGTTACACCTCTCTCACGCTTTTAGCTGGCGAGACTTGAACAAAGAAAGACGTGTTTTTGCGTGCTGCCCCAAAATGCAGGAGGGGGGGGGGGGCCTGTTATAGCACTTGTCTTTGGGCTGGACGACCCGGGTTCAATCCCACTCACGGCATGCAAATTTTCGGGTCTGAAAACTCCCTCTGTCCACCCAGCAGTAAATGGGTACCTGACTAAAACTCAGGGAAGGTTCAAGGCAGCGGAAGGAGAGGGATGGGCTCCACCTTCCATATGCTGTGCCCTAGACACGGTGATTCTTAACAAATCACCGCCGCTACAGCCATGGGCAGTGTGCGATGTCGGCAACGACACTCGTGCGCGTCCAGGCTATGCGACCTTTACCTTTTTTTACCAAAATGCATGCAAAGTTTCTGCTTCTGTCTTTTAAAATAAACATTTTATAAACAAGACGAGTGTCAGCGCGCGTTTTGTCAACAACTTGGGTTCGCAACGACGATATAGATGATGGCGACAATGACAAGATCGACCCGCGTGCCTAAAGGATTTATACACCCATCGATAAGGCGTGATGTAACAAGAGTACCTGATCCTAATTCGTATTACTGAAAGGTAATTCATTTTGGTAAAGATAGATTTTAAAATTGGTAGTCTTTTCCCAAAAGTATTTTAGTATGATCATCTTAGAGCTGTTTTATATTTATAAAGATTTTGTACTTTTGAATGAAATGTTACTAAATGGAACTCTGTTCGGAGAAATAACACATCTGCAAGAAAGTATCATTGTTAAGAATCCTATATAATCTATACAGTCACATAGAAATTAGAATCAGACATTCTTAAATACATCGGGTTTGCCTGCATTGTTTAGATTATTCGGACTACGATTTACAAACGGACAACGTTCCAGCCGATGTAACCTCTGAACTTCTTCAGGTGAGTCTTGTCAATCGGTGGCGCAACGGATAAAGTGCTAAGTAATAATCAGTTCTAAGTAACAGTCTTCTGGAAGTTGAAGGTTCGATTCTCACTACAGGCGATACTAAGAATATAATGAAGAATTACTCAAGACTTCTACCCCGCCATGGCTGATGGAAGGAAAGCAAGCTATCCCATGGATTAAATAAAAGGTTCCGTTCGCGATTCTGTACAGATGCAACTGAAGAAGTGGAGGGATTACATCAGCCGAAACCTTGTGAGAATAACATCTAAGGTGAGAAGAGTAGAGCAAATAATACTAATTACCAATCGTCATCTCAAAAATTCCGACACATCTGATTAATCCTCGCATCGCATCTAAAACATCCATGAATTTAAATATAAAAACACAAATCTCTCGTCTTTAAACGTTCTATTATGGCTTCTGCAGTTGAACATTTAAATCTATTGATAATACTTTAAATGTGTTGAAACACAATTGAGAAATTGAATCAAGCCGATAATGAAAACTCAAATACTAAATAAAAAATCTGATTCCTTTAGGTCATAGTTTTAATGGGTTAGCATTCTGAATATTTGCCTGAAGATTCACTTTGACAGTGATGAAATAACTTGCATGGTTGCAATCAATATAGAAAACAATATATTTACAGATATTGATACACAGAGGTGCAGAGTTACAATGTGGATACGGAAAGGTGGACATAGAGGTACCACCATGCAGATAAGGTAGAGCACAGAGGTACCACCATGCAGATAAGGTAGAGCACAGAGGTAGCACCATGCAGATAAAGTAGAGCACAGAGGTAGCACCATGCAGATAAGGTAGAGCACAGAGGTACCACCATGCAGATAAGGTAGAGCACAGAGGTAGCACCATGCAGATAAAGTAGAGCACAGAGGTACCACCATGCAGATAAGGTAGAGCACAGAGGTACCACCATGCAGATAAGGTAGAGCACAGAGGTAGCACCATGCAGATAAAGTAGAGCACAGAGGTACCACCATGCAGATAAGGTAGAGCACAGAGGTAGCACCATGCAGATAAAGTAGAGCACAGAGGTACCACCATGCAGATAAGGTAGAGCACAGAGGTAGCACCATGCAGATAAAGTAGAGCACAGAGGTACCACCATGCAGATAAAGTAGAGCACAGAGGTACCACCATGCAGATAAAGTAGAGCACAGAGGTACCACCATGCAGATAAAGTAGAGCACAGAGGTAGCACCATGCAGATAAAGTAGAGCACAGAGGTACCACCATGCAGATAAGGTAGAGCACAGAGGTACCACCATGCAGATAAGGTAGAGCACAGAGGTAGCACCATGCAGATAAAGTAGAGCACAGAGGTAGCACCATGCAGATAAGGTAGAGCACAGAGGTACCACCATGCAGATAAGGTAGAGCACAGAGGTACCACCATGCAGATAAAGTAGAGCACAGAGGTAGCACCATGCAGATAAAGTAGAGCACAGAGGTACCACCATGCAGATAAAGTAGAGCACAGAGGTACCACCATGCAGATAAAGTAGAGCACAGTGGTACCACCATGCAGATAAAGTAGAGCACAGTGGTACCACCACGCAGATAAAGTAGAGCACAGAGGTACCACCACGCAGATAAAGTAGAGCACAGTGGTACCAACATGCAGATAAAGTAGAGCACAGAGGTACGACCACGCAGATAAAGTAGAGCACAGTGGTACCACCACGCAGATAAAGTAGAGCACAGAGGTACCACCACGCAGATAAAGTAGAACACAGAGATACCACCACGCAGATAAAGTAGAGCACAGTGGTACCACCATGCAGATAAAGTAGAGCACAGTGGTACCACCACGCAGATAAAGTAGAGCACAGAGGTACCACCACGCAGATAAAGTAGAGCACAGAGGTACCACCACGCAGATAAAGTAGAACACAGAGGTACCACCACGCAGATAAAGTAGAACACAGAGATACCACCACGCAGATAAAGTAGAGCACAGAGGTACCACCACGCAGATAAAGTAGAACACAGAGGTACCACGACGCAGATAAAGTAGAGCACAGAGGTACCACCACGCAGATAAAGTAGAGCACAGAGGTACCACCACGCAGATAAAGTAGAGCACAGAGGTACCAACACGCAGATAAAGTAGAGCACAGAAGTACCACCACGCAGATAAAGTAGAGCACAGTGGTACCACCACGCAGATAAGGTAGA
>OY744539.1:67131229-67141229 GCA_963556195.1 Sepiola atlantica | reverse complement strand
TTAAAATTGATTTTATTCATACAAAGGATATTGTTACTGTAAGTCCGATTGTGTGCAAATACTTTCGATAAAAATTCAGCCAGCATATTTTTTTATTAAAAAATTTGATGGCTGAATTTTTATCAAAATTACTTGCACAATAAAAAATTTAGCTTTGTCATCTAATATTTATAATCAACATAATCTTAATCATCATATTTGGTTCAACATCCGTTTTACGTGCTGACATGTGTTGGGCGGACAATCATTCTGACAGATATACCTCTCCATCAATTTTTTGGAACACAACACGAGTTAATACATCTTTTCTCAAGAAACTCAATCTCACCAGACCTTTCGCACAATCTTCCAACATTCAAACTGCACAGTCTGAAGTTCTGACCAATTTTCTTTGGACGTCATTTCCTTAGTTGAGGCAAAACATTTTATACGTCAGATGACATTCCTGATACCAAACCAATGAAGTGATAAGGACCAGTAAGAGTAAAAGAAAAGAAAAAAGAAAAAACTATGAGCCGACTAGTTCTATTACTTATGGACAAACAATACAATTGTGCTGATTCAAAGAGTTTGACTATAGAGAAGAAAAAAAAAACTTGACATTATAGAAGAAAACTACGTTCAGTTTTGAACAGTTTTTAATTTTAGTCTCAAATGAAAAATAAAACGAACTCAAAAAGGATGTTCAAAATTGTTCCCCCAGTGCAATTCAATACATAGTAATTTCTTTAATAAAGGTAAGGCTATGTATGACCAACCCATTTGGTATAATGGTAAGAGTGTTTGCTAACTGGTCGGGAGACCGGAGTTCAATTCTCGGTAGAGTTATACCAAAGACTAAAAAAAATGGTACTTGATGCCCCCGTATTAAACACTCAGCATTATAAGATACGGATCAAGGGTAAGTGGAGGTATCCCGAGAAAGGAATGGCATCCTCCCCGACACCTAATGCAAAGGAAGCCTTTCAGTTGTCCTCGACTATGGTTAACCACTTTACTTCTTTTTTGTTTTTAAGCCTATGTAAAATACAATGTTGTATCGGTTGTATGTTAGGTAATCAATAATAATAATAATAGGCATGTTATCTTCTTTATAAGAAAAAGAGAACAGTGGATTTTTTTTTCTCTCTTTAGGTCATCAGAACTGATAATTTATACAGAAAAATTAAATTACTGATGTAATTCTATGATTTTTAATGAATATGTTAGAAATATATCTAAATAAGTAGAGTGCGAACACTGGCTACACATATTTTATTTTCCGGAGGGTATGTACACTACAGATATATATTAAAAGAATTCACCGAACAGAAAATTTCTGCACTACTATTATGCTCCCTTATGAAGTTTAATATCAAGATATAATGCTACAAAAAACCTTATGACTAGAATCCTTATTCCAATTTTGATCAAAATCCATTAGATGATTTTGATTCTAGAAAATGTCTAAAAATTTAACACTTAAGCATAAGGGGTCTTAAAAAATTGAAATTCCAGGAATCTTGCCTAATCGGTGTTTAATGACTATGATTCAAATTCAATGAAAATCTGAAATATTTGGATTTTCAAATAGGAGGTTTCGCCCATATTATGCCCCTTAAAAATACTTTTAAACACTCCAAAGAAACTAAAATTTGGGGAATATTTATTAATTGATGTCTCATAACTTGTTAAAATTTCACAAAAATTTGAGTCATCCGTGCCTACCTTGCAATGCCTGGGAGTCTTTACTTTCATTTTTTTTTCATACCCCCTCATTTAAATATTATATATTTGGAAAGATAATCCAATGAAGGATAAAAATAAAAATCTGTTTTGTGATAAAATGTAACAGGTCTTATGAAAATCTCTAATTCATTTGAAACTAAAATCAAGTGATTTTTTTTTCTTTAATTGAATGTATGTACAGACACAATTTTCTTTTTTGATGTTTTCTGCTTTATTGTTCAGTGACGGCGGAATTAAGAAAAACAATCAGAACATTATTATTTAATAGTTAACTTCAGTTACATATTTGATCCGCAAATACAATATTTTCAGAGGGTACATATTTTTTGCATTCACCGGTTAAGTTTTCAGCAGAAGTGTAACTATCTCTTTGTCAATGAAAAGGAGCATTTTGGAGTATTTTAATTAAACAAAGCACATACAAATTACGTTAATTTCTGTCTTTATGTCTACCTCTCCCCTTACTGTGAAAAACTGTAAACACACACACACAAATTTGTCAAAAATGTAAAAAAAACTAAAAAAAAAACTAAAGTACTTCTGGTTAATTCCTATTTAAGTCAAGTAAATTCATTCAAGTCTTTAAAATCTGTGTTTGTAATAAAATGTAATGGAGGTCTTATAAAATATTTAAATTTTTTTCCAACTAAAATGAAGCAATTTTTATTTTGTTTAATTGTAAAAATTATGTGTATTCACAGAGAGACACAATTGTCCTTTTTGATAAGCAATTCATCATTTTAAGATGTTATCTCTGCTTTATCGTTTGAAATAGTTTACTGCACTCAGTGCTCAATACATGAGTAGAGCTCAGTAGTAGTAGTATAAAAATATAGAGCTCAGTAGTAGTAGTATAAAAATATACTAAGTAAATTGCACTGCAGTTTACCTAATTTGCATAGCCATTTTTTAACATTAAAAAAAAGATAAATATATGTTGATTGATTTTCAAGGTAGATAATTAAATGAAAACTAGGTTTTAAAAATAAAATAGATTCATATCAAAGACATATAATGTAAGTTAAACATTTAAAACAAATAAAAAGCTAGATTAATAGCCACCGGATGAGGCATAGTTTTTTGCTTATACATACATGTATACAGACACACACACACAAATGTAAATCAATTAGAAAACTATTTGAGTTAACTACAACGATCAATCATCAACTTGCAAAAGCAGACAGCTCAATATTTAGTGAGATAGAGCTGGATATATATGTATTTTTAACGATTTTAAATTACTTTTAAATCATATTCCTAATAAAGTGTATACACAAAGGTATTAAATATTAAAGTTGTTTACAGCTGTTGTGTGTAATGTTCAAATGCACACAGACAATAATTGTTTGGGGTTTTTCAAGTTTAAGAAATTGGTGAAAAAAGAAGAAAAAAAATCATCAAACTTTGATATTTTGATGACATGACAGCTATTTTAGGAGAAAAATAAAATTTTAAAATACGGCAAAATTAAACCAACACCACTGCTGTTGGTGCCGCCACATTTGGAGAATCAACCTTTACAAAATAATAACCACAATGTCGTCTGATCACCTCAAGGAAGTGAACTTATAAAGAAAAACAAAAACAAACAAACAAAAAAACTTAATGTACAACCCAAATGATGATGATCCGACAAAAGTTAACACTTTTAATGAACCCATTTTCATAAATAGAGAGAAAAAAAATTCTAACACAAATCATCTCTATTTTAAATAAGTATTTTAAAAAAAGAAAGAAAGAAGAAAGGTGAAAAGGAAGTTTGCTTTTTTTTTCTTTGTAGAAAGTGTAAAAAGAAAAGAAAATTAACAAAAATAAAATCTACAGGGAAATATGATGAAGCCTGCTAATTTAGAAGAGAGTATTTTGAAATGAGGGTATTTCAGAAAAAAGGATCATGTGAATAATCTTTTGTAGCTGAGAGCGTCTTCTTAAAATGACGGCAAATGTTAGAAATCAAGATAAGGTAGCTGGTTGCAGATGGGGTCAGCAAACTCGTGCAAAGAAGAAACAGACGTGAAACTGATCGAAATATAAGGTGGAAAGAACGGACTGCATTTCGCAAAAAAGAAAAAAAATTGGAGAGATCCTGCTGTTACTTCAGCATATTTGATAAAAAAAAAATGATAATGGTGTAACAGTGCTATGACGAGAAGAGAGGCACAGCTGGCTTGCAATGAACCAAACGGTTATAGTCATTGCTGCTGCTACCGCTGTCGCCCTTGCCGAACACTGCTGCCAGGGACAAACACAGTGACTGGCTCCCTCTGCTGCTGTAAACGGGGTCGCAGAGATAACCCAAAGTAGAGCATGGCCAGAGGGCCGCTAAGGGTGTAAGTCTGTCAGCTGGACCCTTAGCCTTCCTGTGCAGAGCTGGAAGATCAAAGACAGCCCTTAGTGAGAGTTCAAAAGGATAAATTGGGGAAGAAAAAAAAAGACACAGCCAGGTTGATAGTCAGTGACAAGTAGTAGTTTTTAAGAGAGGAAAGAGGAGGCGGGATTGAAAGTGAGGGTGCTTTCCTCACTCTCCCCTCTACCCTCCCATGAGAGAGAGAGAAGTAGAGCCGCAATGACCACAATTTTCACAAAGTATCCCATCTGGGACATTTCCCTCCTGATAACAATTGTAACAAGGAAATGCAGGGTGCATTAACAGAACATCACAAGAGTGAGATTAAAAAGGGGAGAATTAAAAAAAGAGAGAGAGAGAGAGAGAGAGAGAAAATTGTTCCGATGATCCTAAAGCTATTTGCACTGACAAAGTCAGCAGACAAAACCATCCAAATTGGTTCTGTAAACAAATAGGCAATCACAAAACAAAAGCCGCCATGAAAACATTAGGTTTCAATTCTTAACAAGAACCTCCACTTTACAACGGACTCGACTCGAGAGAAACAATTGGTTTGTTTTTCTATTGGAGCAGCAAAAAAATCCTCGCTGCACTGCGATCACTTGAAATTCTTTTCTTTTTGATTCAAGTTGTTTTATAAGTTTTGTTCCTGGGATTTTGATCAACTTCTCCAGAAATTAGGGAGTCTTAAGTATTTTACAATTATGAAATCTTTTGATCTCTAACGTTCTCGAGAGAGGGGGAGAACGAACTAAGGGCATATCAACACCTTTGTGCAAAAACTGCTTGATTTTTGCTGGCATACTTTTTTGATTACTTATAACAAAAATACTTGGACAATGTTCAACTAAGGTTTATTATATAAATAAAAGTAAAAAAAAAAATTTTTAAACAGTGAAAATTATACTTTTTTTATTATTTAACATCAGTTACATACAATTGTTAAATCAGTCTGTTTTGGATAAAACTGAACTTTTAACATATTTTCTCAAAAATTATCCTAAAAAAATTGTTGACAAATAAATCTAATATATAAAGTTTTGCTATTATGTTTCTGAATTATATATATTATACAAAGTTTTGCTCCCTACATTAGCAAAGGTTTCATAAAAATATCTTCTTCATGAGTTTGATAGGGTTATATTGGTCCATGTTGTTTGAAAAAATAAAATTTTAATCATTTTCTTTTTATTCTTAATGATCAATATTTTATTATTTTTAGTCAGATTTAAATTGGAGAACTTACCCAGTTACTGACATGTAAAATACCTTACATAAAATTCCATAAGATAAATTCAGAGATTTACCGAGAATTTTTTTTTTTTTTTAAATGTTAAAAAAACTTTTGGGGAGCTGGATATTTCCTCACATTAAAAACCGATCTTGTGTTGACCTCTTGGGGAGGCAAGTAAATTGGAACGTTGCAGCGATGAAATCATTCCATTCACCTTAGATGGAAATTTTGATCGTGACAACATTGTTCTAACACCAAAGTTCACCATACACACAATTACCGTCTTACGAAAATGAACTGCTTCCGAACCTGCGTAGGAAAGGGTCTTTGTCTTTTATCACTTTACATCTTTTTCATACTGTTTGTTTTTGTTATTGAATAAAAGTATTTCTTTATTGGTTTGTTAGCTGACACACACGTTTACACACACTGGTTCTCATTAAATCACCAGAGTTAAGCGACGTTGGGCCTGACCTGTACGAAATGGGTGACCATTTGGGCATTCCAGATACTGTATGTGGGAGGATGGCAGAACCTCCTTGCAAAGAAAAAATACAGCCCCGAAGATGCTTTGAGGAAGTACTTTAGTATAACCTGCTAATCCACACACAATAGAAAAACCATTCCCTGCGAGAAGTTCTGCTCCGAATCATGCGGTGAAGCTCTATGAAAAGAGTATGTAATTGTCGTCGTTATTTTATTTAAATATCTGCATTGATGCGGCTCTCAAAAATTTATCAAGTATTGACTCGTTATTTCTAAGAAAACCTAACATTTTATTTATTCTTTTGCTCACCTCAAGCCGTTCTAATTCTTCTATTTTAAAATAGATAAATTCAGAATTTTTTCTTACCTTAATAACACCAGTTAATTCTCAATTACTTTTTGTTTGCATTTCATCTTTATCGATCGATTGCATTGTTCAAAAATGAATTTGGAAGGTGATAACGTACATACTAACGTGACTAAGCATATAGATAGGTTGATGACAGGTTGATATTGGTAGGCAAAAAAGATGGTGGATCTTTAGTTGTGGTTGAAACAATAATTGCATCAAAGAGAAATGGAGATTAAGTAAGGAATAATTTAAACAAAAAAATAAATACATTTTAAAAAATCTTTCAAATGAAAAACAAAAAAAAAACGAACTGAATACACTCTCCAAAGAACTTTGCCACATGATTGAGAGCAGAACTTTGCCACATGATTGAGAGCAGAACTTTGCCACATGATTGAGAGCAGAACTTTGCCACATGATTGAGAACAGAACTTTGCCACATGATTGAGAACAGAACTTCGCCACATGATTGAGAACAGAACTTCGCCACATGATTGAGAACAGAACTTTGCCACATGATTGAGAGCAGAACTTCCACCAAGATGGTGGTTGTTCCGTTGAATCAACACATGTAGATTAGCAGTTATACTGAAGTACTTGCTTAAGATATCTTTAGGGTTGTATTTTTTTTTCCCCTTGCGGGGACATTTCACTGTCCTTCCACATACGGCACCCAGCATTCTCAAAAGTGGTCACCCCTCTAGTACTTGCCAGGCTTAACGTCGCTTAACTTCCGTGATCTAATCAGAACCAGTGTGAACATGATTATGCCGTATATATTAAACTAAAAGAATAACCATCTGAGAACGAGTAAACTTAATTGCTTGAACAGAACAGTTTTGCACCACTTTTATGTCCCCTTATGAAGTTTAAAATCATGATATAATGCTACTGAACCGTATGTCTATAATCCTTATTCCAATTTATCAAAATCCATTACATGATTTCCATTCTAGAAAAGGTCTCAAATTTAAGACATAAACTTAAAGGGTCTTAAGATGAAATTGAAATTCAGGGAATCTTGCTTAATTAGTATCGAATGACGATGGATCAAATTAAATGCAAATATGATATATGTTTGAATTTTCAAATGAGAGGTTGCACCCATATTATGACCCCTAAAACCCTTAAAAATACTCTAAATAAACTGAAATTTGGGGAATATTTATTAATTGATGTCTAATACCTATTGTTAAATTTCACCAAAACTGGAGGTATCTCAATTTTCACAAAGGGCTTTCACCCACTTTTTATAAAACTAAATATAGCCCACATTATGATCCCTTACGTGTAACAGCTGTGTTCCAAAATTCATAATGATCAGTAAATTAGTTTAGGAGTGAATCCTGTGCATACAAATATATAAGCATACTAGCAGGACGTGTGTCCAGGTGTTGCTCGGGGAAATATAAAATAATGATTTAATGGGGAAAAAAATAAATATTAGAGTATCAATTATGAAAAAAAAAAAATCAGAAAAAATCCATTTGACTGTAAGTAATTTAGGTGATGAAAATAGAATTTAGCTATGCATTGCCATTGCCCAGGCAAAATATAAAATAATTTAATTTAATAAACAGTAATATTAGAAAAAAATTTAGAAAAAGAAATCAGAAAAGAAATCAGAAAAGAACTCATTTCACTGTATGTTAGGTGATCAAAATAGGATTTGGTCATGTTTGTTATATGAAGCTAAAAAGATAATTGTTCTCAGATAATTATTGTAATGCAAGTAGGCAACAAAAGGATAGGTACAGCAAGAACTTGTTGACTAATATCACAAAAATTGTATAAATATTTTAATTTTTTCAGGGAAACAGGGAACAGGAAGGGAGTTCCAGAGGCTGGCAGCACAACGAAAGAAGATATTGAAGTAGAAGGCTCTCCGGCATCTGGGGACCTCCACAGTGAACGGATAAGATTTAGCTGATTGTCGTGTTTGTCTAGTGTATTTACACGAGGGGGCACTAGAGCAACAAGTTCATCAAAGCACAATCTATTGAAGTATTTGTAAAACAAGCACAACGATGCTACATTACGACGATGGGACAGGGGTTGGAGCTTGGTGGATAGTGAGGGACCTATTAAGTTGGCGACTCTTTTTTGGACCTTGTCTAAGAGGGAGACACGGGTGGATGGTGCACCAGTCCAGATGCGTCAACAATACGCCATGCATGGGCGGACAGTGGCTTTGTAGAGATACAGTATAATGTCGGGTGTGAAAAGTTTGCTAGCACGGTAGAGGGAGATCACTTTCTTTGCATCAGCCTTAGCAATGTCTTCAATGTATTTGTTCCAATTCATGTTACCTGTGAATGTTAGGCCGAGGAGTTTGAATGTTGAACTCTCAGGTAGGTATTTGCCATGGCAATCGGTGGATGAAGAGGTTTCTTGTAGTTATTGAAGGAAAGGAGCTTTGTCTTTGCAGCATTAAAAGTTACCAACCATTTATGGCCCTAATCCACTACAGCCTGGAGGTCGTTTTCTAAGGATTCAGCCATTGCCTCTGATATGTACGTATCAGTTTTGCCCACATGACGAGAGTAGAGTGTGGTGTCATCAGCAAATATACCGACTCAATGTCGTTATAAGTAGTTGTTTGCAAGCAAATAAAATCGATAAATTATAATAAGAGAAATAATGGTAATAAAAAATAATCAAAAAAGCTTGCAGATGCAGATGTCTAAAATCTTTGTGGACATTTGTTTTTTTGTTTTTTCAGGAATGCAAATCTGAAACATTCATAAATATGAGTAATTTTCTATTCTCGAATGAAATCCACGTTCTGAATAAATAATCTGTATTAGTTTAATTGAGAGCTCCGATGCTGTTATTTTCTTATTACGTAAATCGTATGATGTATAAAATACGAAGTAAACTTTAAAAGAAAGTAGTCAATATGTATAAGCAGTAATAATAAAACGAGTATATGAGTATTCTGGAATAAGTGGTTTTCGTATCATTATTATGCCATGAACAATAATACCCAGTGATTCTGGTGGTAGGGAAGAGTAGATAATATGATGCAAGTAAAAATGGCAGCCACCTTCTCTTTGGAAATCGTATTTGGGAGAAGCAGGTAATCTGCATGAAATGTAAGATTTTTTTTTAATTAAGATGAAATGAAAATATAATTTCTGGAATAACGCATGACAGCTTAGGCTAATTGAATTGCGGAACAGATTAGCATATGAAGGTTTTGGTTATTAATCTAGTATGTCTGAAGGCAGACAGGGAAAAATCTACTTTACTCTATTATATAGATACACATACCTAACTTTATATGAATAGAGATAGAAAAACAATGAAATTCATGTAACACGAGAAAGATGACAGACCTTAGGAAAATCTGCTTTTGTTATTAGTAGTATTTTTTTTAGGGCTATAAATGCAGTCAACGAATGCTTTGCCATATAAATTCAGGAAACATAAAATATTCACATTTTCCCCGCTTTTAGAATCTAATAAGCCAACAAAAACTTGCAGCTATAAAATTAAACCTATAATGAACCAAAACTTAATTTACTTTTTTTTTGATCAACGTTAGAAGAATAAGAGAGGAAGGGGAGAGTAAAACTATTGAAAATTAGGGATTTGGGAGCAAGAGAGAAGTTGCACGTGACTAAGGGTCAGAAGGCATCGTTTTTTGAGGGGTTTTTTTGTTCGTTTGTTTTGGGTTGTTGTTTTTTTGTGACTAGATCCAATAAGGAGGCTAGAAAAACGCTGGATGCTGTGATGTATTTACCCTTCATTAACCTCCTCGTATCTCCTGTGCCCATTGCGCGTCGACTTACAACCATTCCCAAGCAGAAAGTACAACAAGCAATAATGGAGTTTTTATCATCGTCGT
>OY744539.1:66828729-67126229 GCA_963556195.1 Sepiola atlantica | reverse complement strand
GTAGGGCCGCCTCAGACAGTAAGCAATAAACTTACTCCTCCCCAAAGAGGGAAGGCAAAACCTGGGAGATGCACCTCCTAGAACTGCACAGGACGGACAAGCCCCAATAGACGGGCGTGAATCCCGACGTAAAGGCCCGGACGATACCGGTTTATTTGGTGGGGTAAAACCCCCTGGCTGAACTAGTTTTTATTTATCTAACTCCCACAAGGTAAGGTGTGACAAAAGGTCGGGAAAGTGGGATTAGATAAGCCAGCGCTCGACAATTCAATATATATGTGTGATAATTAAACAGACAATCAACACGGGAAGTCAAATTCGCCCGATGAATTTTCAACCGGTGAATACCATAAAAAATATCCAATAAATAAAACGCCTATGTAAACAAATAATTATTTATATATAACATTAAATATCATAGTGTTTTATTCCTTTTTAATTTGAATATGTACATTTAATTTCTTAAGAAAAATAATAATAAACTTTAAAATATTTATTATTAAGTAATGTATTACTTTTTTTTGTTAAAACCCGGGTTTAATTTAAGGCGACACATCTGCCGGTGAAATCTCGGCAGTGAGAAAAAATCTCGATTTATTTGATCTTAAAGTTGCAATGCTCAAATAAATACAAAATTTTAAAGAAAAATATTTCTTGTGGTAACTTTTGACATTATTTGGCAACTTTCTTCGAGTGCGATAATTTACAGTTTCAAAATCGACCTCCCCTAAATGTATATATGTATGTATATATATATATGTATATATATATATATATGTATATATATATGTATATATATGTATATATGTATATATATATGTATATATATATATGTATATATATGTATATATATATATATATATATATGTATGTATATATATGTGTATATATATATATATATATATCTAAGCAAGCGTTGTTGAGCGTCACGGAACTTTCTCGTTCGTATATCTTCTTCGTGAGCTTCTCAAACCGTCAAGCTATCCTTCTGGTTTCAGGTGGCAATCCGTAGAGTATTTCACAGATTGTTCTTAATTCGGCCATTTTTTTTCGACCGCTTTTGACTTCAGAGGCTTCCGCGTTTCATCCCTGTAGAGAATCGTCAAGCTAACAATTCCCTACGGGGATGAAACGCGGAAGCCTCTGTGTTGCCTAATTGCCGTAAATATATTTTAATAACTTACTATATATATAATTACTTATAAATAATATTTTCAAATTAACCAATATACACATGTGTTTCATGCCAAACCTGCAATCATCAGTATGGGAGGAGACAATCCCTGCCGGTCACATGGTTCAAACCCTAATACAAAAGTCATATTTAACTCAGTAGTCGGAGCGTGTACCGATGTGCCCAACACGCATTGTTAGAAATGGGAGAGTAAATTAACGTCTTAAATGGCAGAGTCAGCGGCCATACAAGCAGGCTGTCAAGAGCACTCAATAGGTGGGGCGTAGAGTGTTGCATTACACTGTAAATGACGGTCTGTTGTAAACTTAAAGTGCATATACATACACACAAGTCTGCTGTTCTGTGCACATTTCCCTATACTGTCCAGATTTAATATTCCTCTGAGGTCATCAGATCTAAGCTTGTTTTTTAAGACTCGCATTACACATCCATTGTATCCTTCTCATATAAATGGTCCCCCGATTTATAAAATCGGGGGATTTATGTTTTGAGGCATGTCCGTCCGTCCGGATTTTTCTCCGCAACCATCAATTGAATTTCTCTGAAATTTTGCATGAAGTTGTAACTTTGGTCAGGTTAGAAAGTGACATTCTCCGATTTTTGAAAAAAAATCTCGTTAGCCCCCCCAGGGGGTCAAAAGGCCCCAAAATGACAAAAAATGACATTTTTTGCCCCATAACTTTTCATCCATCCATTCAATTTCTCTGAAACTTGGCCAAAATGTGGAAGCAATTGTTCCTAATATAAAATAAGCATCGCTGACCTTGGAAAAAATCTGGTTCACGCCCCCAGGGGGTCAAAAGCCCCCAAAATGGCAAAAAATGACCCTTTCTTCCCATAACGTTTGATCCATCCATTCAATTTTTCTGAAACTTGGCCAAAATGTAGAGGCAATTGTTCTGGATATAAAATGAGCATCCTTGACATCAGAAAAATTTTGGTTTGCGCCCCCAGGGAGTCAAAGGGGGGTCAAAAATGCCCCAAATTGCCCAAATTTATTGCATTTTACACTCGCCACATCGAGTCACATACAGAGGGGGACCACGCACACGCGGCTTGTTTCTCTCTATGCAACATATGTCCTTAACTCTCACAAGCTAGATTCCATGCATCACACTGCGTTCACATGACTTATAGACTATTCCCTAATGCTCTGCTGTTTAGTAATGACAGAAGTTCCCTAAACTCCACCCAATCCTAATTCTTGTAATCGCACTCACACCTTGAATCCTTTAAATAGGAGAGGCAACGTTTTAATTTATTTATAGGAATCAAAAAATAAGAATAAAATGTTAGAATGAGTTTGAAGCAGAAGTTCACTAGGATCCTCATTGATTCCTGAGAAATGCCGGATGTGCCTCTAGTGGGGGTGGGGGTAAAGACTGACTTAACCAAAATTTATTTGAAAGGAATGTTACTTTACTTGTACCTTCTTCGACCCAATAAATGCTCACTGCATCCCAAAAATTGAATATTATATAATGTAAAAGAATTAATTAAAAAAAAGTAATCCGGTGTTATGCGCTGGACACAAATAAATAAACAATATGTTCAATTTTGAATATCTTTGTTTTTTATCATACACCTACGGCAGTAGGTGTATAATATTCTAATGGTCCCATTTCAGTCACTCACGACACTTTCAAAGCTTTGTTACTAATTCAGTTTTCAATTAAATTTGATTCGGTTGTTGCACTTTGTAGGACCCTATGAAAGCTACATTTTGAGACAAAATTATTGAAATTTCGTCTACTAGAAAAAAGATACATTAAAATATGCAAGGACCAAAAAAGGAGAGTAACGCACCCGATCAGCTTCAACTTAATCTTTCTTTCATATTTTAAAAGCAATTTATATTTTTCTTTATCTTATATGAAAGAAAAATGCATGAGGAATCTAATGGTGTTAGTCACATTCTACAAAAATTCGTAGTAAAAAAGATGCAGGATAAAATGTCATTAAAAACGCCCATCAGCTTTGATACAAAATGTCGTCCTTATTTTAAAAGCAAACTATACTTTATTTAAACTTAAATGATAGAAAAATACATAAGAAATCTAATGGTGTTAGTCCCATTCTACAAAAATGTGTACTAAAAAAGATGAAAGGTAAAATGTTATGAAAAAAACAATTCACTAATGTTCAAATCAATTGATCTTTTTTATTTTAAAAGAAAACTGTATTTTATTTAAACTTAAATGATAGAAATATGCATGAGGAATTCAATACTGAATGCCGCATCCAAAAATATCAACAAGAAAAAAATTCTGGGGTCATAATTTTATTCCTATAAAAACAATTAAAAAAATAATCACTGGTAAATGAACGAATAACAGAATAGTATTATTTCATTCTTAATCCATTCCATTACAATCAGTGGCAGCTCGTGGCTAAGATTAGTGTGGGTGCTGCTTCAGAAAAGTTTTACACATTGTTTTAATATTGTGCAAAAGGAAATCAAACATATTAAAAAAATTATACATAATTTATACATAAAACTGCCGTCAAGTTTCTTTTTTTAAACAAATTCTACTCTGAATATGAGACGAGGTATAAAAAAAAAGAGAAATAAATTATTTCAATTTTTTCTTTTGATCTTTATCACATTTTTTATTTTCAAATCAAACAATAACATTATTTTCTTTGTTTGTTTTTTTAAGACGTTTGCTTTAAAATTCGATTATTACAGTATTATTGTAGATAATGAGTCACCTCCCCCAAAGTAAGATTCTACTTTCTATAGGCGATTACGTGTTAACACTAAAAAAACATGGCAAGAGAAGAAAAACTAGCATTTTAGAATTTTGACAGGGGGATCAGTTTCACATAAATCTAACATGAAATGATCCCTCATTTCCATGCGTTTATTAGGACAGTTAACTTTTTTCTTTTTTTTTTGTTATGAGAAATAAATTCTGTGAGTTTTTTTTAGGGGAGGTTGTATGGTTTTACAACATTACCACTTGGACTTAGGGTTACTGGTAACAAAATTGAGTTAATTGTGCTAAAAAGTTAGAATGGTCCGAAAATAGGGATCATTTTACGTTAAATTTATATTCGAAACTGATCAGCCACTCTAAATTCTAAAATAATTGTCATTTTTGCTTTCTTTCCACAAATTTTTTTAGAATGTTCAAACATAATCACATAAAAAAGTAGAATCTCATTTTTTTATGGGGAGGGGAGGGGGTATCTGAAGATGTTAATACTGTGTTTCTTTGGTGCAAGAGCTAAGAAAGAATTGTTTTGTTAACTCCTATTTCAGTCATGTACATTATTCAGAGTGAAGTAGATTTAGGCATTATTTCCAAAACTTGTAATTGACAAAACTGCCACTTCTTTTTAATGTTACAACAAATAAGTGCTACCAAATGCAATAAAATTTACTTTTCTACTGACCTGCATAGTTTTAAACTTCTGAAAGTGTTTTAAAGTTATTTTTTTTATTTCAATATAAGATTTTGTCGATATTCACTCCTTCGGAGACGGTAAAAAATCCAAAATAGGCGACCCATGAGTTGCTATTGATGTTTCATTCATTAAATGCAATTAAAAAATTACTTACTACTAACCCTAAGTCCGACTGGCAACACCCATGCACTTAGAGTTATTAGTAGGGTAGTGGCATTCATGTGTAGTATGGTTAACAGAATATACAAAGAAAAATACAAATATTGAGTCTGCATTCATTTTAGTGTAGGAAAAAAATTCCCCCCCCCCCCCCCCAAAAAAAAATACACCACAAAATTTAAATACTACAATAATATACGCTTGGTTAACACACATATACATACATCCAGCATCAAACCGTATTACCTCTAAATGGTCCGGAATTGGGTGCTCATTTTAATTAATATAGGCAACTGATTCCCCACTCTAAAAGCCAAACAAATTAATTTTTTCTGAAAATTCCTTTTCGGCTAATATTTTTTCACAGTTAAATGATTCTTTCATATCCCCCCCCCCCTGAGAAACGCCGGGACATGGGTCCTGTTAGTTAATAATAATACCATACAATTGATAAAATGGAAAAACTGGAACAGCTATTTCTTAACAACTGGACATTTTCGGTGGCAAAGTTGTATTTTTCTTTAATTTTGATCTGGATTTGAAGCATTTCCATTAACATAATATTTCGGCATATGTTTATATTTCAAATAGTATTACATAAAAAAAATAATATTTTTTAAAATTAAAACTCAAAAATATATTTTTTTTAAATCTATCATTACACCTGAATCAAGATTTAAAAAAAAAAAATCATTTCAGTTCCGATTAATGTTTCTAGAAGTTCAGGATTCATTCTAAAACACTGAAAAATGAAAAGAATTGAAATTTGGCAAAATAAATTTGAAATGTTATTTCTCCAAATATTGGCAAAGAAAAAATAGCAAAAAAAGAAGATTTATACAAAATATAGAATATTCTTTATTTTTAAATAAAGAATATTCTATATTTTGTATAAATCTTTGGAGAAATAACATTTCAAATTTATTTTGCCAAATTTCAATTGTTTTTTGGTTAATTGGACAGTCCATATATTGAGAGGGAATCAGTCACTTGAGTGGACTTATTTTTCCTATATTTTAACTTATTTGTTGATAATTACTTTTAATATTCTTGCAATGCCGGATTTGATAAAGTTTTTAAAGTGAAGGTCAGTCCCAAAAGCTTGTCAAAGTGCTTTCTCAACATGGTTTGAATCGCATTAAAATTAGAGTTAAAAAATTAAGTGCAGAGGGGTAGGTATGCTCCCTTGTGGATCCCTTTATAAAAAGAAAGATAAATATGACCCCTTATAACAATCTGTATAGATAAATGATCATTCCATACAAAATTTCACATAGTTCATATATCCTATAAGTAGTTAACAGACACAGACAGATAAACACGTCTCTCATATTAGTATGGATATAATTACATTGTATATGTGGTATGTTTGTAGTTTAACAAATTAATTGAATTTAAAAAAAAAAAAACATTAAATACAATTATGTTCTTCAATTTTCATCCTAATAAACTTCTTTGACACGAAATTCCATATTTCAAGCATTCAAAATGGATTAAATGAAGATGTTCAAATAAAATCATGTACTTTACTTTTCTTTGTCTAATAATTTCCATCAAATATGTCGCATATACAATGTATCATATTTATTTTTCTTATTCATTTTAGGAATTTTGAGTAGGGATTAGCAAAGATCAAACAGAAACTGCTTTATAAGTGCATTATTCTCTCTTTCTGCTAATACAGTTATACGGTTATTTACTTTTTATACATCGTTTATTCTATATCTTAAATATATATATCTGGCCTGTATCCAACAATCCAGATCTAGCCCATCCCCAGGCCCACACTTGCCAGATGTAGTGGGTTGGGGTTGTTTGTTTAGGTCTATTTTATACATTTTTTTTAAACATTTTGTTACATTAATTACAGAAATTTTATTCATCATTTTGACCCTCTTATTAAGAAATTGGATCAGAACATTTCAAATAACTAATAAAAGAAATCAGCAAAACTCGGCTGCTTTTATTTAACAAAATGTTTAAATGGAAAGATGCTAAGTATTATGCATCTATTATACTAAATGTAAGTTCAATGTTTGTTTCCCTAAGGCTTTTTTCTCTATATACTTGAATAACACAACATGTATGCTAAAATATAACTTAGTTCTGGGATTGAGCTATGTTTGAAAAAGAATCCAGTTTTAACTGAACAAGTCACCCATCTCCCTCTTAGCTGTCTAAGTATTTCTCTAGCCCTTCTCACTACGTTGATTCAACCGCTCTTTAATATTTCTTAATATCTCTGAACATTTAGAGAAAGAGTGCCTCCCTTATTTAAACATTGTCAATTTATATACACGTGTTTGTATGCACCACAAACACATATGTAAATTAGATGACAAAAATAATAAGTCTCTTTATTTCTATATAATAATAATTATATAGAAGAGACTTATGTTTAGTTATGCAATAAGAATGTCTTAAAAAGATATGTTAGTTTTTATGACTTTTCAAATGAAATCAAAGTAGAATAAATAGTGGGAGTAACCATATAAATATTAAAAATAAAATTTTAGATAACCCACTGAAAAAATAAACTAAATTTATACGGGAGTTGCAAAAAAGATAAATAAATAATTTTTTTTTTTTTTTAATTTAAAAAAATTATTCAATAAATATAAAAATTAAAATAGGCAGAATCAAATACTAAGTAAATAAGTTTATTAACTGGGTTTCACCAAATCAGGATTGCCGGGCAAACTCTCTACATATTTCACTCTCTGCCACTAACTGACTTCTCTCAGCCCGGACCTTGGTCCAGCGCTCTTAGTAGCCACGGCTACTACTTTTTCTCATCAACCCATCATGTCAACCCAATATTTCGATGTACTTGCATGGCATTTTTCTTAAAATTATCATCCTGAGGAAGTCTTACAATAAAGACGAAACGTTGATGAATATATAAAAAATATCTCTTGGTTTTTCCTTTTTCATTTCCCATATATATATATACAGGGCGTTACGGGGCCCTCCAAAAAGGAGCCGGCTCCTTTTTGCTGGAGCGAAGGAGAGGAGGGCTCATTTTATATTCAGCGGGAGTGGAGCGGGAGCAACTCCATTTGGGACTAAGGAGCGGTGATTTTAGCGCTCTGTGCTCCTTGCTCCAAAATTATTTGATATTTTTTTCTTTTAAACATTAGTTTTTTATTCAGCAATATAAAGGAAAAGAAAAAAATGTCTCAGAGTTTACTCTGAGTTATTTTTTAAAATTATATCTGGTAAATGTATATGAGATAGGGAGAGGGAGGGAGGGAGAGACAGGGAGAAAGGAGAATATTTGAAGTACTCAGATTTTTACATCTATGTGTTAAATTTTTGATGGGACATTTTCTTAAGGCAGAAGACAGACAATTTGTCACCAAATGTCTTTAAAGGCGCCAGTAAGTCTATAGACGCCTTTGAAGTTATTTTCTTATAGATTTGAATTTTTTTTACTTTATGACAACGGGTTTTATTGTGATAAAAACATGGATTAAAAGAAAATTGGCTTATTTATTCATAAGCCAATTTTCTTTTAATCCATGTTTTTAAATAAAGAATTTTAGGTTCAATTATACTATAGGGGCCGTTGGATTTTCTCGCCCATTTCGCTCGGTATTCACCCAAATATTCGATAAAATCGATTTTGGGGTGAAATGGTACATTTTGTCCTGACAAAAAATTCTAATTTATTTTTTAGCATATATCAAATTGAATTGTTATGCCGCATTTTTACCCGCTGTTGATGTTCTTTTTATGTTTGCTTTTAAATTCGTTAAATTCCGTTAAAACTTGCTTTTGCAAATAGAATGTTCAAAGTTTTTTTTTGTGTGTAATAAAATGTGAAAGCAGTAAAAATATCTTTAGTCCAAGGAAAAAATATATGTACTCCAAGGAAAGATTTGACCCGATATTTTTTCCCCTCCCAAGGTTTAGGCCAGATATTTTGTATGAAATTTTAAGACATTAAATGGATCTCTGAATTTTTTATTGACAATTTATTGATATTTTTGGGGCAACTTATGAAAAATATTTTTTTATTCAATCCTTAAAAAATAAACTTCATTGGGTTTTTTTCGCCCCAAATTGTACTATAGAAAAAAATGGATGAATCGATTTGTTTGAAAGAACTTTCGCGTTTCTCTGTTATAAATAATAATATACATTATACGATATAGTTACGTTCGTAAAACAAACAAATATTAAACAACAACATGACAAGTAATGTTGCCCTGGCTGTCTCTCCTTTTCCAGAGAAATGTTTTCTTTAAAAAGAAAATAATCACTAATAATGTTTAAAAGTAAAACTTTATTTACTTAAAACAAAAGAAAACATATTGGGTCAAATTTTCCTTTCCTGAAAAAATAGGTTGTTAATGTAATGAAAATTAAAATTGTTTTAAAATGCTTCAGGGATGTTTCTATTTCTATTTTATACCTCAGGAAACGAAAATTTACGTATAATCTTATACTTCGTCCGATATGTTCTCCTATAACTCTCAAAATATTAGCGACATTTTGTTAAATATTATCTTACAGTCTTACACTTAAAGTGACATCCCAACACATATCGATGAGATCCTTTGACGCCCACCCCTATACTTCGACCATTCATTGGCAGAATAGAACGTTTATAAAAGAAGGTACATTTTCATTATGGAGCGCTGAAAAAGAGCCGCTCCTTTTTTATAGGAGTTGAAATGGAGAGCGTGAGAGGAGCCAGCTCCAATTTTCGGCGTTGGAGCAGGAGCGGGAGCAGCTCCAAAAGTAATGGAGCGCATAAAGCCCTGTATATATAGTACACATATTGTATTAGTTTCTGTAGATGTAAATCCGTTGAAACTGAAGTGTTTATAAAAAGTGCTCAATAACAAGTAGAGCTGTTCTTATACAAAAATTATTGGTTACATATGTGCATACATGTTTCGGTTGTACTCTTCACAGAGAGTCAACCTCTTCAGACCAAGAATAATTTGAATGCGCACTTTTTGAAAATTAATTTCTTCAAAACCAAATCTGATTAAAATGAAAATAGAAGCTATTACATAGCGTGCATAACTGGCATATTATATAAATATATATACATACATAAATACAAACACACACACACACACGTGTCCGCAAAAAATAGGTGATTGCATTAAATGTGGAAATCATTTACTCCCCTATCTCCAGACGCAACCCTGCATCTCCCTGAATCATCATGATTAATAGTTCACAAATGCACACAAGGACCCACATATATAATAAACATTACGTATAAAAATAAATGGTACAAGATTTCCGTCAGTCGTTGGCATTTCAGTGCAAGACGAAAGAGAAAAAGGTCTGGAACGGCCTAATCAAAGGATTCAAGAGGTCCTTTGCTCTAATCATATAGACATAATTATAAAGAAGCATCAACCAAGAAGGGATCACAACCGTCTTGCATCTCATCAGCATCATCATCCCCCACTTCCCTCCGAGATAAAGAAAAGGAGAAAAACATGACGACGATACCTTACTTGGCCCTCTTGAGCCGTCCTCTTAAGGAGAGCGACCACCAATTATCCTAATTTTCTTTGCAATTTAGCATTATTAAACTATACACGTGATCAACTGAACAAGCCATCTCTCTCTCTCTCTCGTACCCACTTTTCAATATCAGGGGTTCTGTTCCCCCTAACTCAACCCCACCCCCCACCCCCCCAAAAAAAACAGTTTTTCTTTTACGAATTTACCAGTTAGTAGGTTCTTGATTTTAGAAGATTTCCTGCAAGAGGATTTTCCGTTAGGGGTTTGGTTGGGAGGAAGGGGTTAAGGGACTGACAGACAGATGCACTTTGAAATAAACTATCGAGATATAAGGGTAGATGAGGGATACAGGCCAAGGAGTAATGTGTCGGGTTCAAATGAAGGGTTGTTAAAGGAATCATTCTTGATGCTAACTAAATTCTTATTGCCTCTTGAGCTGCGGAAATAATTTGCTTGAATTAATTAGCCAGAAAATGAAAATTCTAAATATTTACTCCAGAGTTTAATGCTGGCATAAGTTTCAACTGGAAGAATAAACAAACTTTGAATCCACTTAAGAAAGTTGAGTATGTCTGTGAGTGTCAGAAGCCGATGGACGCCCAAACTGGACAGAGAAAGCTGAAATTTAGTCGGAATAGTCTCCACAGACAATTAAAGGCTCTGATATCTTATTAGATAGAGGAAAAATAAATCCTTGCGTTAGTACACATGAATATTTTTTTAAAAAGAAGCAAAACGCAACGGGTCTAAACGCTATTAATTCTTCTGATTTACTTTTCAATTGATCAGAGCCAGAGACACTTCTGATGATCGATGATACCATGAAACTGCAGTCAAGTATTAAGCTTACTACATTTACATATTTGTGATAATATATAAAAAAACAACAAAAAAAACAGTTATTTTATATAGATCAGATCAATTCTTATGAGAATCAAATTCCAAGGCAACATTGAAACTCAATATTGAAACTTTTAAATAGTTATTTCAAATTTATTATACAGGGTGGGCCAAAATAAGGGTCCTATCTTTCAATTTGAATAACTTGAATTTGAATAACTTCCACAAAATAAAAGTTAAACTCACCAAACTTTATGTGTGTGTAGACTGACCCTTCCGAGATTTTTTGAAATAAACAAAACAAATTTTAGCCGAAAAACACTTCTTAAAACTTACAAAAACTAAAGTATTGTTTTTTACACTGTTTTGAGTTTTTTAAGCAAAAATAATGTTTTCTAAATGAGGGTACGTTCCTTGGGGCTAATACGGCTCATGCTTGCTTCGGAAGGGGTCCTTTACTTATTCTTTAAAAAAAAAAAAAAAAAAAAATCAATAAATAAAAAAGTTATGAATTTTTAAAAATAGGACCCTTATTTTTGCCCACCCTGTATATATTAAAATAGATAGAGACTGGGTATTATGAATGTACCAGTGGTTTCACACTGAAGTGAATTTAGAATCCTTGAGACTATTTACTGGTATGTTCATGATATCCATTTTGTATCTATTTTAATAAATATGTTGGACTCTTACCTGTTAATTGAGCATGATGGTCAATTTTTCTCTAAAAATTTTTTAAAAAATCATCATATTCGGTTTAAGATCCTTTTACATGCTGGCATGTGTTGGACAGCTTTTAGAAATTGACTTTCAAACTAACATAACTCTGGCCAGGTCTTTATTCCTCTTTCTGTAAAGTCTATTCTTATTACTTTTTCCTGTTTTCCTTGACCTTCCCCTGCCAACTGACCCTGCTAGCTCAACAGTTCTACATCTACTAACCCAAGAACTCTCAACCATTCTTTCAATATAGCCTCATACCATCAGAGTCTCCTGTTCTGCACACATCTTCCTATACTGTCTAGATTTAATCTTCCTCTGAGGTCATCAGATCTAAGCCCATCTTTAAGACTCACATTACACATCCATCATATTCTCATCGGCAGATGTGTTAGAAAAATTAGATTGGGACATCTACTTTAGTGGCAACTGTCTGAGTTATGCATTGCTAACTTTTTTATAGACACACATATATATATATATATAGTGAATGCTTTTATTCAAACATGTACAAGGTCTGCTACACTGGCATGTCGATGTTATCGATCTACAGCTCTCAAGAGCTGAGGTCTCATCAGGCAGAAAATTTTTTTTTTTTTTTTTTTTTGATTCAACCTGGTTGCTGAATTCCAGGGAATTATTATTGAGCACTCTTTTATAAACCCGGTTTGATTCCCTTTAGATTTCTACCCTGTGGATTTTTACCCTACCTGGATTACTATATATATATATATATATATATATATCCATCCATATATCCATCCATCCATCCATCTATATCCAATAACATCAAGAGACGTCATCGGCGAGTCATGTAGATATTTTATCTGATCTGTCTTAACTTTTTAGTGGGCATGATAGAACCTGGTGGAGCCCATGGCCTCTCCAGGCTCCATACAGCACCTGGTATTCCCAAATGGTCACCCATTTAGTACTGGGCAGGCTCAACGTCATTTAACTTTGGTTATCTAACGGGAACCGGTATGTCAACATGATTATGCCATATATATATATATATATATATATATATATAAAAAGAGATGAAAATTCTATTTGTCTGCTAACTATTTTTAGTTTATTAGACCTATGAAGTTCAAATTTACTAGGAATGATAGCTACTTGAATACCTAGTGCGGCATTCACCCTGACCAAGTTGAGCCGACTTCCTCTGAAGGAGGAAGTTTCTAGGGAATATCCGGGGACAGGTACACCAGCTAGTAAATACTAAATTCTTAGCTAAGAGGAAGGAGGAGGGGGTCGTTAAGTCATAACCGTACATTTCATTACTTTTCTGTAATTATAATCATAGAAAAGTAATGAAAACATAATTTCTACAAAGACGACCATTTTCTTTCTTGGTCTCTAGAGCATCAAATAATTTTTTTTTCAACTATTTCAATAAAAAGAGATGATAATCAGTAATATAAATAAACAATTGTGTTAATAAATATTTTTTTTTGTTTTTAAATAATATTGATTATTAATACTTTAATAATAGAAAATTAAAATTTTATTTTTTGAATCCCCAACAGTCAAATTTTGACAATGGCTCTAATCAATGAATGTCACAAGTGGATATAAATTGAAAGGAATTAAAAAATTTAAAAAATTTTAAGATAAAAGTTTAAACAATAAACAGAATTATCTTTATTTAATGTACACAATAAGAAATATAAAATTCTCTCAAGAGGCTTTATTAGAAGGATGGGGGAAAAAAAAGAATTGAAAATTACAACTAGATTAATAATGGTGGACTACAAAAAACGGGGAGTGGGAGGGGAGAATAAGAGGTGATTAAACACTGTACAATCAGTTTCTCCCTACCCATTCTCCAATTAAATCAAAGGACAAAGAGCCGTGGCAACTGTTTCTAAGGGAACTAATTCTAAGAAAGTCTTTGGATTTCTTTTTGTTTTTGGTTTGTTTGTTTTTAAACTATACCCCTCCTTTTGTCTTTTTTGTGCAGTTCTCAAATCAGTCCGCTGCTGATGTTTCTGATATGCCCTTCGCAATCTTTGTCGTGTACCAGGGCTGAAGAGAGGAATGGTGATATAATCGAAGAGTCTGCTAAGAATGTGCAATCACACACGCAGATGATATAAAGAGGTAAGAAAAAGGGGAAAGAAAAAAAAAAAAAAAGAACTCATAGACAATACAACTGGACAGACATTTCACAAAGTAGCATGCCAGCTGTTGAAAGATGGCTAGGAATATTTTAGAGTAACCAATTACTTGCTAAAATAACTTGGATGATTTTCTATTATAACGAAATTGGTTTCAAACAATTTTTATTTTTTTTACTTAAAACCATGTTTTAGTGAAAAAAAAAAAAAAAAATAATAATAATAAAAAATAAAGGGGGGGGAGACAAATCCAGAAGGGAAGTAACTGACATTTTCACCATTGGAGGGGGGGGGGGGCATTTCTTAGTACACGCCAGACGTGCTGCAATAACCTGCAAGTAATCAAAAGCAAAGATCCAAATGAATCTGTATTCCACATCGTCATCATATTTGGTTTAATGTCCGTCTTACATGTCGGCATGCGTTGGACGGCTTTTAGAAATTGACTCCCAAACTAACCTATCTCTGAACAGGTCTTTATTTATTTCTCAAGTTTATCCTTATCACTTTCTTCCAGGTTTTCGTTGGCCTTCCTCTGTGAACTGAACCTGCTACCTCAATTGTTCTACATCTACTAACCCAAGCAATTCTTTCAACGTGACCATATCATCAAAGTCTCCTGTTCTGCACACATCTCGTTATACCGCCCAGATTTAATCTTCCCCTGAGGTCATCAGATCTAAGCCTGTCTTTAAGACTCGCATTACACATCCATCATATCATTCTCATAAAATTTCTTTCCATGCAATGCATGTCCTCAAACCTCATCAGTCAGGCTTCACTTCTATACATCACTATACCGCGTACACATGCCTGATAAGACTCTTTCTTTAGTCGACAGTGACAACACAAGCTAATGAATCTCTATTAAACTTGACACAAGGAATACATTTTTTTTTAATTTAGCAAATATTTGATTTTTCATATGAACTGAGAAACCGGCAGTTCCTGGCGAACAAGAACATGGCTGTGCTGAAACAATATCTCTAGTCACCTGTTCTTGTTCTACATGACATTTTTTCCTTTTCCGCAAACTTAAAGGGATCCCTTCTGAAGGTATCGAGGCCATCAAGAGGGATGTAATGACAGAGCTAAAACATAAGCATTACTTTTAGGGATCGAAATAAATTGTTTGCGACACCTATCCCATTATTTTATAGACCCCTTTGGGTGTGTGCATATATGCTTTCGTACATGCATATATATGCTTGTGTGTGCATGCACATGTATATCATAGATGAAAGTGACAATTTTCCCAAAACCCTGAAACTATTTTGTATTGATATTAAAATGGTGATTATTTGAAACTTCTCTCAGCAGAAAAACTTGACATAAAATACAAGACTGTGGTGGGTCCTGGTGATATCTGAGCTTCAAATTTTACATAAATTTCAATTGGAAAAAAAACCCAATTTTTTTTAGTAACAAAACTATATTTTTGTGAAATCAGTACATATATAACAAACCAAATATGAGGATCATTTGTAATATGATGATCTATGTTGAAACTATAAAATAACTTCAAAAAGATTAAAAATAAAATATTTCAAAAACTGTTTATTAAATTACATGTTTGGAAAAGATGCAACTTTAGTTCACACTAAACGTTTGATTTTCAAGTTGTTATTTTAGTTGACTTTTTGGGGGTCTCTTTGAATGTGAAGATCTCTTTGATCTTAAAGTCTTCTGCCCTCCTCAGCTTCTTTTCTTTTTCAATTTTGAAGCCTTTGATTATATCTCCCATATGTTAAAATATGAAATCTCAGGAAAACGCTCAACACTTTCATCACTTGTATATGTATGTGTATATGTAATAAACAAACCCCCAATGACACTGATGAGTTTCCAAGCCAGCATTTACATGGATCTACATTTTGGCCTTCAAAATAATCCAATTTATATTGGATCAAAAGAATAATTCAGACATTCATGAATTTAAAAATACATTATTTATATCAAAATTGTTGAAGTTATGTGAGGGGATGGATAAATAAATTATACACTAATTAATTTTTCTTTCTCAAGAAATAGTTCTTAATTTGCATTCAGAATCATTTTTGAAAATGAGCAAATTAATTTTAATTGCTTTTCAAATTTTAATTAGTCAAAATATGTGCACATTATAAATTTGAGGTCCTTGAAATTTAAAATTTCGATTTGATGGTTGTCTGCATGGAGGTTGAAAAAAGATTAAATGGTTGTCTGCATGGAGGATTAAAAAAGATGTGATGGCTGTCTGCATGGAGGTTAAAAAAAGATTTGATGGTTGTCTGCATGGAGGTTAAAAAAAGATTTGATGGTTGTCTGCATAAAGGCTGAAATAAGATTTGATGGTTGTCTGCATAAAGGCTGAAAAAAGATTTGATGGTTGTCTGCATGGAGGTTAAAAAAAGATTTGATGGTTGTCTGCATAAAGGCTGAAATAAGATTTGATGGTTGTCTGCATAAAGGCTGAAAAAAGATTTGATGGTTGTCTGCATCGAGGTTAAAAAAAGATTTGATGGTTGTCTGCATAAAGGCTGAAATAAGATTTGATGGTTGTCTGCATAAAGGCTGAAAAAAGATTTGATGGTTGTCTGCATCGAGGTTAAAAAAAGATTTGATGGTTGTCTGCATAAAGGCTGAAAAAAGATTTGATAGTTGTCTGCATAAAGGCTGAAAAAAGATTTGATGGTTGTCTGCATCGAGGTTAAAAAAAGATTTGATGGTTGTCAGCATAAAGGCTGAAAAAAGATTTGATAGTTGTCTGCATGGAGGTAAAAAAAAAAAAGATTTGATGGTTGTCTGTGTGAAGGTTAGAAAAAGCATTTGATGGTTGTCAGCATGGAGGTTAAAAAAAGATTTGATGGTTGTCAGCATGGAGGTTAAAAACAAGTGCTGCAAAAAGAAAAAATATGGAGGCTAACTAGAAGAAAAAAAAAAGATTCGTTTTAATTGTAAAAAAAAAAAAAAAAAGAGAGAGAGAGACATAGTTTTGATGAAACTGACCGATGAGTTGTGTGATTTAAGTTCGAATCCAGTCGGTTCCATACCACTACTTCCAGTTATGGATGTTAGCAACCTTCATGTGGTGTTTTCTGTAAATACCCGATTCTAGTTTAGTTTTGTTCATTTTACAGTATATCAAGTTAGTTCTGATTGGTCGTTTAATGCCGAAACATTAGTTGTAGTATGGTTAAAAGTTTTTATGCTTCAAGTTATTTATATGTTCAAGTATTTATTCAAAGTTTTTAGTTAAGTGAACGGGGGGGAGGAGGAGAAAGGGGGAGGAAGGAAACTGTTGTTTTTGTTTTTGATTTTGCATACCTGATTCTAGAAAGAATCAGGGGGGTGGGGTCGATGCCAACAACAGAATGAAGTTAGTCAAAAATAGACATACTATGCTGATTCATAAAAGATATCCTTCGATAAAATGTCTTTTTTATAAATACACCCAAGAAGCTCTGTTGGTTGGTCTGTTACGCTTAAGTTTGAAATAGCATTTTTCGTCTTACCCCTATTAAGGGCATATGATTTCAGTATACTGGCATTTTTCAAGGAATGTCACTACTTTTGTAAAGGCTATGCCTCAATACAATGCCTTCTCATAAGGTTTTTTGGAATTTTCTGGAAAATTAAGGTATACGGTAAACTGAAATTAAAATGCCATCAACTAGACCCTAGAACCTTTATCTCTATCAAAAATCAGCTGAATCCATCAAATAGTTGATGTGATACAGGGTGGCACATACGTACGTACATACACACAGATTTTATGATTGAACTTTCTGGATCTCTGGGTTGCCTTCACTAATGATGCTGAAATTCTACACACTTATAGAACCTATCAAATAAAAATTTTGTGCAAAGTTTTAACGAATTTGGTTTATTGGTTTTTGAGTTATGATTGATCGAAGAAATGAGATTTCCAGCATAGGCCATTCGTGGAGTCTATTAAGGGATAGAGCGCTCTCGCGCCTCCCTTGATTTGGTTTATTCGTTTTTGAGTTATGATTGATCAAGGAAATGAGATTTCCAGCATAGACCATTCGTGAAGTCTATTAAGGGATAGAGCGCTCTCCTGCCTCCCTTGATTCAAAGTGTTTAGTTAAGTGAAAGGGGGGGAAGGAGGAGAGGGGGGGGGGGGATTATTGTTTTTGTTTGAAATAGCATTTTTCATCTGTTGGTCTGTAATGCTAGAGTTTGAAATAGACTTTGAGGGGAGGGTATGTGTCTACACATCCTCTATAAGAGGATTTGTCCGTCATGTTGCAGTTTGAAATAGCATTTTTGGAGGTATGCATCCACACATCACTATTAGTGGCTCTGTCCAACACGCCAGTCACATTTAAATTTGAAATAGCATTTTCATGACTAAAAGTGCAGATTGACCGGACGCATTTTAACAATTAATCTGTTCTTGTTTCGACAACAAAAAAGAACTGGCATGTAACGGATGTTTTAAAAATATATATTTTGTATATTGTCTATTTTGTCATTAAAATAAAATAAAAATTGAAATCATTTATGGGATTTAAATTTCAACATTTCGGAAGACATCCTTTTGTTTTTATTGCAAACCCAATTTTTTTTTAACGACATTCCTTTATAGAATTATCTTTTCGAAAAACGTAAATATTTTCTTACTAACAATTAATTAAGAGAAGGTCTATGAGCAAAACAAAAATGAAAGTAAAATAGATAGAGCTATTTATATTTATATATATGTATATATATATATATATATATATATTTGGATTTTTCACTTAGAAAATAGATTATTCAGTGAAGACCGGGATTAGGCCAATAAAAATAAGCTCGATGATACTCGATTACAGGGTACAGAGCATTTATCTGCGGGATTGTTATTCATTGGCCTCGTTGTGTGTTCATCTCGAAAGGGAGCAAGTCAGCCCTGGAAATAAGGCTAGCACGACCGCATGCATTACAAACGGACATTTATGTTGCCTTTCCTTTTGATGGAATAGATCTGGAATGCCAATACTATCAGTGGCTTGGAATGGTAACTTGGGAATGGAGTTTTGACTGTTTTGGTCTTTGTATGGGGGGGGGGGATATTTTTTTCATAGTGGTGCCGCCCGTCGAGAAGGTGTATTCTCGCTCATTATTACTGTTTCATTTGAGTGCATTTGGGACTAATTTTTTTGCTGTTTTTGCTGGTTTGGGACTAATTTTTTGCTGTTTCGCCTAGTAGCAACAATGTTGTGAAAATCTTGCGAGATATTTTTCTAAGACATTCTCTATATATTTTTTTTTCAGTTTTATTTTTTTATTTTTTATTTTATTTTTTTCTTCCCTTCTTAAGTGACCTCAATTAAAGCAACACCACATTGTGTATTGCCGGTTGTTGTAATTCTTATTCCAGGTACTTAATTTCCCTGATGATCTGCCAAGCAAGGACCTGCTTGGAAGTGAAACACGTGTAGGTAAAAAAACTCTTTAATTTAAAAAATGATAAATAATTTTTGAATGAAAAAATATTTTGTGGTGTTGATTGGGCTCCTGAACGGAATGCCTTGATAAGCCTTCAAAAAATCACACACATATATATATATATATATATATATATATATATACACAAAATTCTGATGACTTTATGTTATACTGGTTTATTTCCTTTGAAGGACATACGTTGATATAAAAATTGCGAATAGGATTAGATTTTAAAAAAGTAAAAAGAATAAATAAATAAATAAAATAGCAAAATATTAACAGTTGGTTTTAAAATAAAATTTTTCTCTAAACATATGTGAGCCTCAGCTGCATGTAACTCCTTGAAGTGAATGCTCTTCCATTTTCATTTCTGCATTCATACTAGGAAATGTTCAGTTGGCCCCCAGTTAGAACTGAAACATGTCTGCAAATGTGTATCCAAAAATGTATACCACATAAATATATATATATATATAAAATATTGCGAAAAGCTACAAATATTAAACATTTACACTCATTTTCTTTTTCCAACCTTAAAACTAAAACTTAGAGTCATTTCCTAATCCCTTGCCCCAACTTGAAAATTCTTTAAAAGGCCTCCAGAGACACAAATCATGTTTTGATAAACTGTACCCTTTCTCTTTTCCGCTTCTGATTTCCACCATATAATGAAGATGAATATCCTTTGGCAGTTCGTCTATTCTTACTGAGACGCCCCCATAGCCAAGGGCGGTCAGAACTGTTCGGGTGCCAATTTTTAATCTGGCTTCCAGTGACTGGAATGCCAGTCTCTTCAGGAAGAAGAAGAAGAAGAAGAAGAGTCTCATTCATGTCTGCCAAGACTCATTCAATGCGATTCACACAACTTAGAAAAAAAAAAAAAAAAAAACATGTGGAAATGTCAAAAATGAAAATAAATATTTTAAATTAAAAATAATTATTAATAATTTGTTTTTGCAAAAGGTTTTTGTGGTACAAAAATTTCTAAATTACCTTTATATACATATACAGTAGACCTCTGCTATTCATGGGCTCACCATTTGCGGTTTCACAAATTTACAGATTTTCAGTATAAGCATTAACTTACCATTTTCTTCAGATGAATGTAAAAATTATTTGCTCATAAAAGGAATGGTAGAATATGGATTTTGAAAAGTTGGCATGACAATTTTTCCGTGGAATGAAACAAACTTTTTTGTATAGCTAACTTGCCATAAGCATACTTTTATACAACTACGAAGCTCTATTCAGTTTTTAAACACTTAAAATATCAAAGCAAACATATATATATATATATATATATATTTTAAATTCCCGAAACAGTTTTTCATGGTAAACAACTGATGATCCCTTAAATAATGTTAGAAACAAACTAATATAATAACTGTAAAAACTAAATTGACTTACATGAGTGATTTTCCACTCAACGACTTGGGACTTAAGGTTTGTTTTTTTTTTTGTTTTTTTTTCTTTTAGTTTTAATTTGCCTTATATATATTGAGATGGTTGAGAAACTTCCGAGACTATATATATATATATATATATATATATATATATATATAATATATTAAATATATATAAGCATATATACGAAACAGTAATATACATATGTATACATGGCAAAAAAAAATATATAATAAAATAAAAATTAACTTCTTAAAATAGGTCATGAAGAGCTTAATATCAATCTATATAAAGTTATCTTGTCGGATTTTAGAATTTAAACCTAAATAGTATCGCATCTGACACATCAATATTTGATTCTACCTAATCATTAGTCTCCCCCACCACCACCACCACACACACACACACACACGCCTAAGCATGTTTTTTTTATAATACCAAAATGCCTTTGGCTTCAGTTTGTAAAAAAAAATTTTTAAATAAAAAATTATTCCGGCTAGGAAGTCAATCTCAAAAATAATGAATCAAATATCTAAGGGGGATAAATCTTCAAAACTTAAAATATGACTTACATTTTTTGATTCATTATTGAGCATTTTTTTTTCATCTCTTTATATTAATAACATTTTGTAACCATTTTGCATGTTTCTGTATTTTTCGCCTATACACAACTTACACATTTTTATTTTACTTCGTTTCCCACCTATCTTTTTGATTATTTTACTTTTAATCTAAATTTTAAAATGTGCCACCAATGAATCCCAGGCAACACCGGGTAGGTAGATATATTATTTCAGGTGTTATTTTGTTCATAAAGATTGGATAGACATGAATCCTATTATGTTTATATAATAGTGCTCAAAAATGGTAGAGGATATTTTTATTTAGTATAAATTTTTATTTATACCAACATTTCTGGTTACATATGTGCATACATGTTTCAGCTATAACCTGGGACAGGCTTCGTCAGACAAAGATCTTAAACGAAAATGATTTGGACCTGATGAGGCTTTAACATGTCCCAGGTTTTCACTGAAACATGTATGCACATATGCAGTCATAAATGTTTGCATGAATTTTAAAAAATTATACTAAATAAATATATATGTAAAATTTCTAAATTTCTTAAACAATATTTCTTGAAAGTGTATAAATATAACTGGATTTGTGATAAAAATGTAAAAAAACAAGAAAATGGTGGAGAAAGTGAGATTCCCTTAAGAGAAAAGTATTTTATTTCTAGAAGGGAGAATACACCCCACCCCACCGTCCTAACTCAAATATTATTCAGTTTTCCAAATGCAATTGCCAACCTGCCTGATCTGTTTGCATCACCCCCCCCCCCTTTTCTTTTAAATTCTTTAATCCTCCTACCCATATATTTTCTTGTTGTCTTCTTGTTTTCTTTTTTTAAGGGTGGGGGGGGGTCTTTTTTTAACCTTTGAGTCAATCTGATAGAAAATATTTGCCCCCAAGAAAGTTCAAGCTTCATATGTTTCTCCCCACCACCACCACCATTTTACTTCTTAAGACTTTGTTCTTAGTCTAATAATTCCCCAAGGGTTCCAATTTGCTTAATCCTATGGAAATTTTAGAAGAGGATTATACATGAAGAAAGTTGCATTTTCAAAGAAAAAAATATACAGGAATAAATAAAACTTTATAATAAAAAAATTTTTTTAAACTTTTGTTTAAATATATAAAAAAAAAAAAAAAAAAATGGAAGAAAATTAAGTATTTTTCAGTTTTGGTCAACCGAAATTATTATTTGGAGCAACATTGTTAGTGGCACTCGTAATAAGGTTGATCAAACATAAATAAGCCCCTGACATCTGACAAAATCTCAAGGATTTTTTTTTTATCTAAGAGAAAAAAAAAGGGTTCGAAAAAAATGTTAATTTTATTATGACATCACAATATGTTTAAGTCTTAAGTTTAGAGTTCTTTTATCCCAGCAACGGTTTTTCTTCTTTTCTTTTTCCTATCTATTAGATAGCAGGAGAGGATGAGGCAAATATGAATTAAGATCCACCACAAACTGACAATGTTCAAGTCTGGATTAGATTTCATTTTTTTTTTTAATTTATTCTTGATTTATCAATACTTAACCTCTTTTGACATTTCAATAATAAAAAAAAAATATATAAAAATTTTTAAAAGAAGAAGTTATGCAAATAAGATACACTTTTTTTTTTATGTGCATGCTGTTTAATTCAGATGAACTAATTTCAAATTAATTAACATAAATAGATTCATTTTAAAAGTTAATGATCTTATTTATGTAAAAACAATTGGGCTAATTACATCACGAGGAGGAGGGAGTATTATTGTCACCGTTTTATGACATGAACCTCTTTTGGGTTATTTAATATAGAGATAATATTTATTATAAACAAACAAAAAACCTACCTCCCTCTAATCGAGGGACTATTAATCTACCTTCAAGTATTCTTTTTAAATGTATAACTCACATTACATATCTTTAATATAAATCTATTGTGTTTTTAAAAACTAATAGTTTTCATTCAAATGACCACCCTTGAAAATTAATGAACATAATATTTTAAGAAAGGTCTTGGTAATTTATCCGTTTTTCTTTTATATCACTTTAGATACTGTAAATAGACAAAACTACTGCATATCTATATATATATAATATTTATAAATAAATATTAATTATTTATTACCTACAGACTTCGATGTTTCATGCTTATGCAATCTTCAGTGCAGGAAGTTAATTTCCGATGGTCGGCTGGCGCAAACTCCGATCACAAATCGCCACTGATTCGCAATCAAGAGCCTTTCCTGTTGGCCACCACAAATTAGCTTGGAATTTAGGAGGAATTTAACTTTGTAAATGCCAAGTTGGCAGGTATTTACAACGAGCAGCGAATAGTGATCTACAACAACAAACTGTGTTGGATCTTGCAATGAAGCTAATAGTACTGCTTGTTATTAAACTCTCTCAGAGTACCCAGCCTTATTAAAGGGGGCTTTTAATAATATTTACAAATAAATATTAATTATTTATTACCTACATTATATATATATATATATATATATATATATAAGGAATAGAACAATAAAATTACATATGAATAACACCAAACATTAATTAATTGCTTAAAATATAGTTATGCAAATTAGGCATACAAATAGAAAATTTTTACATAAAATAGAAGGTTGTGGTGAGTTCTGGTGATATATGAAGTTCAAATGCTACATACATTTCAATCGGAAAAATAAATTTTTAGTAATAAAAGTATAGTTTTGTGAAATCAGTACATATATAAACTAAAAATAATATGATGATGTATGTTGAAATTATAAAATAACTTAAAAAAGATTCAAAATATATTTTCAAAAGCTGATCATTAAATTAAATTTTTGAAAAAGATGCAACTTTAGTTCACACTAAACACGTTTGACTTTTATCTTTTCTTTTTAACTTCTTTAGCTAGTATACTTCTGATAGTTTTCGATTTTGCTGCTTCATCATTTTCTATTTCATCTTTTGTTGGTTTTGTTGGGAAATTCTTATTTTAGTTGACTTTGTGGAGATCTCTTTAATCTCCAAGTCTTCGGCTTTCTTCGGCTTCTTTTCTCTTTCAATTCGAAGCTTTCGATTATATCTCCCATATGCTAAAATCTGAAATCCCGGGAAAAATTTGGAACATTTTTATCACTGAATAATTAATGAGATTTTTAAATACGAAATAACTTTTTTTATATATATCTCTTTGCACTGATAATTTATTGGCAAGATTTTTTAAACTAAATCTACCACACAATAACATCTTTATTAAAAAATAGAATATGAACACATTGAAAGAATAAAGTAGATGTAGAATAGTTGAAGTAGCAGGGTATGTTGGCAGGGGAAGGTATATCAACCCTTTTTGGGTTATTTAATGTTGAATCTGGTCATTTTGGTAAAAGTTTTTATACTTCAAGTTCTTTATATCTTCAAATGTTTATTCATGGTGTTTGGTTTGTTTGTTTTGTTTTACGACATATCAACGTCTCATGGGTCATTTAATGTCGAGACATTTTAATATCATTTTTGGTTTGGTTTGGTTTGGTAGTTTTGTGACATATCAACCCTTTTCAAGTTATTTAATGCCGAATCTGGTCATTTTGGTAAAAGTTTTAATGCTTCAAGTTCTTTATATGTTTAAATATTTATTCATGGTGTTTGGTGTGGTTATTTTTGTTTTACAGCATATCAACCCTTTTCGGGTTATTTAATGCCGAATCCAGTTATTTGGGTAAAAGTGTTAATGCCTCAAGATCGTTATATGTTATTTATTCATAGTGTTTGGTTTGGTTCTTTTGTAAGGGAAAATTGTTGTTTTTGGCTTTGCAGTACATGATTGAGTTTTGCAAAACGAATGGACAAAAAAACAATAACATCAACATTTGGTGCATTTTTGGTCAGGAAGAGATGGAAGAGGAGACAGATAGATAGATAGAGAGGGGGATAGAGAGATATTACACACTTTTTCGCTTCTATTTTGTTATTCATACCCTGATAGTAAAGAAATAAATGAAAATCAGAATTAAATTTGGCATAGACAATTTCATAGTCTACACCGATATCCATTACACCAATCATATACACACATCGTGTTGTTTACAAGAAGAAAAAATACATGGTAAGATGAAAAAAATAAATACTGGCTTTTGACATAATATAACTCATAAATTGTCTTTTTAAATAAAAAATATTGAAATGTAATCGGACAGCATTTCTAAATATTTAAAGTTTTTAATTGATGAGATTTTACAAATGTATTTTACATAATATTAACAAAGTACCGAAATCATCATCATCATCATCAGTTTAACGTCTGTTTTACATGCTGGCATGCGTTAGACGGCTTTAAGAAATTGACTTCCAAACTAACCTAAGCTATATTTTATTTATATTTGAGGGGAGCAACGGGGGTATAGTGCCCCTAACCTCTGAAAAGAAATATACCCATGGATTAAAAAACTATTGAACAGATTTTTTTATGAAATTCGGTAGACTGATAGACATAAATGGGAGTGTAATTAAGTATAGTTTATTTATTTTTTTAAGAGAAGCAAATGGGGCAGAACCCACCCTTTGAAAATAAATGTACTCCTAAAAGTTGCTCCATAGTACTTAACAAACTATGTATATGCAATATTATGCCCCCCTCAACCTAGAAAACACCAAGTAACGCTACTAATATATGTATGCATGTGTATGTATATTGGCTTCATATTTCAAGATATAGTAAATACCCTTTGAAAGGGTATTTGTACGATAAAGAGTTTATAATGAAGCAAGGGTTGTACAATGTCCAACCACCCTTCTGAACTGGCAAGGAGAAATCCAATCATCATATTCAATTTAACGTCCGTTTTACATGCTGGCATACGTTAGACGGCTTTAAGAAATTGACTTCCAAATTAACTGATCTCTGGCCAGGTCTTTATTTATATCTCAGGTCCATTTTTATCACTTCCTGCCATGTTTTTCTTCGCCTTCCTCTGTGAACTGAACCTGCTACCACTACTAACCCAAAAACTCATACATTGTTTCAATGTGGCCATACCATGAACTCTACTCTTCTGCACACATCTCCCTATACTGTCCAGATTTAATCTTCTTCTGAGGTCATCAGAACTAAGCCTATCTTTACGACTCACATTAAACATCCATCCTATTCTCATATAATTTTTCTCCATGCAACGCATGTCCTCAACCCTCATTGACTAGGTTTCATTTCTATACGTCATCACACTGTGAAAAAGAAAGATAACCAGAGAGAAAGGAAGAGAAATAAAATCCAGTCAAATAGTGACAAAAATAAAAAGGAGGAGGTAAGGCTTTAGCGATTTGGCAGGAATCAGCTTTTTCTTATTTAAAAGAGTGGAGTTCGACCAAAAGGCCGAGAACTTACATCCATGGAGGGCTATAGCGATTTAAGCAGAAATCTGCTTTTTTTCTGAATTTTTAAAAAGAAAAGCGGAATTCCGTTAAAACATGGAGAACTCACATCTCTGAAAATAAGAATTTGTTCAATAAAATCTTGGTACATTGTCAAAAGAGGGTAAAAAGCAGCAATTAGAGGGCATCACGATTCTAAGAACCCAATATCACTTTGTTAAGCAAAAGATAGAATTCCATATTCTTCAGTTCCCAACCTTTCCGTCCATGCTGGTGCCATTATTCAAAAGTGGACAAAGTTTGGCAGAAAATATTGAAAGCGCTGGCTTATGTTTTAGGCAGCAGAGTATGAAGCTTCTCCCTCACACCACTCCCCCCCCCCATATGTTGTACCGAAAGAAGTCAAAAACAAAAATGGAGTGGGAAGGGAGAGGGGTTCTATAATAATAGAAAGGGGGAAGTAAGGAGAGATTCTTCCCAAATAAAGCACAAGGGAGATAATCTCAGCTGTCAAAAAAAGAACAAGATGGTCAAGTTGACTCATAAGCAGCTTTCTATTGGGAGAAAAAGATAATTCACACATCAAAATCAAGCTAACATGAGGAAATGAGCAGGCAACACAAAATAAAGATCTTACAATGCTATATAAAAAAAAATAAATAAATAAATAGATGGAGACAAAAAAGGAAATAAATGAATGCAAAACAAAAAAAAAAAAGAAAAAAAAAAAGGAAGTCGCGATTTGTCCTTGCAAAATCCATTGAGTAACTTGAAGGAATACAATTGATCTGGTTAATTGTAAATTCCGACCATCCAACGTCAAGTGATGTGAGCTTCATATTAAATGACCATTTCTATAGAGCAGCTCTAATGATGGCAAAACTATCAAGTGAAAGAGACAGTTCAAGATATAGTTTCACATCGCATTCTACTCAGGTAGCAAATAATTGATAAGGTTTTTCGACAATGTCCGTAGCGAGCCAACAAGAAATGGTCAAGAATTATCGGGATGAGGAAAAGGAATTCTTTGGCGACATAATTCCATACAAAAGGATTGGACATGACATATTTTAGCCTACTCTTCAAGAGTTTAATAGCCAAGAAATCAATGTGTGCATGTGCACATATACATACACACACAAGAATACGTGTCCCAGGACAGATAAAATGAATTCTCCAAAAAGAACAGTTATGCACCATTTTATGTCCCCTTACAAAGATTAAAATCAAGATATAATACTAAACCTTATGTCTAGAATTCTTATTCTAATTCTGATCAAAATCCATTACATGATTTTGATTCTAGAAAATGACTAAAATTTAAGGCTTAAACTAAAGAGGTCTTAAATTGAAATTCATTGGTGTCTATGGATTAAATTTAATGCATGAAGAATGAGAGGTGATACGATTGAGACTGTCAAGATAATAAATGGCATTTCTAACTATGGTGGGCATTTTTTTAGTATTTCTCCTAGATCTGGAAGGTTATTGTAAGGCAGTTTTCAAAAACTAGATCTGTTAACCAGTTAAGTTTTTTTGCTCACAGAGTAATATGTTTTTTGGAATAAGTTGCCAAATCAGATTAAGAACAGCAATAATGTGGATCAGTTTAAGATGAGGTTGGATGAATACAGAGAAAGTGGTAGGAGGGAGTAATTGAGGGGGGCATTTTTGGGAGTTATCAAATGAAATATTTAACAGAATTTGATCTGGATATCGATACTGTACTAAGAGTTTGTTTTTTTTAACAGTTGAATTGAGAAGATAGTTAAAGGGGAGATGCCCAAGGAGGCATAACAAACAAATAATAATAATAATAATGCAAATCTGAAATATTTGAATTTTCAAATGGGGGTTTGTGCCAATATTATACTCTCTAAAAACCATTTAAAATACTCTAAAGAAACTGAAATGTGGGGAATATTCATTAATTGGTGCCTAATAACCATTGTTAAAATTTCATGAAAATTGGAGATATCTAAATTTTTACAAAATGGCTTCCATCCTCTTTTTACCCTCTTTGCATAAAACTAAATTAAGCTAAATATAGCTCACATTACCCATCCTCATGTCTAGCAGCTGTGTTCCAAAATTCATAATAAAAGGTTCATTAGTTTAGGGGTGAATCCTGTACATAGAAATATACAAACATATACACATACCTAACTTTAGCTTACAGAGGTTTTCATGCAAAATCATCTGCTGCCATCAACAGTTAGGGACTTTACAAAGAACTTTTTTCAACTACATGTTTAAGTGATGAGTAGGGATCATGGCTTTCGGACAATTTTCTGTCTGAAAATCATGAGAATGGTAGCATTTTCATGTCTTAACTGAAAATCTGATCGTGCGTTAAGATTGGAAATTTAAAGCAGCTGGATTTGACCATTAAAAAACACAGATAAATAGTTTTTGATTTATCGACGTTTCTATGGAATAACTTCAGGAATTCTTCATCCTTACATTGTCAAGCAGAGATATGCAGTCTGAAAACTGACTCAGAGAATAACGATAAAAAATCAGTTTGATAGTGGCTTCGTTGCTGTCAGGCTGTTCAGTCCTAGGAGTTATATCATCCCAGTCTTTACCTTCTCCGAGATGGTGTTAGTTTATTAGTAATCGCCTGTAGCTCTCCTACCGGGGAATGCTGACAGGGCTACTCAGGCATTTTTTGTAGGCCAGAGTGTGCTTACCCTAATGCACTGGCTTCTCAAAACCACACCTGACCTTGTGCCTAACCTTCTAGCAAGAAGGTAAATAATATTCTTGTTATCCGTCTTCTCCCATTACTTCTATTATCATTCGCCTTTTATCCCACCATTCAAAATATTAATGTACAGATGATACGTGTTCACAATGACAAGATAAAAGCAGCATCAGAGTTTTAGTAGTATTTGTCATACATAGGCAAATAATTAATTCAAATATGAGAGAGAGAGAGAGAGAGAGAGAGAGAGAGAGAGAGAGAGAGAGAGAGAGAGATGCATACAAACCATATTACAACACATGCTGAATAAGAAAAACAAGACAGGAAAAAATGCATCCACTGGTGAATAAATTGAATTTTAAACACAAATTTTTTATTTTTTTTATTTTTTTTTTTTTACAAATGTTTCAGCTGCTTCGTTCTTCCGGCATCTGCTGCACTCAATAACCTTCAGGGAGTAGAGATTTTACCCTCCCCACCTTAAAAAAGGCTCTAGGATAGCAGCAAACACATTTTGTCGATAACAAGCAAAAAAGGGGATACAAGTAATGCTGTAGATAATGAAATTATTTGAATTCATCTAACTAAACAGAAAACTTAATAATTAGGAGGAGAAAAAAAATGTTGCTATTTTAATTTTTTTTTCTGGTTTCTCAATGTTTACTATTGGTACTATATAACCCAGCACAGCTCTTTTTTTTTTTATACTTTAGGGTGGCAAATTGTCATATCAAGGGATTTAACTTATCTTGATTTATTTTAGAATGCTGAAACCCATTTCATTCGAAATATATGCGACTAAAATAGGAATTAACCAATAATTATTCCAATTAAAAATTGAAAACTCCCTATCTTTTTTTAATTATTTTCCGGAATTTTTTAGATGAGGATTGATTTGTATTATTTGGACTACTGTTCTTATCTTCGATGTTATTCTCACAGTGTTTCGGCCGATGTAACCTCCGACTTTCTTCAGGTGCATCTTGTCGAACTCGGGGATTTGTACGGAACCCTTTATTTAATCCATGGAAGTAGCTTGCTTTCATTCCGTCAGCCAATACCGGGTAAAAGTCTTAAGTAATTTGTAATTGTATTCTTAGTATTGACAGTCTTCTGGAGGTTGAAGGTTCAATCCTCAGTACGGGCGATAGTAAGAATACAATTGTGAATTACTTAAGACTTCTACCCGATCATGGCTGATGGAACAGTGGGTCCCGTTTGTAATTCTGTACAGATTTCAGAGTTTGACATTATTGGCCTGCTTGTTCATTTGGTACTTCTGGCTCTTTTTTACTTATCTTTTTTTTTTTTGCTTGTTTGTGTTTTTCACTTAGTTCACCTCAATCAAAGTAAGTTGCCACTGTAGACGTAAGGGGTTAATGAGAATTAGGGAGAAAGTTTAGGGGGTCATCCTAAATTGAGAGCTGTGCAGCGAGATTCATGTTCACATTTGTTTTAAATTTCTGCATGTCAATACAGTCAGGGGAGCAGGTAGGGAATTCCAAAGGCCGGCAACTCGAGAAAAGAAGCAATTGGAGTAGAAGGCTCTCCGGCATCTGGGGACCTCCACAGTAAATGGATGGGATTTAGCTGATTGTCGGGTTGGTCGAGTGTATTTACGTCGAGGGGGCACCAGAGTAGCAAGTTCATTGGAGCACATTCCATTGAAGTACTTGTAAAACAAGCACAAGGATGCAACATTGCGGCAATAGGATAGGGGCTGGAGCTTGGTAGATAGTGAGGGACCTATTAGATTAGATTTTGGACTGTGTCTAAGAGAGAGAGACTGCATCAGCCCAGATGTGACAACAATATTCCATGCATGGGCGGATGGTGGCTTTATAGAGATATAGGATATCGTCAGGTGTGAGAAGTTTTCTAGTACGGTAGAGGGAGCCCACCTTCTTTGCAGCAGCCTTGGCAATGTATTCTATGTATTTGTTCGAATTCATGTTACCTGTGAATGTTAGGCCAACGAATTTGAACGTCCGACTCTGAGGTAGGGTGTTATTTGCCATGGCAATCGGTGGTTGAAGAGGTTTCTTGGAGTTGTTGAAGGAAAGGAGCTTTGTCTTAGCAGCATTAAATGTTACCATCCATTTATGACCCCATTCCACTATAAACTGAAAGTCACTTTCTAAGGATTCAGTCATTGCCTCAGATATGTGCACGTCCGTTTTACCCACATGACGAGAGCAGAGCCTGGTGTTGTCAGAAAATATACCCATCTTAAACACAATATAATCAGGGAGGTCGTTGATGAAAATCAGGAACAATAAGAGTCCAAGGATCGATCCCTGGGGTACACCTGCATTTATGTCCTGTAGTTTGGATGAACAGCTATCAAGGACAACAGAGATCTTTCTTTTGGTTAGAAATGATCTAATTATATTAAATATTTGCCCAGTAATACCATATGAATAAATTTTTATGAGAAGACCTTTATGCCAGACCTTGTCTACTGCCCTAGCTTCACCTGCCTTGTCCAGTGTATGGTATATGCATTCAGAGATGACCGTTAGGATATCCGCAGCACGCCGTGCTTGACTAAATCCATACTGATGGTCACAAAGAAGTTTAACATTAATGAGGTGCTGGACTATCGCTAGATTGACTAACGATTCAAAGATTTTAGCGAAGAGCGGGAGTAGACTGATGGGCGATAATTCTGAGGGTCAGTTCTATCTCTAACATGTGAAGTTATTTTATGAAATTTTAGAAGTTGTACCTAAATAGCATTTAAACTGACAGAGTTTGATTTTAACTAGTCAATTTTCATTTCTTTATTGTTATAACAAGTTATTGGCATTGTAACAACATACTTTATTATAAAAATGGTGCTTTCACAGATTAGGACCCACGCTAACTTTGATCCTGTCGTTACGGTTATGGTTAGGGTTAGGGTTAGGGCTAGAGTTAGGTTAGGGTCAAAGTTAGCGTGGGTCCTAATCTGATAAAGTAGCTAAAAAATTATGCATTCCTGCCTGGGCAACTGGTAATGTGGAAACATTTTTCAATTAATAACCAAAAAATAAAAATCAACAAAGGAAAGAAGTCATTTTTAATTGAAGTATATAAAATAGGGTTGTCTCCCTTACAACTAAAATTTTATTTCTTTTTCTATATAAGTTTTTTAAATGTGTAAACAAATAAAAGTAACTTCACTGCATCCCGGGCAATGCTGAATAGATACAGCTAATCTATCTATATAAAGTTAGGTATGTTTATATATTTGTACATACAGAATTCACTCCTAAACTAATTAACCAATCATTATGAGTTTTGGAATATAGTTGCTAGACGGAATGGGGCTCAAATGTGGCCTATATTTAAATTAAATTTTTGAAAGGGAGGTAAAAAGAGTAGAAGTCCTTCATAAAAATTCAGATTCTTCCAATTTTTCTGAAATTTTCATAATTCCTTAAATTTCAATTTCTTTGGAGTATTTTAAAGGGTTTTAGAGGGCATAATATGGACACAACATCCCATTTGAAAATTTAAATATATTAAATTTGCATTGAATTTGATCCATAGTCATTAGCCACTAATGAAGCAAGATTCTAGAATTTCAATTTCTTCTTAAGACTCCTTAAGCTTAAACCTTAAATTTGAGACATTTTCTTGAATCAAAACCATATAATGGATTTGGATGAAAATTGTAATAAGGATTCTAGACATAACGTTTAGTATCATTATATCTTTATTTTAATCTTCGAAAGGGGACATAAAAGTGGTGCAAAACGGTTCTGTTCAGGGAATTCATTTTACTTGAACTTCTAAAAGTAGATTTATTACAAGACGATCATGGCAACCCGATATTGCCCGGGGGCATGGACAACAAAATAGAAGAGATAAAAAAATGTGTGTTCCCTCTCTATCTATCCTCCACCTCTCCCAGAAAGAAGGATTTCCTCTCTCCCGACAGAACAAATACTACACTTTGATTCTTGCTCGAACGCCAAGAAAGTGTATTTTAGTTAGAGTTTGTTTCACACCAAAAGATCGACAGGGAAAGAGAGGTAAAAAAAAAACAGGTCCATATTGTGTCCAAGGCAATGCTGAAAAAGAATATACTAGCTTTGTAGGTGTGTCTTGTGTAGTTTCTGACTTTTAGCTGGATACACACACACACATACAACTGGCCTGTATAAATGATAGATGATTATGCAACATTGTCAGCTAAAAACTCCACCTGATGAAGATTCAACATTCGATCAGAGTGCAGCAGTGTGTTGAAAGCGACATTTCATGGAAATATGAATTTATTATGGCCTCAGACAAAAACAAAATGTTGCGTAAATTATTGCCTCCACATCAATGACCATAGATATTAAAGATATAAAAAAAAATATTTGAAAAATGATTATAAAATGCAAAGGAAAAAAAAAGAACAGGTGGATGGGGACGAGGAGGGGAGGCGAGAAAAGTGCCCGATTGGCCACCCTTGACCATTGCATAGTCCATCATGGCATTTCTGTCAGCAGACAGGGCAGTTAAGGTGTCCACAGACTGCTGGGTGCACTGTCACAACACATAATGATGGACACCAAAAACTAGCCCTTATTAACATCTTATTCATTTAATTAACCATCCAGGCAGTTGAGAGGGGCTTAAGAATGGGGGTTGTGTGGGTTGTACTTCATAATCATATTTGCCTGTCCATGTTCATTATCCAACAATGTCGCCATAACCGTCAGTGCAGCAAAAACGCACACAATTCCAAGAAACTGAAAGAAGAGTGCAGAGTGAAAAACAGGAGGAGTAAAGAGAAGTCATGCAAGTAGCAGTAAAGATGCTACCATCACTACCACTGCTATTGCCGCTACATCAGCTGGGGTGGGGGAGAGAATGGGGGAAGAAAGAGAAAAGGGGGAGAGAGAAAGAGAAAAAAGAGAAAGAGTGGGGAAAAAGTGGAAGGAGAGAGGGGTAGAGAGGGGGGGTATGAGAAAGGGGGAGAGAGAGAGAAGTAGAGAAAAGGGGAGGGAGAGAGAAGTAGAAAAAAGGGGAGGGAGAGAGAAGTAGAAAAAAGGGGAGGGAGAGAGAAGTAGAGAAAAAGGGGAGGGAGAGAGAAGTAGAAAAAAAGGGGAGGGAGAGAGAAGTAGAAAAAAAGGGGAGGGAGAGAGAAGTAGAAAAAAAGGGGAGGGAGAGAGAAGTAGAAAAAAGGGGAGGGAGAGAGAAGTAGAGAAAAAGGGGAGGGAGAGAGAAGTAGAAAAAAAGGGGAGGGAGAGAGAAGTAGAGAAAAGAGGAGAGAGAGAGAAGTAGAGAAAAGTGGAGAGATAAAAAGGGAGAGAGAAAAGTGGAGGAAGGGAGAGAAAAGGAGAGGGAGGGAGAGAAAAGGAGAGGGAGGGAGAGAAAAGGAAAGGGAGGGAGAGAAAAGGAAAGGGAGGGAGACTAGCCATATAGAGAAGGGTAGTCGAATGCAGCGGACAACAAAGTCCATCAGCCACCACCCCCGTTTAGTTTTTTTTTCTTCATTATCATTTATTTTTATCATTATTTTTTTGTCTGATGGAATATGCAGACTGCTTTCTGGCTGGACACTTAACCCAAATGCCGGCTACTCTTGACTTTCAAGTCTGATACTGTTGTGATCCACAAGGAGGGGGGAGGGTCTTCATATCAAGTGTCTCCTAAGGAAAATATTAGCACCAAGTTGGAAAAAGGCAGCAGAAATGCAAAGTAGAGAATTCTAGGCTAACGAAAAACAATATTATGCCATCTATTGACCTCTTGTGTCATTCATATTTCATTTTTGTTCATTTTGAACGCAAAGCATGGAATGACACCGGGGGGGGGGGGGGCGTAGATTTTTGTTTTATTATTTGCTATTATCAATATTTTTTACGGGTTTTCTTTATTTGTTACGAGGTGTATTTACCCGGTATTGCCCGGGTGGAGATATATTGCCGGGGAGAAAGCTTAGAGAATAATAATTAAAAATATAGTCATGTTTACCATTTATGTTTAATAGAATTTTCAACAAATTGTTTTAGTTTTTTTTTCTTTGAATAAAAAATTTGATTCAAAGTAACTAAAAATAAATAAATAATTTAATGTTGATTTAAGTTACATATAGATGAAAAACATACACAAGATTTTCTCTGATATTTTTATTAAGTCAGGCATCATGATGATTGAAGTGAAATTTTATTTTACATTTCAACCTTTGTGGGTTATTTTATACCAGATTAAGGGGTTTCTGCATTTATCTTTGTACTGATCAGATAAGTTTTTAGTTAAATCGAGTTTTGAATTTATATTGTTTGTTTACTGCTGACAAATATCCATATTTTAATGAGTCAATTTTAGAACATAAATTTGACATTTGGTCCAATTTTAGGAAAAAATTTTTTTAATTATATTTAATAAGTACAATTTCTTTTATAAATCCGATCATCTGGTAAGAGTCTATATCTGCAAACAATATGTGAATGTGTTATTATTATTTTTATTAAAACTGTGTTCTGCGGCTACGGTAGTCAAATGACATCCTGTAGCTGCAATCAGTCCTCCATGCTAATCCCAGGCCATCTGGCCTTGTCATGCGCAAGTTATCGTAGGCAATGAAGTTGTTTTGCTGTACGTAGTGGTCCTAGTCCCGCCTGCTTGAGGTCAGCACATAATGTGCCCAGCAGATTTGTGCAGTGCCGTCCTAGTCGAGGTTGGTAGGCTTGCGAGCCAGTAACGGCAAAGTCTAGTGCCCTCTGTGCGGGAGTCTCAGGGTCCATGTGAATGTGTGATACTTTCTAATGTTCGTTATGTGTAAGTGTGTAGTTTTCACATTTAATCCGAATGTGTGTTACGGTTTGGTTTTTAATATTTGCAATTAAATGCTCCTGGGCAATGCCGAGTCGAATCAGCTAGTTTTTTTTTTTTTTTTTAATAATTGCAGTGGGTACATTGCTGTACACTTTTATTTCGAAGTAAATGGATGCCAGTCAACCGTGTGTGGCCAATACAGGCTTGAGTCAGAACAGGACCTTCTCTTCACCCTCGTTAGTATTTTATAGGTTTTAAGATCAAAAATGTTTCTTATAAAGTCGGAAAATAATCCATGAAATAACACGTGAAAAGGAAAAAGGTCAAGATTGAGGGGACGTGAAGGGGAGAGGGAAACCAGTATACATTACAGCAATCGTAAATAGAATTTCGTAAGATTTTTTTTTAAAAATGTTTACATTTATTATTGCAAAAGTTTTTTAAAATTTACTCCATTTTTCTTATATATTTTCATCACAAATTCCTGAAAAATCAAACTCTCAAGATTAAAAAAAAAAAAAAAAAAAAAAATATATATATTATTATAATAATAATAATAATATTAATAATAATAATAATAATAATAATTATATTATTATTATTATTGTTGTTGTTGTTGTTGTTGTTGTTGTCGTTGGATTCCTCATTAAATCTTCCCAGTGAAAATTTGTTTGATTTTGTTACAGGGCTTTGTTATGAATAAATTAAAATATTACCTTTGCTGGTTATGGGTGTTCTTATTTCTTTGTCTCCCTATAGGGGCAGAGTTAGACACAAAATCGGTTTTTAATGTAGGGAAAATCCAGTTCCCCAAAAAAGAGTCCTCTGGATTAGGACAAAAAATAAAAATCGTCTCAGTCTAGAAGGACTTTTCTTTCACTGACCGAGGACAGGACAGATGAAGCGTAGTATCAAAACAGATGCTACACTTTGAATTATCTATTTGCACAAAATCTAAAAATTTACATTCAGGACAAATTAGGCACAAGGCTATCAAAAGTGTGATGAATTGGGGGTCGTTGGTCATCCTTGGTCAAAGTGATAAAAAATGCCTATCCTACTCTTAACTAGAATCATCTCAGTCACCACAATACCACATTTACACTAAGGGCCGTCCTACATAAGATATCCCCAAATTTGTTTGAAATTTTATTTTTTCATAAATATATTTATACACACAGAAATTTCCTGGAATAAAATGGAAAGGTGTTGGGGGGGGGGGGGTTAGTAAGACCCTTCACACCCTTTTACACTTTGATCCTAGCCAAAAGGCCAATGGATGTCTATGCAGAAAAAATGTAAAAAACTCTAATACAAAATTCTTACGAACATTGAATTCTTTGTCAAATTTAATTTGTGTAAAATATTATTGAGAAAAGCCATGCTTCATCTTGGTATAAGGCTTTGTTTTCAATTGTATCCCTGGACAGAGAGAGATGTAATATAGTACAGATATTGATTTTTTTTTTTTTTTTTAAATTGAGGTGGGGAATATACACAAATAATATTTACATGAGGTTGAAATCCAAACAGCACATTTTATCTTGAGACAAAGATATTTACCTGCAAAAGAAAAAAAATTAATTAAGAAAAATATAAAAAAACACTAGCTGATTTATCCAAAAGCATATGCAATTTATTTGCTCTTAAAAACGCAAATAATATATAACGAACTAGTAAACAAAATAATACAATTCTCTATTTCATACCTACTAACAAGAATACATTATTTTACAAACTAGGTTGTTAAAAAGAAAAGGTTTTCATATATTGATTTTAATAGAGACATTTTGACTTCATTTTTCTTTTATCTCGGTCACTGAGTGTACTTGCACAGGAGACTGAATAGTTTGGACGACAATGAATAGCTGACATCACAAGAACTCAATTATGTGAAATTTAACGAACAATGATTATAATTCAAGAGGAAATACTTAAAATAATTATATTTTTTTTAGCCTTCCTATTACCCTCCAGAAAACAAACCTTATTCAATTATTTTCTTTTTTGTCATTTCTATACTTGGTGATCAAAAAAAAAAAGTTCAAATTTATTACACAATAAATGATTCCCTCTAGTTACACAAGGGAGACAATCAACTAAATTTAAGTCTTCATTTGGATTGACATAAACAAAAATGTTAAATAACAAAACAAATATATTAAAACATTTTTTCATATACAATCTTTTATACATTTATGGAGAAATTGATTTTATATTCACCACCTATCAATAAAACTGAACTGACCCTTATTTTGGTTTGGTAGTTTTGTTTTACGGCATATCAACCCTTTTTGGGTTATTTAATGCCGAATCCGGTCATTATAGTAAAAGTTTTTATGCTTCAAGTTCTTTATATCTTCAAATGTTTAATCATCGTTTTTGGTTTGGTAGTTTTGTTTTACGGCATATCAACCCTTTTTGGGTTATTTAATGCCGAATCTGGTCATTATAGTAAAAGTTTTTATGCTTCAAGTTCTTTATATCTTCAAATGTTTAATCATCGTTTTTGGTTTGGTAGTTTTGTTTTACGGCATATCAACCCTTTTTGGGTTATTTAATGCCGAATCTGGTCATTATAGTAAAAGATTTATGCTTCAAGTTCTAAAAATAAAATAAAAAAGGGGAGGGAGAAAGGGAGAGGGGCTGTTGTTTTTGTTTTTGTTTTTGTAGAACATAATTAAGTTTTACAAAAAAAAAAAAAAAAAAAAAAAAAAAAAACGTCAATGTAGGTGAATTTCGTCTCAGGGAGCCACAGGGCAGCCTGATCTGGTATCACCAGACCCTTATTTTAACTTATTTCCATTGCTTTCATTTATTTATACTTATACTGTTTTTAATATATACATACAATAACATTTGGATTTAATAAGGTGATGATATTTAAATTCCAAAAGAAAATTTTATAAAAATAAAATGTTTGTACAATGTTACTATATAAACTTATCTTTTTTTTTTTTAAACATCAGTTTGCATACTTCAAAACAAAACAAAACAAAAAACCTTTACGCATGCATTAAATAAATATATTTTTATATAAAATCATTTTTAAAGCCAAGTATTATTAAAAACTATTTGTTTATATCTTGACTAGCAGAGCTACCCGGTGTTGCCCAGGTTAGAGTGTGAGATAGCATCATATGCAACATCATGGTAGGGAGAGTTTACTTTAACAGCAATCTTGATGCTGTCAGCTAGATATCTTACTCACCGAGCTATTCAGATATATGTTAATACTCTTAAACTAACACTAATAAATAGATTAATTTAATTGTGTAACATGTTTGAAAATTGTCATTAGCTTCTTTAAGGGGCAGCCAGAGACGCAAAAATAATTGCATTATGTTCACATGTGAATTCTGCAGGTGAATACAATTATATATATATATACAATTACAATGACACTATCCGGATCACCATCTCACAACGGCTGGGACTCTGTTTGTGCCACCCACATCGGTGCCGCTGTGGTCAGGTCGTTGATGAGTTTGCCCTGCATCCTCTCTCTTGTCGATTTAGTGCTGGCCGTCTGCCTCGCCACTCTGCCCTTAACGACGTAGTCAGGCGAGGTCTCGACTCGGCAAGTTTTGCATCATTCCTTGAACCAGTTGGCCTGGACAGGGGCGACGGTCGCAGGCCTGACGGGATGACTGTGTTTGCTTTCCGAGCCGGAAAGCCGCTGATCTTGGACGCCACTTGTTCCGACTCCTTTTCACCAGCAAGGATTGCGGAATCCGCGGTGAAGCCCAGCACGGCGGCTCTGCTCGCCGAAACAAGGAAGCGCGGAAAATATAGATCACTCACTGACCATTTCGTCTTCCAACCAATTTCAGTGGAAACGTCGGGTGTGCTTGGCCCCGAAACTGTTAAATTTTTTCAGGACATTGGATGGAGGATTTCAACGTCTAGGCACGAGCCCCATGAGTCAGCCTGGTTGTTCCAATGCATCTCCCTGGCTATCGTTCGTGGCAACGCTATGTCAGTAACGGCGGCGTCACTTCTGTTCTAATCGTCATCTGTTGACTCTCTCTTTCTTTCTCTCCCCCTCTCTATCTACCTATGTCTGTATCTGTCTCTTTGCTTCTTTTTCTCTCACATTATTGTTTTATAAATAATTTGACTTGTATTTCAAGATAATCTCAAAATGACAACGCATATGCCAGACAATACTCACTTCATATTATATAAACTACATGATGTTAAAATAAATCACTTGAACTACAATTGAAAAAAAGAAAACAAAAAATGAAAGCAAAAAGTCTCCCGATCAACGCCGAACAATTATATTGAAAGTACACTTCCTAGTATGTCTTTGTTTTTAGGGACAGACATGCACAGACAGAGGTGTTCAAATTGATTATATATATATATATATATATATATATATATATATATATTTTCATTTAAATTAAAGGGAAAACAGTTTTCAGTTGATGGGTTGTGCCTCTGGGGACCATCTTAATATTATCAAAATTTGCTGAAATTTTGAGGAATAGGGATCATTTTTGATCATTTACCTATGGTTTAAATTTCATTTGAATCTAAGGGAAAACAGTTTTTAGGGGTGGGGGGCAGCGTTGAAGTCATATATTTCTTTATATAGCCTATGACCTTCACTGAGAGGTCAGTAGTCCACATGCTAATTTTCAAGCAATTCTGTCCAGCGGTTTGGGTGAACATAAGACACAAAGATCAGGCGGACACACACACAGAGTTACTGTTTTATAGAAATATAGAGATTGTAGCCTTATTCTTTCTTACCACAAATGACTTATGCTTCAGAATTTTTGAGTTGAGGATTTAATAATTTGTATTATTCAAACTACTATTCTTACCTTGGTTGTTATATTCACATTTTAACCGATGTAACCTGACTCTCAGATGCCTCTTTTCGAACTTAAAAATCTAAGTCAAAGTTGGGAGCCATATGGAATTTCAAAGTGAACCCTTTATTTAAGGAGATAATCAGAAAACTGGTATGTTTTTTTGTTTTTTTTTTTGGGGGGGGGGTTGTTTTATGCACTTATGTAAATCTATATTTTATATTCTGACCCTATGCTCCACTGCTGGTTTAATATTTTGGGATAGTGTTTAGGAAAGATGAAGAAAATGAATAGGTTATTTGAGCTATCCGTTATTATAAGTCATATTTTGATAACTAAATGTTTCTAGGGTTTGTACCAGGGTCAATGTTAAATATTTGACTTTGTACCCTTTCAAAAGTTTTGCTGAATAATAATAATGTGTGTGTGTGTGTGGGGGGGGGGGGGCTCCAAAATAGTCAGATCAGAACTTGAAGGCTGTTTAGCGGCCAAAACATCTAGCAACGTCTTGGCAGCAACATCATTAAACAAAGGAGAGAAAAAAAAAGTTTTTTTGAACAATAATAGATCGAAAAGAAAAATATCCTTTTTATCAATAGGAAAACAATTTTTGTTTTATGCATTCAAGTTTATTTAAAGCTTGGGAAATGAATGAATAAATAATTTATAAAATAAGTAAAAAACAACAACATATTTCCAATTTTAATCAGAAAAGAATTTTTGCAGATGAATTTCTTATTTCATCGAATTGCTTTTAGATGAAATTCCTTTCTTGAAAAAACAAAAACAATCAAATTTTGCCTTTATCGCTTTATTTCTCTAAACTTCTAAACAGCCATCAAAACTCGCATTCATCACGCTTGCTCCTCCTTCCTTCATTAACCTTTTTTTCTTATCAGTTATTTCAAGAAGAGCAGCATTATTTCGTTTATTTCAAACCTATTCAGGTGCTTCTTTAAATTAACACTTTTATTAATATCACATTCTCCAATCAAAACCTCCTCTGGCTATAAAAGACATCAACACAATGCGGAAAAGGGAAGAATTATAAATTACACTTAAACAAAATGTGCTCCTTATGATAAAGTTGAATTTGTTGAACAATATTTCAAGAAAGTAAATATTTTTAAATAATTTTCTTTTTTTTATCCGCTTATACAACTAACAAAGAGAAACCAAATAATTTTTAGACAATTTTTGAATGAAACACTAAAAATAGCAAAATTCTTTAATTAATTCCATTAGAAAAATAAAACAAATTAAATGCATTGATAATAAATCAGTTCTAAGTGACAGTCTTCTGGAGGTTGAAGGTTCAATCCTTACCACAGTTCTACCCGGTCATGGAAAGAGAACAATCTACAATTAAATAAAGGGTTCAGTTCGAAATTATGTATATGTACACAGATTTCGACAAAGATTCACAAGTTCAAAAAAGATACACCTGATGATTGTCGGAGGTTACATCGGCCGAAATGTGAAAATAGCAACCAAGATGAGAATAGTAGTCCAAATAGCACAAAGTTGTCTTTATTGCAAAACGATTTAACAATTTATTTAGAGTTTAAAATAAAATAGGTTTCATTCGTCAAACTATTCAAGGTTTCATTCCAACAAACATTTTCTACAGTAAGACAGAGTAAACTACAAATGTATATGATTTATTTACCTCCTCTCCAGGAGGTAAGGCACAAGGCCAGTTTTATCTTATTCCCACAAGGTAAGATGTGACCCAAGGTCGGGTCGGAAAGTGGGGCTTGAAAAGCCAGCGTCCGAGAAGGTGAGCACTCTGGCCATTAAAAATTGCCTGGGCAGCCCCATTGGCATTCCTCAAGCAGTAAGCAATAAACTTACTCCTCTCCAAAGAGGGGAGTCAAAGCCTGGGAGGGTGGACCTCCTAGAACTGCATAGGACAAACCCACAGACCGGCGGAATCAAGATCCGAAGGCAAAGACAATAACAGTCTAGGGGGGGGGGGGGGGGGGCAGTATCCATCGGAACAGATACTACACTTTCTTCCTAGCCAAAAGGCCAGGTACAAATGTATATGAACCAGTTAGAGTTTTTTATTATTGTTAGAAACAAGAAATTATACGGTACATTAGATGGGTGATATAGTCACCTGTAAGAACGACCCCTGAGAGATTGCTTGGATGTTCCAGCGCTTCTCTCTCGCTATTATCCAAGGCAATGCCATGTCCATTATGTCGTCATCCCGCAACATCTACGTCTTGATAAAGAAAACAAAAAAACTGCCCTCATGTGCACACAAGTAAAAAGGGACTCATTGAAAGACACTTTTATTTATATTTTTTTTTTGAAAAAAACCATAACAATGTGTGCTGTTAAAATAAATCAAATTTATTTTAATCTTAGCTTTCGAGAATCACAATTCTCCTTGTCAAAGAGTGTTTTTCTTTTTCTTCATTTTCTTCATCGTCCGATGGTAATGGACTTCTGGGTCAGAAAATCGCGTTATGTCTGCAGGCGAGCTTGCGCCAATTTGAATTAGAAAAGGTATTTAGACATATATTTTTTCTTTAAACCATTGTTTCGTAATAGTATTATATTTTTTTTGTTTTTGTTTTTTGTTTTTTTTGTTTGAAAAAAACCATAACAATGTGTGGTGTTAAAATAAATAAAATTTATTTTAATCTTAGCTTTCGAGAATTACAATTCTCCTTGTCAAAGAGTGTTTTTCTTTTTCTTCTTTTTCTTCATCGTCCGATGGTAATGGACTTCTGGGTCAGAAAATGTCTAAATACCCTTTCTACACTTTTATTTCTTTAAACAAATATATCTATCTGGGCCATGGTACATCCAAAGACGTAACCATCATCTATATTTCATTCATGCCAGGATCCACACAACAGTTAAATTGTTGTCAATAGAATGTTATATATTTATTGTTCTGTCTGACATAGTATTTTATTTACATCCTCTTCAGGAGGTTAGACACAAGGTCAGGTGTGGGTTTTGATGAAAATGTTTCTTGGAAACAAATAGGATTCCTCAGTCCGCGTCATTAACCACTTAGTCACCGTCACACATGTCTAACATAGTATAGATCTCATAACATTTAGCTACCTTAGCCAGCCTTTTTTTTCTAAGGGGATTCCCTCAGACTCGTCACCAGCTAGATCCTTCCAGTGCTTGTTTCCTTTGCATGGTAGCTGCTTACTTCACAACCACATGACGCAGTTGTCTATCTCTTTAAATATTCTGACGTTTTGAGCATCGTTCGGTAAGAAATATTGCCTTTCTTCTCTCTAAGAATAGAATTAAATAATGCTCATATTTTTTTAGTATTATTTCTTTTATCTAACGAACTTTGTTTACCTTTTCACCACATGTGAGTCTCCATTTAACCTCTCTTGTAAATCGGCCCTCACCTAGCATAATTTGTATTTTTTTCCTTTCTATCATTATTTTTATGCTCAAAATATCTTTTCTGCAATATTATTTTTACGGCTCTCTTTAGATTTTAGTAAACTCCTCATCTATGCTACGGCTTCATCTTGTATGTACGTGTTTTTGAAACTACGTTTGTCTTTTTCAGTTTTACCTTATTCGGCGTTCAATAAACCAGTGTCTAAAATATACCATGCCTCAGAGTTTTGATTGTCGATAGGAGTTTATCTGAATGTCGAGGTTTGCACACGTTTTCACAAAACACACACGCATCCCAGAGGCAGTACATTTATTATATATATCATTATAATACTTAAAATAAAGTAACATTATTTTGAGATATTAAACAGGGAACATAATTTTGTTCAGTTACATCTGACACTTGTTTTTAACTAACCTGTGACCTCTAAATCAAAAAATGACCCCAGCTTTTCTGTATCAACATTTTTAGCCACAGGATATCTTCGCTTTGTCTCAGAAACCATAATAATATCACATCTAAGAAATTTATGCTTATTTTATTAAATGTTTTCAAAATTTGCATATGATGGAAAAAAAATCAGACAATTTTTTTTTTTATTTTTTTTTTTAAATTGAATTTGTTCATACAAAGAGTATAGTTACTGTAAGTCAAATTATGAACAAGTCAGGTTATGGTTAGAATTTGGGGGAGGGGGGAGGCTGGAGGGACTCAATTTGTGGAGAATTATGCTCCAACAATAGTCTCTATTTATATTCATTAATAAAATAACTAATTTTTTTTTCCATCCAATATTTGATTAACAATAAATAGATAATAAAAGAATAAAAACTATCAGTTGACAAGTCCTATTATGTACAGGCAAACAATACAGTTATGTATATTAAAAGAGTGTGCAGTAGAGAAACAACTTGACCTAGTATAAATTCGGGTAGAGCCTGGAGGCCGTGGTGATTGCTCAGAGCAGCTTCTTCGGCAAAAAAATCCCCAGGTAGAATCTCATATTTTGGGGAGGCAAGGGGGCGATTGAAGGTGTTAATCTACAATAATACCAAAGAAATCTTGCAATATATTCATTTTTAAATAGTCCTGGTATTAGATTTAAGTTTCTTGTACATGAAATGTATTACAATTCAACTTTGAATTCTCTAACTTCTTTTTTTTTAATGGATACATGGTATTTGTAAGGTATTGCAGCATATTTATGAGCATTTACTGCAGATTACTTGGAAACCATTAATTTCTGGAGATTTTCAGTGGCACATTCTGATTCCTTGTACAAAAATAAACTTATATGGCAAATTTCATTGCTTAATCTTGTGTTTTAACAAAGCTATAACATTTTTACTGAGAAATTAGTGTAAAAAATGTGACAAAACGCATATGGTCTTAAAGAGGGGAAAATATCCAATCGTGCGAGGCACAAAAATAGTCATAACTTCCTTATTTTTTAGTCAGATTTAAAATCTTTTTAAAGATTCTTAGATCAAGCTCTTATTATATATGCCATCATTGAAATATTTTAAGCAATTAAAATTTTTTCATACGTATTGCTAATTAAAGAAAGTTGTTTTAAATGCTTATCTATTATTAAATAGGGTTAATAAACTCTTCTGATCTGAAGCATGTGGTGCAATGGGGGGGGGGGGGGACTTGTTATTTTTTTTAAATTTCTAAACCCAAGCTTCTCTTTTTTCACCACCTACGCTTGTATCCTTTTTGCTCCAGTCGAAATGAATGGTTCTCTCCTTAAGAAAGCCCCTTGCTTTGATCAGCTTCTAAGACTGACTTTTACTCAATATCTAAAATGAAAGATATATGTACCTGACTCCTGAAGCAATCCTCTACCTATATAAGCGTCGGATACATCCTAAGATGGAGTACTGTTGCAATATCTGGGGAGGCACTGCTCAGAGCATTTTTTCTTGCCTGTACAGACTTTAAAATCGTTTTATAATGCATCTACTAAAGAACAAATAAAAGTTATCAAATAATTAAAATGGTCATAATATTTATGTCTTTTTGAACGTCAAATGATTAATTAAAATCTTTTGCCTGATTTTATATCGTAAGCATTGAAATATTGACCGTTTGTGTGCAACACTTAACTCTGCTTAATTACATTGCATTGTGTAAGAAAATTGATTAAAAATTTTAAATTAGCATTATTTGTTTAGGGCTGCATTCCAATTAGGTTTCATTTCATACTTAATTAAAAAAAAAACTGTTTACAAAAGGAAAAAAGTCTTGGCAAACAATTTCTTGTGTGAAGTATCAGATCAGAAATGACAGCCTTATTGTTGAAATAACAATGATTCAAAAAATTAAAATCAATAAATCTAAAGGAAATGAGCCAAAAGCTTACACACATTATATATATATATATATATATATATATATATATATATATGTGTGTGTGTGTGTGTGAAAAATGGCAAACGGAAAACAAGTTAAAGTGCAGGAGAAAAAGAAAAACAAGAGATTTGACCGGTTTCATTTGTGTTGGTGAACGTCTTCAGAAAAAGTGATGATTTGAAAATAATTTTATTTTGAAGGCACACACATGGGATGAGGAAAGGATGATCCGATTGGACCATATGAGAAGACTTTAAGTGACGTTGAAATATAACAAGTGGGTGACACATTCTTCTTTGTTTCATCCCATGTGTGTGCTTTCAAAATAAAATTATTTCCAAATCTTCACTTTTTCTGAAGACGTTCGCCAACACGAACGAAACCGGTCAGATCTCTTGTTTTTGTTTTTCTCCTGCACTTTAACCTGTTTTCCGTTTGTCATTTTTCACACATTTTGTCCACTACAGCATTTCATTTTCATGAATTATCGTGTACCTTACCCCATATATATATATATATATATATATATATATATATAAACAAGTTCAAATGTATTTATAAAATGAACTTAAAACCAATATTTTTGAAAATTGCTCAATACAAGGTAGAGCTTTATAAATATACATTATATAAACATTTAAAATGGCCTACATAAATGCAATTACGTTTCAGTATTCCTTGTACCTCATCGGAGCGAAAGTTAGTAATGAAAATAATTTGTCCCAAAATTTCTAATTCTGAGTCTTTTGAATGAATCGCTTTCATTACCAACTTTGGCCCCGGTGAAGTACAATGAATACTGAAATGTAATTGCATTTATGTAGGCCATTTTAAATATATATTTATTTATTTATTTATTTATACTGACAAAAATCACACAATGCTGCCCAGGATAAAATAAATGCTGATAACAATTTTTTCAAATAAAAGTTAGATGTTAAAACAGAATACTTAAAATGTGTAAAAAGCAATAAAATTAAAAATGAGTTTATGGTGGTCATTGTAAATGCAAAAATTTAAATAAAAAAATAAATAAACTACCTTATAACACTACAGTATTATCATTTTGATCCCAATAAACATATACAGGTCTTCTAAAAATTAAACAATTGTTTAATAAATTCTGCTTACTTCAAAATATAGACAATTCTTATATATAGCAATCCAGACAGCTGTTTCGTCCTGTACGACTCACCAGCGTCGCCAGATGTAGCAAGTGTATCTATGCCAAGATTTGAAACCTGAAAAGCCGGTCACATCTGAATGTGATCAGCAGCCAAGTACCTACCCCACTGAGTCAAGAAAACTAGCCGCTGACAGTTGAAGAAATTATAGCGTTCTTTGTTTACATATATTTTACCATGCTATCAACAACCTGAGAAATCTATTCTTTACAGAAGATTATTGCTCTAAGTTAATTGAAAACAGTTATTTCCTCTACCAGAGAGCTCAACCTATATATATTATCCTAAAGGCCACCCAAGAAGTAGCCTTTAGTCTAGCCCCCCGCAAAGAATGTGATGGGGCTTTATTTTAGCAATATAAATAGTATTCATAATTGTATTATATCCGGCATTTCAATGGCTCCTTATGCTAAACTTGGTGCAATTCTATCCAATAATGTTGGGGAACTATAAATGTTTTTAATTCTTATTAGTTCAGGTATGTTACTTTTGATTACCTCCTCGCTCCCATAACACCAGGTATCCCAAGGGCTCTTCATGCTCAATTTAAAAGAATTTTGTCTAATATATTTGAAGCCTAAGCGTTTGTTTTGCATCGTCTATAAAAATTATTACTCCCCCTCCACACACACACATTAAACACCATGACAAGAATACTTTGTTTTTAATTTTTTTTTTTTTTAACATAGTTCACCCCAAACAAGGCAAGCCGCGCACTGTATAGGTAAGGGTTACTGAGAAAAAAAAAAAAAAGTGGAGAAAGTTGGGGGGGGGGGGGGGGGGGTTAGGTCAACCTTAATTGGGATCTGCGCAGCGAGATGTCTGTTTACATTAGTTTTAAATTTCTGCATGTCAGTACTGTCAGGGAAACAGGGGGCAGGGAGGGAGTTCCAGAGGCCAGCAGCACAAGGAAAGAAGCTATTGCAGTAGAAGGCTCTTCTGAGGACCTCCAAAGTGAATGAATGGGATTTAGTTGATTGTCGAGTTGGTCTAGTGAATTTACGTCGAGAGTTCTGTTAAGTGTTTATTATTTGGATTATCCGAATTACTATTCTCATCTTGATTGTTATTTTCACAACGTTTCGACCAATGTAACCCCCAACCTTCTTCAGGTGTATCGTTCTGAACTTAGCAATCATTTTTGAAACCTATATGGAATTTCGTTCTGAACTTAGGAATCATTTTTGAAACCTATATGGAATTTCGTTCTGAACTTAGGAATCATTTTTGAAACCTATATGGAATTTCGTTCTGAACTTAGCAATCATTATTGAAACCTATATGGAATTTCGTTCTGAACTTAGCAATCATTATTGAAACCTATATGGAATTTCGAACTGAACTTAGCAATCATTATTGAAACCTATATGGAATTTTGCTCTGAACTTAGCAATCATTATTGAAACCTATATGGAATTTCGTTCCGAACTTAGCAATCATTATTGAAACCTATATGGAATTTCGTTCCGAACTTAGCAATCATTATTGAAACCTATATGGAATTTCGTTCTGAACTTAGGAATAATTATTGAAACCTATATGGAATTTCGTTCTGAACTTAGGAATAATTATTGAAACTTATATGGAATTTCGTTCTGAACTTAGCAATCATTATTGAAACCTATATGGAATTTTGCTCTGAACTTAGCAATCATTATTGAAACCTATATGGAATTTCGTTCCGAACTTAGCAATCATTATTGAAACCTATATGGAATTTCGTTCCGAACTTAGCAATCATTATTGAAACCTATATGGAATTTCGTTCCGAACTTAGCAATCATTATTGAAACCTATATGGAATTTCGTTCTGAACTTAGGAATAATTATTGAAACCTATATGGAATTTCGTTCTGAACTTAGGAATAATTATTGAAACTTATATGGAATTTCGTTCTGAACTTAGGAATAATTATTGAAACTTATATGGAATTTCGTTCTGAACTTAGCAATCATTATTGAAACCTATATGGAATTTCGTTCTGAACTTAGCAATCATTATTGAAACCTATATGGAATTTCGTTCTGAACTTAGGAATCATTATTGAAAGCTATATGGAATTTCGAACTGAACTTAGCAATCATTATTGAAACCTATATGGAATTTCGAACTGAATCCTTGCGGGTAAATTGTTCTCATTACATCAGCTATGACTGAGGAGAGGAAAGAGTTAATGTATTTAATGTTATTCTATGTAATTATCATCTGTAGTAAGGATTGAACCTTTAACTTCCAGAAGCCTGTCACTTAGAACTGGTTGTAAAACAATGCCGTTATCCGTTATGTCACGGGTCACCGTAGACCCGTGGCACAATGGATTTAAGGCATTCTTTAACAACCAGTGTCCACATGGACTAATGGTGCAGCAGATAATGATGTTGATTAACAATCAGTTCTAAGTGACAGTCTTCTTCAGGTTTGAGGTTCAATCCTTGTTACAAGCAATAAAAACGTTATTAACACTTCTTCCCGGTCATGGGTCACTAGATGAGAACAATCAACTCGTGTGGATTAAATAATGGGTTCAGTTTGAAATTCAGCATACGTTCCCGAGTTCAACATGAATATTTCTAAGTTCGAAAAGATACACCTGAAGAAGGTCAGAGGTTACAATCAAAATGAGAATACTAGTCTGAATAATCCAAATTATCAATCCTAATCTCAAAAATTAAAAAACATTCTGTCAAGCCGTTTTGAAGCCTATTTATACGTGACAGAAAAGGGATGTTCAATTATAATATAAATACAACGTTATAAAGTGTTTTTGTTTATTTTTAAAAAATTAATAGAAAGATATATAGATTCTATGCATCCAAAATGAATTTATAAAAATGTCAATACATCGAATAAAAAAATAAACAATGTAAACATTTTAGAAAATCAAAAGATCTTCACATTCAGACAACAAAATCTGTCGGGTCCCCAGATGCAGGTAGGTGTTTTACTCTAATAGTTTCTTTCGTTGAACTGCTAGGCTTTGGAATTCTCTCCCTGTTTTCCTGACTGTACTGACATGCAGAAATTTAAATATAATGTGAACAAACACCTCACTACATAACTTCTCACTTAGTATGCCCCTGTAGGTATTACACCTAATTCACAACATTAATGTGCCTTGTTTGGGGTGAATGAAAGTATAAATAAAAAAAAAAGAAAAGTTTTTTAAGTTTCTTGTCTCTTTACCTATCATAAATTAAACCCATAACAAAACAAAAACATTTACACTTTTGGTGCAATATCAATACACAGATCAAATTATATTAAATATTTCATTCAATAGTTCCCCCAAAAATGTCCTCTTGATTCTTTTTATTTCTGAATTTATCTAATTCTATCTGAAAATGTTCCATACTATTGCTGTTTTTAATCTGATTTGGAAACTTCTTCCAAACATATTACTCTACTAGCAAAAAAATTTAATCGGTTAATAGATTTTTTTTTTTTTTTTTAATGTCAAAATCTGCCTTAACTTTCCGGATCAAAAAGAAATATTAAAAAAATAAATAAATTAGTGAATTAGTTTACTAATTATTTTAGTTTTACTACTCAAGAAAAGAATGTCTTGAAAAAAAAAATACAGATGGGATGGTAGATAATTGAAATGACAAATTAATGGCAGTCACTTATTTCCAAACAGAGGGGAAGGGGAGCAATTAATGAGAAGACTTCAAACAATGCCAAATGGGGGTGAGGTTTGTGTTCAACAAGCACACTCTTTTTTTTTTGCAAATTGACAAGTGTTCTTTCTCATTGTAATGCTATACTCTGCCTCAATTCTGACACCAGGTCAAGGATTTTGTTTCAAAGTCTGCACCCCCCCCCCACTTCCAACAACCATTATAGTGTGCATCATCCACATTTCTTCTTTAACCTCCCCCCCCCATCCCTACCCCAAGAAAAAAATAGATTGGAGAGTGGGAAGGGGGAGGCACAACCCCTTCATGATAAAAGGCACAACGTTAATTGCATTAAAACTTCCACCACCACCACCACCACCACCACTGTGCACCCATTGATAAACCAAGTTAAAAATGTCAAGCAGAATAAAGCTTCAAGACCCAGGCCGTTGCTCTCCTCTTCCTCACCAAACTTGTCAGCAGGAGCACAAAAATATCTGACAAGTAAAATTTACAGCTTCCCTACAATTAAAGCAGTCAAATCTAGACAAGAAATCTTATTTTGATCAAGAAAAAGTTGTTGCTGTTTTTGTTTGTTTTTTACAAATATAATTTTATAGTTGTTGGAAGTACTCCTATAAAGTTTGGTCTAATAGCCAAAAAGTAATTAAAAGGACAAAAAATGCTTGTCATATATAAATAAATATAGGATAAAAGTCAAACCATTCTCAAATCTGGAGTGGATAGAATTCACACCTTAGAGAATAAAGGTATGAATTGTATTCACTCTGAATTTGAATTTTATCATGTCTTCATAAAGTTCTCTATTCAACTATTATATATATATATGACGTCGATAGCTATAAATGCATCGTTCCTTTCATTAAGACGAATGCTCTTATGACGTCAAGCTGCCAGATAAAGTGTTAAAATTATCACTGTTTATTCGCTATTCAGCGGTGGCCGAGTTGTTCTAGACGTCGGGATTTGAGTTGTAAAAATACTCGGAATTCGAGGTTTCGAATCGCATGACCGGTAGTGAATAGTCATATCCCTATGCTGATGAGTCCCGATTATAAAGGACGAAACATATACATACATAGATAATAAACAAAACAAACATTTATTTTATATATATATATATATATATATATATATATATATATATATATATATATATATAATTATTTAAATGTTTCGAATTTGTTTAAAAAAACATTTTTTCTTGATAATAAATTTAAGATGTTTTCAAAGGGCTTCTCCTGTAAATTTTTTACTCCCATCAAATTAAACCCAGTGAAGCGTTAATTCACAATAAATATTTAATTCATTATTTTGTTGTAAACATGAAACAAAATATTTCTTAAATATTCATATAGATAAATAAACATTAACATTTTTGGTAATTTTGATACAAATTTATTTGTCTTTTACAAGCAACCCGTAAAGAAAGGAAAAGAAGAAATCAATTTGCATTTTCACTTGCAATTTAGAAATAGATTGAAACTTGTTGAAAATCAAGTCGGGGGGGGGGGGGGGGGTAGGGCTTTGATTTTCTAAAGAAAGAAACATTTGACCGCAGATGCTAAATATTTGTCGAGAAAATAAAACCATATTGCCTAACAGAACAATCATTGAATTAAACAATAAAAAATAATTAATAAAAAAGTCAATTTTTGAAAACCAATACACAAAGGCAGTATATAAAAAAGATGGTACATCTATTGTATAAAGTTGAATTAATTTGAAATTGGGTGTCTGACCTTACTGCAAGTGCAAGAAATGAGCCCAACTTTTGTATTTATTTATTTATATATATATATATATATATATATATATATATATATATATATATATATATGGTACGTCAATGAAAATTAGTAAGACCTGCAAATGGAAGCAAATCGGTATTTTCAGTTGTTCAAAACAAGGAGTAGTTTAGTTCATAAAAACATTTATTTTTCATCTCTTTCTTTCCTTAAACCAGGCTTTTCAAAGATTAAAATCTTATCATCAGAGGAAAAATTATGATTGATAAGTTGACAGGGTAGGACTGTCAAAGTTCCAAATTTGAAAAAGTTTTCTTTTAAACTTAAAAATTAAAAATTAAAGAAATTCAAAAAACTTCTTTAAAAAATGCTTCCAAAAGGTTCAAGCGGGCATGGGAATCACCAATAACGAAATCCAAAAAAACGTAGGGCTTAGAAATATTGGTAAATCCGGAGGAATCTGCATAAAAATCCAACGACGGCGATTTCACTCACTTATTTCACAATTGGTCCAACTCTCTAAAAGTTTACCTTTTAGTTATAATTTACATTATATATATATATATATATATATATATATACACACATACATATATGTATATCTAGGCAGCATCTTCTCTTGCAGGCAAGTATTATTCACCTCCTCTTCAGGAGGTTAGGCACAAGGCCATTTTTATCTTACTCCCACAAGGTAAGATGTGATCCAAGGTCGGGTCGGAAAGTGGGGCTTGAAAAGCCAGCGCCCGAGAAGGTGAGCACTCTGGCCATTAAAAATTGCCTGGGCAGCCCCGTCGGCATTCCTCGGTAGGGGCGCCTCAGGCAGTAAGCAATAAACTTACTCCTCCCCAAAGATGGGAGGCAAAGCCTGGGAGGGTGGACCTCCTAGAACTGCACAGGACAGACCCGCGTTAATCAAGCCCCGAAGGCCAAGACAATACCAGTCTATGGGGTGCAGTATCCATCGGAACAGATACAACACTTTGATCCCGGCCAAAAGGCCGAGAAAAACTAGTTGAATATAAGAGACAACTCATGTCTAGATATCCTTTGGTAGATCCTTTCAATAGTCTGAATCAGGATCTTAGTTTCCGAGGGGAATTGGCTGATGACTTTGCCATATATATATACGAACAAGAAAACCAACCTTTCAAAATCTTTGATAAACAAATGGATTAGATATCCTATCGGATAATATAAAGCAAAAATTTTAACTAACGAAATGCGAAAAACGGTTGAAAACCGTTTTTCGCATTTCGTTAGTTAAAATTCTTCTGGCGGTTTAAAACACTTGCATTTGAGCATGACAAAGACTACGAAATACGTTCAATCATCATAAAAGAGGAATAAAAGAACATTTTTTTTGCTTTCGGTTGTCCCAAAAATGCACAAAGCTTAAAAAAAAAATTTTTTTTAAGCAACGAGTTGCAGATTCATGTAATTAATTTGTTTTTTACTTTCTATTTCTCTCAAAAGCCGATACTTATATATATACTAGCAAATGTATGCTCACTCCGGTCACATCATGACAAACGAATATACTACACTGCTCCCCACCCCCAAAGGAGGAGATAATGCCTAGAAGGATGATATAACAGAACAGATACGACACTACCCCTACCTGAATTAACAATTGAAAGATAGTACATTAGTCTGAAATAGTATAATAAACTGAATTAAACATTAAAACATTAAAAGATAGTATACTTAATAGAAGTAATAGTATGGTTTTAGCTTCAGACAGATACTAAATTTTTATTAGTAACAGATGATATATGAGAGTACCTAGGATAGATTAGACAAATTCTTTTACTTTTGAGTGAAGTTGCATTAACTGTTGAGACTCTAGGATATATATGACCTGGTTGCTTATTTAAGAAATAGAATACAGAGAAATATAGACCTTTTTTTGTTTGATTTTTTTACATTTTTTTTGTTTTTTATGGGATTTAGAAATAAAAATGATGTATTAAAAACAGCAGATAAAAAGAGAAGTTAAAAATCTTATTTCTGGAGATCCTTTCTACACTTATTTGATCCCACAGGTAAAACTTTAAGATGACAAATCTCTTGTCTACTTGACTCTGGTTCACTGCGTCTCAGAAGCACTAGAATTGGCTCCAAAGAAATAAGAAGGTCAAATTATGAATGTGGGTCAGGTCATGCAAAGTTAACATTTCTGCTGCAATGGATCCAATTATCAGGGGTCGAGTTCAAACTCTGCTTCTAACACACCCACAGAATTTATGAATAAGAAACATTTAAAAAATAAAGAGGAACAGGGGGAGGAGGTTATCAATTGTTGGATGAAGACTCGTCCCCAGTAATATACATAGGCCCTTAAGCATCTAATATATGCAGGGGTCAGTGCACTGATTGGTCAAGTAATGCCTAACACAAAGATAATGATTGGTTGGTCAATGACCCCGAAACAAGCGGCTGCAGTACAAGATGTATTTCTCTTTTTGACGAAGATAGTGTATTTTGCTCATTCAAGTGAAACTTGTTCAACCAACGGTTCAAGCTTGAAAATAGACATAGAAATTTTAAGCTTTCAGAATGCGAATCAAACATTAAAAATCAAAACCTGTGATGCCTCGATATGGTTAGGTTGTTTTACAACATATTTCGGTGTTGCTTAATGCTGTGACAAAATCACTAAACATTTCATTAAACAAAAGTGGTTATTTTACCCATAGCTAGAGGAAAGGTGTATATACGGGGCGTATATACACCTTTCCTAAATGGTATCCACTTATAATATAACGAGCACCTTCTCTGTCTGTCTGTCTGTCTGTCTTTCTGTCCGTCCGTCCTGGAGAATCTTTGTAAATGGGAGGGGGGGGGTTATTACTATTGAATTAATTTCCTAGTCAGAAACATAACAAATACATTAGGGCACATATTAACAACTAAATAAACAATAAATAATTTCGATGCTGAGGCCGTGATTTGAACTCGTAACCTTAACGTCAAAGAGTAATTAGGACGAATTTGTCCGATACGCTACCACTGAACTACCGTCACAAGTTAAAAAAAACGATTTTGATTTAACTACTTACGATAGAAAAATCATTTTTTCATTTTCTTAAAACGAGGCTACATATCAAAACTGGTTCTTCGATATAGTTTGGGGTCTGCGTTCGCGCTCGATTTTTTTAAAGGTGGGGGTCGGAATTTTTAATTTTAATTTTTTTTTTTTTTTATAACTAAAAATATTCTTGGTCCGAAACAAAGAAAATCAATGTCTAACCACCCAAGAAATATGACTGAGGCTCCATCGGTTTTCAGGTGAGCGTTCATTTCTGACGCGGCAGCCTAGCAAAAGTAGACGACCATAGGGAGGCTATTTTGGCTAGTCTCTTTATATAAAGTTAGGTATGTGTATATGTATTTGTATGTACAGGATTCACTCCTAAACTAACTAACCAATTATGAGTTTTAGAACACGGCTGCTAGGCATAAGAGGTTGTAATGTGAACTTAATTTAGTTTTTTGCAAGGGGGGTAAAAAGGGGGGGGGGGGGGTGGAAGCCCTTTGCAAAAATTCAGATATCTCCAATTTTTTGTGAAATTTGAATAGCTATTAGACATCAATTAATAAATATTCCCCAAATTTCAGTTTCTTAGGAGTATTTTTAAGGGTTTTAGTGAGCATAATATTGACACAACTTCCCATTTGAAGATTTAAATAGAACAGATTGATATTAAAGTTAATCCATAGTTATTAGACACCTGTTAAGCAAGATTTCTTGAATTTCAATTTCCTCTTCTAAAATTCAAGACTTGAGTTCAATAGGTCTGCTCTTAAACTCAAGTCTTAAATTTTAGACATTTTTTTTAGAATCAAAATCATGAAATGAATTTTGATCAAAATTGGAATGAGGATTCTAGACATATGGTTTAGTATCATTGTATCTTTATTTTAATTTTTGTAAGGGGACATAAAAGTGGTCTCAAACTGTTCTGTGTTATAACTTAATTCTACCCATTTTGGGACGGGTATTCTTCCATTTACAGTGTAAGTGAATGCAACAGATAAAACCGTTAAGGCTTCCATTAGACTACTGAATATAGAACAATGTCTATCAGAAAAACACTCTTATGGTAGACCAGTATTTCCATAGATTCGACACAGGTATAAGAGAAATAAATGCGAAATAACAAAATATGCGGATCAAGGCTAAAACTATCAAAATTGTTCCCTCAAATAAAATGTGTAGCCAAAATCCAAGGCAAGGCTCCCATTGAAGTTAGTCATAAGTGAATACAATCTCTATATTAATAAAATTTTAAGATAACTTCACGTTTTTTTTTTTTTTTTTTTTTTTTTATTCCTCGCGACTTACACGGTGAACTAATTATTTTTTTTTTTTACTATTAATCCATTATTTATTGAAATCAAAAATGTAATAGCATAAAATAATTTACCAAATTAGATCCACTAGAATGCATTTCGGTATATTCCTAAACAAAACTTTTTTAATATTTTGCTAAAAAAAAAAAAAAAAAAAAAGTATGAATTATTTTGTGACCTTCGAAATTTGGATTGCCTTGATTTGGAGGCATTTAAACTGTCTTTAAAATTCTTAGTAAATCCTCATGGATTGAAAGTTCTGGAAGCTATTTACACCCAATAATTTTATAAATAGGACATTAAAACACTACCATAATAAAATTTGTTATAGTTTTATGATAATTTGGTTCAATTAATAATTTAATAGCCAAACGATACCGCAATAATTAAATTTAATTTTCAAAATCCTATTTTAATTAAATACTTTGGTAACAAAGAATGAAAATAAAAAGACTCTCAGGCAGATATATTAGCATAAATTAATGAAATTCTGCATGCAATTATAACTAAGTTTTTTAATATTTTTTATTCAAAATTTTATGCAAAACGAGCGACAAGGGAAAATGTTCATCAATAAGTATGAAAATATACAGCATGTCTTGTTCTTCAACGCCATGTATGGAGTATTGCTGGTGCATCATTCACTAGTCTCTCCCTCATAGACAAAATCCAAAAAAGAGTCGCCAACTTAATAGGTCCCTCACTATCCACCAAGCTCCAGCCCCTTTCACATCGCCGCAATGTTGCATCCTTGTGCTTGTTTTACAAATACTTCAATGGATTGTGCTCCGATGAACTAGCTGTTCTAGTGCTCCCCTCGACGCAAATACACTAGAACAACCCAACAATCAGCTAGGTCCCATCCATTCACTGTGGAGGTCCCCAGATGCAGGAGAGCCTTCTACTCCAGCAGCTTCTTTCCTCGTGCTGCCGACCTCTGGAACTCCCTCCCTGCTCCGTTTCCCTGACGTTACTGACATGCAGAGGTTTAAAACTAATGTAAACAGACATCTACCTGCACAGCTCCCAACTTAGGATGACACCCTAAACCTAGTCCCTAATTCTCAGTAGCCCCTTACGTCTACAGTGGCGTCCTGCCTTGTTTGGGGTGAAATATCTTTAAAAAAATAAAAAATAATATTATATCAAGTATGCCAAACCAACATTTTATTTTCATTACATCTAAAAACTTTTAATGTGGACAGATCTTTACAAAATATAAACAATCATACCAAATTTATTTTGGTAGCACAATTAGCCACCGAATTATGACTGTTCAAAGTTTGTTAAATTAGAAAATTTGCCATCTTGTGCACTATTGATCCAGAAGCCAATTTTCAGAGTCTTATAACTAAAAATACAAGTGAAAAATACTTATAAATGTAATGCTAAATGAAAATTAATCATAATCAATATAATAATTATTAGATCAAGCTCGCCTAAATATTGGGCAAAATCTCATTACCTCTCTAAAAAAAAAAACATACAAAAATGACATTGAAGCGCAATTTTGACTTTATTTCATTTCAACAGTTAACAATGATTCATAGCACAGTAGAGATCAAGCTAGATTTTTCTTTTAATAATAATAATAATCTTCTTCTTCTTCTTCTTCTTCTTCTATTATATAAAGGCCAGTTGTCTGTATGTCTGTCTGTCTGTCTGTTTGTATGTCCAGCTACTCCTCAAAAACTACTCGGCAAACTGTCGACAAGTTGACATCTTTAAGACCGGACAACACCTGGGAGCATAATATCTACAAAATTACAACAAAAAAAAATGTCCCCGGGGGTCAACGGGGCCAGTTTTCGGGGGCGGGTCTGTTTTTTTAAAACTTTTTCAATGTTATTTACTGATGATTTTGAAATCAGCCAATGTATTCATGTAACAACTTGATAAAAATGCACTGTCCGGTTGTATCAAGTCATCTCATAACTTCTGTCCGGATGTATCGATAACAGTGAAACAAGGGTTGCTCAATCACATCCGCACCTAGGAACCTAACCTTATATTTTTTTAAATAAAAATAGTTCTTTGGTGGGAGGGGGGGGAAATTTTTTGGGGGGAAAGGGGCGGGTAGTTGGGTGGGGTGGAATTATAAACATCTTCATCCTGCGGGGGTGCTTATACAATATAGGCTTCTGAAGTATATGGACCTGGGCGGGGGGTTCTTCTGCAGTATATGCACCAGGGGTGCATCTACAGTACAGGACCCAGCACCGGGGGTGCGTATACAATATAGGAACCGGGTGCTTCTGCAGAATAGGGACCATGGGTTCTTATGCAGTATAGGGACCAGAGGTACTTCTACAGTATAAGGACCAGGGGTGCTTCTACAGCATAGGACCCAGCACCGGGGGTGCTTCTACAATATAGGACCCGAATGCTTCTACAGAATAGGGACCATGGGTGTTTATGCAGTATAGGCACCGGGGGTGCTTTTACAGTATAGGACCCAGCACCGGGGGGGGGGCTTCGTCAATTTAGGACCCAGAGGCTTTGGCGTTGTCCGGGAAAAAGTGCTCAATATCCTATTGAGCTTGCGGAGAGGAGAGGAGAGGAGGAGGAGGGAGAGCCCCGGGCAACGCCGGGTACCCCTGCTAGTATATCAATAAAATAAACTCAGATTTGGACCATGTAAAAAACAGAAACACAATTTGATAATAGGGTAAAAAAATGTAATTCACTAAAGTTTTCAACTCAATTTTTTTTTTTGTGAAAGATAACTTAAAACCCTATATTAAGTCCACCATATTTATGAGTGGCCATTTTTCTTTAAGATGGGATTGTTTTTATATGCATAGAGACACAAACATCAATATTAAAAACTAAATCGCCACCACTGAAAATAGTAATCTAACTTGAAATAACCTGGAAAAAAAAAACTATTAAGGACCCCAGCGAAAAATTTCAGCATTTATAAAGAGAAAAGATGTTTTTTCTTTACATCCAAATGTTATCAAAATATCCAAAAAAATAAATGAGTTATCACAAGTTGAAATTGAAAGGAATTTTACAATATTTACCCATTTTTGCACACTAACCAGCTGGTTTGTGATACCTAATTATATGGTGGGGTAAACCAAATAATTTTCCTGGATATTCAGTTTTTAATTAAAACTATTACATAAAAAAATAAAAGTGATACCATATTTATGCCTATTAAAAAAGAACATCTTTCCAATTTCTGTATAAGCATCTTTATCTAGATCAAAGTTTAATGGATTCTTTTATGGCTTATCTGAAGCCTTTCAATCAGATTTTTAGTTGATTAGTTTTTGTTCAATCCTTTTAAGTGAAAAACATATAAACAAGAGTGAAAACAATACCGCTATTTCTCTCTTTAAGGGAAGTGATGGAAATAACCACTCAGTACAGCTTTTGTAAAAATAGCAAAATAAAACATCTACAAATCCATTTAAACAATCACTTTCAGAAGTTTACTTAACATATAGCGATATAGAACTGGAGCGTGTAAAAAAAGGTGTTAAAAACGGTATTTTCCACATAAGGTTAAAATTAAGCAGAGAAATGGAAAATTCCATCAGAAGTTTAAAAAATTAGAGTTATGGCTACATGTCAGGATATAACGTCATGGACAGGAAGTCTAAGATAAGACGTGGCAAAGAAGAAATAAAGATCTGCCTCTTTGGCCTTTGAGTTGACTGTATTAAGATGCTTCCACACCACCCCCCTCGAAGCTCTGGGGAAGCTCATTTATGTGTAAAAGAATAAAACATAAAAGAGCATGCTGCCATGGAGCAAAGATGTTGTTGGCGTTTTCTTTTGTCACAATATCGCAGCTACAAGAACACATCGCCTTTACAACTAGAAGTCACTATCTATTGAACCAACTACTATCAGAGAGACGAACAGCTGTTTCTGTCGGTGATGACTGGCAATTTGGAGATCAAAGAAATCCCCCCATACTATGCTACAAACGAATCCAATATACAGAGTGTTGCAAAAGTCTTGAGAACATTTCAATCCTCATATCTGCTGGACTATGAATGGTAGTAAGATGAAACCTGTACCATTTTAAAGCTAAATTCATTAAGTTTTTTGTAATGTTAATGATTTTTTTCATATCTTTTCGAGTTCAGTAATGGCGTTCACTCAATCAGAAAAGGCAATTTGTGTCCTTGAATTTTCAAAAACTGAATCATGGACATGTGTTCAACGTGCATTTCACACAAAATTCCGAAAAGAGGCCATGTCCAAGAAAGCTGTCAAATTGTATGCAAATAGTTACAGTAAAAAGTTATAAAGCTTAGAACGAATTTTTTTATTGCAGTTTAAAAAGAGAATATCAAAAATAGTTATTTTTTATTGCAGTTAAAAAAGAGAATATCAAAAATAGCTATTTTTTATTGCAGTTTAAAAAGAGAATATCAAAAATAGCTATTTTTGTTATTGTAGTTTAAAAAGAGAATATCAAAAATAGCTATTTTTGTTATTGTAGTTTAAAAAGAGAATATAAAAAATAGCTATTTTTGTTATTGTAGTTTAAAAAGAGAATATCAAAAATAGCTATTTTTGTTATTGTAGTTTAAAAAGAGAATATAAAAAATAGCTATTTTTTTATTGCAGTTTAAAAAGAGAATATAAAAAATAGCTATTTTTTTTATTGCAGTTTAAAAAGAGAATATAAAAAATAGCTATTTTTTTTTATTGCAGTTTAAAAAAAGAATATCAAAAATAGCTATTTTTGTTATTGTAGTTTAAAAAGAGAATATAAAAAATAGCTATTTTTTTTTATTGTAGTTTAAAAAGAAAATATAAAAAATAGCTGTTTTTTTTTTATTGTAGTTTAAAAAGAAAATATAAAAAATAGCTATTTTATTTATTGCGGTTTAAAAAGAGAATATCAAAAATAGCTATTTTATTTATTGCAGTTTAAAAAGAGAATATATAAAATAACTATTTTTTTAATTGCAGTTTAAAAAGAAAATATCAAAAATAGTTAGTTTTTATTGCAGTTTAAAAAGAGAATATCAAAAATAACTATTTTTTTTTTATTGTTAGGCTCATATCTTTCCCATGATCATAAGAAAGATCAATGTCAGGAGTTTTACTAACCAAAATTTAAAAACTATTTTTAATATGTTAAAGTCTTTTTTTTTTTCTTTCTTGCTTTTTTTTTTACATACAAAATATGCAATGTTTTCAATCCCCACCCTGCCTCTAACCTTTATCTTTGTCATAAGAAAACGGTTTCAAAAGCCAGAGTTAATCATCGGACAAAAATCTTAAACGTGGATCATTGAAGAAAAATATCATGACTCTATTCATGTAGACATTAAAAACAAAACTAAAAGAAAATATACTTGCAGTTTTACAAAAAGCTAACATCACTGGATTGAAATTTATGATAAAATTAATTAAAAATTAGGTAAGAATGTTTCATTCGTAAACACTTAGTCATGATAGCTGCGTTGGCAAAGTGATTTGCGCACAAGTTAATTTGCCATTCATTGCATCAGCTATCGAGTATGTAATATTAAAAAAAAAACATAAATATAAGATGGATAATTACAGATCATGAAAGCTTAATTAGTGGATTTTTTTTTTTAATGTGATAAAAATGTAATTGATCTAATTCAGGTCTTGTGTTTTATTGTGAAAATAAACATTTAAAATGCATTTATATTTCTGAATTTTTGAGATGACGATTGATAATTTGTATAATTTTGGTTATCCACATGATGACTAGTAAGGACCCATGGCGCAGTGAATATAGTACTAAGTTAAATTCAGTTCCAAGTGATAGTCATCTGGAGGTTGAACGTTCAATCCTCGGTGCGGGCGATGCAAAGAATTGCGAATTACTGAAGACTTCTCCCAGTCATGGCTGGCGGAACAAGATACATGCTACCCCCGTGGATTAAATAAAGGGTTCCGTTCGAAATTCCATCCAGATTCCCAAGTTCGGCAAAATATTAAAATGGTTGTTTTGTTTAGGAATATACCGAAATGCATTCTAGTGAATCTAATTTGGTAAATTATTTTATGCTATTACATACACCTGAAGAAGGCCGGAGGTTACAGCAGCCGAAACGTTGTGATGATAACACTCAAGATGAGAAATGTAGTCTGAATAACCAAAATTAAACAAATTTAAAATGCAAATTAGAAAAATACTTCATCGTGAAAAAATAATTTCTGAAAATATATCTTAGTATTTTTTTTTATTAATGAGTTATCACTTATCAAGGTCAAAATCAAATCAAGGATAAGGGTTAGGGTTAATGAGACGGATGGATGGTCAGTTTAATGAAGAATACGAGAGGACTGAAAATGACCAATCGAATGAACAAAGTTTGATTACTTATGGGGGATGGTTTATAACAAGTATTTGTTGACATTTTACTTGAAGACAGGCCATGTTGTCGTCTGTAGGGAAGCAATCTTGTGGTAACATGTTCCACAGGTGTAAAATTCTGAGAAAAAAAAAACATTTCATGAAGAAAGAAAGGAAAGTTATTGTGAATTGTGGTAGGAGACGAGTTCTTGCTGTGAATGTCTTAAAAGGAAAAACCATGGATTGGAGCTCAGTCGAGCATTTGAGATGGATTAAATTAAACAAACTTAGTGTTAGGACAACTAACGAAAACGAGTTACGCCCCTTGAACCAATTCGGGAGTTAAGAGTTATCACCCTTGGAAATGGAGTCCGGCCCAGAGAAAAGTAAACACAGATCACGACCTCAGACTGTTAATAGCACAATCGCGTACAGCGGCAAAATAACTCATTATTTCATTCTGTGTTCAGTTTTAATAAATCTGTTAAACATTTATCTTGATAGTTCATCCATTTTATTTACAAGTTATTATTTATTATAACCTAAATTACGAGAATACAGTTTCATATTATTTACTGATTGTGGGAAGGAGTTTATATAACAATAAATAGATTTAATTTATTTTGAACATTTTACTGCAGTTTCATGGCTTATCCATTCATTACAAGTGTTTTATGATATTCCTCAACGATGTTATACATTTTATGTTGAAATGAATAACATTGTTGAGAAATGCTGAAACACCTCTGATGAATGAATAAACCATGAAACTGCAGTATGTGTTCAGAGAATTCAAATTTATTATAAACCACTATCAGAAAAGTATCAAGCAAGTTATACGTACAAAGATTTGCTTTTTTTAATTCCGAATTCATGTCAAAGCAACCGGGTTTTAGAGAAGTAGATGTTTACACTGTGTGTGAGTATATACCTATTATTATACTAAAGTGGAGTTAATCAACGTTTATTTCCCTAAAACTTTTTTTCGATATATTTTAATTACACAAAATACATGCTAAAATATCTTAGTTTTGGGATTGAGTTATGTTTGAACAAAAAAACTTTCATTTTAATTGTTCTGATTAGCTTTAATTTGCAAAGAACTGATCAAGGAACCCATCTGTTACAAACTTTCTATCACTTTCACTGAATGTTGCTTGACCCTCCCACCCCTGCTCTTATTCTATACGAGTTAAAAGCTACCCACTCTTTAGGCAGCAATCAAGCTGTAGCCTTATTTACAGAAACACAAAGAAACAATTTTCATTTCACATTTGGTAATTTGGAGAAAAACAACAAAAAGATGATTGTCATGGTGTTATTCGATATATTCCACTGTTGAGAACATTCAGTGTATGAACATAGTTACATTTTATTAATTAGGAAAATAAAAAGGTTATTTTATATGGTCTTTTCAATATTCAAAGTCAAGGGATTTGATTTTCTATAAGGATCAAAATGAATACCCCCATTAAAAACTGGTTACATAATGAAATAAATAAACGAAAAAGCGGAAAGTTAATTGGTCAAATAAAACAATTATATATGACCGAGTAATTTGAAATGGTTACTTTGTTTTTCGCCTTTATTTTTCAAGACAGAAAATAAATTTAAAAAATTAATGACATTTTAAAAAATAAGACTTTTTTTTGTAATTTAGAAAGATGAGGGATGGCTTTTCTTTTTTATGGCAAAAAATAAGCGTATCTATTTAATTATTGAAAAAAAAAACTTTGTTAATCATTGCGTTCAATGCAGAGTTTATTTTTTCAAAGTAATTATTCCAAAGTAATCTAAATTTTTTGCTTTGTGCGTAAACTTAACTGAAATTTGTTATTTAATTTTTTTAGAAAATCAAACATAACTTATCATTTGGAATTTTAAACTTTCATTAAATCGCTTTAATACTACTACTACTAATAATAATAATAATATTAATATCAAGAAAACTATTGAGTATATGTAAGAAAATAGGAGAATCAAATTACAAATGGATCTTACAAAATATTAATTTATTAGAAATTGTTTATAAAATAAATATGAACATGATCGCCTTGACTGGGTTTTTTTTTTTTTAGTTTTTCAATCAGTATATATAGTGTATTTGAAAATATTTTGTTGTACCATTGACTTAAATAAACCTAAGGTGCTTTAATATAAATACAGTTTTTTTTTTTAAATAAATAAATAAAAATAATAAAATTTAAAAAATGGAAAAAAACTTTTGCAATTATTCATTTAGATGTTGTCTACCACAGCCTGTCTTCTTTAACTCTTTAAAAACTAAATACTATAATATATATATATATATATATATATATATATACCACGAGCGTTTGTCATGATTCTAGCCTGAATCTACGAACTGCGTTTGATCCCTACAACCGCCACTCCTGCACTGATGAGGGGTAAAAACCCGAAACTATATCGTCTGTAGGGGAGTATTTCTAGTATATATATATATATATATTATACACGCGTCGTTGAAGACCACAGAGTTTTCTTTCTTCGCTATCTTTCTTGTTAATTTCTCGACGCGGCGAGCAATTCGTCGGTTTTCTGGTGTTAATTGGTGTTACTTCACCAATTAACACCAGAAAACCGCCGCATCGCTTGCCGCATCGAGAAATTAATAAGAAAAATAGCAAAGAAAAAAAACTCTGTGGTCTTCAACGACGTGTGTATAATAAATAACTTGCTGCCGAAATATACATATATATATTACTAGTGGAAGAAGAGTTCTTGTGCTAGATTTTGACCTTTTATAATTTAAGGAATCTGAATCTAATTTTATCATTTGGGCTATTGGCACCACAATCCTGGTGAAAACTATGTGAAAAAAGAGCTTACACTACTGAAGTTATGGGTTTAGAGAGGTTTTACTTTTATAGAAGGTTTTTAAAATGATACAAACTTGAGCAAATTTTGATAATCTATTTAGCATTATGTAATGTATCATTATCAAACGTTTCCTCCACATGATGCAGACTATGATCTGTCAAGTAGTAACTGGCTCTCGCTACTTTGTTTAACTGATTGATTGTTCTGGAAGTCGAGGAACATACATTATCATGCCATCTTCTCTGTGGTTGAACTCTTTCTCTGCAGCCTTTGATCATTCTGTGGAACATGTTGCCACAAGATTGCTCCCCTAAGAGCTACAACATGATAATCTTCAAATCAAATGTCAATAAACACTTCATAAACCGTCCTCATAAGTAAACAAATTTTATTCATTCAATTCATTATTTTCAATCCTCTCATAATAATCTATCCATCTCATTAACCTTTAGTGGCTTTAGTAAACACATTTTTTAATTTCATCTAGGCTTGGTTGTTCTGTTTTATGGTAGATCAACCCTTTTTAGGTTATTTTATGCCAAATCCGGTCATTTTGGTAAAAGTTTCTATGCTTCAATGTCTTTATTATATCTTCAAATATTTATTCATGGTGTTTTGATTGGTTGTTTTGTAGAGGAAGATTGTTTTTGTTTTTTTGGGTTTTAGCTTTGCAGAACATGATTGAGTTTTGCAAAGGGAAAGGAAAAAAGCAATAACATCAATGTTTGGTGCATTTTAAGTCAGGAAGCCGGTATCTTCAGATAGCCTGATCTGGTAGCATCAGAATTTCTTCTTGACCCAAAGACCAAATGTACATAGAAATAAGTAGTTTTTTTAAATCTGAAAATTGCCTCTTTAAATTTATGAAGAACCAATTCAGTTTGTAGAATAGTGTTGAAAAGATGGTGTATTGCCTTGATTAGAGGCTCACCGCTCATTCTCAAATGTTCGGAACGATGTGTAATGTAACTATATTTAAAATCTCCATGAAATCAGAGGTAAAAAATTTTTCAACCTTAAAGTTATTTTTATAAAACCTCCGGATATTTTGCATCACGATAAATCAATAATGAGATTAAATATCCACTTGAAACTAAATCTAAAAACTATAAAGGATTGTACGTAATCTCTCTTGCAATAACTCAAGACGCCATTTTGATCAATCTTACACAATGTTCGAAACTTAAAAACTATAACATTTCCAACTAAAATTGACTAGGCATGTTTGCTAAAATGAGGGGAAAAATAAAATGAAAAGTTTTCTGTAAATTAAATTCAGATCAAAATTTGAGAGAGAAAAAAAAACAGATAAGAATTTTAATTAAAGATTTCAATTAAGATACAAAAGAAACTTCAATGGGGAAAAATATAAATTAGAATTTAAGAAATATTGTAATTCATTTTTTTTTTTAAGAAATAAATGAAAATTAAACTTTCAGATTTCACAATATCAGCCAAGTCTTTGAACTTCATATTCAAAATGACATTGCCAACAAAGCATGATTAATGTTATTACAAGAAAATTTTATTTTTATCAATTTAATTAACAATGGGCACGCCTAAAATGTAATGTTGTTTTAAACCAAATACTGAAATAAAAAAAAAATGTGTTTCCATATAAGAGCGCCGTGTATTTTATTGTTCTTTATGTACAGTTTATATAAAACAGAAAAGTTTTATTCATACCAGTCGAGGATATGTCCTCAATGATCAGTCCAACAGAGGGTGAGCCATTGTCCAAATCAAAATGTATCTGTACCTATTGAAATCTGTTGAAAAATCGAACAAACAATCATCCACCCATCACCACTCTCTCTCTCTCTCTCTAATATATATATATATATATATATATATTTATACGTACATAAAAGTAATCCATGGACACATGTTTCCGGCTCACAGCCGTCATCAGCATGGCGAACTTAGACAAGGATCGAACCTTCGATATTGATGTCTATAGTCCAGCGTTTTACCATCAGACCAGACGCCCTGTCTAGAAATATGTACGATTTTTATCACGTAAATATTTAATGTATTTTTATGTAATTATTTTTATTGGTGATTGCAGCGTTTGTTGTTTTTTTTGCTTACTATTATTTCGAATGTCTCACTTCCTAATCACTTAGGAAGTGAGATAAGCGAAGTAGTAGTAAGCAAAAGAACAACGAACGCTGCAATCACCAACAAAATAATTACATAGAAATACACACATATATATATATATATATATATATAAACTTCTTAATTTTTTATTTTCATCATCATCATCATTGGAGTAGATTTCACTTCCATACATCACACTACATACACATACTTTATATAGATATTTCCTTTTTCGACAACTGGTTTGTAATAGAAGAAGCTCCCTGAACTTACTCCGTTCATTCCTTACTCTTGCAATAATGCCAGCACCAGTTCCTCCCCGAGCTCCAATGGTATCACCAAGGTACACAAATTTCTGGACAACTTCAATAGCCTCGCCATCCCGATAAAGTTTATCCACATGTGAGTTCTCATCCATCTGCATTGTATTACACTTCTTGCACACAAACTAGTTATTATTTTAAAGAAATTTAAACTTAAAGGCCACCCTCTATGCAACCTTAAAGCTACAATTTTTACCATAAAACGAAGAGCTCAGAATAATATTAAAAATAATTTTATGGGGAAAACAAAAAAATATAAAATATCACATAATCTATATGTATAAAGATATAGTTCCTATCTGTTCACAAATTTCTAGGATTTAGGAAATATACATTTATTGTATAAATATTTATATTTTTTAAAATTTATTTCTTATTTGTTGACATATAGGAATGCAAAATATCTTTTTTTTAAATATTTTTAAAAAGAACAGAATTTTCAGCTGTTTCCTTCAGCCTTCTTCAATGTATTGCAAGGTGTATTGGTTACAGTATTTGGCTTAGTCACACACCGTAATCGTTGTGACTACGACAGCAAGCACATGACAATGATAAATATAAAAAAAAGGGTAAAAGTGTCCAGAAGAGTCTCATAGGTCCCTAGGTCCAGTAGTATCAATAGAATACATAGGGAAGGGGATTTTCCAATTCAAGACATCACATAAAAAACAAGGAAGAATAACGAGCTGGGAAAAGACAACTCAAACACCAAGTTAAGATTCAAACAATATTTATAAAATAATAGGAGAAAGGATAAGCATACATAAAACAAACAACAAGAAAACAAAGTACTATTTTAAGGGAAAAAGGGAGAATGTGTAGCAAAATCTATGAACAAAATAGTGTCCCAAACAAATCAAGAAAGAAAAATGTGGAAAGTTGTGAGAAGACTCCCCACGAGAGTTGAAAAGTTCAATGATCCAGGAATGTCATAAGTCAGACTCATCTAAGATCCACACTGATCTTTGGATGAAAAAGTCATTAGCAGAATTCAAGGAGCATCAGAAATCATATATGCTGGTGTGATCGTGGAAGTCTCACTTGCCCCTATGCAATTCTCTCGCAGGGGATGTATTCATTTCTTCACAACGATGTAATAGGTTTACAGCCAACGGCAAAATTGTGTGAAATAATCTTGAAAGCCTTTGTTTTCATCAAATTAGCTTTCGGCATAGAAGAAAAATCTCGGGACTAACAACCCAGTTATAGAATCAGCATCTTTCTCAGCTTCGTGCTTTCCTTCCTCTTCTCATAGCTCACAGCACATATGCTGGGGGTGACTCGACTGGCAACAGTTTACTCTTCGGCTGGAAGGAACTCTCTGCTCGATTTGCCAACCCGCTTTTTATATTTTCTCCGCCGATATGCGTTGGCGGGTAGGAGTGTTAAAAGTTTCTTTGAGTTTGCAGGTGACGACTCTTTGCACTGTTTTAGGTTCACAGCACCAGGTGTTTTGCCACCGTTTAATTTCTCTCCGTCTAAGGGTTTAGGATTGGGGGGAGTGTGTCGCTAACCGGAAATAAGAGTTAAAAGGCGATGGTACTTGACCCTTTGATGCAAGGTCAATTACATTCGTAAATGTTTCAAAAAGTGACAGCAACCAGCTGTGTTGTCTGATTTCCTCTCAGTTAGGTTCGAGGCGGAGTGTCGCTGATTGGACACATGATTCACTTCTTGTGAGTGCAAAGGTAGAAGATGGGTTGGTGTTGGTGTTGGCAGTTCAACCAGATATATTTGTTCCATTATGACTTGTTTGGTTCAAAAGACAAATATAAAGACACGGGATAAAATAAACTTGGCTCGCCTCTGTTTAATATTTATGAAATACATTTTATTTATCAGTTAATTTCGATTACACCTCCCCCCCCCCCATTTGTAACATATATATATACGGTTATGGAGATAGACCTCCATATATATATATATATATATATATATATATATATATATATATATATTAGTATGTTTTTAAAAGGCTGTGGGCAATGCAAATTCAGGGTGAGATGTAAGCTGTCAAAGGGAAGTTTCTTTTCCCAAAATATTAAATAAATGATTTTATAATCATCCGGACATCACACAAAGAGCAAACAACACTCTTGCTGTTATGTAAGATTTTAGGAAAAAATAAATAGTAAGTCATATTTTGTATTCGATTTATTGTTTTTGTTTCTTCCAACTTACATCTCACCCGGAATTTGCATTGCCCACAGCCTTTTAAAAACATACTACTACTATACCCAGCAATGCTTCAAGCAAACTACCATTCTCTATTATATATATATATATATATATATATATATATATATATATATATATATATATATATATACTGAAACTACATTCAAGTATTTGGATAAGTATATTTGATGTTTATCATGGCTCAAAATCCATAAAAGGGATAACTTGAAAATTATAGAAATTATATATAAAGATTAAGCAGGAGTGAACAGGAGTCCACATTGATTCCTGGGAAACGCCAAGTGTGCCTTAAGGAGGTTAAAGACTACAAATTTATTAAAATTTATTTCAATTAACATAATTGTACTTACACCTCCTTCACCTACACAATAAATGCTGACCGAGTGCATCTCAAAAATTGAATATTATAAAATGTAAAAAATAAGAATTAGAAAGATAATATGACATTATGGGTTGAGCCTAGAAGGACGCGTGGTTCTTCATTCAATGATGGGCAATGCAGGGCCTTTCTGTTAATATACAAGTCCAAAAACAAATTTTAATATTCAAAAGAATTTTGTTGTTTATAAATTCCTGTGTCAGTGTGGAGCTGACTACGTTGGCAAGACATCCAAAAGATTAGAAATTAGATTATCCCAACACATACCACGTGATATTCGCTTACACAAGGTTTCAAGATCATCCAGGAACTTCCAGGCACAGGAATCAGCCATCGGTAATCACCTGGTTAGTACAAATAGTTGTTCTGACAAGTATTCCGATGGGTGTTTTTCTGTTTTACACAGTGCCAGGTCGAACTACCATCTCAATATTATTGAGGTGTTAGTTATTAAAAATTCTCGACCTAGCCTGTGTAGACAAAAGATTTTTAAGCATAAGTTGGAGATCTTTAATGATTCAAATCCACCATAACGTTGAGAGATTTACTTCTTTTTTCTCTCAATCGTTTTCTCCAACTTAAACAAATTTTTTTCCCCTCATATCTCATTCGATTTTCTTAGTTTTTAATTTATCATTCTGACGTTTCCTCTTACAGGGTAAGACGATAAGGAATTAAGGAAAATTTTAGCAATTTTCTTCTTTTTTTTTTTCCACCCGCCCGTTTCATTGATTTAAAAAAAAGTTTCCTCTGAAATTTATCCTACGATTTTGTTGTACGCGAAATTTACTTTACGTTGAGGGTTCATTTTTGTTGGTGCTTTTTAAGAATTGGTATCCAGAAATTTGAAGTCATGACATTTCGACTTTCTGGAAAAAGCTGCATCAAATTCCGATGTTTCTATACAATATGAACCGAACTAAACCGACTTTGCAAACTAAAACTTAGTTTAAGGTTAGGTTAGTGTAAAAAATAAAAAAAAAACAAAACAGTTTTGTTCGTATTGTGTAGATTGATTGGTAAAGTTTTTTAACATTGGTTATGGTCACTTTACTTAGACAAACATGGGTATTTCCCATCATGATGGATTTTTTTTTTATGTCAAGTGGTCACTAAAAATTAAAATCCTCTCCCCCTCATTCATATTTAAAACAGAAAACAGGTAATTTGGATGAGAGAGAAAAAATGCCACCATCTCAATTTTCCCGTTCCAAAATTGAGAAACCATTCAGTTATATGTTTCGATTTTCAGCTAACTGGCCAGGAAGTGGGTGTTCATTTTATGTTAAATTAATATCAGAAAGTGATCTCCACCTTATAATATAATATATATATATATATATATATTTTTTTTTTTTAATTCTCTTTTTTGGTTAACGGAAAAAATATGTCCTATGAAGTTAAGGGCGACTAATAATGCAATTTTCTGCATCTTAATCACTTAGGAAAGTGAGACAATCGAAATAATAGTAAGCAAAATAACAACGAACGCTACAATCACCAATAAAAATAATTACATAAAAATACATTAAATATTTAGGTGATAAAAATCGTACATATTTCTAGACGGAGCGTCTTGGTCCAGTGGTAGAACGCTGGACTACAGACATCAATATCGATGGTTCGATCTCTGTCTAACTTAGCCATGCTGATGACGGCTGTGAGCCAGAAACATGCGTCCATGGATTACTTTTATGTACGTATAAAATAAATAAAAAAAAAAATATATATATATATATATATATATATATATAAAACTAATTATTAAGCAACTTTGTTTAAATCTTCAAAATTTTTCATAAATTAATTTTATAGAAAATTTGAAATTTTACATCAAATATTACAAGAACTGAATAATTTTCACCAACACAGAATTGTGTCAATTCACATAAACATCTCAGTGTTCAAAGATGAATCAGACTGACAATTCTAAGGGTAATTAAATGCGAGTTTTCATTCAAGCTGAATTCAAATATGGAACAGACATTGCATCTTGTTTAAAATGACCAAGTTAGATCCATCACAACTTATATATCACGTACGTATGCATGTAAAATATGTTAAATATATAAATGGTTAAAAACGGCAATATGGAAAAGAGTCAGAGTTGCTGGAAATAATTTTCTTCTGCTAACATGTTTTGTCTTTCCAATTTTTCAAACTGATAAAAATTGGACAAAATGACAATACTACTTCCTTGAATTTTAACACTCCAACGAAGCAAAAATGACAAATCATGCTAGAGACAGCATCTCCAGTTTCTTTGTAAGATAAATATTCATAAGCCAAATAAATAAATAAATATATAAATAAATATTCAATATATATATATATATATATATATATATAGCATAATATAAAATGAAATAATAAAATAAGGTGCGAATCAAATTTTATTATAATTCAAAATTCAGCCAAAGTAACTCAAAGTCCTTAACTCATGAGGAGAAGAATTATCTTTGAAAACTCATGAGTTAAGGACTTTGAGTTACTTTGGCTGAATTTTGAATTATAATAAAATTTGATTCGCACCTTATTTTATTATTTCATTTTATATTATGCTATTAATGCTCTATCCAGTATATTGAGCTTCAGTCTTTATCCGGATGTTTTACTAATTAAAAGATATTAGTTGCCTCTTATATCTTTTGTTGGATTTACTTCATATATATATATATAGATATATATATATATATATATATATTATATACACTAGCTATCCCTACTTAGCGATTGCCAAGGAGTCATTAGGTTGACCAAAAAAATCCTCAAAATAAAGTTCAAGTGTAGTATCGGACCGTTGGAATATCTCACTTATGGTGGATTTAATTTCGCTATGAAATTTTTATTAATAGGATTTTTTAAAAGTTAGGGGGGGGGGGGGTTAGCTGAAATATTTTTTTTAATTGTTACTCGACATTGAGAGAGAAGTGCTAACTAAATAGCTTCAAAACTTCCAATATTTTAATACATGAGGATTTGTTAAAAAGTGTAAATGACTTTCTATTCAACTAAATTCATCCAAATTCCTTTCAAATTCCAAGGTCACAAATTACATTCTTTGTTTTTTTTTGTAATTAGAAACAAACGATTAAAATTGCCAACTTGTTTGCTGAAGTGATAGTGTATGTATGTGGGGGGCGGCTTTGTTCATAGCTTACAATTTATAAGTGGATTGCAAGCAATTTGTTGAAAATAAAAGGGGCAGAAAAGAACTACTACAAATTCTATGCATTTCTTCACGAAATAAAACTATTTCTAAACAGAACTATGTGATATATTAAAATGAAGACAATCATTGAAAAAAGTTAATTAATGAAATGTCATTTTGCAAATCAATATACCAAATTAGTTAACCTTATGACTTAGATCACATATACGTAATCAGTATATTATGTTGTGAGAATTTTAATAGAGCATTTTAATCTCATTTTCAGTGCATCAAATGGCACAGCTTTATAAATATAAGGATATATATATATACTAGCACGGACGGCAATTACTAATACTGTAGTCTTCTTTACAGAAAGCAAAGAAGTAATTTTCATTTGACATTTTGGTAATTTAGAGAAAAAAAATTTTAATTATGATTGTCGTAGTGTTATTTGATATATTCCAATGTGGAGGAAATATACTGTGCATGAACATCGTCAAATTTTGTTTTTTTAGGAAAAAACAACAAAAGGTTTAATTGATATGGTTTTTAAGATATTTTTTTTTCCAGCATAAAAATGAAAATGAATTCCCCATTAAAACTGGTTATATAATGAAATGAATAAACATAAGGGTGGAACATCGATTGGTCAAAGAAAACGATTTTATATTATTGAGTAATTCGAAATGGGTACTTTGTACTTTTCGCCTTTATTATAAAAGACGGAAAAGATACGTGACGTATATTAAAGAAAAATACTTTTTTTGTAATTTAGAAAGATTAGAGGAGGTTTATTTCTTTTCTATGACAAATTTTTAATTTATCATCATCATCATCATCATCACTACCAACATGTTAACTCGTTGGCCTTTTGGCTAGGAGCAAAATGTAGTATCTGTACTGAATCTGCACTTAGTTTTTATGTTCTCTGTCAGTGAAAGAGAAATCCTTTTAGATTGAGGCAATTTAAATTTTTGTTTTAATTCAGAGTGCCCATTTTGGGGGAGCTGAATTCTCTCCACGTTAAATATTAATATTGTGCCTAACTCTGCCATCGTGGGAGAAAGTAAATAGGAACAACAACGCCAACAGCACAAGTTTGATTAAATAAAACCGAAAATGTTTGCTAATTGATCCTTTCATTTAATTCCTCGAACAGAACAGTTTTTCACTACTTTTATGTCCCTTTAAGATTAGGTTTGGTAGTTTTGTTTTACGGCATATCAACCCTTTTTGGGTTATTTAATGCCGAATCTGGTCTTGTTTTCTTCTCTTTTTTGTTTCTTTCCCCTTTTAATATCTGTTTCTATTTAACCCATAGTTGGGACCCTAACAGGTACTACCACTCCGGGTCAGGGTGGACCTGGGAGCAATGGTAATTAAGAGGAGGCTCCACATTCCCCAAAGTCCGTAAGCCGGATCTCACCATCGGATGTAGTTTAAGGTCATATCCAGGACCGGGAGTAGGGTAGGAAAAATAAAAATAAAAAAGGGGAGGGAGAAAGGGAGAGGGGCTGTTGTTTTTGGTTTTGGTTTTGTAGAACATAATTAAGTTTTACAAACAAAAAAAAAAAACAAAAAAAAAAACGTCAATGTAGGTGAATTTCGTCTCAGGGAGCCACAGGGCAGCCTGATCTGGTATCACCAGCCTTTAAGACTAAAATTAAGATATAATGTCTAGAATCTTTATTCTAATTTTGATAAAAATCCACTACATGATTTTGATTCTAGAAAATGTCTAAAATTTAAGTGATCTTAAGAAATTGTAATTCACGGAATCCTGCTTAAGTGATGTCTAATGACTATGGATAAAATCTAATGCAAATCTGAAATATTTTAATTTTCAAATGGAAGACTGTGCCAATATTATGCCCCCTATAACCCTTTAAAATACTCCAAAGAAACTGAAATTTGAGGAATACTTATTAATTGATGTCTAATACGTATTGTTAAAATTTCACAACAATTGGAGGTACCTGAATTTTCATGAAGGGCTTCCACGCCTTTCTTTGTGTAAAATTAAATTAAATATAGTTTACATTACACACTCTTACACCTAGCAGGTGTTCTAAAATTTATAATGACCAGCTAATTAGTTTAGGAGTGAATCCTATACATAGAAATATAAACATAATTTTTATATATACATATATCAATTATTATTGCATAAGCAATTTTGAAAGTCTACGCAGAGTGTAAACTTGTGATCATTAAACCACAAATTCTACGATGATCAAAATGGTGACCGACTTTTCATGACCTTCAATTCCTCTGTTTGTAATTTGTAAATATGAACTCTACTGGAAATGATCAAGTTGGAAAATAATTATCACTTCACTGCATTAAAAAAAATTAAAGATAAAAATGTATTTTATCGTCTTCATTTCCTCCTGGTAATATGAGCTATCTCAAAAATCTTGCCATCAAATGCTAATAAAATTTAAATGTGCCATGATAAAAATCTGCTAATTCTCACAAGAATGGAATGATAGATCAGTGTTAAAAAAAAGTCATTATTTCAATAAAAGGTAATTTTTCATAATCTTTTCTCACAATTTTCCTCGAGCTTAATTTTCTTTCATTTGAAACTGACAACTCATACGTATGCAATTTAGGATAAAAGGATTTGCTTTTATTCTAATTGTTATTCATTTTCAGTAAACAATATTAACAAAAAACGATTTTTTTCAAAAATAATAATTTCTTGGATAATTACAAAACATAAACTAATATAGGAAAATATATTATTCTGAAAAAGAAAAAAGAAAAAAGGAAAAAGAAAAGGAATAAAAAAGGAATGGAATAAGTAGGAGAAAAGGAAAAAAAGTAGGAGAAAAAGAAAAAAAGTAGGAGAAAAAGAAAAAAAGTAGTAGGAGAAAAGGAAAAAAGAAAAAAGTAGAAGGAAAAAAAGAAAAAAGTAGGAGGAGAAAAGGAAAAAAGTAGGAGGAGAAAAGGGAAAAAGTAGGAGGAGAAAAGGTAAAAAGTAGGAAGAAAAAAGGAGAAGAAAAAAAGGAGAAGGAAAGAAAAAAAGAAGAGAAGGAAAGGAAAAAAAGGAGAAGGAAAAGAAAAAGAGAAGGAAAGGAAAAAAGAAAAAGGAAAAGAAAAAAAACGGGGTGATTGTCCTTATTAAAAAGTAATTTAAAATCATATCAAAAAGTTTTCCTAAACCATTTTCATAATACAAGACGACATAACAAAAAAGATTATCAAAAATAGACTTTATAAAAAAAATTTCTTAAGTCATACATATAGACAATACAAACACTTACACACAAAAGACAGTCTGCATTGTCAGTTTTATACATAAAAGAGTCAAATGCTGATGGAATTAAGTCTTTTTTCTTGGAAAAAAAAATACTTTTTTTTTCAAAGATTATATACATGTATGTAATTGTATAAAGATGACTAGAAAATCGTTTTATGTGAAAAAGGTTTCATTTCAGTATATTATAGAACTTCTTCAAACACACACACATGAAAAAGATTTAAAAAAAGGAAAAAATGTCAAGAATTTTGGAAACAGAATTGCGTTCTGTTTCTCTCTAATATTGGCTCTTCACTGGGTCGTTGTGAACTTCAAGAAAGAAATTCCTGTATAATATTTAAGGTCAAAATTATTTCTAGCAAAGTTATGTCTCACAACATAACGTTAAGTTAAAAGTAAAATAGGAATTAATGCATTTTTAGTTTTCTCTGATGATGGAAAAATATGTCAGCTCCTCTTTATGAAACAGAAAAATTCTCAACTGCAATTGGACATTGCAGAAAGTGATTTTTATTCAATATTTAATGGCACTATTTGGAAGTTGTGTCCATTTTTTTTTTTTTATACATTTTTATAGATTTTTGCAGGAAGAAAACTTTCTTTTTTCACAATATTAACTTCTTAGCATAAAATTATCAAAATAGCAATCATAAAAATAATTATTAAATATTTTTATGCAGAAAAAGGAAAAAAGTAGAAAAGGATAATAGATTGAAAATGGGGGGGGGGTGCAGTTTTCCAATTATTTTAAATTGTATTATAAATCATAATTCCATACACAAACATTATCTGAATCATAGTTTATCAACAAAAAACCAAAACCAAAAGCTTTTTCTTGTTTAATAGAAATTTACTAATTACAAGACCTACCCTAACACACAGATTATAATTATATATATATATATAAAATTTTTTTCAAATTTTGGCTTTTCTACTGCCAACTTATCTATGTAATTCCTCTGATGATAAGATTTTAATCTTTGAAAAGCATTGGCTTAAGGAAATAATAATAAACATGTTTTTACCGAGTATACCTTGCATTGAACAATCGAAGTCGAAATAAATTTGCCATTCGTACATGTTTATCCCTCTTCTTTCATCTATCTTTTCATATATATATATATATATATATATATATACATATATACATACATTACCGTCCAAAATTAAGGAACAAAAATAAAATCTTCCTAATCTCAAATAAATTATATTTTAATATTTGTGAAAATTTCACTACATATGTAATTTATGTAGTTGGACATTTACCGAGATTTTCAGATGAATTCAAATAATATTTTTCAAGTTATCCACCATTTTACATATTTCAAGTCTCCAACATTAAGGAACATTAAGGAAAAGTAATTGTTTAAAGTTTAAAACAGTAGGGTTTTTTTGTATAAAAGGATGAAAATAAATATTCTAAACTTTAATTATCATCACTGCTGCAAGTCACGCAATATAAATCATGTCAAAAAGAAACAAAACTGATTTAAGCGACAAAGAAGAATCGTCAAATTAAGAAAGGAAAAGTTGACAATAGTAGAAATCGGAAAACTTGTGAAACGTTCAAAAAGTGTTGTAAGCCGAGTTCTCAATCTTTATAAAGAAACTGGAAAGTTAATTAACACAAAGAAACCTGGTAGACCAAGAAAGACAACGGAAAAAGAGGATAGAGTTATACAACGCCTAGTGTTAAAAGACCGTTTCGTTACAGCTAGCAAAATTTCTAAACAAATGGAAGGTGTCACAAATGTTTCACGACAAACTGTGTCCAGAAGATTGCACGAAATAGGTCTTTTTGCAAGATTTCTTCGAAAAAAGCCCGCTAATAGGTAAAGAAAAACAAAGCAGCTAGATTGGCGTTCTCAAAAAAGCATGTTATATGGTCAGAAGAAAATTGGAAAAAAGTTTATTTCAGTGACGAATTGAAATTTAATGTATTTGGCAGTGATGGAAAACAATTTGCAAGAAGAAGAAAAGGTGCAAGTTTGGATCCTAGCTGCATCAAGAAAAATGTTAAATTTGGTGGAGGTAGCGTGATGGTTTTCGGCATGATATCATGACAGGATACATCACTACTTGTACGCTTAAATACTAGAGTAAATGCCACTGTATACAATAATGTTTTAGTAGATTATTTTTTGCCAGTGTTGCACAATTCGAAAAGCCTGTTTTTATGCAGGATAATGTTCCCTGCCATAAGGCAAAGCTGGTCATGAATTATCTGGTTGATCAAGAAGTAGAGGTAATGGACTGGCCTGCTCAGAGTCCTTACATGAACCCTATAGAAAACTTATGGAAGACTCTAGGACAGAATGTTATGGCAAAGAATCTGGAAAACATCGAAGACCTATGGCTGAAACTGACAGATGAATGGGCCAAGATAACTGTGACCCAATGTCAAGATTTAGTGAAATCCTGCAGTCGCAGATGCGCAGCAGTTATTGAAAACTTATAGTCTCAAGTCTTCCAGTGGAAAATCACTCATGTAAGTCAATTTATTTTTTACAGTTATTATATTAGTTAGTTTCTAACACTATTTTAAGGGATCATCAGTTGTTTACCATGAAAAACTGTTTCGGGAATATATATATAGCTATATGTGCATCGTTCCTTTCATTAAGTAGAACGCTCTTATGACGTGAAGCCACCAGATAAAGTGTCAAAATTATCACTGTTTATTCGCTATTCAGCATTGGCCGAGTGGTTTTGGGCGTCAGGATTTGAGTTGCAAAATACTCGGAATCCGGGGTTTTGAATCCCATGACTAGTAGTGAATAGTCATATCCCTATGCTGATGAGTCCCGATTATAAAGGATGAAACGTATACGTACATAGATAATAAACAAAACAAATATTATATATATATATATATATATATATATATATATATATATATATATATTTATTTCATTAAAGATTACACAACTTGTGTCTGCATATTTTTTCTTTGATCGAATTTCGTGCTGGAACTGGCAGAGGCATTTACTATACTTGCTATGGGTTTTAGATAAGATGAGTTTAAAATGTCTCTTGGGAGACTGCCTCCGACAATGAAGACAAAAAAGATACATAGGCTTGTCTACCACAACTTTGTCGAGATGTCTCACTATGCACTCATCTGACACCAGTACAATAGCCCAACATCTAAAAGATAATCATTCTTTGCCCCACTCTCAACTTTGAACAATTCTAGCAAACAATTATATTAGAACACAAATCTAATAAACTAAGACAACAGATATTAGAAGCTCTGTGCATAAAAACTAAAAAGCTATCCATCAATAAAATAATTTTCGATAACAGTGAAACCATCCTAAAATGCTTTTAATACTAATACTCTTTAGATAGTGGTACCAATTTTAGGTTTGTGAGTCAGGGTTTAAATCAAGAAGAAAATCAGAATGACGAATTTACTCAGAAGAGTAATCCGTCTGGCCGAATCTGACTGAAATAGAAATGTTACATAAGCAAAAAGGGATCACCATTCTTCCACGAAATAATAACGGCTCCACAACTAAATAAACATGCAGTTTATTTGCGGGAACACAGGAACAAAATGAAGGTTTTACAACGGGTTGATTCATGTTGACAAGATGAAATAAAGTTATTCTGGATTTCCTCGATTCGTCTACCGCTAGCCTAGTAGAGAGCGCAGGATACACATCTTGTCTATTTAAAATTAAGACTGGAAGTAAATCGTTCGGTGAAGAAGTGATGGTTACATAATCCCCACTGGCCACATAGACCGATACAAAATAGTTCGCTCATGTAACTGCTACAATTCTATTATTACTACAACTAATCACAGTTCTCACTCAAACAATCACTAAACATTTTAAAATACATGTTCTTTACTTGATACCCACCCAAGATGGTTCCGGAAGAAACCGAAAGTACTAGGGTACACAATGAGTACGGAAAATACATCTGCCAGTTCCAACCCGAAGCTTGAAAATTAATCAGGAATTTAGAAAGGATCAAAGATAAGATATGCAGACACACGTTATCTGTAATATTTAATAAAATATGTTTTCAAGAAAAAATGCTGCCCATATATACATATATATAATTAATTAATTAAGAAAGTTCAAGTATATTAAATAAATGAACTTAAAACCAATTTTTTTTTTAAAAGTGCTCAACACAAAGTTGAGTGTTATAAATAAACTTCATATAAACATTAAAACAGCTGACACAAATTAATTTACGTTTCTCTGCTAAGCGCACATCATCAGGTTGCAACAATAATAATTAAATTGTCTGAAAGTCAGAGGTATAAATATAGATATCCCAAACATACACACGCACAAACAGAATGTATATTCATACACAGAAGTCTTGAGACAACAGCCAAGCAAGGACAGCTAGAATAACATACACACTTCCGTTGGCTACACATGGTTAAAATCCACAGCCCAAATGCATACACATATCACTATATATTTAATAATACTTACACACACATATAACAGGGCAGACAATTCATAGTAACACACACGCATACGGACTCACTACACTGGTAATTATACTTAGGAATTAGTATATTCAATTCTACATAAACTAACCTTAATCTTTCTTATCACAAATTGCACAGTTTTCTAGATCATCTACTTACTCACTGCACAGGTAATTATAATTAGTATATTCAATTCTACATACACTAACCTGGATAGTATAATTACAAGCAATTGATCTTTCTTATCACAAATTTCACGGTTTTCTAGATCATCTACTTACTCAATTAGAATTATCCATCTATTGTAGTTCACTGGGGTTTTAATGAATTAATTTATATTCAAACCAGTTAATTAGAAAATACAACTGGTATTTATTAAACTATTAATTTTCTACTTATTATAAGGCTAAACTGATAAGAGGAAGATAGTTATCAATATTCATATTACAAATAATTATAAAATCATACATCATAATCCTAACACCAGCACAAATAAAATTCTGTAAAAAAATAAAATATGGCAATCATACATATCAAAAAAAAAAAAAAAAAAGAACCCAAATCCACACAAAAATAATACAATTGCAAAAGTATGCATGCAAATTAATTATGATAACAAGCAAACCACGCAATGGAATAAAACAGTATTGAAATTTAAATAATTCTAAAATTTACCAGCCTAAAATATGATGAAAGTGAAACGGATATTATTAAATATACTATTCATTTATAGGAATTTACTCCGGAGGGGGGGGGGGTGTATTTATTTGTATATTTGTTTAATTATTAAATATAATCTTGTTCAATTGACTTAATATATTCTACATACACACAACCATTTACTGTGGCTTTTATATTTATAGTTACCTATTAACTAATTAGCTTAATACTTAATTTCAGTACAATTTGTAAAAGATTTCAAGTAATATTAGTTGTATACTGAGCCAGAAAGGCTCTTATTGTATGTTAAACCAGATAGTAGGCTTATTAAAGTTTTCTTATGGAATGTTATGGCAAATTCTCTTAGTTGTTACTAGATTTATCTAGGGTGAGCGTTTTAAAGTGTCTACAGCTGATACATATTTCATCTTTCTGATTCAGCAATTTATCTCTATCAGAGAACGTAATAATAACTAATGTTTCATTAAGACAAAGAAAACAGATGGAGTTGTGTAGTGTAATAGTTGAGGCTTTTTTCAAGACACTCCATTTCAGTACAGGTACCTTATTGTTTTCCTTTACAGACTATATGTATTTGGATACTGAGGTGTCACCTTTCTTATCCAGGTTATTGAAAGATATTTTATGGTTTCTCTGTCTAACCTGAAAACCAGTATTTTGTTCACCCATGTAAAAAAAATTCCAGACTTGGAGTATCTTCTGGGAACACGGCTCCTAAATAAATTATGCTCCTGGTCAGTCATTTTTCTTGTAGCTAACAGTCACTTTTAGATCTACAATTACACTCATTATTACCATTATTACTATCTTGTGTATTGTTATTATTACGGTTTAAGATCTGTCTATTATGGCTCTTAATTATTTTTTTTCTACATTATTTGTACAGCTATAGCTAAGTTTAACAGTATTTATATTAAATATTTTATGTAGAGGGTTATTTGCAGGGAAATGCTGACTTAAAATATTAGAAAACAGGTCCAATTTTGTATTTTACTAGCAGATTCAACACATACGAAATAATCTTACAGTTATTTTCTTCTCATGCTCCTTTTATTTCTGCTATTAATGTCAGTGTTAATATAACCACTGTTTTGTAAAGCGTTATTGTATGTATAACTATTGTTATTGAGATATGTTTAATAATAGAAGGGGGGGGATTTGAGTTAGGATTAGCATATATCGGGTCATAAGTTTCTTTCATATATAGTTTATATGGGTGAGGTTAAACGTAACATCTAAGAAGTTGGTGATCTTAGTTCTTGCCGTGATCTCAACTTTAAGTCCTAAATTTTTTATAGTTTTGTAGATAAATTTGATTTTTTTCAGCTTTTGGAATTAGTAGCATTTCGTTGCTAATTTGCTGGCCTCGAATATCTATATCTCTGACTTTCTTTCGGACAATTGAATTATTATTGTTGCAGCCTGATGATGTGCATTTAGCACAGAAACGTGAGTTAATTTGTGTAGGCTGTTTCAATGTTTATATAATATATTGATAGATAGATATATACATCTAGTGGAGGGAACGATGGTTTCTACTCAAGTGTAAAGCAAGATGATTCCATAAAAACAATGAAATCCTCTAGGTTATCAATATCGTAGTTAAGTAAACAATTTAAAATTTATTTAAAGGCGATATAATTTCTTCCACTAACATTAGTAGGTTTGTTGACTCAGACAGTAGAGTGTTGGACTGCCACGATTGGTAGTGACTTGTGTTCTTGGTTGGAATCTCTGGGTCGGATGCCCTCCCTGCGTATAGCCACATTGATGAGTCGTGAAACAATGAAACAACTGTTTGTGGATGACTATATTATATACTACACACACACACACACACAAGCAGGAAAATCCGGCATTGCCCGGGATTGACTGAAGAATTTTATGTCATTTTACACTCAGCTCATAACACCATATTATCTTTTTAAACCTTTTTCTTTGTACGTTTATGGGTGAAGCATCAATTGGATGGGAATGGGCGTAAGGAAAATAACATCTATTGAAATAAGTTTCGGTAAATTGATACGGAGATTAAAATGCCAAGTTCACACAATAAAAAAAAACGATAGCTTTCTAATATACTGGTCACATGTATGCGATCAAAGTCGTATGGTCAACTAATTTGCATACTACTTTGCAAAAGAGCATCTCCTTGAGTATTTTTTTTGTTGTTTTCTAATTAAAAGATTGCTTTGATTCTAACATAACACATACTTCGGTACTCTTATAAATGACGCGTCATGTTTCCGTGACTTCGTGTCGTCAACGTTCGGACAGGTTACGGAAGCGCTCGAGAGTTGACGAGGCGAAAACTGCCAAACACTAAATTGAAGACTGGCAGCCGATAAATTACGACTAAAAAAAAAAAAAAAGTAAAATACATAAATGAAAATAAAGAACGAACAAACCATAACTAAACAACTATTATTGATTAGATGTTTATTTTTGTTTGTTTTTTTGTCAAAAGAACCATTTTTAATCAAATGTTTTTAAATAAGTTTTTTATTTGTGCACCAGAAAATTTCAAAAGATGATTTTGTTTGCTTTGTTAAGAAAACGTTTTTGTTTTTTAATATTTTTTTACATTTTTTCAAAAAACTCAATTAGTCCTTCGACAGAGATGATAAAAATTCATTTTCTGTTATTGAACGCGATTAATTTCTTCCAAAAGTTATTGGCTGCTTGCTTAATAGTTTCGTCAACTCTCTGGCGCTTCCAAGACCTTCCCGAACGTTGACGACGCAAAGTCACGAAAACATGGTGCGTCAGCTATGAGAGTACCTATACTTCTATTTACGAATACTTTTTATATCGTGCATAAAGGCTTAGGATTTTGGTTGAAAAAAATCCTTTCTTGTCCTTACAGCTAAATTTACTTCTGGGGGTACGGACTTGATTTTTAACAGGTTGCCATCATTTGGGTCACGGATCATCTAGTACAGGATCTCTTCCACCTCCTCCCTTCGATCTGATAAATGACATCATCATTTTGTGACATCATCCAGGGTGCACAGAGAGAAACAAACAAGATAACAAAAAGATTCACAGAGCTTTAACAGTATGCTAGAAACTGTAGATGGTTCATCTAACATATATATATGCAGTCACTATTCACATAGACGACCCGTGACCGTAAGGTCTAACATACTACTAAAACTCTGTGGATCTTATTTGTTTGTTACTTCGTTTGCTTGTCCCTGTACACTCTTGGTGACGTCACAAAAGCATGACATCATCCATTAAAACAGACGGGGGATAACCATGCACATTGGATGATGTCACAATGATTAGAAAGGGGGGGAAGATCCTTTACTAGATGATCCGTGATCCAAACGATGGCAACTTGTTGAAAATCAAGTTGGTCACGGGAAGTTCTTGTTTTGTTAAATGAATTATCTTTTTGTTACTTCATTATTTACAGAGTCAAAGGATTTTTCCAGTGTCTTCAACCTTTTTTAGTGAATAACGTCATCCCTTTGTGATGTTATCCATTGCGCACGGAGACAAGCACGATCCAGTTTTAGTAGCAATACACATGAAAAAAAAGTTAAGTTGCTTAAAATATCTCAATAATGACATATATTAAAAGAGCTTGATGATCTAGGAAATAATCTTTTTAAATTTTTTAAATCTGACTAAAAATAAGGAAGTTATGACTATTTTTATGCCTCGTAAAATTCGATATTTTTCCTTCTTTAAGACCATATGCGTTTCGTCCAAGGCGATCCATAATAGTATTATGGTTTTGTCACATTTTTTACACTAATTAATCTTCTCTTGAACGTGTCGTACCATTAACCTTAAATCTGAGTGACAGGTCACCTCCTAAAAAAATCTCCCTTAACCGTGGCCTACATAATATAGTAAACTAGTTTACTATTACGATGGGCACGCCTTAACTCTAACACTAAGTCCGAATGGCAACCTTCATCCAAAACAAAACCTCATTCCTTAACCTTATCACTAACCCTAATCCGAGTGGCAAGCCCCCCAATCCTACAAAAAGCCTATTAAAATCACACATAATTGTCTAAAAAAAGGAAAAAAAAAGAAAAAAAGCAGATGCCCATAAAGAAAAACGCACAGAATTTATTTCCCATAGAAAAAAAAATTATTAACTGCCCTAAAACGCTATAATGGTCCTTAAATGGGGGATTATTTTACAGCAAATTTATATGTGAAACTAATCCCCACTCTAAATTCTAAAATAATTGTATTTCTTTCTATCTGACAAGTTTTTCAGGGTGTAAACATGTAATAGTCTAAAAAAAGTAGAATCTCATATTTAGGGGGGGGCAAGGGGGTGATTTAGCAGGTGTTAATCTACAATAATACCAAAGAAAATCTTGCAATATATTCATTTTTAAACAATCCTGGTATTAGATTTAAGTTTCTTGTACATAAAATGTATTACAATTCAACTTTGAGTTCGCTAACTTCTTTTTTTTTTAATGGATACACAGTATTTTTCAAGTATTGCAGCATATTTATGTGCATTTACTGCAGATTATTTGGAAACCATTAATTTCTGGAGATTTTTAGGGGCATATTCTGATTCCTTGTACAAAAATACACTTATATAGCAAACTTCATTGCTTAATCTTGTGTTTTAACAAACAATTTTACTGAAAAATTAGTGTAAAAAATGTGACAAAACGCATATGGTCTTAAAGAGGAAAAAAATATCCAATTGTGCGAGGCACAAAAATAGTCATAACTTCCTCATTTTTTTTAGTCAGATTAAATTTTTTCTTAAAGATTCTTTCTTAGATCATCAAGCTCTTTCTATATATGCCATTATTGAGATATTTTAATATATGCCATTATTGAGATATTTTAAGCAATTAAAATTTTTTCATGTGTATTGCTATGCTTTTAGTCAATGTTAATTTTGTATAATTAGAATTGGTGAGTGTTTAGAGTTGGAGAAATGTACAAGTCTAAATATGTTCATCATCATATTTGGTTTAAGGTCTGTTTTACATGTTGGCATGTGATTGACGGCTTTTAGAAATTGACTTCCAAACTAACCTATCTCTTGCCAGGGCTTTATTTATCCCTCTTTCTCTCAAGCCCATCCTTACAACTTCCTCCCATGTTCTCCTTAGCCTACCACTGCCAAGTGACCCTACTACAGCAACTGTTCTACATCTACTAACCCAAGAACTCGCATCCATTCTTTCAATGTGGCCATAACCAGTTGTTAAATGTCAATTTGTATGAATCCACATAGTACCACTTTCTTTGACAGACTTCATTCAGTTGTTGGCATTTGTATAGTCCCTTCTTTCTAGAATCAGGTACTTAAACTAGGGACCACGTGAAGGTTACTCTTATGGTACCTTACCTATAACAGACTTTGGACTCTTCCACTCACCATAAATACTGAGAGCAACTATTCCTCATTGTTAAATCAACCCCAGTCTGTACTGGCAGTAAAGACTGATGTACAACCACTCTTGATTCTCTGGTGTATTATATTTTCTTCAATATCCTTGTCTTCTCTAAACCCTGAGTTCGTGTTTTCATTTCGGCCCCTTTACACGGCCACAACAGTTAGCAACATCTATAATGAAAGTGATGATATGGAACCGATAGGATTTGAACCTGGCACGCCCAGGTTGGCTGTTTACATAGGTATCCACTTCACCATGACCACCTCCCATGTTTAACAAAAAGAATTCTGAGTTTTATAAATTAATGCTTGGAGCAATTATCTATCTATAAACTACTCTTAATGTCTTATCTGCTCAGTTTGTGGAAAGAAAGTTGGGTGCAACTTGATTTTTTGTGATACTCGTAAGCATTAGATACACAAGAAGTGCAGTGAAATTATGGGTAGATTGAGAGAGGATGACAAGTTTCTGTGTACGAAGCGTAAGACAATGGAGATGAATGAGAACCCAGATGTGGAGAAAGTAAAGTTATTGAGATCGTTCAGAAGTTTTGATACCTTGGTGATACCATTGGAGCACAGGATGGAGACGGTGCAAGAGTGAGGAGTGGATGGAGTAAGTTCAGGAAACTTCTACCATTACTAACCAGCAGAGCGTTACAACTGTCGACCAAGGGAAGAGTCTATCAGGCATGTGTACACAGTGTGATGATGTATAGAAGTGAAACCTTGTCAGTTGAAGACGTGTTGCATGGAGAGAAATGATATGAGAATGATATGATGGATGCGTAATGTGAGTTTTAAAGACAGGCTTAGTTCTGATGACCTCAGAGGAAGATTAAATCTGGACAGTGGTTAGGGATATTTGTGCATTTTATTTTTGTTCTTTGTACCTTCTTAACACATCACTCAGCAAGCACAGGGCCTAACTAATAAAACAATTTTAGGCAAAATGCAACTTTACTCATCAACACCTTCTAGGGCAATGCACTTATTCCAACGCTTCTCTAACATTCCAATGTCTTCTGTAGAACAATTTATCTTTGGTCTTAAAATACACCCCAGTTTCCGATATCACTTCTTCATTGGAGCCAAATCTCTTTCCCTGGAGAATTCTTTCAAGATTTTCACATAGCCAGCAGTTGCTGGGGGCCAGATCTGGAGAATAGGGTGGATGCGAAAGTAATTCTAAGTGCAATTTATGTAGTTTAGCCATTGTTACAATCGACTTATGACACGGTGCATTGTCTTTATGCTTTTTTATTTGTGGTCGTTTTTTAGCGATTTTTTTTCCTACAAACACACCAATAACACTATATAATATTCGCTATTGATGGTCCTTCCTTTCTCAAGGTAATCGATGAACAAAATAACTTGAACATCTCGAAATACGGAGGCCAAAACCTTGCCTGCTGATGTTTGTATTTTTTATCGCTTTGGATAGATTTCACCTGGAGCTGTCCACTCAGTTTACTGCCGATTTGACTCTGGAGTGAAGCAGTGGCTCCATATTTTATCCATTGTAAGATATTGATACAAATATTTCTTTTTTGTTGCATTATAACAGTTGTAAACAATGCACTGAATCATCGATGCATTGTTGTTGTTTTTGATCGACTGAACAAACGTGGCATCCAATTTGAACAAAACTTTCTCATTGACAAATGTTCATGCAAAATGGTGAATACACTTTCGCCTTTTGGTATCTTCAACTCCTCAGCTATCTCATGCAACTTTAAGTTACAATCAGCCAAATCATGTTTGTGGACTTTTTTTTTTAATGTTTTCCAGGAGAACTGCTGAATTTGGCCGACCGGAGCGTTGAGCATGATTTGTGTCTATATGATCGCATTTAAAGTTAGAATACCACCTTTTAACGGTTGTTACCAACAGAGCAGTCTGAATAACACTTATCAAGCCATTGCTTTGCTTAGACAGTATTTTTTTTCCCCTTATCAATATGCAATGCTTTATTAACCCACAAAGTTCAGATTTTTCCATTGTTTTGTAAAATTTGCTAAAGTAGCTGCAATTAAATCACTGTAATTTGTAAACTAATAATCTGATTGGGCTCAAATTTTTATATGTGCCGTTTGAAGGTTAGTACTTTATAAAAAAATCATTGATTTTTTTTATTAGTGGCACCATCTATAATCTAGGTCCTGAGATTTGTTAAGTGATGTGTTATTCAAATCAGACAGCAGAGAGAGAGAGAGAGAGACAGGTGTGCTGATTTTGTGACAAATGCAGGGAAGAGGAAAACTGTCTACATAGCAAAGGGAAGAAGTGAGTGAATATTAATGAAGCTGAAAATAGTATTTTTTAAATTTTGCTTTAGTTTATGCTATTACATTTTTTTAAATTTCAATATATACAAGATCAATAGCAAATAATATCAAATAATAATTCAATGTAAATAAGTAAAGTAAAGGAGTGCCATTAGAGGGAGAGATTGGACAAATTGGGATTGACTACTACTGCTGGAGAGAAGAATGAGAGGTGATATGATTGAGACTTTCAAGATAATAAATGGCATTTCTAACTATGGTGGACATTTTTTTAGTATTTCTCCTAGATCTGGAAGGTCAAGGCAGTTTTCAAAAACTAGATATGGTAACCAGTTAAGTTTTTTTGCTCACAGAGTAATATGTTTTTGGAATAAGTTGCCAGATCAGATTAAGAACAGCAATAGCGTAAATCAGTTTAAGATGAGGTTGGATGAATTCAGAGAAAGTGGTACGAGGGAGAAATTGAGGGGGCACTTTTGGGAGTTATCAAATGAAATATTTAACAGAATTTGATCTGGATATCGATACTGTACTAAGAGTTTAATTTTTTTTTTTTAATAGTTGAATTGAGAAGATAGTTAAAGGGGAGATGTCCAAGGAGGCATAACAAATAAATAAATAAATAAATAAATAAATAAACAAATAAATAAATAAATAAATGTGTAATTCTCAAAGCTACATTGAAGCGAGAAACACACGTGAAGTTGTCTCATAATTTTATTAATATAGATACTAGCAGGAACCGTGGAAATTCAGCAGTGGTATCCTTCTGGATATTCTGGCTAATGTAATTTCAGAATATATCTAATCATGGGGGTCCATCTCCAAAACGCTTGTTGGGGTTTGTGATATATTTCCATTCTATTGATTTCCAGCGCAAATGCTACCCCCCCCCCCATGATATTATTGTACGATCTGTAGACAGAACCGATACTACACATTGATTCTAGTCCAAAGGCCAACAAAGTATATTTTAGTTGAAGTTATGTGTTCTACACAACAGCGGCATCAGATAAAAAAGATTTTTAAATTACATTTTATTAATTGCATTTTTTGAATTGCATCTTCTAAAAAAAGTGATGGAGGATGCTACTGTACGCACGGACATGATATTACAATAGCATATTATATAGCTATTAGTACTGATGGATATTTTTTCTTTTTTAATTAAGTTCTTCCATATATTCGAACATCATCATCAATTATTGTCCAGATAGGTTATTTATAAATAACCTGATTTATTATTCATAATTTAAAATCATTTCCGAAAGAAAAGGAGTGAAGGTCAATACAATGAATTGCTTACAAACCAAAGAACTTTAGACTTAAGTGCCCCACATTAAAAACCACCTTGACAACAATTCATTCCTTGCCAGTCCAAGACCACCCCCTTCCCCATCCTTTTATTCCTCTTTGCCTCCAGTGATTTCTCTATTAATTCAAACTTAATGTCTTGAAGCCAAGGATGGATGAATCAGCAAATCAAGAGTTGACCAGTTGGCCGTTTCACACATGCCATACAAATGCTCCATTGTCCGAGGCCATTAGAGGACAGAGCAATTTGAACCATAGACATCGGGCACTAACCCACCCAGCCCAACAAACTGCATCTATCTTTCCAAAATGCTAACAAAAACGGTAAATGCCAAACTCTCCTTACAACTCGTATGAACCAAAACATTGAGAAATCAACAACACATAAAAGAGATGGGGGGGGGGGGGGGGGGGGGGCACAGAGAAAAAGAAAATAATAAAATGATCGGTTAACAAAGCTACTGGGAACTGCAAGGCACAGCTCCCCTTCGGTTAAACAGGAAATTATGCCTGCAAAATGGCCATTAAGATTGTATTGAAGAAGTATGCGACAGAGAAATAGCCTTCAAAATGCTACAATGTTGAGACCTTTCTTCCGCGTTTTCCTCTGTGCTTTTTACTCAACAGATTACCAATTTCATTAGGAACCATTATTAAAAGACACACAATACAATTGGCATTGCACTAATTAGTCACCATTTAAAGAACAGTCTGTTGAAAATGGAAAGTAGATGCGAGAAATGGTAACTAAATCTTATTGAAAGACTATGAATGCTTTACAACCGGAAGTATAGTAGTTACACGAACAAGAAGACGTCTTCCTTCTACTTCTCCGGTTCTATAGAAATCTAATTTTCTTTTACTCATTGCAATATTTATTAGATGGCGCTGGTTTCTTCTATTCAATAAGAATAATGGTCTCTTTATCCGAAATGCTAAGACAGCTGCAAGTTGCATTTCCCTGTTCACACAAAAGAAATAACCTCCTTTTAGAAATAGACTAGAAATTCTCCGAGCAGACGCAGTGATATTAAGATCAAGTTCTCTCTAGTGCTTGTCTATTATTTATTTATTTATCACTTCTATTGACGAAGATAATCAACAAATCATTTTTATACAAAAGCCAATACTATATTGGCTTTTCTGATTTTATATTGTTTCAACTGAGTGCAAGGAAACACCCTACCTGTACAGCATTCACTCTGGTTGGGTTGAACCGGCTTCCTTTAAAGGGGGAAGTTTCAAATTCACAAGCGATCCCCAGTCGCATGTTAGGGGAGATGGCGACATTAAGGTTTTGCAGTTCTTGCTGGGAGGTATGAACGTCCTCCTACATACAGCACCTGGTATTCCCAAATAATCACCCATCTGGTTCTGACCATGCTCAACGTTACTTAACTTCGGTGACCTAATGAGAACCGGTGTGTCAACGTGATTATAAAACTAACACACAAAAAAGTTATCTTGTGAGATTTTAAAAGTTGGACCTATATATATAGTTGTTTAACGGTTTCAGTGTGGCGAGACATGGCGTTTCAAGCAGAGATTAAAAACCTGACTGCTAGTATAGTAGTCAGTGTTCTTACCTCTGAGCCATCTCAGAAATTATATTGTTATTGCTAACATCACGGTTCCAGAATTCTCTATAATAATTATGTAACTGTAATGCTTTTTACGCTCGGTGGAAACATTAGACACGTGCTATATATATATATATATATATATATATATATATATATGTGTGTGTGTGTGTGTGTGTGTGTGTGAAAAATGACAAACGGAAAACAGGTTAAAGTGCAGGAGAAAAAAAAAACAAGAGATTTGATCGGTTTCGTTCGTGTTGCCGAACGTCTTCAGAAAAGGTGAAGATTTGGAAATAATTTTATTTTGAAGGCACACACATGGGATGAGGAAAGGATGATCCAATTGGACCATATGAGAAGACTTTAAGTGACGTTGAAATATGACATGTGGGTGACACATTTTTCTTTGTTTCTTATTCTTCTTTTTATATTTTTCTTTATTTTTCTTTTTCACTTTCACACCTACTGAGCTAGTATGGGGGAGGTGGGGGGGATAAAGGCGATAAGAGGGAAGAAGACAGAGGAGCTGGTCAGGATTAACAACAAATAGGAGTGGGCATGAAATTGATACACTGAACGCGAGAAACCAAAGATTAATTTGAATGAATCAGAGATAGGTCTGCTAATTTGTCACACATTAGGTTTTAAAGGGCATATATATATATATGACTTAAATTATCTTAAATTATCATTTAAAATTAAGAGCTTGCACATTATTTTCCCATGTTTACAGCCGTTTACAGATACCTTTATTTTCAGTTATACAAAAAAAAACAATCGTCAGAAGAGAAGCCAAGATAAGTCCTTCAAAATTCAGAAAAAATAATAATGACTGAAAAAACACATTAGCAAATAAACACCAAGCATTATTAAATGCCAAATATTTTCTTAGAACATGAAAATATATACATCATAAAGCATATTATAGAATACAGGAATGCAAAGAAACTGTCCCGTAAATTATGTTTACATTCTTATTTATAGTAAATAATGGTGTTTTCATCCGTGTCTTAGATTAGAATTTCATTTCCTTTCCAAGTATGGACAGAAAAAAATCTAAATGAATAAATGCAAAAGTTGGGTCGATTTTCTAGCACTAACAGTAAAGTCAAAACAGACTATTTCAAGTTAATTCAACTTTACACAATAGGCACAACATCTTATTTTCTAGCACTAACAGTAAAGTCAAAACAGACTATTTCAAGTTAATTCAACTTTACACATTAGGCACAACATCTTATTTTCTAGCACTAACAGTAAAGTCAAAACAGACTATTTCAAGTTAATTCAACTTTACACATTAGGCACAACATCTTATTTTCTAGCACTAACAGTAAAGTCAAAACAGACTATTTCAAGTTAATTCAACTTTACACAATAGGCACAACATCTTATTTTCTAGCACTAACAGTAAAGTCAAAACAGACTATTTCAAGTTAATTCAACTTTACACATTAGGCACAACATCTTATTTTCTAGCACTAACAGTAAAGTCAAAACAGACTATTTCAAGTTAATTCAACTTTACACATTAGGCACAACATCTTATTTTCTAGCACTAACAGTAAAGTCAAAACAGACTATTTCAAGTTAATTCAACTTTACACATTAGGCACAACATCTTATTTTCTAGCACTAACAGTAAAGTCAAAACAGACTATTTCAAGTTAATTCAACTTTACACATTAGGCACAACATCTTATTTTCTAGCACTAACAGTAAAGTCAAAACAGACTATTTCAAGTTAATTCAACTTTACACATTAGGCACAACATCTTATTTTCTAGCACTAACAGTAAAGTCAAAACAGACTATTTCAAGTTAATTCAACTTTACACATTAGGCACAACATCTTATTTTCTAGCACTAACAGTAAAGTCAAAACAGACTATTTCAAGTTAATTCAACTTTACACAATAGGCACAACATCTTATTTTCTAGCACTAACAGTAAAGTCAAAACAGACTATTTCAAGTTAATTCAACTTTACACATTAGGCACAACATCTTATTTTCTAGCACTAACAGTAAAGTCAAAACAGACTATTTCAAGTTAATTCAACTTTACACATTAGGCACAACATCTTATTTTCTAGCACTAACAGTAAAGTCAAAACAGGCTATTTCAAGTTAATTCAACTTTACACATTAGGCACAACATCTTATTTTCTAGCACTAACAGTAAAGTCAAAACAGGCTATTTCAAGTTAATTCAACTTTACACATTAGGCACAACATCTTATTTTCTAGCACTAACAGTAAAGTCAAAACAGGCTATTTCAAGTTAATTCAACTTTACACATTAGGCACAACATCTTATTTTCTAGCACTAACAGTAAAGTCAAAACAGACTATTTCAAGTTAATTCAACTTTACACAATAGGCACAACATCTTATTTTCTAGCACTAACAGTAAAGTCAAAACAGACTATTTCAAGTTAATTCAACTTTACACATTAGGCACAACATCTTATTTTCTAGCACTAACAGTAAAGTCAAAACAGACTATTTCAAGTTAATTCAACTTTACACAATAGGCACAACATCTTATTTTCTAGCACTAACAGTAAAGTCAAAACAGACTATTTCAAGTTAATTCAACTTTACACATTAGGCACAACATCTTATTTTCTAGCACTAACAGTAAAGTCAAAACAGGCTATTTCAAGTTAATTCAACTTTACACATTAGGCACAACATCTTATTTTCTAGCACTAACAGTAAAGTCAAAACAGACTATTTCAAGTTAATTCAACTTTACACATTAGGCACAACATCTTATTTTCTAGCACTAACAGTAAAGTCAAAACAGACTATTTCAAGTTAATTCAACTTTACACATTAGGCACAACATCTTATTTTCTAGCACTAACAGTAAAGTCAAAACAGACTATTTCAAGTTAATTCAACTTTACACATTAGGCACAACATCTTATTTTCTAGCACTAACAGTAAAGTCAAAACAGACTATTTCAAGTTAATTCAACTTTACACATTAGGCACAACATCTTATTTTCTAGCACTAACAGTAAAGTCAAAACAGACTATTTCAAGTTAATTCAACTTTACACAATAGGCACAACATCTTATTTTCTAGCACTAACAGTAAAGTCAAAAAAGACTATTTCAAGTTAATTCAACTTTACACATTAGGCACAACATCTTATTTTCTAGCACTAACAGTAAAGTCAAAACAGACTATTTCAAGTTAATTCAACTTTACACAATAGGCACAACATCTTATTTTCTAGCACTAACAGTAAAGTCAAAACAGACTATTTCAAGTTAATTCAACTTTACACATTAGGCACAACATCTTATTTTCTAGCACTAACAGTAAAGTCAAAACAGACTATTTCAAGTTAATTCAACTTTACACATTAGGCACAACATCTTATTTTCTAGCACTAACAGTAAAGTCAAAACAGACTATTTCAAGTTAATTCAACTTTACACATTAGGCACAACATCTTATTTTCTAGCACTAACAGTAAAGTCAAAACAGACTATTTCAAGTTAATTCAACTTTACACATTAGGCACATCTTATTTTCTAGCACTAACAGTAAAGTCAAAACAGACTATTTCAAGTTAATTCAACTTTACACAATAGGCACAACATCTTATTTTCTAGCACTAACAGTAAAGTCAAAACAGACTATTTCAAGTTAATTCAACTTTACATATTAGGCACAACATCTTATTTTCTAGCACTAACAGTAAAGTCAAAACAGACTATTTCAAGTTAATTCAACTTTACACATTAGGCACAACATCTTATTTTCTAGCACTAACAGTAAAGTCAAAACAGACTATTTCAAGTTAATTCAACTTTACACATTAGGCACAACATCTTATTTTCTAGCACTAACAGTAAAGTCAAAACAGACTATTTCAAGTTAATTCAACTTTACACAATAGGCACAACATCTTATTTTCTAGCACTAACAGTAAAGTCAAAACAGACTATTTCAAGTTAATTCAACTTTACACATTAGGCACAACATCTTATTTTCTAGCACTAACAGTAAAGTCAAAACAGACTATTTCAAGTTAATTCAACTTTACACAATAGGCACAACATCTTATTTTCTAGCACTAACAGTAAAGTCAAAACAGACTATTTCAAGTTAATTCAACTTTACACATTAGGCACAACATCTTATTTTCTAGCACTAACAGTAAAGTCAAAACAGACTATTTCAAGTTAATTCAACTTTACACAATAGGCACAACATCTTATTTTTCTAGCACTAACAGTAAAGTCAAAACAGACTATTTCAAGTTAATTCAACTTTACACAATAGGCACAACATCTTATTTTCTAGCACTAACAGTAAAGTCAAAACAGACTATTTCAAGTTAATTCAACTTTACACATTAGGCACAACATCTTATTTTCTAGCACTAACAGTAAAGTCAAAACAGACTATTTCAAGTTAATTCAACTTTACACATTAGGCACAACATCTTATTTTCTAGCACTAACAGTAAAGTCAAAACAGACTATTTCAAGTTAATTCAACTTTACACATTAGGCACAACATCTTATTTTCTAGCACTAACAGTAAAGTCAAAACAGACTATTTCAAGTTAATTCAACTTCACACAATAGGCACAACATCTTATTTTCTAGCACTAACAGTAAAGTCAAAACAGACTATTTCAAGTTAATTCAACTTTACACATTAGGCACAACATCTTATTTTCTAGCACTAACAGTAAAGTCAAAACAGACTATTTCAAGTTAATTCAACTTTACACAATAGGCACAACATCTTATTTTCTAGCACTAACAGTAAAGTCAAAACAGACTATTTCAAGTTAATTCAACTTTACACATTAGGCACAACATCTTATTTTCTAGCACTAACAGTAAAGTCAAAACAGACTATTTCAAGTTAATTCAACTTTACACAATAGGCACAACATCTTATTTTCTAGCACTAACAGTAAAGTCAAAACAGACTATTTCAAGTTAATTCAACTTTACACATTAGGCACAACATCTTATTTTCTAGCACTAACAGTAAAGTCAAAACAGACTATTTCAAGTTAATTCAACTTTACACATTAGGCACATCTTATTTTCTAGCACTAACAGTAAAGTCAAAACAGACTATTTCAAGTTAATTCAACTTTACACAATAGGCACAACATCTTATTTTCTAGCACTAACAGTAAAGTCAAAACAGACTATTTCAAGTTAATTCAACTTTACACATTAGGCACAACATCTTATTTTCTAGCACTAACAGTAAAGTCAAAACAGACTATTTCAAGTTAATTCAACTTTACACAATAGGCACAACATCTTATTTTCTAGCACTAACAGTAAAGTCAAAACAGACTATTTCAAGTTAATTCACCTTTACACATTAGGCACAACATCTTATTTTCTAGCACTAACAGTAAAGTCAAAACAGACTATTTCAAGTTAATTCAACTTTACACATTAGGCACAACATCTTATTTTCTAGCACTAACAGTAAAGTCAAAACAGACTATTTCAAGTTAATTCAACTTTACACAATAGGCACAACATCTTATTTTCTAGCACTAACAGTAAAGTCAAAACAGACTATTTCAAGTTAATTCAACTTTACACAATAGGCACAACATCTTATTTTCTAGCACTAACAGTAAAGTCAAAACAGACTATTTCAAGTTAATTAAACTTTACACATTAGGCACAACATCTTATTTTCTAGCACTAACAGTAAAGTCAAAACAGACTATTTCAAGTTAATTCAACTTTACACATTAGGCACAACATCTTATTTTCTAGCACTAACAGTAAAGACAAAACAGACTATTTCAAGTTAATTCAACTTTACACATTAGGCACAACATCTTATTTTCTAGCACTAACAGTAAAGTCAAAACAGACTATTTCAAGTTAATTCAACTTTACACAATAGGCACAACATCTTATTTTCTAGCACTAACAGTAAAGTCAAAACAGACTATTTCAAGTTAATTCAACTTTACACATTAGGCACAACATCTTATTTTCTAGCACTAACAGTAAAGTCAAAACAGACTATTTCAAGTTAATTCAACTTTACACATTAGGCACAACATCTTATTTTCTAGCACTAACAGTAAAGTCAAAACAGACTATTTCAAGTTAATTCAACTTTACACATTAGGCACAACATCTTATTTTCTAGCACTAACAGTAAAGTCAAAACAGACTATTTCAAGTTAATTCAACTTTACACATTAGGCACAACATCTTATTTTCTAGCACTAACAGTAAAGTCAAAACAGACTATTTCAAGTTACTTCAACTTTACACATTAGGCACAACATCTTATTTTCTAGCACTAACAGTAAAGTCAAAACAGACTATTTCAAGTTAATTCAACTTTACACATTAGGCACAACATCTTATTTTCTAGCACTAACAGTAAAGTCAAAACAGACTATTTCAAGTTAATTCAACTTTACACATTAGGCACAACATCTTATTTTCTAGCACTAACAGTAAAGTCAAAACAGACTATTTCAAGTTAATTCAACTTTACACAATAGGCACAACATCTTATTTTCTAGCACTAACAGTAAAGTCAAAACAGACTATTTCAAGTTAATTCAACTTTACACATTAGGCACAACATCTTATTTTCTAGCACTAACAGTAAAGTCAAAACAGGCTATTTCAAGTTAATTCAACTTTACACAATAGGCACAACATCTTATTTTCTAGCACTAACAGTAAAGTCAAAACAGACTATTTCAAGTTAATTCAACTTTACACATTAGGCACAACATCTTATTTTCTAGCACTAACAGTAAAGTCAAAACAGACTATTTCAAGTTAATTCAACTTTACACAATAGGCACAACATCTTATTTTCTAGCACTAACAGTAAAGTCAAAACAGACTATTTCAAGTTAATTCAACTTTACACATTAGGCACAACATCTTATTTTCTAGCACTAACAGTAAAGTCAAAACAGACTATTTCAAGTTAATTCAACTTTACACATTAGGCACAACATCTTATTTTCTAGCACTAACAGTAAAGTCAAAACAGACTATTTCAAGTTAATTCAACTTTACACATTAGGCACAACATCTTATTTTCTAGCACTAACAGTAAAGTCAAAACAGACTATTTCAAGTTAATTCAACTTTACACATTAGGCACAACATCTTATTTTCTAGCACTAACAGTAAAGTCAAAACAGACTATTTCAAGTTAATTCAACTTTACACATTAGGCACATCTTATTTTCTAGCACTAACAGTAAAGTCAAAACAGACTATTTCAAGTTAATTCAACTTTACACAATAGGCACAACATCTTATTTTCTAGCACTAACAGTAAAGTCAAAACAGACTATTTCAAGTTAATTCAACTTTACATATTAGGCACAACATCTTATTTTCTAGCACTAACAGTAAAGTCAAAACAGACTATTTCAAGTTAATTCAACTTTACACATTAGGCACAACATCTTATTTTCTAGCACTAACAGTAAAGTCAAAACAGACTATTTCAAGTTAATTCAACTTTACACATTAGGCACAACATCTTATTTTCTAGCACTAACAGTAAAGTCAAAACAGACTATTTCAAGTTAATTCAACTTTACACAATAGGCACAACATCTTATTTTCTAGCACTAACAGTAAAGTCAAAACAGACTATTTCAAGTTAATTCAACTTTACACATTAGGCACAACATCTTATTTTCTAGCACTAACAGTAAAGTCAAAACAGACTATTTCAAGTTAATTCAACTTTACACAATAGGCACAACATCTTATTTTCTAGCACTAACAGTAAAGTCAAAACAGACTATTTCAAGTTAATTCAACTTTACACATTAGGCACAACATCTTATTTTCTAGCACTAACAGTAAAGTCAAAACAGACTATTTCAAGTTAATTCAACTTTACACATTAGGCACAACATCTTATTTTCTAGCACTAACAGTAAAGTCAAAACAGACTATTTCAAGTTAATTCAACTTTACACAATAGGCACAACATCTTATTTTCTAGCACTAACAGTAAAGTCAAAACAGACTATTTCAAGTTAATTCAACTTTACACAATAGGCACAACATCTTATTTTCTAGCACTAACAGTAAAGTCAAAACAGACTATTTCAAGTTAATTCAACTTTACACATTAGGCACAACATCTTATTTTCTAGCACTAACAGTAAAGTCAAAACAGACTATTTCAAGTTAATTCAACTTTACACATTAGGCACAACATCTTATTTTCTAGCACTAACAGTAAAGTCAAAACAGACTATTTCAAGTTAATTCAACTTTACACATTAGGCACAACATCTTATTTTCTAGCACTAACAGTAAAGTCAAAACAGACTATTTCAAGTTAATTCAACTTTACACAATAGGCACAACATCTTATTTTCTAGCACTAACAGTAAAGTCAAAACAGACTATTTCAAGTTAATTCAACTTTACACATTAGGCACAACATCTTATTTTCTAGCACTAACAGTAAAGTCAAAACAGACTATTTCAAGTTAATTCAACTTTACACATTAGGCACAACATCTTATTTTCTAGCACTAACAGTAAAGTCAAAACAGACTATTTCAAGTTAATTCAACTTTACACATTAGGCACAACATCTTATTTTCTAGCACTAACAGTAAAGTCAAAACAGGCTATTTCAAGTTAATTCAACTTTACACAATAGGCACAACATCTTATTTTCTAGCACTAACAGTAAAGTCAAAACAGACTATTTCAAGTTAATTCAACTTTACACATTAGGCACAACATCTTATTTTCTAGCACTAACAGTAAAGTCAAAACAGACTATTTCAAGTTAATTCAACTTTACACAATAGGCACAACATCTTATTTTCTAGCACTAACAGTAAAGTCAAAACAGACTATTTCAAGTTAATTCAACTTTACACATTAGGCACAACATCTTATTTTCTAGCACTAACAGTAAAGTCAAAACAGACTATTTCAAGTTAATTCAACTTTACACAATAGGCACAACATCTTATTTTCTAGCACTAACAGTAAAGTCAAAACAGACTATTTCAAGTTAATTCAACTTTACACATTAGGCACAACATCTTATTTTCTAGCACTAACAGTAAAGTCAAAACAGACTATTTCAAGTTAATTCAACTTTACACATTAGGCACAACATCTTATTTTCTAGCACTAACAGTAAAGTCAAAACAGACTATTTCAAGTTAATTCAACTTTACACATTAGGCACATCTTATTTTCTAGCACTAACAGTAAAGTCAAAACAGACTATTTCAAGTTAATTCAACTTTACACAATAGGCACAACATCTTATTTTCTAGCACTAACAGTAAAGTCAAAACAGACTATTTCAAGTTAATTCAACTTTACATATTAGGCACAACATCTTATTTTCTAGCACTAACAGTAAAGTCAAAACAGACTATTTCAAGTTAATTCAACTTTACACATTAGGCACAACATCTTATTTTCTAGCACTAACAGTAAAGTCAAAACAGACTATTTCAAGTTAATTCAACTTTACACATTAGGCACAACATCTTATTTTCTAGCACTAACAGTAAAGTCAAAACAGACTATTTCAAGTTAATTCAACTTTACACAATAGGCACAACATCTTATTTTCTAGCACTAACAGTAAAGTCAAAACAGACTATTTCAAGTTAATTCAACTTTACACATTAGGCACAACATCTTATTTTCTAGCACTAACAGTAAAGTCAAAACAGACTATTTCAAGTTAATTCAACTTTACACAATAGGCACAACATCTTATTTTCTAGCACTAACAGTAAAGTCAAAACAGACTATTTCAAGTTAATTCAACTTTACACATTAGGCACAACATCTTATTTTCTAGCACTAACAGTAAAGTCAAAACAGACTATTTCAAGTTAATTCAACTTTACACATTAGGCACAACATCTTATTTTCTAGCACTAACAGTAAAGTCAAAACAGACTATTTCAAGTTAATTCAACTTTACACAATAGGCACAACATCTTATTTTCTAGCACTAACAGTAAAGTCAAAACAGACTATTTCAAGTTAATTCAACTTTACACAATAGGCACAACATCTTATTTTCTAGCACTAACAGTAAAGTCAAAACAGACTATTTCAAGTTAATTCAACTTTACACATTAGGCACAACATCTTATTTTCTAGCACTAACAGTAAAGTCAAAACAGACTATTTCAAGTTAATTCAACTTTACACATTAGGCACAACATCTTATTTTCTAGCACTAACAGTAAAGTCAAAACAGACTATTTCAAGTTAATTCAACTTTACACATTAGGCACAACATCTTATTTTCTAGCACTAACAGTAAAGTCAAAACAGACTATTTCAAGTTAATTCAACTTTACACAATAGGCACAACATCTTATTTTCTAGCACTAACAGTAAAGTCAAAACAGACTATTTCAAGTTAATTCAACTTTACACATTAGGCACAACATCTTATTTTCTAGCACTAACAGTAAAGTCAAAACAGACTATTTCAAGTTAATTCAACTTTACACATTAGGCACAACATCTTATTTTCTAGCACTAACAGTAAAGTCAAAACAGACTATTTCAAGTTAATTCAACTTTACACATTAGGCACAACATCTTATTTTCTAGCACTAACAGTAAAGTCAAAACAGACTATTTCAAGTTAATTCAACTTTACACATTAGGCACAACATCTTATTTTCTAGCACTAACAGTAAAGTCAAAACAGACTATTTCAAGTTAATTCAACTTTACACATTAGGCACAACATCTTATTTTCTAGCACTAACAGTAAAGTCAAAACAGACTATTTCAAGTTAATTCAACTTTACACATTAGGCACAACATCTTATTTTCTAGCACTAACAGTAAAGTCAAAACAGACTATTTCAAGTTAATTCAACTTTACACATTAGGCACAACATCTTATTTTCTAGCACTAACAGTAAAGTCAAAACAGACTATTTCAAGTTAATTCAACTTTACACAATAGGCACAACATCTTATTTTCTAGCACTAACAGTAAAGTCAAAACAGACTATTTCAAGTTAATTCAACTTTACACATTAGGCACAACATCTTATTTTCTAGCACTAACAGTAAAGTCAAAACAGGCTATTTCAAGTTAATTCAACTTTACACATTAGGCACAACATCTTATTTTCTAGCACTAACAGTAAAGTCAAAACAGACTATTTCAAGTTAATTCAACTTTACACATTAGGCACAACATCTTATTTTCTAGCACTAACAGTAAAATCAAAACAGACTATTTCAAGTTAATTCAACTTTACACATTAGGCACAACATCTTATTTTCTAGCACTAACAGTAAAGTCAAAACAGACTATTTCAAGTTAATTCAACTTTACACAATAGGCACAACATCTTATTTTCTAGCACTAACAGTAAAGTCAAAACAGACTATTTCAAGTTAATTCAACTTTACACATTAGGCACAACATCTTATTTTCTAGCACTAACAGTAAAGTCAAAACAGACTATTTCAAGTTAATTCAACTTTACACATTAGGCACAACATCTTATTTTCTAGCACTAACAGTAAAGTCAAAACAGACTATTTCAAGTTAATTCAACTTTACACATTAGGCACAACATCTTATTTTCTAGCACTAACAGTAAAGTCAAAACAGACTATTTCAAGTTAATTCAACTTTACACATTAGGCACAACATCTTATTTTCTAGCACTAACAGTAAAGTCAAAACAGACTATTTCAAGTTAATTCAACTTTACACAATAGGCACAACATCTTATTTTCTAGCACTAACAGTAAAGTCAAAACAGACTATTTCAAGTTAATTCAACTTTACACATTAGGCACAACATCTTATTTTCTAGCACTAACAGTAAAGTCAAAACAGACTATTTCAAGTTAATTCAACTTTACACAATAGGCACAACATCCTATTTTCTAGCACTAACAGTAAAGTCAAAACAGACTATTTCAAGTTAATTCAACTTTACACATTAGGCACAACATCTTATTTTCTAGCACTAACAGTAAAGTCAAAACAGACTATTTCAAGTTAATTCAACTTTACACATTAGGCACAACATCTTATTTTCTAGCACTAACAGTAAAGTCAAAACAGACTATTTCAAGTTAATTCAACTTTACACATTAGGCACAACATCTTATTTTCTAGCACTAACAGTAAAGTCAAAACAGACTATTTCAAGTTAATTCAACTTTACACATTAGGCACAACATCTTATTTTCTAGCACTAACAGTAAAGTCAAAACAGGCTATTTCAAGTTAATTCAACTTTACACATTAGGCACAACATCTTATTTTCTAGCACTAACAGTAAAGTCAAAACAGGCTATTTCAAGTTAATTCAACTTTACACATTAGGCACAACATCTTATTTTCTAGCACTAACAGTAAAGTCAAAACAGGCTATTTCAAGTTAATTCAACTTTACACATTAGGCACAACATCTTATTTTCTAGCACTAACAGTAAAGTCAAAACAGACTATTTCAAGTTAATTCAACTTTACACAATAGGCACAACATCTTATTTTCTAGCACTAACAGTAAAGTCAAAACAGACTATTTCAAGTTAATTCAACTTTACACATTAGGCACAACATCTTATTTTCTAGCACTAACAGTAAAGTCAAAACAGACTATTTCAAGTTAATTCAACTTTACACAATAGGCACAACATCTTATTTTCTAGCACTAACAGTAAAGTCAAAACAGACTATTTCAAGTTAATTCAACTTTACACATTAGGCACAACATCTTATTTTCTAGCACTAACAGTAAAGTCAAAACAGGCTATTTCAAGTTAATTCAACTTTACACATTAGGCACAACATCTTATTTTCTAGCACTAACAGTAAAGTCAAAACAGACTATTTCAAGTTAATTCAACTTTACACAATAGGCACAACATCTTATTTGCAGTTTTTTTTTTTAGTAACAAAACCGCGCTAACAGTTTTTTTTTCAGTAACAAAACTGTGCTAACAGTTTTTTTTCAGTAACAAAACTGCGCTAAGAGTTTTTTTTCAGTAACAAAACCGCGCTAACAGTTTTTTTTTCAGTAACAAAACCGCGCTAACAGTTTTTTTTCAGTAACAAAACCGCGCTAACAGGTTTTTTTTCAGTAACAAAACCGCGCTAACAGTTTTTTTTCAGTAACAAAACCGTGCTAACAGTTTTTTTCAGTAACAAAACCGTGTTAACAGTTTTTTTTTCAGTAACAAAACCGCGCTAACAGTTTTTTTTTTTCAGTAACAAAACCGTGCTCAGTTTTTTTTTCAGTAACAAAACCGTGCTCAGTTTTTTTTTCAGTAACAAAACCGTGCTAACAGTTTTTTTTCAGTAACAAAACCGTGCTAACAGCTTTTTTTCAGTAGCAAAACCGCGATAAGTTTTTTTACTAACAAAACCGTGATAACAGTTTTGTTTTTTATTACCTCACCTCATTTTACAAATGTTATTTTAACTTTTTTCCATGGCAAAAATTATAAACATTATATTTGAAATTATTTTTCCTAAAAACCTTCCTACCAGTAATATATCTTCACACAGGCAATGACCGGATGAATAATGATAGTGATATATATATATATATATATATATATATATTATTTTTAAATTCCCAAAACAGTTTTTCAAGGTAAACAACTGATGATCCCTTAAATAATGTTAGAAGCAAACTAATATAATAACTGAAAAAGTTAAATTTACTTACATGAGTGATTTTCCACTGAACGACTTAATTTTTTTTTTTTTTTTTAAATATAGTTTTAATGGTTGAGAAACTTCCAAGACATATATATATATATATATTACAACATATTTTTTTCATCATAAAGTATTTGAAAATATGAAATTAGAATTCATACTTGTCAATGCTAATCTCAAATGCAGAGATGAGTCAGCTTTTTATTTTTTTTCATTGATTTTTCATAACACATGATTAAACTGATGTGTTAAGTTTAACGGCCAATCAACTCGTTAGGGTATTTAATGTCGAAACGGCACATACTTAAAATGTTTCATTAAAGAACTGTTTTTCATCCGTAACTGATTAGGAAATTGAAGTTCATACCTTTCCCCTAAGGCTAAGTGTCTAATATATATAAGTGTCTAATATAAAGAACTAGATTTAACTATCGGTTGCCAATTCCATAGTTGGCATCGGTAAGCATTTGGTCCTTTCTCCCATGAATGTCAAATCTTAATCGCATCATCATATTCAGTTTAACATCCGTTTTACATGGTGGCATGTGTTGGATGGCTTTTAAAAATTGACTTCCAAACGAACCTATTTGGAACCGTCCTTATCACTTCCTCACGTGTTTTCTTTGGTTTTTCCTTGCCAATGGCAACAGACAATCACACATTTTCATATACTGTCAAGATTTAATCTTCCTTTTGGGGTCATTAGATCTAAGTCTATCTTTAAGACTCACATTACACATCCATCGTATCATTCTCATATTTCTCTCCATGCAACACGTATCCTCAACCCTCACTGACCAAGTTTCACTTCCATACATTATCACACTGCATACACATGCCTGATAGATTCTTCCCTTGGTCAACAGTAATGCTCTGCTGGTTAGTAATGGCAGAAGCTCTCTAAATTTACTCCATCCACTCCTAACTCTTTCTATTACACCAGAACCAGCTTTACCCTGTGCTTCAATGGTATCATCACAATAAAACTTCTAGACAACCTCAATAGCCTTGCTATCCAAATATACTTTATTCACATGAAAAGAATCTTGAACGAAACAAGCACATCTTTTGAACATTTGATATCACAGCTTTTCAAGTTATTTAAATTATGTGTTGTGTATTACTTGGCATTGTACACAAGCCCCCAGGTGCAGTGGGTTATATGGTATGATTGATGGCAAATAACTTTGCCTCAGGTGGATCGCATACGACAAGTAGATAATCAATTGGTTAGTTAAAATGATATAGGACAAATTTCAAATTAAAGCCAGTTGGTGTCAAGATTTTAGTGAGAGCTGCTGTGGAGGCAGTTCAGCCAGAAACAACTCTTGCTTAAAAAAAAAATGGAACTACTAATATTTTCAGTTAAAAATGGTGCTGTCTCCTTCCCTGAATATACCAGCCTCTCAAGAACACTATCAAAAGAACACCACCTCTTCTGGCCCTTGAATAGTGGACCCATAAAAGAATATGCAGCAAAAGCATTTATCCCAAAAGTGAAAAGATCACAAAATTTTACTAAAAGACCTCAAGTGTTTTTGGTTGGTTGGTTGTTTTACGACATATCAACCCTTTTCAGGTCATTTAATGCTGAATCCGGTCATTTTGGTGAAAATTTTTATGCTTCAAGTTCTTTATATGTTTAAGTATTTATTCATGCTGTTTGGTTGAGTGAAAGGGGGGGGGGGTAAAGAGGGGAGAGGGAAGAAGAGGGGAGGGAGGGAAATTGCTGTTCTTTGTTTGGGATTTTGCAGAACATGATTGAGTTTTGCAAAGGAAAAAAAAAACCAAAACATCGATGTTTGGTGCATTTTGAGTCAGGAAATAAATAACTTCAGACAGCCTAGTTTGGTAGCACCAGTAGGTTCTATTTGACCCATAGATGGAGCCCTTACAGATACTACCACTCCGGGCCAGAGTGGACCTGGGAGCAATAACAACTATGGGGAAACTCCACAATCACCCACAGCTCTCAATTGAAGGCCTCACCACTGGATGTTTTTTATGGTCATACCCAGGACCTCAAGTGTTTTTATTTTTAACATTCCAGTTTAAAAATATGTAAGAAAAAAAAGTAAAATTATTCAACCTATTTTAGTTTTAATATATCTAGATTAAGCTATGGCTAGATCACGTTGAAACACTAGTTGCTTTCGGACAAATGCAGTTCAGCAAGATTAATGCAGTGAGTTTGGAAATTGAAGTGACTTTTTTTTAAGTCATTTTCTCTGGAAAAGTATAAATCCATCGTTTCTCCACCAGGAAACAATAGGGTAGGCTAGACTCTCAGGCCTTGGTAGAGCAACTAGTGTAGGAGAAAGAAAGCTCCAAAATAACAAATTCTGTGCTATTAATACAGTTGTGGAGTATGAGATCAGTTGTACGAAGTTCAAATTCTTGCAGATCTATCATGTTCACTTATGCACAAATATCATTGGAGAAAGGTATGAACCCATAATTTCCCCATCAGATATGTATAGAATAGCAATTTGTAAAAAACTGATCACTTATATCTATTTGGTTCCAGCATTAAATAACTCGAAAAATAGTAAAATATGTCGTAAAGAAAAAGAAAAGTCTTCTCTATACATTTTGAGAAATCTTTGAAAAAAAAGAAAATAAAAAAAAAATTTTTTAAAGAAAGAAAAAAAAGTAAAAAAGGGAAAAGATAAGGAGGAAGAGAAAAAAAGGAGAAAAGAAAAAAAGAGAAAAAAAAGGAACAAAAGAAAAAAAAAAGTTTTCCGATGTAAAATTTTTAAATGATATTTTTTACTATAAAATGAAATATCTTTGAAAAAAAGAAATAAAATTAAAAAAAATTTTTAAAAAGAAAGAAAAAAAAGTAAAAAAGGGAAAAGATAAGGAGGAAGAGAAAAAAGAGAAAAAAAAGGAACAAAAGAAAAAAAAAGGAGAAAATGTAAAAAATTTTAAATATTTTTTACTATAAAATGAAACCAAGTAACATATTAATTCTTAGCTTCATTTTTCGGTCTACAAATTTCGGTTAATAACTTTCTTAACTAAAACTTTTGTAATTAAATTAACTTAAAAATTAAAAAAATCAGTTGCCTGCTTCTTGTTTACATATACAAAGAAAGCAGTTATTAATATTACTGCATCGAATTTGCATGAATGACATCCCCTTTAATAAGAACATGCATATTGGCCACGTTACGGCCATGCTAACAAAAAGAAAGACAAGCTGATTAGTGATTAATGAAAAATTAAAACTAAAATTTGAAAATATGGGAAAAAAAATGTACAGCATATATTAATTTTGTATTTTAGGATAACAAGTTAAGAATGTTTTTTTAGTAAATGTCGAAAACTGTTTACAATACGAGTCACAGCTCTGGTTATGGAGGCTCTCTGTAAACGATTGCAGTTTAGGGTGGAGAGGGGGGGGGGCAAGCAATAAGACTAAAGCATAATACATCAGTTAGCCAAGCAAGATGTCAAAAGAGATGATCTTTCAAAAGGTCCAAAGAGTTAAGCAGGGAAAACAATCTTTGAACAGGGGTTTGTTTAGGCTAAGGACTGACTCAGCTTAAGCAAGACAATTCAATATTAATTAAAGATGAAATCATCACAGGCAGGGCTTAACAATGGTTCAGTCCTCACAATGGAGAGATCAAATGAGACAGAAATCTAAGACAGACAGAGAGAGAAGGAGAGAGAGAGAGAGAGCACGGGGGAGAAGGAGAGAAAGATGAGAAGTGTAGGATGACACAGTTTTTAAGGGAAAGACGAGAAGAAAAAAAATAAAGAGAATTGGAGTAAAAATTATTTTAAAAAGTAAAAGTTAAAAAAATTAAAAAAAGGCATAATACAAGAAAATGTAATAGGAAGTCAGCATGTGGGATCTAAATGCAACATATTACAAAGTAAAAAGCCCAAGTCATCAACAGTAGCAAAATTGGGCAAGCACCCATTTTGACATTGTCAATTATTATCAATCTCATCTACAGGAAAGAAAAAAAAAAAAAACAGCACCAAGAGAGGGAATGAGATCAAGTTGTAAACAGCACGAATTATTCATAAGCTTTTCTGATCGTAAAATATTGATAACAAATGAACAGAAAGTCTTATTTATTCTTAATGGGAGATTTTTGAAAAGCCAAAATGTTTTATGCATTCATTCAAAAAATATTAAGAAACGAGAAATGGGCAAATCAAACTAACATTTTTCTCTGAACCTCTCCACCCCCACCCCCTCATTGTCAATTTTTAAATAGATCAGATCCAGGGATTTCAGGGAATTAAAAAAAAAAAAAGAAAGAGCAATACTTTATGCAAAAATATATATTCAAAATATGTTTTGTAGATGTCTATGCAGGGTCATGTAAGGCCATTATTTATTAACCATTTTAAGTAAAGAATTTCCGTATCAAAGGGTAAAATATTTAAAAAAAAAAAATTAAAAAAAAAAAAAAGGCCAACACTTGTGAATATCATTTTATCTTTTTCTATAAAAGAGAAAAAAAAAAAGAAAAAACATACAAAAATTGGAAAGAAAACAAAAATTTTATTGAAAAGACAAAAAGCAAATACAAATATGCATAATATTTTACAATTAGTGAAAGAAAAAAATTTCAAAAATAAAAACATCTATGAAATCATTTTAGGTCATAAGATGAACTTTTATTATTTGCTAACAAAGAAGGCCGGCATTGCCCAGAAGCAAGAACTTAAAAATTGAAATCTTGTAGCAATTTTTTATCATATATTTCTTACTTTCTTTAGTGTTGTTTTTTTTTTTTTTTGGCTTGTTTTTCTCCCCAGGATAATAATATAAAGTTACTTTAAAATGTCTAAAGTTCAAAAACATTGCAACACTTTCATCAATAAATAAGCAATCTTTGTTTCAACCCAATGGGCTCCTAAGAAAAGGAAATGAAAAAAAAAACTGTTTTAAATGTAATATTTCTTGGCATAATGTCTGTTACAAATGCAGACCCCACATTATTATCATAAACCAAAGTTCTGATCAGATAAAGTCATTTCGTTTAGTTTTTACACTTAATGATGATGAAATTTTTTTTATTATTCGATTCACACTTCCATAAGACATCATTTCTATAATTTTCATGATGAACAGGTCAGCTTGACAGACTAATGACCCACTTAGTGTCTTATGCTATCTGCATACCATGTTTAGGTAGTTGCTGGGTCTTTTTTAATGAGATAATCTCTTATTATTTAATACTTTGTTACCACTTTCAGTAGTGTTTTATCATTATGGTTTATATTTATGAAATGTAATTGGTCTATTAAAACAATAATTGGTTATATATTCTGATATATAGATCAAAGCAATTATCTATTATAAATTACAATCAAAATTTAAAAAAATTTTAAAAATAACCCCAATCTGTTTATTTTAAACTGGCATATTGCAAAATAACGATTTAGAATGAGAGTTCCTTTTAACATAAAATAAACTACATAGTCCCTGCTCGGATGTTTACTTACAACTTGTTACGGTCAAGGTTATATTGACACAGCCAAGTAACAAGGTTACATTGACAACAACCGACAAGAGACAAGGGGACATGTTTTAATTTCAACATTTAACAGAAAAAGACAATGTTTTACTTTATTTTATCCATAACTTGAACATTATAGAAATTAAACTATAATAAAAAAGACTAATATGGGATTAATGGCTGAGAGCGGGAATACACAGAGGTCCTCATTCATTCAAAGCCAGTTGTTATTGTTGGGTTTTACGGCATGCGTAAATTTACTGGGTCATTCTATGCCGAAATCGTACATGTTTTTGTATACGAGTGATTTGTAGATTATTTTCTTTTACATACAGCACTTGGTATTTCCAATTGGTCACCCATTTAGTAGTGGCCAGACTCAACATCGCTCATCTTTGGTGATTTAATGAGAACCCGTGTTGATCAAAGAGCCAAATTAACTACAGATTTGGAATCAGCACTTTCGCTCCAATGTCCTTATAGAAGTTCAGAAGTTCTTAAACATTTTTTTTTTAAACTCATTATTCAAAATTAAAATTAAGTGAAAATAACATTAGAAACAAATGTTCCAGCATTATTAGCGTTCTTTTAGCCGGACGAATACACTTATAATAATCGTTTATACTTTTCACGTCAAATCAGTGTGCGTATTTAACGTAGTTTACTTTGACGAGAAAACAAAAATGACATTTTTTTTTTTATTAAAAATGGATAAAAAAATATTTGATAAATGTTCACTAATATATATTTACTTTGATAAGATTTTTTTTTTAATTTTATATTTGTTCCTTTATTTTAGACACTTGAACTATTTAGATCTATGCTTAGATGTAAAAAATTCCAGTGCTGAACTCTTTTAAATAGGTTAAAAAGACAATATTTTCGTTAGATCGCCTTCAGTTCCAATATTTTATGCCATTTTGGGTTTGAATCTCACACTAGACAATTGTTTTTTGTTTTTTTTTTATTGTATTCCTGTTATTTCCTTAGCTGATATCGATTATCATCATAAACCTGAATAAATTTTTTTAATAAAAATAAACAAATAAAAAAAAAATTTCAATTAAAACATTTTTTAAATTAAAAAAAAAAAAAAAAAAAATGTATGAAAAATATTTTATAGATGTTCTTAATTTATAATTTTGGCTATAAAATTTAAGAAAGTTTAGATCTGGTATAGATGAATACTTCAGCTAATGTTAATCTTGACAAGGGTCGAACTAAGTACAGGTCGAAGGGACACAAAGTTTGGAAAATAAACCAGTTCCCATGAAAGATAACAGGAAAAGATGACCTGTATGGGATTAGATAGGTCAAAAAAGAGTAAAAACAAAGGGATGTTAGTCAACATGAGGTTACATATATCGAAGTCGATAAAAAAAACAAAAGTTTTAGCGAACATCTTTTGTCTACTTTTCTGTGCGAGGAAAAGTTTTATTTATTTAGTTAAACTGAAGAGATGATCAGAGTCAATGCGGCAGCAACCATTAGACAAAGTATCAATGCGGCAGCAAGAACGAATCACCAGACGAATCACGGCGACGATGAAAGAGAAAGACGATGAATAAAGAGATTATGCACGCAGAAAGTCAGCAAAAAGGAAGGGCGATGCAGAGATAAAGGTATTTCATGCACTATAACTACAAACATTTTTAACTGGTGCACCATAATAAAGACGAGAAACTAATGAATTAAGGTATGCCCTCCTCAAACACACATATCTATAATGAACATTTGAGATTGTCTATAACAAGTAAAAAAAAAAAAGTAGAGCACAAAGGAATTAATGTACTCGAAAGTCACATAAAAGAGTCAAGTAGAAATAGCAACGTATAAGAGAGAAGCGAATAGACTTGTATAAAGATTTTTTTTTAGTAACGACAACATTACACTAGTTAAACAATATATCCGAAAGCGAAAGCAACTTTCTGGTAGACCTAATTGATTATTATTGATATATTAACTGTTTAATTTGGAACAAAGCACAAATGAAAAAAGCATGGTCATGTTGCTTCAATCTTCTAAGTTGGGTACTGCCTAGTTTAGAAACAACCAACTTGCCTGGAGAATGCAACAATCTGAGCAACAAAATATTGTCAGAGTTAATTTAGTAATCCTACAACATGCAATTCCAAACCCCATTTCAACAGATATGCTCAATGCAAAGAGGAAGCAAAATAAGATATTAAGGAAAAATAAAAAAATTTCAAGATCGATTTTAGGTGGGAATTAGAGAGAATGAAATGAAATTCAACCTTAAGAACAATGGTTTCTCCTTGCACGACAAAATGATTTTGTTTTTCCTCGGGAGAAAAATGAATTAGTAATTCAACAAGATTACTTTTTTTTTTTAATTTTATTTCATTTTTAAGTGGGGTGAAAAGAAATCAAATGACCAAATCACTTTTCAGATTTGGGAGGGAAAAACAGGGAGGAGTGGGTAGATTTTTTTTTTATCTCTATATTCTGAATTAAAAAAGAAAAAAAAGAAAAAAAAAGAGCATTTTTATTATTCTGATGTCAACAAAGCATTCGAGAGAGAGAGACAAAAAAAAAAGAAACGAAGCAAGAGAAGTAGGCCGATGAAATATCAAGTTTCACAACTGAATCTTAAATTCACTTTATAAACAGACATGGATTATTTGTTCAACATTCTTCAATGGAAAAACGTTTACAAGAGAGAAAGGAAAAAGACATTTTCACCACAACCAGCCAACACTTATGCGAGACCACATACACACAATGAATGTGAATCTATAAAATTATAGGATAGTGGATGCACAGAATTCTAAACTACTGCATATTGAAAAAAAAAAATCTTTTAATTGAATTATTATTAATAGGTTGGATTAGATGTGTCTGTTTAACGGCATATCAACCCATTTTGGTTATATTTATTAACAAGCCACAATACACATTGTTTGATTTGGTGTGTATGCTTTTATGACATAACAGTTTTTAGGATTTTCAATGTATACAATATCATATAATGATACATGAAAAAGTAAATGTATATGAATCGGCATGATACAACTTTTTTGATTGTCTTCATTCTTTTGTTGACACTGGTTTCCACAGATTACTTCAAGAATCAGATATTTATAAGAGGAACCACATGAAGGAGATTTTTATTTATTTATTTATTCTTTTTTTTTTAATGATATTTCACCTCAAACAAGGCAGGACGCCACTGTATACGTAAGGGGCTACTGGGAATTAGGGAGTAGGTTTAGGGTGTCATTCTAAGTTGGGAGCTGTGCAGCGAGATGTCTTTACATTAGTTTTAAACCTCTGCATGTCGGTACTGTCGGGGAAACAGGGGGCAGGGAGGGAGTTCCAGAGGCCAGCAGCACAAGGAAAGAAGCTATTGGAGTAGAAGGCTCTCCGGCATCTGGGGACCTCCACTCCTAAGCGGTGCTATGGAATCGACTGGATTCAAACTTAGCACAACCTGGTTGTCAGTCCACATCATCACAGCCACCTCCAGATTCATTACATATGATTAATTGAACAAAAGTTATTATTTTATCCATAGCAGCTCTAAAAATGTTAGTTTTCTTTCAAGTAGAATTTATTTTTTATTGAAAAATACATTTACAGATCTTTCAAAATAAAATAAAATTTACTAGAATGTAAAAAAAACAATTTAAAAAAATGGATAAAATAAAATAAACTTGTTAAAATAGTTTTTAAACATTTGAAGGAAAACAGCTGACACTAGTTTATTGAAACAGAAGTCTAAATAAAAAACAACAAAAAAAAAGATTAATTTTAATTTAGTAACAATTTAAAAATAACTTTAAGTCTTCTATCTCAATATGTGAGGATGTCTTGTGCCTAAGATTATCAAACTTGGTGCCTCTAGGTCATCAAAATTCAGGAAATGGAACACCAAACGTACTACCTGTACCACCAAGGATGAACTGGTGTTTAGGTCTCTCTCGAAGTACACCCTGAAGGCTGTTTGCTTCAAGTCCCGCCTAAAAGCCATGATAAAGGTTCAGGGTGATATCTTCAAGGGAGCTGTATTCGGCAAAAGATCCTATAAGAGATGTACTTTGAATTTTCGGAATACATCAATTTTTTTGTTAAGATATGACATTTTTTTCTTTTTCCAAAAAAAGTGTCAAATTTAGCCGACACACACTGCGTAATATTTATATAATGTATTTTTGAAGATTTAAATAATTTACAAATCATATTCCAAATAAAGAGTATACACAACAGTATTGAAGTTGTTCACAGCTGTTTCAAGAAAATCTTTATTTTAAGTCATATAAAAAAAAACAATTTTTTTCAAAACATTGAATCTCTTTAGAACAGAATTTTCCTAAGTACCCAGAAAACAAACCAAAACAATATAAACAAGGATTACCAGTTTTGTGTGTGGGAGGAGTTAGTGTACTATCTATTCTGTTGTCATGATATCATCCTCCCAGGCATTAACCCCTCCTTTGGGGGGGGGGGGGGGTCCAGTGTACATAGTTCGTTCATCATGATATCATCCTCTCATTTGCATATTTATTTATTTTTAAGTTTCTAATGAATTAATATTTTCTAATCTGTTAATAAATACATGCGTTTATTATTTTTTAATAAATTTGTTGCTGTTGTTGTTGTTTTGGTTGTTGTTGTTGTTCCTATTTACTTTCTCCCACGAGAGCAGAGTTAGGCACAATGTCAATATTTAACGTGGGGAGAATCCAGCTCGCCCAAAATAAGCACTCTGAATTGGAACAAAAATTTCAATTGCTTCGGTCTAGAAAGGTTTCACCTTCACTGACAGAAGATAAAAACTAAGTGCAGATTCAGTACAGATACTACATTTTGCTCCTAGCCAAAAGGCCAAGGAGTTAACATGTTGATAATGATGATGATAATGATTTGTCATGGAAAAGAAATAAACCTCCTCTAATCTTTCTAAATTACAAAAAAAAAAAGTTGTTTTTTTTTCAATATTCTTTACATATTTTTTTTTCTTTTATATAAAGGTAAAAATTACAAAGTACCCATTTCGAATTACTCAGTAATAAAAAGTGGAGTATTTGACTAATCGACATTCCTCCCTTATGTTTATTCATTTCAATATATAACCAGTTTTAATGGGGGAAACAAAATAAAATTTATCGATGTTGAATATCTTAAAAACCATATCAATTAAACTTTTTGTTGTTTTTCCTAAAAACAAAATTTGACGATGTTCATGCACAGTATATTTCCCTCACATTGGAATATATCAAATCATTTTTTTTTTATTTCCTCTAAATTACCAAAATGTCAAATGAAAATACTTTCTTTGGTTTCTGTAAAGAAGACTACGGCGTCAGCAATTGCCGCACAGGGGGCAGGTAGTTTTTGCTAGTATATATATATATATATATCTGAATGAACAAATGCAATATATATATATATATATCTGAATGAACAAATGCAATATATACATATATATATATCTCTGAATGAATAAATGAGTCGCTCAAAAATTATATATTTACTTTTATTTTTATTAAAACTTTTTTTTTTTTAAATCTTACTAGAAATTATGTTTTAAAGCACAAATTTATTGCATCAAGTAGTAGTAGTAGTAGTTGCGGCGATAGTGGTAGTAGTAATATCAGTACAAATAGTCAACACGTTGCTGGTAGTAGTTGTTAGTGTAGTAATAATAGTATTAATAGCTGTATTGTTGATAGTAGAATTAATTAAAGACATTGTTTTTATAATTGAGTTACATAATTAAATTAGATTTGTTTTTGTTTTTAAATCTTAGAAATGCTTTAAACCACAAATTTATTGAATTAAGTAGTAGTAGCAATGGTGGTGGTAGTAGTAATATCAGTACGAATAGTCAACACGTTGCTGGTAGTAGTAGTTGATGTCATAGCAGTACGAATAGTCGATTATCGTGGTAGTAGTTGTTGATGTAATAATAGTACAAATAGTTGTATCATGTATAGTTGGTGTAAATGTTACAGTATTAGTACAAACATTTGCGTTACGTGGTCGTAGTCATTGAAAATTGTTTAATTTAAAAAATAATTGATTTATAAATTATGTAAAAATTGTTTTTATTAATCCGTGTTTTATTTATTAAAATAAAGGATGGGGTGATTTTCTTTCTTTTTTTTTTTTAAAGCAACCCCATTTTACTGAGCAATTAAATAACTGATTTTAGAATCATGTTCACATATATATATATATATATATATATATATATATATATATATATATATTTTATTGTTGATTTTACTTCAGGTACACCTTCTTTTGAAACAATAAAATAACTTCCAGTTAACAACTTTCTTCTATTTATCGAAGAGAATTAAAAGATTTTGTTTCCTGAACACTTTCCCTGCGGTTACCTTTTACTTAGTTTAAAATGTAATGTATGTAATATGTAGCTTAAAACAACGAGCAAAAATATGCGACCAGAGGGAGCATATTTTTGCTAGTATTTATAAAAAATATAAGCTAAATTCTGGTGACCAAATTTTTATTCATTTTTTCCCAAATACAAAAAAAAACAAAAAAAACGTTGGTGCATTTTGACAAATCGTTTCGCACACAGATGAACAAGTGGTGTCTGATCAACACTGCTGGGGAGCCATGAGATAAAAACTTTTGGGGATTTAAAAATAAAACAGTATTTTCCCCAGTAAACAACTGATGATCCTTGCAAAAATATTAAGACTAGCATAAATTCTTGGAAACTAACTAATACAATGATTACAGAAGATGGATCGACTTACAAGCAAAGGAATTATCTAACGAAGGACTTGAGACTAAAAGTTTCTATTTTTTTTTCATATAGTTTTAAAGGTTGTAAAAACTTCAAAAACTAATATATATATATATATATATATATATATATATGTGTTTCCGAATTTAAATTTTAAATTTTTTTTTCTTTTTTCTCCATTTCATTCTTTCCAAATATGAGCTAAAGTTAAGATCGGATTCTAACTCTACCTGATGAGATCTCAGTTTATAATAGCTGTTGATCGATAAAATTTGATATTGAGCACTTTTTATAAACCCGGTTGAAATTCTTTGGATTACTACTCTGTGGATGTTTTACCTGGACTATTATATATATATATATATATATATATATATATATATATATATATATATTAAAAATTTCGACATGCTTGAAACCAAGATGAAACAAACGTTCATATTTTTAGCATAGATTACCATTTCGAAAGCGTATAAAATCAACCGAACATCTCAGAGAAACGTAAAATAATGAGAGTAAGCGTGTGAGGAAAGAAAATAAAAGTGTAAACGGACACATGCGGCTGATAAGCTCCCCCCCCCCGCCTCTTCCTTCAAAAATTATCTGAGATTTTTGATTATTGCAATTCATTCTTCCATCACCACAGTCCAGATGGTCAGCTCTCATTCTGAATATTTGCATAAATTTAGCCAAACTAAAATGATGAAAATCACTTGGCAAAATTTCTTTTCTTTTTTATATTTTATCTTATTTATTTTTAATGTCTCTGCGTCGCCTCTCATTCTGTTCCCTCACACAATAGGAGGCGTCCGCTAATTCCTGATGAAGCAAGATAGACATTGCCACTGTTCTGGTCAACATAGTGCTATTCTCAAATGAAGTCCAACAAGCAATCAGAAGACATGTTGGAAAAGAAGCAGGAGGAACAGGAGACAACAAAACGCCTTTCCACATGCGACACCGAAGACGGGTGTGCGTTGGGAGGGTAGATCTGTCAGAATAGTAGGGAAAGCGAGTGGTAGATGAGGCTGGTATAGATTTGCATCAAGGAGGACAATGAGCATCTCAACAGATAAGCCCCGGAGAAGTTCTCAAATCCATCCCATCCAGTGGAAGGGAATAAATTTTTTAAATCAGACTGGATGTCATGAAAATGGCCACATCTTTGTTCATTGGAACGTAATTGGACATAAATCCGAGCCACAGATTTGTATGTCAAAAGAGTCACCAAGATGAGAGTGCGCAAAAAAGTATTAGGGAGACTTTTTTTTAAATTTTTTTTTTATATCCTTAAAGCAAAAATAAATTAATTTTTTAAAACTCAAATTAAATAAATAAATAAATTAAAAAAAAAAAAAAAGAAAATTATAAAATAAAAACAGATTTGATTTAAAAAGAAATAAAGAATGAATTAGAATGGAGAATAAAATTGATTAATCTTTTTTTTTAAGTGACAAAGAAAAAAAAATCAGGTCATTGAGCTAATTTTAGAAAAACTAAATTGTTGGTGGCTGAGAAAATGCACTAATGTATTTTTACGATAACCAATTAGATTTCTCGGTTTGGGGAGAAAAAGGAGGGAAAAAATTAAAGAAAAAAAAAAAAGAAAAGCAAGGGAAATTCATTTAAGATTTTTTACATTTCGTAAGTTTTCAAAATTAAAATAGATATAGACAAATATGAGAATGAAATAAGAAAAAAATTTCAATTAATGAAAGAAAAAAAAGTTATTTCGCTCTATGCTTAAATAATAAGATAAAAAATTTTATGAGAACAAAAAATGATTGTTTGATACAACAAGTACGTATGATAAAAGTTAGGTTTTTCCTTTGGTTTAGGAGCACAAATGAACCATAATACATGACTGTTGCCTTTAATTCAAGTCAGAAATTAAAGTGTAAAGGCTTCAAAATTACTTTCAACACTTCTATAGTAAACACACATAAGCTTAATATTAATACTTTAAAATGTCTGATTTGTGTTTATTATCATGACACTTCAAAAGTAATATAGAAGCCTTTAAAAATGCAAATAAAAAGTAATCTATAGCTTGAAATAGTTTTTAAAATGCAAAAGTCAAGTATCATAGTTTTTTGTGCTTATAAAACAAGACATTAATTATTCTCATGCATCATTGTCAAATAAAAAAAAGATTTTGAAAATGCACAAAGTAAAAAAATTATATATATATATATATATATAAAGTCAAAATTGATCATCAAATTAACAGTCGAAGAAATGTCGACATGTTTTTTTTAAAGAGGATGGGGGGGGGGGGGGGTAAGTAAAATTTTATATTAAAGAAAATTTTCATAATTACAAAATAAAAAATTTAAATCTATATTTAAAAAGATCTAAGATAAAAAGGCATGGTAAACTGAAATTATAAAATTTTATAAATTTATCAATACACGTCACACACACACAAAATGTATGGTGACTGACTACACAAATGAACTCGTGTTTCAATCATAGATCTCATCAGGTCATTACCTTAGAAATGCTCACAAAAAAATTAAGCTTATAAAATATAGATTGCTCGAAGACTTAATTTTTAAATTATCAAAATTCATCCATAACTTTTTGAAATATAAGCATTTGAAGCTGAAAAATAAAAAAAATAAAAACATTTTCCCGAAAATATTGAGTCAATATTTTTGTGTTTTTATTGATAAAATTTTGTTTTAAAAAAAACTATTCAAGATAAAGCAATGAAATTTGGTATGTACATGTAAAATTTACTGGTCAAGGTCATGAAACCATTAAAAAGTAGACAGAAGATTTGAGAACCTCATAAGTTTTTATCAAACCGACACGATAATTAAATTTGTTTAATTTGCAATTGTTCTCACCTAATCTTCACAAATTAAGTGTTTATCAATTTATCATCCACACAGGTGATTTTTTTTAAGTATGCTTCTTTTTTTTTTTTTAGACGATTATGCATGGTTTTATAAGGGTCTTCGTTAAGATAGGGCTTGCCACTAGAACCTAGGGTTAGAGGTTGAGTTAAGAGAGTTCTTTTTTGGGGACGGGGAGGCTTATCACTCAGATTTAGAGTATGTGGTAGAATTTAGGGAAGGCTTTTTTTTAGGGGCGAGACTTGCTACTCAGACTTGTAGTGGTAGGGTAAATAATTATATTTTTTTTATTCAATAACTTTTCAGCATGAAAAAATATAATAATTTAGAGGTTCTGTCTTAAAAAATTAGAATGGCCCGGAAATGGGGGATCATTTTACGTTAAATTTATTTCTGAAACTGATCCCATACTTTAAATTACTTTTTTTTTTGTTATTTTTTGCCAAGTTTTTTCTGTGTTTACATGTAATCGCCTAAAAAAGTAGAAACGTAGTTCGTTTTAATTTAATCATATTATATATACACATATATATATATAAATATTTGTTATTGTTTATTATCTATGTACGTATACGTTTCGTCCTTTTTCAATCGGGACTCTTCAGCATAGAGATATGACTATTCACTACCGGTCACACGATTCGTAACCCTGGATTACAAGTATTTTTCAACCCAAATCCAACGTCGCTAACCGATCGGCCAATTCTGAATAGCTTATAAACAATGATAATTTTAACACATTTAAAGCGGCGAGACGTACAGGCATTCTACTTCTATAAGGGAAGGAATGATGCATATAAAGCAAGTGACGTAATGCTGTGTTAGTACTACCATTTACAGTGCTCTCTCTCTCTCTCATATATATATATATATATATATATATATATATATATATACAATAATATTTTTATAAATAAATATTAATTATTTAAATACCTACAGACATCGATGTTTCATGCTAACGCAATCTTCAGTGTAGGAACTAATTCTCAACGGTCGGTAGGCGCAAACCTCGATCACAAATCGCCACTGATTCGTAATCGGGGATCTTACCCATCGGCCATAGCCAATTAGTTAGTAAATATAGAGGAACTTTAAATGTAAATAGTGAAAATCGGCGGCTATGTACCAGGCAGTATAGAGTGATCTACGAAACGGCGTTCGGATCATGCATATAGCTTTTTATACTGCTTGTTATTAAAGCTACTCGAGAGTGCCCAGCCTTTGTGGGAGGGGGCTGATAAACAATAATATTTTTATAAGTAAATATTAATTATTTAAATACCTACAGCTCTAACTAAACATTTAAGATCATTTTTAGATATTAATATTTTCAATTTTTTACATTCTTTCACAAATTCAAATAAAAAAATTAAAATTAAAAAATATCGCTGTCTTTGTTCAACACTGCTGCTGATACTACAGTCAGCAAAAATGTCAAATTGGCGAGACTGAATGCGAACCAATTTTTTCAGTAAAATTTTGTTGATGGTGTGCCTTTGCTATGACTTTCCAAAAGACTTTCTGGACAGATATTAACAATAATTATATGAAAAAAAATTTCAAGACCCGTTTCATCGATTAAAATATTTGAAATTTTTTTTTTTAATGAAAACTTACTGAACCACAGCAGTGAAACTTTAATAATCAATTATGGACAAACTATTTGACCAACCAAATTTTAACATTACCTTAAAAAGCATTCTTTCCTTGATTTTTAAAGCCAAATTTGACCAATTCTCACCACTGGTTTCTTTGGATCCAATTTAACATGCAACTAGCCTTTTATGCACTCGATCAAAATAAAAAATAAAGTGTTTTACAATATTCAACATTTTTTTTTTTTATCTCACTGATAAAGTTATAAAAACAAAATACATTTATAATTAACATTGATAAACTTATAGATTAATCAATTTCCTTCTGTTTGATGTATGGTTTGACAGAATTTTACGGGGTTTATAGCGATTTTATCAGGGGCTTTTTAATACCCCTCCTCCAACAAAAAAAAAAAAAAAAAAAGTTATTTTAGTGATGTTTTGCAAGCAGTGAACATTGCTAATTACCTTGATTACTCCAATAATAATGTGTTCATACCCTTAAGCACCATCCCTATTTTTTGTATTTTTATTCCATTTTATGTAAAAAGGTATTTATTACTTTATATTCTACAATAATGAGTATATTGCATATTCATGTAAACCACCAAACACTGATATATACGAACACAGGAATATTGCCATTTCAGCAACATTTGTCTCCCATACAGGGTGCAGACGATATTTATTTACCTTCTAATTCTATGTTGTTGGTCCCCCGATTTATAAAATCGGGAGACCTATGTTTTGAGGCATTTCCGTCCGTCCGGATTTTTCTCCGCAACCATCCATTGAATTTCTGAAATTTTGCATGAACTTGTAACTTTTGTCAGGTTAGAAAGTAACATTCTCCAATTTTTAAAAAAAAATCTGGTTAGCCCCCCCAGGGGGTCAAAAGGCCTCAAAATTGCAAAAAATTACATTTTTTGCACCATAACTTTTATCCATCCATTCAATTTCTCTGAAACTTGGCCAAAATGTGGATGTAATTGTTCCTAATAGAAAATAAGTATCGCTGACCTTGGAAAAAATCTGGTTCGCGCCCTCAGGGGGTTAAAAGCCCCCAAAATGGCAAAAAAATGACCCTTTTTTCCCCCCATAACGTTTGATCCATCCATTCAATTTTTCTGAAACCAAAAATGTAGAGGCAATTGCTCTGGATATAAAATGAGCATCCTTGACTCCAGAAAAATTCTGGTTCACGGGGGGGTCAAAAATGCCCCAAATTGCCCAAATTTATTGCATTTTACACTTGCCACATCGAGTCACATACATAGGGGGACCACGCATGCGCGGCTTGTTTTTTATTACTTTCATCCTCATGAAAACAGTGACTACATTTCCATTATTTTTTTTTTTTTTGTAAAATAATTGATTATGGACAATTTTGAACCTCCACAAATGTGGAAGAAAAACATAGTTCTCCTTGGAATCAACGCTGGAAAGACAAATAAGAACTTTTCAAACTTCTCCAGCATCAGGAGGAGGATGGTAGAAAAGAATTGAAAGATTTCAGATTCAACTACGAGACAATATCACAGAAAAATGCAGGATTCACGATCTGATACTATCATCGCTATGCCACCCCACTTCTTCTCTGAGGGCTTCCAGAGGCTGAACACTGATGGCTACATCCATGTTCTGAGTAAGGTAGTGAAAAACTGGATCGACCAGGTAGGCCATACGTGTGGCAGCAAGACGCATGTCAGCTGGAAGACCCAGGCCTGGCTGGCGGAGAACTCTGTAGACGACACTACACTTAACATCCTGCCTCCCAGCTCGCTTGACTGCAACCTCCTTGACTTCTTGGCGTGTATGTGTGATGGGGCAGTGAAACGAGACACCAACAGATCCAGCCGCAACACGAAGGAGGAACTAGAGACCAGGATCACCAGAGTCCCTGGGGCCCTAAAGTAGGAGTCAATGACGAAGGTCTGTGGCCACTTCAGAGGTGAGTTCATAGAGTGAAATCAACCCAACAAGTCATGAAGATAAACTGAAGACCAAAGTTTGATGAATAAATCTAAAACATGAAGCCACTGTGTTATCACAGCCTGTATATACAAAAAAAAAAAAAAATGGGTATGTATATATACAGATAATTTTTAAAACAGTCAAACTGTATACAGCTTACAACAACGCACCCAGAGAATGTTTCATATTGTTATGGAGGTAGGGGACGTTAAATTTCAAAAGTTAGTCGAATCATAGACAGAATAATAAATTGATCTTATGTAAAAAAAAAAAAAATTTTTCAATAAACTAAAAATATTTTGATATTGATAAAATCATCAGACATCTACATGTCTTTCTCGTTACTATGTAACTTTGATAATTACAAATTTAATTTTTTTTTATTTACTAAATAGTAAAAAAAATAATTTAAAAGATCCTATTTAAAATATTACGAAATTAAATCCATTAGAATGCATTTTGGTTTCTTCATAAGTCACCCATTTTAATCTTTTGTTAATAGTTGGAAGAAAAAAAACCAAGTTGATACAGCTGGTACATACACACACCCCAGAGCATTTTTAAAACTATAGAAGATAAATTCATGTGCAAATTAAAGATTTAAATTATCTAAACTTTCTCTTAAAAAAAAAAAAAATTAATCTATAATATGTGGTGTGTGTCTGTCTGGAGATGCAATTGAAAACAAAACCCTATATGAAGATCGAATAATTTTTTGAGTTAAATTTGATGAGGAATCCAATGGCGATATTGATATTGTGTCCGTTTTAGTGTCAGATATCCATAAACAGCAAAGACAATGTCTTAAAATAAAATTGGTTCAGGGTGGAATTAGAAGTATAAAAGAGCCCTCATTATTTCCCGACCAACACCTTAATTAATAAAATTTGAGAAATGGTAAAATACATTAAAAAAATTATATATACATATATATATATATATATATACATTCCATGAAAAATGCCAGTATACTGAAATCATGTGCCCTTAATAGGATTAAGATGAAAATTCATATACACTAAATGTACAAAAGCAAGGAAATTCCCAAATTTTTACACTTTTATTGTCATTAAGGGTATGACTACATATCAACCAAACCATTTCATTATCACATCACTACAGTATAAATCGCTATGCATGAGTGGATGAAGTGTGTGAGGTGCGCTGAAGAAAAATTCCTACCAGTAAAATACATAGCCCTGTTGTGCTCGCATACCCTTAATGACAATAAAAGTGTAAAAATTTGGGAATTTCCTTGCTTTTGTACATTTAGTGTATATGAATTTTCATCTTAACCCTATTAAGGGCACATGATTTCAGTATACTGGCATTTGTCATGGAATGTCACTACTTTTGTAAAGGCTATGCCTCAAGACAATGGTAATTTTTAAGGGTTTTTTTAATTTTCTGGAAAACTAAGGTATATGGTAAACTGAAATTATAATGCCATCAATTAGACCCTAGAACCTCTATCTCTGAAAAAAATCAGCTGAATCCATCAAATAGTTGATGAGATACAGGGTGGCACACACGTACGTACGTACATACGGATAACACAAAATCATTCCTGACCTTTCTGGATCTCTGGGTTGCCTTGACTAATGATGCTGAAATTCTACACACTTATAGAACCTATCAAATGAAAATTTTGTGCAAAGTTTTAAATAATTTGGTTTATTGGTTTTTGAGTTTTGACTGATCAAAGAAATGAGATTTCTAGCATAGGTCGTTTTTGAAGTCTATTAAGGGATAGAGCCTTGATATATGATGAAAATTATGAAAATAATATTCCGTGATGGAAACTAAAAAACCATACAATATTTTAAAATACTGTACTTGATTTATTTGAAGAAATAATAGACATCTTGAGAAAATCTTGAAATAAAGGCGAAACGTTGATGTATATATAAATAATTTTGGGCTTTCTTTTTTTCTTACATACATACACACGCACACACACATGCATACATACATACATGCATACACTTAATAGGTGAATTTCTATTTCAAACTTAAATGAAAGAGAAATTAAACAGTTTACTTTTCTATTTGGTAATATCAAACAAAAACTGTTTCAATCTCGCGTATAAAGGGAGATAAATCTAAATACTACATATGCTTTCAATTATTTTGTCAACCAATAATTGTGAAATTTAGCAAACAAATAATTGATAATTACCTTAAGTAAAATTTGTGTATGTTTTTATTTTGATAGAAATATCTATATTTTCCTAATCTAGTTTTTTTTTGTTTTGTTTTTTTAATTTAAAAATATAAAATGCATTTTTGATTTTAAAAACAGATATTTTTTAGCATTATAAACGGTTTTAAAGATTTTGCAAGCATAATACAAGTTTTTTTTTAAAGTTACAAATCGGATAGTTTTAATTAAATAAGAGGTGAAGTGATGAAACTGAATTAAAAAAATGATTTTATAAAAAGAAAACAGCAACATCTGCTTTAGACAAAACAAACGCAAAAACATTTTCCAATGACATTAAAAAAACATTTTAAGCATGGATGCCGTTTGGAGACTAAGGGAGATAATTCGTGTATTACTAAAATTTAAAAAATGAGATACATTTAAATGTTACACTGATCCATTAGGTGAAAAAGTAAACTTTAAGATTAATAATTCAATAAATAATTAATAAATTCTTTATTCGTTACTTGGACATTGTTTAGTTCAATATCAAGAAATCCTGATTCCTTATATATAATCGTATCACAGTCAATAGAATGTCCGGCTGGCTTGGCAAGCCGAGAGCAGACTCAAGGTGTTTCCACGAATAATCGCGATAGAGAGGCTCCCGTAAAGCCAAGATAATTCGCGATTGTCTCTGGTGTTGTGTGTCATTAATAGACCAAGGCTGCCGAGGAAGTCGTGTGTGGCAGAGCCAATCACTCCACTCGTCTCCACAGCGATCAGTTAAAAATGTTAATATTAAAAACAAAATATGAAAATTGTGTCACAAAGAGGATGATGTAGATGTTTATTATAGTCATTAAAAACTAGCATCAATAACCGTATAAATTACATGGTACAATTATTGCAAATATGGAAAACATTTCCACAAAACAGTATTTCTTTATTTTTCTCCTGTTTATTTTTAATAAAATTGAAATTCAACTGAACATGTATTTTTTAGGTCCAATAATTACAAGTTTATCAGACGATTTTATGAATCCATATGTTCTTTCTGGTAGTGTCTAATGGGAATAACCTTGCTTTATTTGCCACGAGTTCAAAATTTGATTCTTAAATTTGGGAAAACACAATTACTGAATTTTCTTTCTACATAATAGTTATAAATTGCTGTCCAAGCTTTGGACTTTGTACTTAATTTGTAGATTAATTACATTATATATATATTTTCAAATAAATAATTCAAAGTGTAGTATTTGTTCTGTCCTCAGTCAGAGGAGGAGAAATAATTCTAGATTAAAGACCTTTTTGCATACAATCTAGAGTGCCCGTTTTTTTTAAAGCGTTGGATTTTCCCCACATCAAAAACAAACCTTGTGTCTCTTCCCTTCTTTCGTTTGCTTCACAGCATCTCACTGTTAGATCACCAGCTTGGTTGAGAAAAGTTCTGTTGTCTAGCACGGCTTTGCCGTTGGGTGGTCGATGCTTAAGGCAAGACACGATAATGTGGTCTACTGTCTGTTCAGAGTGACCACAGTCGCAGACAGCTGAGTACCTGAGTCCCCATCTTTTCATGGTCACGGCGAAACGGCCAACACCTGTCCTGAGGCAGTTGAGCATTGTCCACTGCCAGCGATGGAGGTCCATGCCTGGTAGGTTATCCGGGTCCTCCACAAATCTGTGCAACCTTGATTTATCTGCTGCCATTCCTCCGTCCAGCAACGTTTCAGCCAGATTCGTTTTGTGACGTCACCGGGTGTTGAAAGCAGGAGCTGGTGGGCGTGCTCCGAGAATGGGTGTCGTGACTTCAGGCGAGCTCGTGGAGGGGTCTCTGTGGCGAGCTTGTGGTCCTCATCGATAGTGGCCTTTCTTGAAGTGTCTCTTCCCTAATGAGGAGGTAAGTAAGTAGGTAGGTCCTGGTGCAGCAATTCATCCTGGGCGAATTGAGCCGGCTTCTTACTTCGAGGAGGAAGTTTCTTGAGAATATTAAATTCACAAACAGTCTCCAAGGAGTCATCGTCCTCCCACATAGTGTCTGGTATTCTGAAATGGTCATCCACCTGGTACTAACCAGGCTGAAACTTCGATGATCTAATGATAACCGGCGTGTTAACATGAGTATGCCATAAATAGGGACTAATATAAATATATCGATATGCACAATGTGTGCTATTATAAAAAATGTTTTTCTTCTGTAGCAGTTTTTATTTTTAAAACGGTGCTTGTACTGATGAGCGTCCGTACGAAAAAATTATTTTATAAAAACAATATTATATACTTATTCAGCGTTATATTCTTACTCATGTACAAAAAAATAAAACAATTATCTACTAGAACTTTAATTACAAATATTTTTCCATTCTCCATATCATAACAGCGCTTCGTTCAATAAGCATCCATCTTTTTTCTTAAAAATAATTCAAGGGCAGATAATTCGCAAGGGAGATAATCATGCAATTTAAAACAACAACTACATATATAAAAATTAAATTTATTCCAATAAAACAAAATGAAAGTAAATAAACGAAATTAAATTAATTTATTGCATTATAACGAAATGTTTATTGGAATAAATTTAATTTTTATATATATAGTTGTTTTTTTTAATTGCATGATTATCTCCCTTGCACATTATCTGCCCTTGAATTATTTTTAAGAAAAAAGATGGACGCTTACTGAACAAATCGCTGTTATGATACGAAAAATGAAAAAATACTTATAATTAAAGTTCTAGTGGATACTTTTTTCTACTTTTTTGTACAGTGAGTAAGAATATAACGCTGAATAAGTGTATAATATTGTTTTTATAAAAAAAATTTTTCTTCGTACGGCCGCTCATCAGCACAAGCACCTTTAAAACTTATGTAACAAGGGTAGAAGAAGAATTTTAAATGAAGAGTTAAAAGGAAACACTTTATCCCAATTAATATTCATAATATCAGCAATGAAAATCAGCTGATTGACATTTCCAATTTACTGTACGTATGGATGCACATACTTATCAAAATCGTATTTTTATCTTTTAAATGTTATGCAAAAGTGATTTTGTACTAAATGTTTAGCTCAAAATCTTGTTTTGTTTTAGTAAAAATAAATAAAATTGTATTACCCTTGAAGCAGAGAGGTGTTGTTATAACTCATTTTCACTGGTGAAACGATGCAGTCATTGTATAATGGTGAGACTATGTTAAACTCTTGATTGGATTTTTTTTTATGTTTACTATATGATGCTTTGACTATGGTCAATAAATTTGTGCACTGTTCTTGAGGTCATTGAATCAATAACAGATATAAGAGTGAAAATAATCAAGAAAAAAATTCAACAATAGTAAGTGCTTAAGGGCAAACATTTTCTAGCCTTCCATTTTTGTTATTACTTTACAAGTATTTTGTCAAATGACTACTTAAAAACTTAGTAATGCTAAAAAGTTGTCCGAGATTGATTTACAAAAAAAAAAAAAAAAGATAAAAAAAAAGGTTCATATTAAATGACAGATTGCTCATTTACACGAATGTTTCTCAGCCATATCCTGGTTGTTGACCTCTTCAATCAAACGAGTCTTTTACGGCCCCCTCAACTTAATACATCTAATAATACTATGGTATCAAAACTTACTCCGGTAGTAAAGCATTATTATTATTTGCATAAATATCTTATTTGAATAAAACTCATCTATTTACACAACATACCCAATGAAAGATAATTAGCAAACAAGTGAGTTACAATTAAATATGATTACAAAAAGAAAAATTGAAAGACAAGTTGGTGAAAACATACCTTAATTTAAAGAAAGGAGTTTAAAATTTTAAGTTCAAAACCCAAATCAGCCATTTTGGACAGATCAGACAAAATCGGTTGAGATTAATATTATTTTGTGTTCTAAATTTGTTGGCATAATCACGTTCATACATCGATTTTCATTAGATAATCGAAGTTGATCGACGTGGAACCTGGCTAGTACCAGATGGGTGTCTGACTTTGATATTCCCTGTAAACTTCCTCCTTCGAAGGAAGCCGGCATAGCCTGCCCAGGGCCAATAACACACCAGGTATTACCGGTTCCTTAAATTTGTTGGGTCCCTTCATGGTCTCATTTTTTTCAATTTGGCCTCGTGGCCTCTGAAAATATCTCATGGCCTTTGATGTAAAAGATCTTACCTGCTGAGCGCCTGTGGTAGGCTGGAAATGATGGGTCCATAGCCAGCAGCATTATCATACAATTCGAACAGTGGAGCGGCCACAAGTTTATAATTCCTGGGTACAGCAAATAAAGCTGCACAGAAAAACAAAATAAATACATTTTAATGTAAAAGAATAAAATATATACTAAAGTTTTTTCATCTGGCATACTATAATGTAATAGAAGTCGTTACGTTTAAATTCTTGAAAAGAAAAAGATTTACTGTATATTTTCTGATGTGAAACTATGATAAAAACATATTTTAAGTAATTTTCTTTTTAATAAACATGGGTGTGAATCTGTGCATCTATAGGAAGAAAAACTATTGAAAAAGATTTGGTTTGTGGCATATCAACCATCTATGGGTTATTTGATGCCGAATAAAGTCGTCAAATATAATGATATAGGTAGGATAATTTCATATATTAAGTAAAGTCGTTTTCCCCCCCATTTAACTTTGACTTCATACCAAAAGCTTAATATACTAAACATTTCCGCTAACTACCTACAGCACTTCCTAATACGTATTTCATGAATATATGCTTAGATTTCTTTTCCTTACAAATATTACATTCATTCTGACCTATCTGCTTCTCCCAAATACATCTTTTTACTCACTGATTATTTTCTCCTCACGCATAACTTTTTAACACTGGGTTCTTTTAAAATTATTTCATTTCAACCTCCTTACTATCTTCTACATACAGGCTTCCAAATAAAAATAAAAATACTAAATGCTCTCTCTCCCTAAAAATATGGGAATAGCAGAATTCAAAGTTTGAGCGTTAGGAATTACTTTTTCTTAAAGTTTCTATACCTATTTCGATTAATCGGTTTACTTAATAACAAACATATGATCACTTTCAAATAAAAACATCTACATTATTCTTTCACACGTAAGTTTCTTGCTTTCGACGCCTTCTTCGGTAAACTTTTCCAATTATTTCTTGATCACAGTTACTTAAATTTATTTGAACTTCTATCATATTTATTTATTTCAGAAGCGTTTTACGTTCAGATTTCATACGTATTACTCGATTTAATTTAACCGGCATCACTTTCCATGCTCGCCACTGCTTGCTTCTAACTTACCTCGATTTTAATTTTAACATTTTTGCTGTATTTTTTTCCCTTTATGGATTATTTTTAGTTTTCTTTTTCTTCATTTTTTCTGTCCGCAGTTACTGAAGTAGAAATCATCCTACACTAACAAAACATGCTTACATAACAATATTCATGTCTTCGATCTTTTTACAATATTGTTTTTTACGTTAAAAAAAAAACACCTCTGCTAATTGCCTCAGTTTAGAAAGATTTATCCTTCCCTGACAGAGGACAGAACAGATGCCATGTATTGCAACAGAGCGCAAATAGGTCACAGTTTACTGGCTTTGGTTTATTTGTTTACTAGCAGGACCTGTGCCCTGGCATTGCTTGGGGGAATATAAAAGAATGATTTAACTTTTTAAATAGTAACTATTAGAGTATCACTTCTAAAAATAAAAAATCAGGAAAGGAATTCACAGATTAAAATAGGATTTAAATTGCTGTGAAGAAATTTAGTGTACCCCCCCCCCCCGAAATAAGGCTCATAAATTCTATTAAATATTAACAGTTTTAACTCAAATAGGTCACAAATGAATATGTAAATAAATAAAATGTTCCTGATGAATATCCCAAGTGTATTTGCTTTAAAACGATTTTTGTAATACAGATTAGTCAACACATAAGTCGTCTATAGTTTTGTTGCAATTTTTTTGGTTGTGGCTTTGTTGCTGTGGTCCTGAACCTACCACTAAACCTGAGTGTGACAAAAAAAAAAAAAAAAAAAAAAAAAAAAAAAAAAAAAAAAAAAATCGCAATAAATCATAAGACAACTTATTTGGTAAATATTCTGTATTACCGATAAAAAAAAAATTATTTGTGACCTATTTGCGGTAAAACTTAATATATTTAATAAGATTTATGAGCCTTATTTTTGCTGGGAAGGTGAGGGCTAATGTTTTTTACAATTTAAATCCTATTTCAATCACCTACATAACTTACAGTGAGTTCTTTTGATTTTTTTTTTTTCAGAAATGATAATCTAATATTTATTTTTTTAAAGTTAAATCATTCTTTTATACCCCCCCCCCCCCACCGGGACAACGCTGTGACACCGGTCCTGCTAGTTATCTATCTTCCTAGAAAACATTGCTCCGAGAATGGAAATTTCACAGAGAATACCATCATTACTGAAGAACAGGAAAATAGAGCACCCCAAGGAAGCACCCCACCAGTGGCACTACTCTTTGTAAACATTAATCCTTGGCATTGGTAATCTTTGTTCTCAACATGATTGACCCTCAGCCACTGCCTTCTAGTATCTATTTGGGAAGAAAATAAAAAGGAGAAATAAGGTTTTGATTTTTTGAAGAATCAGATTGGATAATACGGTTGAGGATGAACTTATAGATACTAGGGCACAACGTGACCAGCCGATTGATCGAATCGGGCCTCTACGATCTCCCGTCTAGCCAAAATAAGGGTCGAAGTGGAAGAATGGCTCAGCAACCATAATCCCATCCTAAGGCATCGACGGGTCACCATCTGCAGCCTACAGGGGACTCGTTTTCGGGGAATTCGTGGCTCGTGCCGACAGGATGTGAAAAGCATTTGGAACACAGATAGTAGATATAGGGTGTGTAACAAGCAACGTTTGATTTGGTCTTGTTGGAAGCAAAATGAGCAGAACACCATCTCCACCCTTGAAAATAAATATACCCATGGGTGTAAAAACTAGTCAACTGATTTTTATGAAATATAGAACACAGTAGACATGGAAGTTAGTCCTTAGTTTTTATACTGTTGCATCATGTGAAGTTATCCCCCGCAACACCAGATAAACCTGCTTAGTCAGCTAAAATGGAAAATAACAAAATTTAGATATATTTAATTTAAATCTACATATCAGGATTCCATTTTTACCAGAGAAACAATAATTTTATTGTTAACCTTATTACCTAATTACACTACAACAACTGATCATCACTTCGGTCTTGGTAACATTCACTCTCAGACCTTTACATTCCATAACATTCCTCCTTTTTAACTTAAGTGGATACAACACTTTTATGAGATATAAATTTTTTTTTATGGCAGAAATATATAGACAAATTTTGAAAAAAAAAAGGGGGGATTTATTTCATATTTTGGAAGGCAGGGCACCTTTTGAATAAAGTCAGATAAAGTGTCATGTTAAACCTGTCCCTTTAATCCACCCTCATAAATGGGGTGCTGAATTTACACATGGTTCTTTCTCCAAAAGAAAATGCACTGTTAAGGAAATTGAGAACATTTCAGTTATTCCCCCTTCCAAAAAGAATGAACGGATTGCCATTAAATGGGATTAAATTCATCAAAAATAAACTTAATTTCAAAATGAATATTTCACTTTTTTTCTTAACTTATTTAATATCTGGTCAAGCCATCAGATTACTAAAGATATGAGATCAGCAGCCCATGAAATAAAAACAGCCTGGAATTATGGACCCAACACAAGACAGTGTACACCATTGGAAATAGACAAATAGGTAATAACTTTATCACTACATGTCATTCCCTTTGGGTTTTATTAGTTTATGCCTGGCCTTACGATCCAAGGACAATCTTAGTCCAGGAACCAAGATTACAGACAATGGGGTAAAAAAAAAAAAAAAAATTGTATTTTCAGGTCAGTTGAAAGGCTTCTCTCTTGCACCATATCATCATTTGGCAAAAGTTAAAAATATTATTTTATCAGCATAAACAATTAATGACATCAAAGCTAAAATTTATTAAACTTTTAATATGAAAAGATAAACAAAATAAAAACAGTTTCCTATGGCCTATCAATTATTTTGGGTTATTTAATGCCAAGAGATTATAAACGATTCATTGTCTACGATTAATTGAAAAGAAGTTGCTATTCAACTATAGTTAAGGGGAAATTGCAGGTTCATGCCTTTTCTAGTAGTAGTGCATAATCGAACAATATATATCCAATGGGATTTGAACTGAGCATAGATAATTCCAGTCTATAACGGTATCCATTAGACCAATCATACACCTGTATAACCATGTCGGTCCCTGATGACTGTCGACCCCTAACCTTTGTGCAGTGGGTTTCCTTCTCCATCTTCTGGCTTTGTCATCTTTCATATTGGCGATCGTCGAGGGTATGTGTACTTGTTTACAAGTTGTGTTCAAAGCAAAAGAAACGCAGACTCACATAATAAAAGTACAATATATATTTGTGTGCATGTGTGTTGTTGGGACCCTGACGCTAGATCTCCACATCTGATTTAAGTTTCAGTCTTTCAAATTCAGAACCTCAGCTTAAGACTAACTCCCTCATAGTAGCCCCTTTGAACTTGTCTACTTTGTCTCGAGCCCTCTAACTCACCTCACTCCCCAGGTCTACCCCAATCTAATCTGTCCAATTTGCTCATCCACTAAATATATCTACTTTTGACCGGAAATCCTAGATATTCAGTCTTTCAGTCACTCTCAGCTTGTCACCGGAACTAGCTAAATCTGTTTTTCTTCTCAGCTTATCGCTATCCGACCACCCAGAAAAACAAACAATCAAACTGTCAGGGCGCCATCTTATCTAGGAGGCAAATAGATTCGTCGGCCTCTCCATTGTCGCCCACTTATCTTACTTCCTCATTATTTTTCCTTTTGTGAATTATTTCCGGGGTTCGGAATTAATTACAACCTGGAAGTAATTACAACTCGAAATTAATTATAACTTGGACTTAATTTATCAATTTTATTTGTTATTCAACTAATAAATCTCATTTTATTTCTTTCATTTGCAAAATTATATTGTACGAATTAAAAAAAAAAGTTTTATTTCATTTTATCATCAAGAATTTGTAAAGTCGTATATTAATCATATTTTTTAAAGAAATGTGTAAAGTCGTATATTAATCATATTTTTTAAAGAAATTTGTAAAGTATATTTAGATTTAGATAACGAGATTTCTAATTACTTCCGGTTTGTAATTAATTCTGTCACCCTTATTTCCTAACTTAACAGTCTCCGGGGTTTGGAGTGGAGCAGTCCATAGTATCACGCACCCCTCACTAATTGCTGTTGATTTCCCATAAATTTCCGCCTGAACAAAAAGCAAATATTCAGTTTATGTTTAACTCTGAAATAAGGTTTATTATTTTACTAAACTTAACTGTAGAATGTGTATTTGGCAGGCATGCCCACCTGACCGCTGACTTTAGACTGAGGTGAAGTAGGATGAAGATGATGATCCTCTTCAAGTGGTGGACTTGTGGGAATATGTTTAATGTTGGAGATAGTTGTGAGTTTAGCTCTACCATTAGAATAAAATCAGCATGGCATAAGTTCACAAACTGTTTTCAGTCCTAACATCGTGAGTTATCCCTTTCACTCCCAGTGAATAATGTGTGTGTGTGTATATATATATATATATATATATATATGATGATGACCGATACGTCTTGTCAGACGAGTGCGACTCCTTCATTCAGAAAAGTGTCATTGTCTGAAGGAGTATCTGTACTGAGATTTTAAATAAAGAGATCTAAATTTTTACGACAACTAGATCCCTCTCTGTTAAAAATGTTGAGATCCAGCAACAAGCGAAAGCAAGATAACCAGTAACAAGGTAAAACTGCAGACCAACATGATGTGAGGAGTGGTCTTCCACTTTTTCTTTTGTTGTTTTTTTTAAATAAACAGAGCTCCGCACACATTGAAAAGTTGAACGAAAATAAACACTTCCTTAATATTGCACATACAATAATACCATTAAAAGCATGTGTTTCCAATATGAATTTCGTTTATTTTCGTTCGACTTTTTCATGTGTGCGGAGCTCTTTTTTTTCTTCTTTTATTTCAAAAAACAAACAAAAAAAACAGCCAAAACACACAAAATTCATATATATATATATATATATATATATATATATATATATACACACACACACACACTAAATGCCATCAGATTACTAAAGATATGAGATCAACAGCCTATAAAATAAAAACAGCCTGGAATAAGGGACCAAACAAAGTGTACACCATAAGAAATAGACAAATAGGTAATAACTTTAAATCACTACATGTCATTCCTTTTGGTTCTTATTAATTTATGCCTGGCCTTACGATCCGAGGACAATCTCAGTCCAGGAACCAAGATTACAGGCAACGGGGTAGAAAAATATTTCCAGGTCTGTCGAAAGGCTTCTCTCTTGCACAGTATCATCATTTGACAAAGATTAAAAATATTATTTTCTCTGCACAAACAATATCACATTTAACGAGTAAGCTTAAATTTATTAAACTTAATATTAAAACAAAAAAAAAAAAAAACATACATTTTCTATTGGTATGTCCTTTTTAGGACATATCAACACTATGGGTTATTTAATGGCGAAAAATATATATCATAAACGATTCGTTGTATACGATTTATTGAATACATGTTGCTATTTTACCCACACCTTTCCCTTAAGGTATTAGGTTTGGTATGGTTTGGTAGTTTTGTTTTACGGCATATCAACCCTTTTTGGGTTATTTAATGCCGAATCTGGTCATTATAGTAAAAGATTTATGCTTCAAGTTCTAAAAATAAAATAAAAAAGGGGAGGGAGAAAGGGAGAGGGGCTGTTGTTTTTGTTTTTGGTTTTGTAGAACATAATTAAGTTTTACAAAAAAAAAAAAAAAAAAAAAAAAAAAAAAGTCAATGTAGGTGAATTTCGTCTCAGGGAGCCACAAGGCAGCCTGATCTGGTATCACCAGCTTAAGGTATTAGTTTTTAATTGAACTCGGCATATTCTACTCCATAGTCCACAACATTACCGACCTTGTTTGGGTTATTGAATACCAAAACCATACTTATTGTAAACGATTGAGCTAATACATACAGTAGAATCGTTGACCAGTATAGCTTTCGGGCCCCAAAGGCTAGATAAGTTCTTTTTGGTCGTTAACAGAACAAATATTTGCCCTGACAAAAAGAATTTTTTTTTTTTTTAATTTCTTATCGATTTTTAACTTTTTGCATTTAGTAGCAATACACAGAAAAAATGAAATTGTTTCATCACATTTTTTTTACACTAATTTTTCAGTAAAAATGTTATATATTTGTTAAGACACAAGATTAAGCAATGCAATTTGCCATATAAGTGTATGTTTTGCAAGGAATTAGAATATGCTACTGAAAATCTCCAAACATTAATCGTTTTCGAGTAATCTAAAGTAAATGCACATAGATCTGTTGCAATACCTTAAAAATACCATGTATCCATTAAAAAAAAGGCAAGTTAGAGAACTTAAAGTTCAATTGGAACTGAAATCTAATACTAGAACCGTTTCAAAATGAATACATTACCAGATTTTCAAAATAATTTGCATAAATTCTGCACAATTCTATTTCAAGATTTCTTAAGAAAAAAAAACTTTCATAATTATTGGCTGATTTTGAAAAATGTTAAGGCTTAGATTCTGAACATCAAATTACTTCTACATATGCAAACATAGGTAAATGAGCGTTGGGACTATTTTCAGTTTTTCATGTACTTTACTAAGATTGACTTTTTTTTTTTTTTACATCTGCTCAATAAGTTCAATCAGTAAAATAAATATAGAAATACACAATTTTAATCTATATTATTTACAACTACATAACACTTCATAGTGAAAATTTCAGGGTCATTCCATAAAATTTTTTGGGGGGATTATAGATTAACACTTGTCACTACCCCCTCCCTCAATATGAGAGTCTACTTTCTTAGGCAATTACGTGTGAGCATCCTGAAAAACTGCGAAAAGGAGAAAAAAACAATTGTTTGAAAATTTAGAGTGGCAGATCAGTTTCACATAAAATAACATTAAATTCATTAAATTCGCCTAAAAAAGAATCTTAATTAAAGCTCGAAAGGTGAGTAAACCTATAAAAAAAAAAAAAAAAACAGAATTTCTTGAAGGAGCCACCATTTTATAAAAGAACCACAAACACATAAACTTTTTAATAGTCCATTTATTTGAAAAAGAATACTCTAACTTTCTCCTTTATAACAGTTATCAAGTCGATTTCTTTCTTGACGTCCCACCCACAATGGACTCGCCCACAATTAATTTTTGCCACTCTTCATTATCTTACATTATAACAATTACAACAGATACTAACAGTCAAATTCGTTGAAATGGAAACAGTATTTTTTTTTAGATAGGGTAATTAAAAATTGCTACTACAACATACAATTATAATCTTAATACATAAAAAGAGTAAAAGGATTGATTTACTTATCAGTCAGGGTACGAAATATATTCGTTAGAAAATGTGCAATACTCATCATGTTGAAGTGTTTTATTAAACATAAAAAAGGGATTAGGTCAGTTTTTTTTTTCGTACACGCGCTATAATTAAGAGCTTCATCTCTAATTGTTTTCCAAATTTCATGACAAAATTCCTCATAGAGGAGTGGTAGCAAACGTTTAAAAGGCACTGTTAATCACAAAAGTTGCGAAAGCGACTTGTTACCAATGTTAAGATTTTTATTATTTTACTTGCTTAAAACTCTTAAAATATAACAATCATTATTTATAGATCCATCTCAAAGTATATTCATTTCCGAACAAAATGGTGGTATTTTGAGGACTTAAAGTGCTTTGGTTTTTAAAATATGACTATTTTAGTAGCACCCCTTTGAAATATGTGTTGATCCAAAGTGTTTTATGGTCGGTGGGTATTACTACATTTTTGCTTTGCTTGTTGATGTCAAAGAGAAGAGGAGTAGATAACCCTCTTGCTGTCAAAAGTACTCTTCCTCCCACCGAATTTGGTGGGAGGAAGGGTACTTTTCAAATTTTATAACAGGTACTTTTATGCACGACGCTGGTTGCCAATCATTTCTTCACACTTTACCATTGGCTTGAATGCTTGATGATGCACTCGTGGAAATATACTTGTACACAATCAAACATGGCATCTCTACACACACACACACACACACACACATTCCTTTTGTGGGTTTCACTATTCTCCCTGCAAAATAATCTGAGGAAAACAAATTGGATGCAACATTCCATTTTATTTCTGTATTTTTCAAATTCAGATCAAAAAAAATTGTTAAACTCTTCACAGCTTACAAAAGAGTAAATTATAACTCACCGATCAGGCTACATAACAACAAGACGACTCGTCATCTATAACGATGCTAATAATTTTTTTTCCCGACTGTAAATGTGGTGTCGACTTCAATGAACGCAATCGATTTCTCGACACCACTGCTACTATAGTTATCCGTCTTTCTCTTTACTTTCATTTATTTTATTCGTTAAACACTTAAAAGAAAAAAATTAAAAAAATTTTTTTTTAAATAAATAATTTCTAACTATCCAACTAGGCTTCACAACAAACATCTTTCTATTTCTAACCTATTGCATGCCTGTGTCTGTCTTTCTGCACAAATTTATTAGGATTATTTAGTCTTTCTCCTTTTTTTGGTTGGAAGGAGCGGGAGGTAACCTATTCTTTAAGCTTGCATAACATTTTTTTCATTTTTTAATAATTCACATAGTAATTTATATTCAATGTTTTAATCGCTGCAGTCATGTCTTCAATCAATTTGGACCAAATAGATGAGGTATTCCAACTGTCTTATACTACACTTGCCCGGGCAATGCCAGGTAGAGAGAGCTAGTTGAACACAAGTTACTATTTTAACCTATCGCTTAGAGGAAAGCGTAGGTTTATATCTTTCCACACGGCATGAGTGTAGAAATGACCCCCACAATAAACCTGATAGGATTTCAACTCACCAGAGCCGATTCCATAGTATTCATTAGGCCAATCCGAACTCTAGGTAGGATTTGGGGACTTTAAATTAATAAAAGATTATATTTATTTTTAAAAGCAAATAGGAATACATTTTATTTAAGTAACTTACTCCGCCCCAAACCTCCGACGCCTACAATGAATATCAACAGAAAACTTGTTATAACGTTTCTCTTTTTTTGTCTTTCGTCATTTCCCTTTTTTTGTTTTTCTCAATTTTCTACTAAACTGACAATCAGACATTTTTTACACAACATGAACCAGTGGTGCAACGGATAAAGGAGTTGAGTCTCAATCAGATCTAAGTGACAGTCTTCTGGAGGTTGAAGGTTCAATCCTTACTACAGGCGATACTAACTAAGAATAAAATAAAAATCACTTAACACTTCTAGCCAGTCATAGTTTACGGAACAAGAAAAATCTAGAAGGGTTAAGTTCGAAATTCTATACAGATTGCAGAGTTTGAAAAGACGCACTTGAAGGTTAAAGGTTAGCTCAGCCGAAATGTTGTGAAAATAACGAAGATGAGAATAATAGTCCAAATAATCAAAAAAATAAAAATAAATTCAACGAAATAAAACATTTCATCTCTTCATTCTATCTTTTCTCCATTTCCATCATCTCATGTCTAGTTTTTTTCGTTTTTTTCAAATTGTAAATATTTCAAATTATAACTTATTTCTGACAAAGTCGAAATTGTAAACTCTCCACATGGGTTACTATGATTATATTCTTTCTGTATATCTGAATTTTCCATTTATCTTCTATTTATAATGACGGTTGCAACACATGCTCGATTATTGCCATCGTCTGATATTTTTCTTAAAAGATGTGAAAGTGGCTAAAAAAAAAAGTGAGATTGCAAACATTAAAAAGACAAAATCAGTCTTTTTCTGCTCGTTAAGTAGATATCTGTCTTTCTCTTTTCCTCTCCAACTGCAGGTTAAATAATAGTACTGCTTGTGGTGATATTTTCTTTTGTTTATAATGAACTATTCCACTCTTGTTATTCTTTTCTTTTATTTATTACCTTAGACTGTCAATAAACAGAGAGAGAGGATATAGAATAAGAACTGGGTGCGGGAGGGGGGGGGGTGCGGCTCAAACAATATACAGTAAAAGAGTAAAAGTGATAGAAAGTTAGTAAGCGATGGTTAAGTTGATGAGTTATTTTAAATCACAGCTAATAAGAAAAATTAAAATTTAAGTTTTTAGTATGTATTTTGTGTCATTAAAATATATTTTTTAAAAAGCTTTAGGGAAACAAACGTTGATTAACTCAGCTTTAGTATAATAATATCAGATTACTAAAGATATGAGATCAGCAGCCCATGAAATAAAAACAGCCGGAATTATGGACCCAACGCAAGTCTTCTTCTCCTCCTTAAGTAGATATCTGTCTTTCTCTTTTCCTCTCCAACTACAGGTTAAATAATATTACTGCTTGTAGTGATATTTTCTTTTGTTTACGATAAACATTAGACATAGACAAATAGGTAATAACTTTATCACTACACGTCATTCCCTTTGGATTTTATTAGTTTATGCCTGGCCTTACGATCCAAAGACAATCTAAGTCCGGGAACCAAGATTACAGATAATATTGTAAATCTTTTTAAAATATTAATTAAAAAATTAAATACACAAAACTTATTGTATTTTCCACTGTCTGAAAAAAAAAAAAAAAAATTTTAATTAAAAAATTTTTTTATTTATTTTTTTTTTTATTTATTTATTTATTTTTTTTATTTTTTTATTTTTTTTTTTTTACACCCATTTAGTACTGACTAGGCTCAACAACATCACTTAATTACAATGATCTTACAGGAATTGGGGTGTCTACATGATTATAGCCATATATCTTTTAAGATGTAATCTTAAAACTAATAACAGAAGCTAAATAGAGAACCATTGCAACGTGTGGTCAAATTGGCAGATTTACCTATGCTTCAGCAGCTTATATTGTTTATTAAATTGTCCTGCATCACCACATGAGATGAACCATTTTGTAACAAGTAAATCAAGCCATCAGATTACTAAAGATATAAGATCAGCAGCCCATGAAATAACAACAGCCTGGAATTATGGACCCAACACAAGACAGTGTACACCATTGGAAATAGACAAATAGGTAATAACTTTATCACTACACGTCATTCCCTTTTGGTTTTATTAGTTTATGTCTGGCCTTACGATCCGAGGACAATCTCAGTCCAGGAACCAAGATTACAGACAATGGGGTAAAAAAAAAAAAAATTGTATTTCCAGGTCAGTTGAAAGGCTTCTCTCTTGCACCATATCATCATTTGGCAAAAGTTAAAATATTATTTTCTCAGCATAAACAATTTAGCAATTAATGAGAAAGTTAAAATTGATTTAACTTTTAATATTAAAAGAAAAAAAAAAAAAAACATACGTTAATTGTTATTCCTCCTAGCATATAGACGATTCATACCTCATATAAGATCCATTATTGAAGCTGAAGGAGACTTCAATGAATAAAATTACAAAACAAAATATTTTTTCTCATCCTCAAAAACATTTTTCAATAAAAAAAAAGACATTATCTGTTTGTAAGAGGTCTTGTGTATGTATAAATTTGTCCTTAAATTACGCACCCTGTTTATATAACTTTTAAAATCTTTATCCTATATTGTGATTCTACAAGCAAGATTACAAGAAATTGAACTCTTCTTTAAAAAAAAAATTATATTTTAATAAAAATGCTAACAGCAAGTCTTATGAAATATCTTAGACAATTTACTAAGCGTATCAGTAGGTTAAGAGAGGAAGGTGCAAGACAATGGAGATGGACGAGAACTCAGATGTGAACAAAGTATATCTGGATGGCAAAGCTATTGAGGTTGTCGAGAAGTTTTGTTACCTTAGTGATACCATTGGAGCACGGTGGAGAAGGTACGAGTGTGATTGCATGAATTAAGAGTGGATGGAGTAAGTTCAGGGAACTTCTGCCATTACTAATCAGCCGAGCGTTACCACTGTCAACCTAGGGAAGATTCTATCAAGCATGTGCGATAATGTATGGAAGTGAAATCTGGCCAGTGAGGGTTGAGGACATGCATTGCATGGAGAGAAATGATATGAAAATAAGTTCTGATGACCTCACAGGAAGATTAAATCAGGACAGTATAGGGAGATGTGTGCAAAAGAGTAGACTTTGATGGTATGGCTACGTTGAAAGAATGGATGAGAGTTCTTGGGTTAGTAGACGTATAACAGTTGAGGTAGCAGGTTCAGTTTACAGGGGAAGGTCAAGGAAAACATGAGGGGGAGGGATAAATAAAGACCTGGTCAGAGGTAGGTTTCTTCAGAAGTCAATTTTCTTACAGCCGTCCGATGCATGCCAGCATGTAAAATGGATGTCAAACTGAATATGGTGACGATTAAAATGCAAATGAACACAACAGTAAAATTATAATTTAAAAGAAGTGAAGATTCAGAAATTATTCAAAGAAGTGAAGATTCAGAAATTATTCAAAGTGAAGATTCAGAAATTATTCAAAGAAGTGAAGATTCAGAAATTATTCAAAGAAGTGAAGATTCAGAAATTATTCAAAGAAGTGAAGATTCAGAAATTATTCAAAGAAGTGAAGATTCAGAAATTATTCAAAGAAGTGAAGATTCAGAAATTATTCAAAGAAGTGAAGATTCAAAAATTATTCAAAGAAGTGAAGATTCAAAAATTATTCAAAGTGAAGATTCAGAAATTAAAATTTTGAATCCATCAACATTTACTCTTTTGTTAACATATAAGAAACAAATCTAAACCCGAAAGGAGCATAAAATCATTTAATTTGAGAAAAAAATTCACAGATATTAGTACATCTTGAGGGATTTGATATAGAATGACACAAATTTATTTACTAAACAAAAGTTAAGATCGACAGTTAAAACAGTTTCTTCAAAAATTTGAATAAAATTAGTGTATTTTTTATATATATATAATAATCACTCAGGTAAAACATCCACAGGGTAGTAATCCAAAGAATTTCAACCGGGTCTATAAAAAGTGCTCAATATCAAAGAGCTTTTATATATATGATTATTTTCATTTACACAGACATGTACAAAATCTTTCCAAATATGATCTAAGGTTAAGATCGGATTCTAACTCTGCCTGATGAGATCTCAGTTTATAATAACTGTTGATCGATAACATCGACATGCCAGTGTCGCAGATTTTGTACATGTCTGTGTAAATGAAAATAATCATATATATAAAAGCTCTTTGATATTGAGCACTTTTTATAAAGAATCTTTCCAAATATGATCTAAGGTTAAGATCGGATTCTAACTCTTCCTGATGAGATCTCAGTTTATAATAACTGTTCATCGATAACATCGACATGCCAGTGTCGCAGATTTTGTACATGTCTGTGTAAATGAAAATAATCATATATATATATATATATATATAAGATTGCCATTAAGCACGTTTTGGAGTTAAAATCAATTTAGTATCACATAGTAATAGGGGGGAAAAAAAGACATTTTTTTTGTCTTAAGCAATACAAAAAGCATGGTGGTGATTCCTTTTTATTTAAATATCGATTATTTTAACATATTTACACATTTCAAACGTTTTTTCTTCAGATTACATGCATAATCCTAAATAGATTTAAACTTGAAATGGTTCCTCATTTATTAATACTAAAAAAACAAAACCATTTTTATCGCCTATACACAATGTTTTTTTTTTGTTTTTTTTTTTGTTTTTTTTTTAATCACATTATGTTTTAACCGTCGACCTTTAGCATTACCTGAACGTCTTTCCATTCCTCATTATTATAAAATGTTATCTTTTTATTTCGAATATCATTAGCTTTTTAAGGAAAAAAAAAACAAACTTGTATGAAATCAGTAAATCAGAATATTTGTTTAGCATTCAATTTTAAACCTAAACTTTAAAGCTTCAGAGAACATACTCATTTTCTCTGTAAATGGATATTTTAAATGTTAAATGTCCTTTTTTTACTAACGAGTCACCGCTTATCAAGGACAAAAAGCCACTCAAGGACAGGTGTTAATGAGTTTGTCAGGTGGACTGTGAGATAACACCATAAAGATTGTTGATGATAGTTGAGACTGGACAGAATGTGATTGAAAAGGACGACTCAACAAGAACTTGCTAACATTAGACTTGAAAACGACCATGTTGTAGTCAGCTGGGAAGCAGCCCTGTGGTATTGTGTTCCACAGACGAGTAGTTCTCGAAAAGAAACTTTGCTCATGGAAGTTCTGTTTAGTTTAAGTACACAGAGGAAGAAAGAAAAATTATTTACGGTGGTTGTAGCTAGATGAGTTTTTGCTGTGAATTTTTTACACAGAAAGAAAACCATAAATCGGAGCTCAGTCAAGCACCTACCATGAAAATAACGATTGAGTAGAGAAAGACTAGCATCTTCTCTTCTGTGAGAAAGAGGCTCGAAGGAGCCTAATAAATAAGACGAACACGTATACACATATGTTGAAAGAATAAGATTATATTACAGTAATATAATGTCACCAGTGCAGCTCCAGCTACTTGACTCCGAGTGGATTACAGTCAAAATATTATATACTTATCGGAAGAGTTCATTGTGTATTGACAATATTAAACATTCCTAGATTCACGGTTTCAAATTTTTTTTTAGATGAGGATTGATAATTTGTATTATTTGAACTACTATTCTGATCTTGGTCGTTATTTTCACAATGTTTTGGACGATGTAACCTCCGACCTTCTTCAGGTGCAACTTTTCGAACTTGGGAATCTTTATGTCAAACTGAGGAACATATATGGAATTTCGAACTGACCACGGAGGTTAATTGTTCCCGTTCTGTTAACCATGACTTGGTAGAAGTGCTAAGTAATCTTTTATTTTATTCTTAGTTATTATTTCCTATAGTAAGGATCGAACCTTCCACCTCCAGAAGACTGTCAATTACTCAACACCTTTATCTGTTTGGACAATTCTAGTATGAATTTTGGTTATGACATCTAAAATTTACTATTAAATTTTGTTAAAATTTTCTTAGATTTAATTCCATCATAAATTCAAAAACTCTGAAGTAATTTCATTCACTTTAAAGGAATTCACAACTCTACATCTATTGATACAGAATTTGGGCCATACTCGCAACACTGGGTCGATGCCTTTTGGCCAAGATCAAAGTGTAGTATCTGTTCCAATGGATACTGCACCCCATACACTGGTATTGTCTTGGCCTTCGGGGCTTGACTTACGCCGGTCTGTGCAGTTCTAGGAGGTCCACCCTCCCAGGCTTTGTCTTCTCATCCTTTGAGAAGGGGTTAGTTTATTGCTAATTGCCTAGGGCGCCCCTACCGGGGAATGCAATTTTTTAAAGTCCCCTAAGTACTATTCCTCTAGAGTGCTGACTTCTCAACTCCCACTTTCCGACCTTGTGTCACATTCTGCTCCGTGGGAAGTAGATAAATAAGGGTCGATGCGGGTTGACAACCTGTGTTATTCCAAAGGTTTACTTATCCCAAATTAGTTGTCTAACCAAGACGTCAGAGTTTAGTCTACCCTACTACTTTTATCCATAGCTTGGGAAGGGGGGGGGGGGGGGGGGGGCTAAATAAATTCATACCCTTCCAAAGGGTATTAGTGAAAGTGATGGAATAGTCCAGACACCACTCAAAAACATCACAGTGAGTGCAGAGTCTGTGCCGCTAACCACTGGTAGTAACAACCATTTTAAAAAACACTTACCTTTCTCAGGAAGCTGGACTAAAAAGAGTCTCTTGTGTTCCTTGGGTTTTGTAATGTGGGCTGGAACATAAGGATACTGAAAAGGGAAGAAAAAAAACAAAAAAGAAAACAATGATCATTATACTTTATTTACAACCAGCGGGTACCCGTCGCCCGCCGTTGCTCGGGATAAATGTAAAAGAATGAAATAAAATGTGTAAACTGCCGACCGAACGCAAATAGGTCACAACGGATAGTTTTAATGTGAAGAAACAAATGTCGCTTTTGTTTTGTGGAAAATCTATGTACACAAGAAAACGTTTACCTTGGAATATAACAAAAATACAAATCGCCAGTGTAGAAGGCTATCTCCTTCAATGACTGCTTCCACAGAATTTGAACCAAACTGAACCCAACAGACTGTTGCCGAACTAAACTTAAAACTTAGATTAGGATTAGTTTAGGGTTATTTTAGTGTTCCCAAAAAAAAGTTTGGTTCAAATTCTGTAAAAGTACAAAGTTTTTTTTTGTTTTTTTTGTAAATAAATAAAATGTAGAAATATTTTAATATTTTTATTCATAAGTTTTGTTTTTGTTTTGTTTTTAACCTAATTGTTATTGCTATTTTGTTTGTAATTTAAGTTTACTTAAATAAAAATTACTCACTGCACCCCCCCCCCCTTAACTCCACGGAATATATCTCTCACCGAAGAAAAATTAAATAATTGTGGTTAACCGACACCTAAAACGCTGGGATTGGCCGGGAATGTCGGGGCATTTTATGTAAAATTTATGCGTAAAGCGGATTTCCAATAATTTTTGTTTCTATTATATTATTTTTATCTATTCTGCCAATTGTAGCAAGGTGTTTACTGTGTACACGCAATCGTCTAAACAAAAAAAAAAAATTTTAATGTAAAAAAAAAAAAAAAAAAAAAAAAATATAGAATCTAATTTTCGAAGAACAAAGTTAGGTGTTTAAATATTGGAAATAAAAAAAAATACTTATCTGGTTTGTTATGGCGAACGATTTGATGTGTAATGTTGATGTAAGCTTTGCTGTGATTGGATGTTTTACAAATTCTGAAATGGTGCAACTTGATTACAGTTCCTTGTGAAGTAATTGCCAAGCGGTGTTTAAGGAGAGTAAGAGTTATTAATTCATAGAGAGAAATTAGTGTGCTACCCTCTCTTTGGTTCAAGTAGTTGGGAGAGACTTACTGTGCGGAATGAAAGTAATGTTTTTGGTTTAGCTTATAAAACTAATTTATAGTTTCTTGAAACACACTCGAAGATATTAATCTTCGAGTGTGTTTCATCGTTTGATGCATTACTTTTATTGGCTAGTCTAACCGGGTTGGGAATTGGAAAAAAATCAACTCCATTTTATATATATATATAGAAGACAAAACGTTCACGTGAAAATTGCATTGTTTTTTTTTGTGAACACAAGTAAAACAGAGTACATTCTCCTAAACGAACATGAAAATATCTCCTCCCTAAATGGGACGTGTCAGCGATGTTCTTTTGAAGATGCCAAAAAAGTGGTAGAGTAGTTCAGTGGGGAGACTGCACAGAACTTACAGTAAGCAACTAGCAGAAGACACACAATGTTTTTTTAGAGTGTAAGATAGATGTAGGATGATGTAAGCGTGTCAAAAAGACTATTTCTCCAATAGATTCAGCTTACTTGTAGTGGAAAAGGGCATTATCAAAAGTAAAAACAACAAACTCTATCCATACATATATCAACTTTATTTACATCTTGATGGAATAACCAAAAGTAAAGAGTTAGGAAGAGTTCAATGGGTCTAGACAAGTAAATGTTGGGTTAGTCCATTTATGTGTACACTTATGTGCGAGGGTGTTCGTGAGACTGCATATAAGCTGTCGTTATATTTAGTAGTTCATGATTGTGACGTTTGCAGAGATGCCAGTAGCCAAGCGACTACAGCTAGATTTAGTTTTCCAGCAATGAGTCTGGGTAGCAGTTAATAACGCTGTTGTGACTGACAATAGTTCGTATGGCAAGTTGAGTTTCTCACTTGGGTTCTCGCTTATGTAACCAACAGGTGCTCGGCTTCTGGAGCAACTCTTCCCGATTGGTTGAAGTCCAGCATCAGCAATTAATCGAGACAGTGTATTTTGATAGAATTGACTAATCAGTATTAAGTATTTCAACCAATAAACATCAAATATTTTACAGCAATGGTTTCTCTTCTGCTGCTGTTGTTTTTGCTAGAGGAGTTCCAAACGTAACAGTCATAAACATGTATAGCCGTTTCCTCTGACAGAGAGCGGTCCAAGTGAGGTTGTTTGGTCACATGATGATCGATCAGACTATAAGGCATAGTAATTTCTACCAGTTATTTTTTTTTAGGACTTCGTAGAGCAGTCAGAGCTTCCAGACAGCCATGAATAAAACATTCACTTTCTCCTGCCAACTAGATACTACAGGCACAGCTATCCTCACTTAAAACTCCCAAGGGGGAAATAAAAAAATTAAAAAAGAAAAAAAAAAAAAAAAAAAAAAAAAAAACACTATTAGGCAGCTGACACATACCAACTTTATTTAATTCCTTTCAACTAAAGGACGAATTCAGCCATAACTTCTGACCACATACACTGTGTATAGCATCAAAGGAAGAAAAAAAAAAAAAAAAAAGTAATAAAAAAAAAAAAATAAAAAAAAATAAAAAAAAAAAAATGAATAAATTAACAATAAATTGCTTCCGTTTAGAAACTGATTTTTGAAGTCTAACTCCACCTCGTGGGGAGGTAAAACGAAAGATTACAAGTCAGCCGATTTTTTAAAAAGCGTATATATTTATTTTATTTATTAAAATAACTTGCGTGATCTTCCGTTTTGCCTCCTCGGGCTAGGAGCAAAGTGTAATATGGATTACAGATAGGATTGCGAATTTTATCGACGATTCCATGGGTAGCATACCGGGTGGGTGAGCCACTCTATAAATTTAAAAAAAAAAAAAAAAAAAAAGAAAGAGCTTACTACCTGAGGAGGTTCAAAGTTTGGCCTCCACCAATTACCAATTGTATCCTCTATGATCCAGTCCATGGGTGCACCATCTTGACGCCCAAGTGTCTGAAAAAGATAAATAACATGATTATAAAGAAGAGTAACAGAAAAAAAAGGAAATTTAAAAAATAAAATCGTGTTAGATAAGGAAACATATTTGCAGGTTTATAAAAAAAAATTTTTTTTAAATATTTAAAGAAAAAAAAGAAATATCTAAAGAAAAAAAAAAAAATTAAAAAATATATTATGAAAAAAAAATATTAAAAAAAAAATATAAAAAAAAAATACTAAACAGTTACAATTGAGAGGAAAAAAGCAAACGGGTGAGTCAGTGAGTGAAGAGGGTAAAATTACTACGAAAATATTAGAAATGAAAGGTTTATATATAGATGATTTGGGGATGTAAAAGATACTGTTAAAAAAAAAGGGGGGAAGAAAGGAAAAATATGAAAGCCATGTCAGAATCAGGTATTTTTTGTCAATATGGAAAAAAATATAACATGAAAAATGTAATGATACATTTCACTAGATCAGATATTTTTAGAATTATAAATTTTAGCTTAGTCTTTTTGCAAAATCAAGACTGAAAGAGAAGAGAAGAGAACAGAAATGATAAATAATTGAAGAGAAAAGTAGACAAAAACGAAAAGTATGAAATCTATGATAACAGAAGAACTGATGAAAAACACTAAAAACGTTAGTTTAAAAATACAATACGAAGCTGTGCAAGTTGCTAGAAGCAGCAAACATGTCGGCCTTAAAAAAAAAAAAATTATGTTGTCGATATTTCTCTAATAAAAATGTAATTCTTTATCAAACATTCACACATAGCGATATGGTGGATATATATATATAAGAACACTGGTCTTAATTGTAATCTAAGAATTAGTGAAAGATTAATTTCACAATCATTAAATAAAAAATAAATAAAAAATGAAAATTTTGAAACTAATTTAACCAATTTCTCTAAATCTACACAAAAATAAAACAGTCTCGTACAATCTATGATAATAACTAGCAGAGGCACTCAGTATTGCCCGGGAATGAAAGTGGTCCTTATACATCAGAAAATTAAAACAAAACATTGCCACAGGATTGCTTTCCTGATGGCTAAAACATGGTCATCTTCAAATCAAATGTCAATAAACACTTCATAAACCGTCCTCATGAGTAATCAAATTTTATTTATTCCATTTATTATTTTTAATCTTTACATAATTATCAACTTCAACTGACAATTTATCTCATCGACTTATCCTCAGTGGCTTTTAGCCTTGATAAGTGATGACTCGTTGATTAGAAATAGAAAGAGAAAAAAAAAAAAAAAAAAAACGTGATGTATAAATTTATAATTTTAAATAGTTAAAAATGCAAATCATTTTTACTCAAACGCGCCATGATTCTAATGGATGTTTTATCGCAAATTCAGGAATTGAATAATAATTACTATAATTGGATTCCTTGTAAAATTTTACCCTAGACAAGTTGTTTACTCTTGTTACAGGGCTTTCTTATGAATAAAATAAAGTTATCTTTGTTATTTAAGGATGTCTCAACATTATTAAAAAAAATACATAAATTGCTTTAAACCCTTATACAAAATACAGGTGCAACACCCTTGGTTCCAGAACTTTGCTGGATTAACCATTTTGCCAGACCATCCGATTTCACGTTATTCATAATTCATGAAGACACTTCTAACTTACTAAATATACACCTATCATGTCTCTAAACCACCAAGAATTGTTACAAACTTAAACATTAAACTTTTTCTTTCATGGAAATAGACCGATATTTACATCTACCACAGCTGCTGCTTGAATTTCACTTTTAAGCTATAATTAGAGTTAACTTTTAACAAGATAATATATATCAAAATAAAGGGAGACTACCACCAACAGGTACAGTGTAAACAAACAAATTGATAGTGCATTTCATGCAGTCATCTGTTGGTCAACCAGTAAACTAGTCTGACTGCAGCAAGATTATTAAGTTTGTTCTTGTGATTTTGTCCAGATTAAAAAAACTGCCGGAAAATCCGTGTTGCACTTGTACCGCCATTGGATTCCTCGTGAAAATTTTATGAGAAAAGTTGTTCGATCTTAGTATAGGGTTTAGTTTTCGATTGCATCTCCAGATAGAAACACCTCAAATATAATACAGATATGTGTTGCGCATTTCTTTACATGTTGTCTTTAACCAAGCTCAATAATTAAAATAGAAAACTCTGTAAATTTGACAGAACCGCCATTAAATCCCTTCTTATCATAGAGTAAAACCATTACGTACAGTGAGCTACATAAAAAAATTAAATTAAAATAAAAATAAAACAAAAAAAAAAACAAAAAAAAAAACGAAATGAAAAAAAATTATTCTACTCATTTCAAACATCAATTCTCAAAGATATATTTAATAGTAAAAATTATATTATCTATCAATTTTAAATCGCTAAATTGTTTATAATAATATAATTAAAAACAATTCAGCAATTTTAAATTGATAGATAATATAATTTTTACTATAAAACAATTATTGAAAAAAATATTTTAAACGAATGAAGAAAATTCTAAATTAACACTAGTGAAATGATTTTTTAGTTGTAATTTTTATCTTATCGAACAATCTAAGAATATTTTTTAGGGAGAGGAGCATTATTGAGAGTTGGGGAAAGTTTTACAGGAATTTAATGGGGGCATTCATTTTGCATTAGGTTTTACAATAATACTGAGGTCTGTGTTTATGCCAGACATCCATAAACAACAAAGCCATTTTATTTCATTTTCTAACTTGAAAATTTTAGAAAGTAAAAAAACTAAAACTGGTTATATACAAGTTCGGGTCTGGGAACAGAGTCATACTCATTTATTCTGGGGAAATTCTGGAGATTCCTGTTACTACTTAACAAATCCTTTGAGCAATGAATGTGGCTATATCACATTGAAAAAACAGTTTTTGCCGGATCACCAAAGTTAAGCAACACTGAAACTGCTTAGTACTAAGATTGGGTAATCATAAGTTTCTTAGAAAAGGCGTGAAACAACTTGAAATAACACCAGTCTTTCTCCACTTATCTCGGCATTTTGTCCAGTCAACTTGAATTTATCTTAGCACGAAGTCGTAAGCAATGCCGGGTCAGAAGAAGTTCATTTGGAGATTGCACAACACATGCCACATTGTAAAAACACCCTTTCAGAGAATATCCATTGTCTCTTAAGACAGAAAAAGGGCCAATGAAACCATGAAGAGAGGGGTTTTTGTTTTTTTAGTTTCAGCAGTAAATAAAAATATATTTGCCAACAGTCCTTTAAAATACAGATAATTATAAAATATTCTGCTACTAGTCCAATTTTCAAAGCAAAATATATTTAAATGGGCTTATTATTTTTTTTTTAAGATATTCATGCAAATATCCATCGCAATATCAGATAAAAAAAATGTTTTTAATTTTAAATGAAAACAAAATTTTTATTTTTTTTTATCAAAAGCTCATAAAATAAAAATTAGAATGCCACCTGGTAGAATGCTTACCTCTACCAAGGCTCAAATATAAAAATCAAATTTATTAATAGGCACCCTCAGCATTGCCCAAGAATTAAAGAGAACAGTACACTCCTGTTTCTAGCCCTGAACTCAATATTACGATTTTTAGTCTTATTTTGTAACTAAGACACCTTCACAATATACTGTATATTAATATTAAAAATCCCTCGTAAAATTTTGACAAATCTAATGGTGGCATTACATTTGTATTAGCGATTTAAAAAAATAAATAAATAAATAAATAAATAAAAATAAACTAAAAAATAATTTTAAAAAATCTTTTTAAATGAAAAAATAAAATAAAAATCGCTACTACAAATATAATACCATTATTAGAGGGATTGAACTCACAACCTCGAAGTAGAATTCTCTCTAGCACAGGGGTCTCTAACTCAAAATATACAAAAGGGGTCATTATTATTGGGGAGGGGGGGGGCAGAAAACATTACCATGGTATTACCAATATGAGAATGGCATCATTTCTAGTGGAGGCCCACTGGTAGAAAACAATTTCTCGTATGAAGGGGGGGGGGGACGTATTTGCATCATCTTAGCTCAAAACGGATACTAATATAAATTGTTGAACGTATCCCTTCTCAGCTCTTCAATAAAAAAATTTTTTTAATAAATTAAAAAAAAAAAAAACTTTCTATTTTATGAGTTTGAGGTTTTGCATCTCAACGACTCATCACTGTTTTTACTTTGTGAGCAGATCAAGTTTAATGATGGAAGTGACAACAAATTTATTCCACATGTTAAAAATATTGGCCAAGAAAATCGTTGACAGTGGGACGCAAAAAGACAAACACTTTTATCCACGGGACTACGTTCGTATGTACCTCCCTCCCACAAGGTCGGAAGGTGGGGATTTAAAAGACAACGCACAATAGGCGTGTGCACTGCCTACAAAAAATGCCTCAGCACACACGTCAACATTCAACTATAGGGGTGCTTCAGGCGATTAACAATAAACTAACCCCTTATCAAAAAAATTAAGTAAAGCCTAGGAGGGTTGACTTAGAACTGCACAGAAGCATACGTCAGTCCAACCGAAACAAGGTCACTAAAAAAAAAAATTTTTTTAATTAAAAAAAAAAAAAAAAAAAAACCTATACGAGATATATAAATGGAAAACTGAATGCGAGCACTACCTCAGTGGATTAAATAAAAGGTCCAGTTTGCAATTCCGCCGAAGATTATAAACTACAAGAAAAGGAACCTGAAGACGAGCGAAGAGTACAACAGCCAAGATTTTGTGAACAGAAACACCAAACATGCACATAAAAATACTTAAACTTTAATGGAGTTTGAACCCAATCAATCCATTCTTAAACTACTAAGCAATTTATTTTAAGCTACCTGGATTTGCCAGCTTCGCAAAGTTCACTACTTGAAATATTTGAAACCAAAATGTTCAATAAACATTTCATTCATAAGTTTGTTGTAAACATAAGATAAAACTTTAGCATTTATTCATATAATTAGATAAACATTATAATTTTGATACACATTTATCTTTAATAAAACACCATCAAGAAATGAAAAGAAAGAGGAAATCAATTCGTCTGAGCAAGTGTGTGTGTGTGTACTCTTTTTTTAACTGAATTTAAAAACAATAAAAAATATACCGTTTGTTTCTAACGGAAGAGAGCAGTCACCCTCTCCCTTTCTTTATGTGACGTCGCTAACGGGAAGGAGGGAGGGAGAGAAAAGGGAGTCATTCACCTTCTTTCTGAACTCTTGCTTATGCCTCATATTTTCTTTGAAGTTAATTTAAATTATCTCCCCTTAAAATTAATTAGCAAATAATTTAAAGGTTTAATAATTTACTCTTTTTTATTAAATAACTTCAATTTATTACTGTTAATATTGACAAAAATATCGCATATATATATATATATATATATGGTAAAAATAGAACAATAAAATTACAAATAAATAATGCCAAACATTAATTTATTACAAACTGTTAAAAAAATATATATATATAGTTATGCAAATGAGCCAACTTCTGTCTTTGGATCGTTTGTCCAAGATATATACAGTATTTCGAAACAGTATGTTGTACAGTAACCCATTTTGATGGTAAGGAGCGGAAAAAATGAAAACTTTCGCATTTATTCATTAAGATATCAAAAATACAAATTCAATAGAAAATTGGATTTTTCATCTGATAATACAATAATAGTTAGCTGAAATTTGGAATGGCCCCAGAACAGAGGTAGAGTTTATTTGTGCTAAAATTCTGTGATGTAATTCAACCTCCATAAATTTGGTAACGATCTAGCCAATAAGAAACGGGGATGTTTTACAAGACAAAAATTTCAAGTTTCACTTTTGATAGAAGATACTAGAAGGTTAAAAAAAAAAAATTTTTTTTTTTAAATAAATAAAAAATAAATTTATTTAAAAAAGAAAAATCTGAAATCAAAATGCAAAGTAGGTTTTTAAAATAAATTTCTAAATATGCAAAAGTTTTAAGTAATTTTTTTTTCCTTTTAACTTCTGTACATTTGTCCATTTCACTCTACCATTTGTGTCATCGATTTGTCATACACATTCTTCTGCATTAATGATTACCAAATTCCTAATAACTTATCTGACAAACTTCAAAAACCTCCTTTGTTTACCAGATTAATTTTCCGTTAACTTACGTCATAACCCAAATCTTAATAACGAATTACATTCACAAAATTCCTCAACAAACCATGTTTTAATAATTCTTTCACTTTTTTTCATGCCTTTGAGTCTTCGTCAATTTGTTATATTATCCGTCTACTGTCTCACTAAAATCAAATTCATAACAAAACTGCAGTGGAAATCTTCTCAGATTATTAATGTGTTGCAACAAGTTTATTTTGAGTAAAACAAAATATTTAAATGAATTGGTTTTCTTTAGTTTTGTACACACACATTTTTGTGGATATGAGAAAAAATTTGGCGGGAAATTGAAACATACAAGGAAAATCCCCAAAATCGTATGAATAAAATACAAAAAAGTTTCAACACAATTTTTGCTGCATTATAAATGATTGGGAAAATTTTGTTTAATAAAATTTAATTAAGTAAACTATTTAAACAGGGAGTTTGTAAAAATAAAAAAAAATAAAGTCACATTCATATGTATATATAATGTTGAATAGAAATACACTTTGGAGGATCGGATTTACTGAGAAATTGCAATAAAGTGTTAAGTCCATTTTATATCCAAAGATAGCTGTTTCACCATATCATGGATTTTCAGTGTGGCTAGACATGGTTAGTGTTTCAAGCCGAAATTCAAAACCAGACCGGTTAGTCAGCAGTCAGATCTTAACCTAACACTATCACACGCACCATGAAAGTAAAAAATGTTTTTTTATATCCGTTTACATTACCAGCTACCGAGAGAGTTCAATTTGGGGGTGAAAAGCAATGCTTTATCTTAAGTGGTAACAATTTGGAAATAAAAGCTGAAGTAGCATAACGCAGATTACTTGAGGGGTTTTAAAATTTGAGAGACTGTCGTAGCTTGTTGAACAGTTGTTTTTTCATTCTGCATTCTACTGTTCGTTTGTTTATTGGTGAACTGCTTTGTTAATCGATTGGTAATATACGATTAGGTGTTAGCATGCACAAGACACCATGCAGAAGAGAACATGTACGTGCAACTATATTTAAAGAAAAACAGTTTTCTTCTGCTTTATTAATGTAAGAAACTGACAACAAAATTACAGACAAGTCATTCATGCCTTATTTGTAAGACTGCTACATGTCCCAGTTACTCAACAAGTCTGTGGTGGGCTGCTGTCTTTGTATCTAGCTAAACAAACTCATTCTACCTTCTCTCTCTCTCATTCCACTTTCTGTCTCTCGCTAATCTCTACCGTTTGTATAATCGATTTATGTCATACACATTCTCCCGTATTAATGTTTACCAAATTTCTAATAACTTATTCGAGTGACTTTGAAAAACCTTTGTTTAGCAGATTAATTTACCGTTGTCCATTGAATTACGTCATAACCAAAGTCTTAATACGAAATTGCATTTTTAAAATTCCTAAACTACATTTTAACAATTCTTTTGATTCTTTTGATTTTTTTTTTTTTTTTTTTCATGGTGAGAAAAAATTTCGCCGGAAATTGGGACATACAAAAAAAAAATTCCCCAAATCATACGTATAAAAATAAAAAGTTTCAACATAATTTTGCTGTATTATCAGGGATTAAAGAAGAAAAAAAAATTTTTTTAAATTTAATTGAGTAAACTATTTAACGAAGGCGTTTGTAAATTTTTTGTGGTCAATCCGTGAAGACAAGTATAAAAAAAAAATCTGGTGGCAAACCACAGTGGTTAATCTCTTTCAACGTCCAATCGGTAAGCAATAGTTCAAGAACAATTCTTTGTACTTCACAGTCTCTTCTTTCAGCCTCACTCTGCTCTCCCTACCGCTCTCCCGAAGCTCAATGAAAAAAGTACAGTTTTTATACTACTTATTGCCCCACCTATGCAAATTGACTGTCAACCAGAGCCATCTAGCTTTCAAATTCTCCAAACAGCCAATTTGCAAAGGGGGACAACTCAAACCACACTTTCTGGATCCATTCCTGCTTTGCTAACCACTAACACTGCTATTTACATAATAACCATTATATTATGAGCACTTCCAGGTTTCAAGTAAAAGGTTCAACATGTGACGCTTGCAGCTTTTGTAAGTTAATTTAATAGTCTAGGTCTTTTGCAGACATTTTCAATATAAAAATCCTTCCAGGAATATCATAATGAACCACTAGGGGAGACTGTTCACATTTTGATATATATATATATATATATAAATAAAAAAACAGAATGTAAGCACCATCTCCATTGATTAAATAAAGGGTTTAATTCGAAATTTGCAGAAGATTACAATGAAAAAAGACACCTGAGAAAGATTAGAAACGGTCGAAACATTGTGAACATAACCAAGATGAAGACAACATGTAAATAATCTTAGATATATTTAAGTCAATGTTTGTTTGTGTTATAGAAATCGATATGTTAATACAACATTCAAATGTTTTAATAAGGGTTACATTTTTCAAAGAATCTAAAGACAACACCGAAATTTTCCTTTGATTCCATTTTTGATCACTTCGGCCAATTATCGGTTAGGTCCATAAAATAAGTGAAATATATTAGAACAAACGAAATTCATTTTTAACAAATAGATGGTCTTCATTTCATGAGGAAAACAAAAATTAAACAAAGAATATTTCAGTGAAGAACGTATTTAATAAAAAAAAAATTTTTTTAAAGTGTAAAAATTTAAATAATTACTTTTATTGATATTTTTTTTAGATTTAAAAAAATTTACTTTTCTTAGATAATTCGAATTTGTTTTGGTTCATTAAAGCCATTTTCCATTTTACAGCTGGCTATACAAAAACAATTTTTAGCACTATGTTAAGTTTTTTTTATTACTTGACCTCATATTAGAAATGTTATTTTAAATTTTTTTTCAAGGCAAAAATTGTAAACATGACCATATTTTAAATTATCCTTTCCTAAAGAAAAAAAAAAAAAAAAAAAACCCTTCCGATCAGCAATATATCTCCACATGGGAAACGTCGGGTGAACACCATTAGTAAATGATATAATCGAGATAAATATGGAATCAAATCTCACAGAATGACTGAGAAAGATAATATTGTGAAAAATAAAACTAATTTAATTTGAAAGGTTTTGCTAAAGTATTTTTGCATCAGTGAAAATTTATTAAAATTGAATTACAAATCAACATTTAAAACTTTCAAATATTTGGAGTGTCTGCATCACCATGTAGATTCATATTTGATTTGTTGTTGCAACGGCATTCACCCTGGTCGGGTTGAGCTGACTTCTTCCTTGACCTACACTACATCCCGACTCATGGCAACCCATACACAGCTGTCCCGAGTAAGGTCACACAAGATTGTTAACAGTTGAAAGCAGACCATCTCTGGACCTGGGAGCTCAACCAAGTCTTCCTTGATGGTTGTCGTCCATGTTCTAAGCTGTCCACCGATACGCTTTAGCCACTTAGGCAGAAAGATAAGGAGGATTACATCACAAATTGACTCTCCCTCTGCAGGTGTTGCAATACCCGTTCCTTCGGAGGGCCTGTTAGTGTTAAACAAAACAACGATAGAGACAAGGACGTGCTCGAGACACTGTTTCTTTATTCTTCACCACCAGCTGGTGTAAGTTGGGTATACACATATATATAATTAAATATTTCTTTGTTAGCAAAAGTCCTTTGGCATTATTGTTCTTTCCCTTGTCTTACGAAGAAACCTCTTTCTTTACCTTGACGGCGGTTGATTTTCGACTACCCAACGTAGGTTATTTTCACAAAAACCAGGCAGAGTGATTTACCTTGCAACCTAGAGGGAAACACGACAATATGTTCTGTAGCAGTCTGCTCCCGGAATCTAGGGAAGGCTTGTGATCTCCGCGCTGGTTGTGGGGGTACCTCTCTTTGGGGCTGACCCATGACAAGTTTTTCTCTATATCCTCCCAACTCGATCTCTGTTACGTAAGCACTCCTTCCTTCGTTTAAAACCACAATTGTAATTTCTGACTTTGCACTCCAGGTGCCTTCTTCTGGCCTCTTGCACCTGACTTTTCTAAAGGTTACCGAGTCGTTTTTTTTTTTTTTTTTACAACATAATACTCTGAAATGAACTCACACACCTGGGTTCGTTCAAAGGTCACCGATTCATTTCCGTTGTTCTTTTAGCCTAATTGACAATCTATCTAGTCTTCGGCATTTCTTCATTATTGCGGGGTCATGCCCTTAGCCTCCCCGTGACGTCTTATGCGTTATTAGTCAACATGAAACATCATTATTTCACACATGCCCAAACCATCGAAGACATCGTCGTAACAGAATACATGGCAATAGATTGTGGTGTTGGCAAAGAACAACAGTGGGGATACAGTCAACCTACCGGCAATGCAGCAAGAGCGGAGATATTTGATTTAATTTTTGATAAATCTCTGATGAGACTCAGTTACTTTAAGTGAAACGTCAAATTTTTGTTGTAATTTCCAGTAGTCATGTTTTGTACTTGTTCGTTTTTCACTCTTTCTCAGTACACTCCCTTCCTCAGAGAAGTTCAATACCCAAGTAAATCAAGCCATCAGATTACTAAAGATATGAGATCAGCAGCCCATGAAATAACAACAGCCTGGAATTATGGACCCAACACAAGACAGTGTACACCATTGGAAATAGACAAATAGGTAATAACTTTATCACTACATGTCATTCCCTTTGGGTTTTATTAGTTTATGCCTGGCCTTACGATCCAAGGACAATCTTAGTCCAGGAACCAAGATTACAGACAACGGGGTAAAAAAAAAAATTTAAAAAAAAAAATTGTATTTCCAGGTTTGTCGAAAGGCTTCTCTGTTGCATAATATCATCATTTGGCAAAGATTTTAAAATATTATTTTCTCAGTACAAACAATCTAGAAATTAGGGACCCAACACCAGACAGTGTACACCATTGGAAATAGACAAATGGGGAATAACTATCACAACACGTCATTCCCTTTGGTCTTTATTAGTTTATGACTGGCTTTACGATCAGAGGACAATCTCGGTCCAGGATTAGACAATATTGAAAAATAATTTTTTTTTTTGAATACACAAAACTGATTGTATTTTATGATCTGTCTGTAAAATTTGTTGTTTTTTTATAAATATCATAACTTGTCAAAATTAAAAGTATTTAAACATTTTTTCTCATGGTAAATAACCCAACGACATTACTGCCAGGAAAGACTAACCTAATTGAAAATGTAATAAAAACTATATGTTTTGCTATTTTTGAGATGAGGATTGATAATTGGGATTATTAAGACTACTGTTCTCATCTTGGATGCTATTCTCACAAAATTTCGGCCGATGTAACTCCCAACCTTCTTCAGGTGCATTTTGTCGAATTCAGGAATCTGTACAGAATTTCGAACTGAACCCTTTATTTACTTAAGACTTCTAATCGGTCATGGCTGATGAAACGAGAACAATCTTAAAGGATTCAGTTCGAAATTCCATACAGATTCCAGGGTTTGACAAGACGCACCTGATAAAGGTCAGAGGTTACATCAGCCGAAATGTTGTAAGAATAACATCCAAGACGAGAACAGTAGTCTGAATAATCTGAATACTATATTTTTAGACAGAGGTCACCAGGTGTGTAAGAATCATTAACAATCAATGATCGAGCAATGAAGATCCCATCAACAAAAAAGTCTTCAGACAAGAAAGTCACAACCAGCAGAAGAACTAGCAAAAGAGAAGTTAGCCAAGGAAACGCTATCGTGCAACACATACAATTAGAATGATTTTTTTTATGGGGGTGAGAGCGGAAGAGGGGGAGATTTTAGATCATGTTTACCTTCAATTGATGTCTTAGTCACTAGCATCAACATTTATACTCAAAATAATATTTTAGAAATTACAGATATAACAAAGATTAAAGTAATTGACACAGGTTAGAATTTATAAAAAATTTAAAAGATTTTTTTTTTATTATCCCTAAAGTTTCTTATTACGGAATCAACAATTTAATTGGATATGTAATCAATTGTCTATAAATATTTTTTTTAAAGAAAGGCTGACATATATTCCACCAACCCTTTTAAAATATTTATTAAATTTTAGAGAAAATAAAATTTGAATTATTATTGATTAAGCATCAAATTCTTAGATCATAAGTTTAAAAATTACTTGTTGAATTTTTAGCATGAAGGTTCAGTTTTTTTTATGTAAGTTGATTCACCCATTTAATTTTTGATCTGTCTTTAGCCGAAATAATCTCGTTTACAAAGACTTTTCAGAATAATGATCATGTTACATTAAACTTTCACAGCAAACCAAATCTTCCTCTTAAACTTTAACAAGTTTTTCAAAATTTTTTTTTTTTTTTTTAAGAATTGATGCTAAATCTATATTAAAAAGGGAATGGTGATGAGGATGGAGGGTCAGATTTTAGATTATAAACTTGCTTTTTATAAACTGATACTCTCAAATAATTTCACAATCAAAAAACAAGAATAAGATCTTGTAAATCAAGCCATCAGATTACTAAAGATATAAGATCAACAGCCCATGAGAGAAAGACAGCCTAGAATAAGGAACGCAACACAAGACAGTGTACACCATTGGAAATAGACAAATAGGTAATAACTTTATCACTACACGTCATTCCCTTTGGGTTTTATTAGTTTATGTCTGGCCTTACGATCCAAGGACAATCTCAGTCCAGGAACCAAGATTACAGACAATGGGGTAGAAAAAAAAAAATTGTATTTCCAGGACTGTCAAAGGCTTTTCTATTGCATAATATCATCATTTGGCGAAAGTTAACTTGGCAATAATTTTCAGCAAACAATCATACAAGTATTTTAATTTAAAACTAAATATTTTTAAATCTGGAGAAAAAAAATTTTTTAGTCAAAATTCATAAAAATTGCTCAGAAACCAATAAGAATGTATTCTTTGCAATCGCAATAATAGGTTTGTTTTAGGGTTATATAAATATGCCTATATTAATAAGAAAAACGGTTAGAATTGAAAATTTGTAGAAGAAAACCAGGTCACAGTGCAGTGGTTGAACTAATTTGTTAATGAATCCATCCAGCAATCAGACATTTCTACTAATGGATTTTTTTCCTTGTCTGAGAGTGCCTACCATTGACTTAAGTGCTATTTTTCATCCACTGCCAATGAGTTGGCTTTTTTTTCTTCTGGTCTTTTGACTAGTTGATAGAGGATATAAAAAAAAACAACTACAAGATTGGATTCTAATAGTTTTAGAGTGTCAAAATTAAATTTTTTTTTTTTTTTTTTTTTTTTTTTTAAATGCAAATCATTTTTGAGTATTTAATATTTTTAAATCAATTGGAATTATCTGCATATATATATTATCTTATATATTATTGAAAATTTTAATTATTTTTAATAATTAAAATTTCCTATTATAAACAATGCTTTTTAAAATAAGGAATTTATTTCTTATAAAATTATTGTTAAAAATATTGTGTATAAAATAAAATTTAAAACTTATTAATTTTTTTTTTTGTTACAAAAGCAATTATTTTTGTATGATTGACCTGAATTAAATTTACAGATAAATATAAATACCACAATTGGATTGCTTGTAAAACTTTACCCTAGAAAATCCATGTTGGTACATGACTGTTTTCAATAGCATTGCCAGAAAGACAAATATAGTAAAAGATTACAAAATTTATTTATATATATATATGTATATATATATATATATATATATATATATAGTGTTTATTTAGGCAGCATTTTTTCATTTATGCAAACATTGTTAAAAATAACAGAAGTTCGAATGATCCTCAGGTGTCAAAAGCAAATGAACAAAAAAGCTGAAGAAGCGAAAAACATTCTGTGCGCGTTTCTCCGCCGTCTTTTTAAAATTCTTTCTCCAGCTTTTTTGTTCATTTGCTTTTGACATCTGAGGATGATTCGACAAAGAATCGAAAACGTTCGTGAAACCTGTGAGACATTTATTCATTTTTTTTTTTTACTTTAATACAAAAAAGACCATCAGAAAAATTTAAAAAAATAAAAAAAAAAGGTATAATTAAACAGACGAATTCTGTTATTTTTTAACAAGGTTTGCACACACACGTATATAAAATTCCCGAAACAGTTTTTCATGGTAAACAACTGATGATCCCTTAAAATAGTGTTAGAAACTAACTAATATAATAACTGTAAAAAATAAATTGACTTACATGAGTGATTTTCCACTGGAAGACTTGAGACTATAAGTTTTTGTTTTTTTTATATAATTTTTTTTATTTTTTATATAGTTTTAATGGTTGAGAAACTTCCGAGACTATATATATATATATAATAAATCATGTCTTATGATTCAAAAAAAGTTAAATATTGAAAAATATTTTTTTTAAGAAAAATCATTATAAATACAAAGAAAATTGTTGATAATTAAAAATAAATTTTTATTGATGAAATTTATAGTGAATGCAATTAAGTTAAAATATTTGTATAATTTGGATTATTCGGACTGCTGTTCTCATCTTGAGTTCTATGCTCATAACGTTTCGACCAATGTAATCTCCGACATTCTTCAGGTATACCTTGTCAAACTCAGGAATCTGTACCAAAATTTAAAACCTAACACTTTATTTAATCCACGGGGGTAGCATAATCCCCTTTCTGTCAGCCATGGCCGGGTAGAAGTCTTCCGTAAGGATCTGTGACATAAGTGATAAAGTACCAAGTAAAATTCAATTTTAGGTGCAGTCTTCTCATAGTTGAAGGTTCAATCCTCAATGAGGGCAATACTAAGAATTGCGAATTATTTCTACCCGGTCATGGCTGACGGTACGAGAGCATGCTACCTCCGTGGATTAAATAATGGGTTCCATTTGAAATTCCGTGCAGATTCCAGAGTTCGACAAGATGTACCTGAAGGAAGAATGTTGGAGAATACATCGGTCGAAACATGAGAATAACACTCAAGATGAGAACAGTAGTCCGAATAACCCAAATTATCAATCCTCATCTCAAAAATCCAGAAACATAAAATGTCATTATTGTGAATACCAACATGTAATTATTGAAATAAAAAATTTAATAAAAGAAAAACTTATATTCAAAAAAATTAGAGTAATCATCTTCAGATGAGCTATATGTTAAACTCATTAACATTTAACCCTATTTTGCCTGGAAGAAGGGACTATCCAATATCTTTTTCCATACAATTTATGAAATGGAAATTTTACTATTAAACTCAATGACTTTTCCTAAAATTTACATTATAAAATACTCAAATTTGTTGATATATTAAAAAAAGAAAAATATTTATGAAGCATTGGTTGAAGAGAGGTCAAACAATTTTGTTGTCAAGTACAGAATTACTACTACTACCACCACCACCAGTATATCTTTCAAGAAGCAATCTTATTCTTTTATGAGACAGATGCCCATAACCATAGATATTCTAAAACTACCTTACCCAGGTTACTTGGATGATTATATTTCATTTTGATCAAAGAGCAAATTCGTCTAGATTTAGGCAAATAAATCTGAGCTAATTCGGGTTAAATTGATGACGTCATAAAAATTCTTATGCTATGCCAATATTTTTTTTTCTTAAGTATAATTTTTTGTTTTGATAATGCAGTACCTATATGCCTCTAAAGTTTCATGGACATAGCTTTAGTGGTTTTGGAAACATTTGAACATTTTGAAAGTTCTAAACTTTAAGATATCTTGGTACAAATACTGATGTCAGCAATATTCTTTGAATGCAAGATTATTCACCAATGGATACTATCAATGTGTTTCAAGAGTTAAATGGAGGAAAGAGGGCTTCCAGACACCCTAAAAAGCTCAAGTCTAATAGAGTTAAGACAATATTAGAATTGACATTTAAATAAATTATTCCCAAAACAAATAATTTTAGAAAAAAAAAAAAAAAGGCAACTCTTTACCAAAACAGAATATGCATATCTATAAAAATATTTCCATAAAAAATAACATGTTCTTTAAATAAAAATGTTTTAAATAAAAAAGTTATGAAAATAATTTTTTTTAAAGTAAGACCTTTCTTTTAATATAAATCATTGAAAAAGATATTTTCAACTTAAAAAAAAAAAAATTAGATAACTTATTGAAGGTTTAGAGATGGTGTCACGATAAAAGCACTGATCCTCATCATCTCACTGGGTTGGCACCAGGAAGAGCATCCTCGACAAAGTACATTATTTTTTTTTTTTTTTAAATCTGTCGCATTTCAAGTTATGTAGTTTAAACAATGACTTGGCCAGAGATAGATTAGTTTGGAAGTAAATTTTTAAAAGCCGTCCAACACATGCCAGCATGTAAAACGGACATTAAACTGAATATGATGAGAAAAAGGGTAATTTATTTTAAGAAAATTTAACAAATATTTTTTTTTAACTTGTTGCATGGAAGAATCACTTAAAATTAATGTTCAAAACATTAACATATCTGGCAAAAATAAAATGAACTTAAATCAACTGATTTTGACCTAATTACTATTAATGGCATAAGTGAATGAGGGGTGTTAGTCTTCTCACTTTTTTGGTTTAAAGAAAATCCTTAACTTAAAGATACAATTGTTTTGTTTCTAGATGAAGCTTTTATCCAATGAAATGAAAGATTGGAGGTGTTGTGTGAACTATGGGCGAAAGAAGGATTGGTTTGGTTTGTTTTACGGCATAGCAACTAACTGTGGGTTATGTAATGCCGAACTAAAGAAGGATAAGCCGATTTTGTTATCTAATACTTTGGGAGCATATAAGTGCAATCATAGAAGAAGAGAAGAGAGTTGTGGCTGTTTCACCCCAAGAAGTAATCTGCTCATAATGCCCTGACAATTCTTAGACAAGTAAACCATCGTCATACTAGAATGAGATTCACCTGATCTTACTTTGAGAGAGATTTTTCTTCTTTTCTCTCACAATCGAACTCCTTTCGAAGCCATGAAGGCCTTCAAGATAACCGTAACAACGGAGCTTATGGGCATCCACGAAAAATCCTTCCAGCAATGCAGAGAAACATTGTAGAAAAGGATGAGAAAGTATTAGATTCGAAAGAGATTAATTACTTCGTAGTTGTTTGAAAATTAAAATAAGTTATCACACTAGTTCTGTTACTTTTCAGACACACTTATTATATGAAACTATTAAAGAAGACATTGTTTTGGTTATTCTTTACTAAACTAAAAACAGGCGGTCAGAAAATACATTAAAATCTATACAATTTACTCACGTTTTAACATCAGTAAATTTTGGATAACTTCAAAAAAGAATTTGTATAAATGAAGTTTCAAAGATATTCATTTATGGGGTAAGGTACACGATAATTTATGAAAATGAAATGTTGTGGTGGACAAAATGTGTGAAAAAAAAAAAAAAAAAAAAAAAAAAAAATTACAAACGGGAAAACAAGTTAAAGTGCAGGAGAAAAACAAAGACGTTCGCCACGAACGAAACCGGTCAAAAAATTTCGTTTTTGTTTTTCTCCTGCACTTAAACTTGTTTTCCGTTTGTCATTTTTTTTTTCTCATATTCATTTATACAAATTCTTTTTTAGAAGTGATCTAAAAATTCTGAAAATCGATGCATAGTTTGCTACTGTATGTGTGTCCAAAATGTTGAAGTAAAAAAAAAAAAGGGTTCTGTTTGCGTTTCTTAGACGATCTTTAAACTAATTGCTCAAAAATTGGTATAAGTTTGAAATGTAGTTTTTGGTGGCAATACTCACCATAGGAATAACCAATTTTGTTAAAATATCAAATATGTTGAAAATTGATCTACCCTACTGTTCATATAAGCTCCAATTAAAATTTCATTGTTAACTGAACTTAGACTCGTAAAAAGTAAAACTAAACTTATTGAAAGCTTTTTGTTTTATAATCAGAAAATTTGGTCTAGAATTGATAATAATTCAAAGAAGTTTTCATAAAATTCAATAAAGATTTTAGTTAAATGGGAAAAACACAATTTTATCTGAATATGTCAAAGTAATAAAAGTTATTTGAAAACATTCACTTTATGGTTAGCTTGTTCTTTTTTTTTTCCATAATAGTCAAGACTTTTTTTAAAAGTAGATTTTATTAAAGAAGCAGTTTTTCAAGATATGCAAATATAGCAAACCCTGTTTGTAAAGCATTCAAATTAAGTTGTGCTATTAAGTTATCAAAATTTTTTAAGAAAAATAACTTATTTTTGTAAAAATTCAATAAAATTTGTTTATTTTGTATAGAAAAGATAGAAAAGAAAATGAGACGCTAAAATTGGAGGCATTTTATTCAATAAACATCTTAAGAGGGAGGTGAGGATCATAAAATTTTAGTTACCATCCAATAAGAAAAGAAAAAACCCGGGAAGGCACAGGTGTAAAAAAAAAAAAAAAAAATTTTTTAATTAAAAGTATGATTGCAAAAAGACAAATATTGTTAGAAGAATGATTTTGTTTTTGTCATGAAAAATCAAACTAGTATTTACTATAAAGTCAAACAAGACTCATTGAAAACTTGTTTGAAGTTTTAATGTATTTAGTGTGTCTACACACACACACACACACACATATATAAGTAAATTTCGCGTGCAACAAAATCGTAGGATAAATTTCAGAGAAAACATTTAATCAATGAAACGGGCGGGTGGAAAAAAAAAAAAAAAAAAATTGCTAAAATTTTCCTTAAGGCCTTATCGTCTGACCCTTTAAGAGGAAACGTCAGAATGATAAATTAAAAGCTAAGAAATTCGAATGAGATATGAGGGGGAAAAATTGTTTAAGTTGGAGAAAACGATTGAGAACAAAAAAAAAAAAAAAAAAAAAAAAAAAAAAAAACCGTAAATCTCAACGTTATGGTGGATTTGAATCATTAAATATCTCCAACTGATGCTTCAAAAATCTTTTGTCTACACAGGCTAGGTCGAGAATTGTTAACTAACGCCTCAATAATATTGAGATGGTAGTTCGATCTGGTACTGTGTAAAACAGAAAACCATCGGAATACTTGTCAGAACAACTATTTGTACTAACCAGGTGATTACCGATGGCTGATTCCTATGCTAGAAAGTTCCCGGATGATCTCAAAACCTTGTGTAAACGAATATCACGTGGTATGTGTTGGGATATTCTAATCTTTAATCTAATGTCTTGCCAACGTAGTCAGTATAAGCTCATTATATAAAACATAAAATTCTGTATGGCGGAAAGCTAGTTCTAATCAGTAGACCATTACTTGAATTGTGAAATTTAATAAGTAACTAAAACAAATAACTATACATTTTTTTTAGTCTACTTAAGATTAAGAATTATATCATTTTCTATTAATTTAGAATCGGTAAATTATTTTGAACTTAAATAAAATTAAAAGATCCTCATTAAAAAAGAAACTTGTATAATCTAAAAATGTAAAAAATAAAAAACAAAATGCCACCTTGAGAATACTAATTTATATGAAAAATTAACGATGTAGTCGGCATAAATATAGTAATACTTATTGACATTTCACATGTTTGACAACAGTAATAGTCTATTATTGATTAGAAAATCTAAAAAAGAAAAAAAAAAAAAACGAAAAAAATATTACCTTTTCTTTTTTAACATAGTTCACCCCCAAACAAGGCAGATCACCACTGTAGACGTAAGGGGCTACTGAGAATTAGGGTGTCAGTTTTAGGGGTCATCCTAAGTTGAGAGCCGTGCAGCGAGTTCTGTTTACATTACTTTTAAATTTCTGCATGTCGGTAGAGTCGGTGAAACAGGGAGAGAGTTCCAGAAGCCGGCAGCACGAAGAAACAACCTATTGGAGTAGAAGTCTCTCCGGCATCCGGAAACCTCGACAGTGAATGGATGGGATTTAGCTGATTGTCGAGTTGGTCTAGTGTATTTACGTCGAGGAGGCACTAGAGCAGCAAGTTCATCGGAGCACATTCCATTGAAGTATTTGTAAAACAGGCACAAGGATGCAACATTGCAGTGATGGGATAGGAGCTTGAGCTTGGTGGGTAGTGAGGGGTCTATTAAGTTGGCGACTCTTTTTTGGACCTTGTCTAAGAAGGAGAGACTGGTGGATGGTGTACCAGCCCAGATGTGACAACAATACTCCATGCTTGTGCAATATTACAGCTTGGTGGATAGTGAGGGACCTATTAAGTTGGCGACTCTTTATGTATTTCATGTACAGATGTGGTATAGTGGTTACTAATACAGACCAAGAATTAGAATACAGATCTGTCAGAGTAATGAGTCCATCTCTTGCCCCCTCTTACGCTAACACCTAAGGAGGGAGTAGTAGGGTAGATTGAACTGAAGCATTTATAAAGTCTAGGAAAAAAAAAAAAATTTCAAAATAAAAACAGCTACCAAAAAGGTTTTCAACATGTAACACACTCAGCACCGACCTAGTCATCACTTGACTGATGGAGTGAGTGGGTTGGGTTCGCTACGATGCACTTTCAACAAATTCACATCTAGGGTGTCTGATAATCAGACACATTTTTTATAAGATCTACAATATACATGTATGAAAACAAAACTTGTCAATGTCTTAAGTTAAAAAATCATACAATAATAAATCGAATGTGTCAAAAATAATTTTAAAACATTTAAATCCAACATTAAGTTCAAATAAAGCTGCTTCTTGTGAGGCATACAATATAACGTATGCAAAAGTTATCTCCCTTAGTAATCGAGTTGGTACATGAATGACCAGTTAAAAAAACAATAGTATGAAGAAAAACATTTTTGACGATTCATTTGAAGAAAGGAAAAACAGAATTTATGATTTCAATCAATTTACATATTTGACCAAATGTCAACTTCATACATTCCTTATATAGAAAAAGAAAAATGAGATTTTTTTTTTTTTTTACTTTTAAATATTAACACCCTGGAAATATTTGAAACTCCATGTTGATATGAAAAAAAAATCTAAAATATACTATAAGTTATGAAAAAAGAAGCCTGAAAAAATTGCAGTCATTTTCGAAATATTAAAAAAAAAAAAATGGTTACTAGTTTTATTCGGTGGTCAAAAATTAAGTGATCAATCATGCTTTCTGGTTAAGAAGTAGGTGATCATTTTACATTATATTTAGACACTAAAGTGAGTCCTTCCAAAAAAAATTTGAAATTATTTCTAGTGTGTTGACATAACCACACCTAAAAAAAAAAAAAAAAAAAAAAAAATTAAAAACTTTTATTTTTCCGTTAACGTGGGAAGCAAAGTGTAAATTTTTACCCAAAATAAAACACACCCAAATTGGTTAGTCTCAATAAAACTGACCTACTCTGTGTAGCTTAATTGCCATAAATATATTTTCATAGCTTACTACCTAGCTCTACTTACGTATTGAGCACCGTTGAAGTAAATACTGAAAATTGATACATTAAAAAATTATATACTCTTATAAAATTTTTATGTGGAATCATGAAATAGTAATTATAATATACATATATATACATATATATATATACACACACACACACATATATACATACACACAATGTAATTTGTGCCTATAGCAGGTTCACAAAAATTGTAGTGACCTTAAGGGTAAGTCAACCCCAAACCTTAACTGCTCCACAAAGAGATGGTACGAGATGACAACACCCTGGATATAGTAACTCTTTCTTCTACCTAGGAGATATGTTGAGCACAAGTGGTAGATGTAAATAACCAAAAGGGTGAAAGCCGCGTTGGAGAAAGTTCATGAGCTGTTGCTTCTGATAGCATCATGAGTTGTCCCCCTCGACATTTGGGGCAAGCTATATAGTATTGATTTACTCCTCTCCAGGAGTTAGGCACAAGGCCAGTTTTTATCTTACTCCCACAAGTAAGATGTGACCCAAGGTCGGGTCGGGGAAAGTGGGGTTTAAAAATTGCCTGGGTAGCCCCGTCGGCATTCCCCGGTAGGGGCGCCTCAGGCAGTAAGCAATAAACTTACTCCTCCCCAAAGAGGGGAGGCAAAGCCTGGGAAGGTGGACCTCCTAGAACTGCACAGGACAGACCCATAGACCGGCGTAAATCAAGCCCCGAAGGCCAAGACAATAGCAGTCTATGGGGTGCAGTATCCATCGGAACCGATACTACACTTTGATCTTAGCCAAAAGGCCACAGTCCAGTTATATAGTAGCAGTGTCAGGAATGTCATGTTTTATGGCAGTAAATGCCAAGTCCTCACCCAGTCATCTTGTCCAACTGCAGCATAATTACAGATCGATGAACGGATGGATTTGCTAACCAAACACATTCGGTCAGAGGATTTGCTGAAAACACATTTGCCCAACAGAGATTGTCTAAAGGACGAATCGGTTATGCTGGTCATGTGGAACGTTCATCTTCCTGGATAAATCATTGCAGAAGTATGGATGTCTTGGATCGCAGGAAGATTGTCCGGCCAAAGAAAACTTGGAAGCAAATGATTAGACAAGACCGCACAGAGTGAACTTTGGAGAACTGGAGAGATAGCTTGTGAAACATTAAAAAACGTCTGGACAAGTGACATAAAATAAATAGAATACAAAAATTTATATATATATATATATATAAATATATATATAACTAGCTGCTCAGGATGCAGAAGTCATCTTAGTTTTGAATTGTTATTTGTTTGCACATGTTTTAAACTTATATTGAGAGAAATAAAATTTTAGCTGTAAGAGACATTATCATATTCCTAGATTAAAAATATGGGTTATTTTCCTTACTGATTTTGATTTTTGGGTTATTCGTCAAAAATGTCTCGTTATGAATTGTCTGGGGAGGACTAACTAATTGCTAAAATAAATTAGTAGGGAAGTATCTTATTTTATTGCCAATAACATGGTACAACAATAAACAAAATTTGGCTTGTCAGAAGCAAAGTTTGATTTGTCAGCTTAAAGGTTATTTGGATTTGACTTTGATAATCAGACAACATAACTTTATGTTAGATATATAATACATCCAAGTTTACTAAATCAGACATTTCATGATTTTATGGCAAATATATTATCAGGGAATAAGAATTTACCGAAGTGTTTCAGACTGTTGAGATTTAGCAAAACAGATTCAAGTTCAGTCAGGTCTATTAAATCCACAAGTACTGGGAATGGTATGAACCCCCTGACCTTAGCTATAAGTAACAGATTGTATTCTTTATAAAAGGCTTTTGCGTTTTTGTAGTAAATGATTAACAAAAGTGTTGATATGCCATAAAATAACAGACCAAACAAAACCCTTAAAATCCTGTTGAAAAATAATTTTTAAATTCATGAAAATTTAGTTGAAAGCAAGCATGAGTTGCATGGATACAGAGGCATCAACTCGTGAATTATTAATATTGGATAATGAACTGAATAAGTCACACTAAACTGTGGATGTAAACAAGAAAAAGTAAATGAATAAATAAAAACCCTGATAGACAACCACCCAAGGTACTATCCATTATTAGTCACATTCTAGTATTATCAAAAATTGAAGCTTATCCAAAATTAATTACTTTGCCAAAAATTACGTCCTAAAATTTACAAATATGTAATTTTTAATTTTGCTGCCTATTTTAAATTCAAAATTAAGAAAGAAAAATATGACATTCAAAAAACTGGAAAAAAAAATTGTTTTTAATTAATTTAACAGAACCAATTTCTTAATTTTTCCTTACACCGATACAATTTACATAAAAAATTAGGAAAAACATCTTACAAAATGTTAAGATTGAAGAAAATAAAAAAAAATTTTAATCAAAAATCCTTTTTAAAAATTAAAATAAAACTAAAAAGAATTAAATCTATAAAACGATAAACTGAATTCAGAAAATAGCTTTTCAAAGATATAAAAAAAAAAAATGAATATTTCCTATCAGATTGATGAGAATTAAAAATAAATCAAAATATACCGTTTCAAATAATACTAATTATTCTATACTGAATAAAAAAATTTAAAAAAATTTTTAAATTAATAAAAATAAAGTATTTTTTTTAATGAACATATGTAAAACATTAGTTAGTCTTGTTAAAAAATGATGATGGGGAAGGTCAAACAGAACAACAAACAAAATAATGATGGATGAGCAATTGTTTTAAGAAAATCATTTACAAATGAAATATTCAAATTTTATAATAAAGTGTCTGACATCAAAAATAATGTTGATTATTTCCTATTTAAAAACCCTTATAGAATAATTAGATGAAAATAAATTTAAAAACAAATATCACAATTTAAATTATGTTTTTTTCTTTAAATAATTAAATATAAATACAGAATAAAACATTAGGTTTGCATATTTCTTCAAATAAAAACAACGTAGGAATTTTTAAAATAAACTGGAAATTTTGCGCAGGAAAGCTTTCAACTTTAAGTCACATACAAAAAAATGTTTTTTTGAAATAGTGAATATTTATCATGAATAAAAACAAAAACATGATTGTTGTATATTTGATAAAAGTGAACATGAGAGGTTGCTGTGGTGAAGTGGTTATTAATGCGGACCGACAACCCGGTTAGGTCATGTTCGAATAGAGTCAGTTCTATAGCATCAGTTCTATGCATCGGTTTATTATTTATCATTTACTGGCAATTTTGAAAAAACAATGTATATAAAAAGTCCTGTGAACCAATACATACATATGCTGTGTACTGGAGGAGTCACTTGATATATAAATCAGTCACATACAGGTTCCATTTGCTGAGTAGGCACTCACTAGTGAAAGTGGTTTCATACTGGCACCTTACAGACATCACTAGATATTTCTCAATAATCGTTATATTTTTTAATAACGTAATAGGTTAGATATAATGATGTCTATGTTACAATATATTCTTCGTATTGTAATGTAAGTGTTTAGTAATCATACATCTATGAAATTAGATAAAAAGTCCAACGTTCTTGCGGAACCTTAGGGTTGAGAAATGCTGATCTACAGGAATTAATCCCTTTAGCAGTGCACTCAGTTATGCCAGTAATTAACGTTGCAGAAAGTTCGGACAGAGCGCTGGATTATCACATCGATGTTTAGTTTATGCAATAATTAAAATATTGTATACCTATTTGCTTGTAGACTATTATTTTCTGTATTACTGTATAATTTTATTTAGCACATTCTTTTAATAAGAGATAATCTACTACAAACTCCGAACAACAAGCCAACATGTCTTTATTTTAGAAGACGGGAGATAATCTATAACACGCTGGCTTGACATGAATGTCATTCAGAGTTCACAGACTCCGAATAGTAAATTAATTTTATTAAAATTCTACTTGCTTATTCCCTGTATTTTTTGGTGTACACTAATATTTTTCACTGATAAGTAAGTATATTCATAAGTTTATCTGTTATATTTTGAACTGACATGTTTCACTTGAACGTCAATAAAAATAAACATCAAATAACACTGATTTACAAAGAAATTTTTTTTTTACCTAATTTGTGGGTGCTGAATTCAAATTTGAAATCCGTTTTTACTCATCACCTCTAGTTTTTTTTAGATATGCATAGTGTGCATTTTGTGCATATACGGTACATAAAGGCGTATATCCATTCAGGGTTAATGATAATATTGTGAGACTTATGGCTTTTTTTTTTTTTTTTAGTTATTATGCACTAAAGGTAAGTGATAGCATTACATATATATATATATATATATATATATATATATATATATATATATATATAGTTATATATCAAGACGGATTTTGTCAGTTTAGAAGTTGCTAAAGTCTTACGAGGATATGGGGTGCCGAATGTCACTCAAGATTCATTTTCTCCATTCCCACCTCAACTTCCTACCGCCAAACCTTGGAGCAGTGAGTGATGAGCATGGAGAAAGATTCCACCAATACATTATGAAGATAAAAAGCAACTATCAAGGCAAATGGAACCCTGGAATGATGGGAGACTTCTGCTGAATGCTCTTGCATGACATTCCGGAGACAAAATACACCAGATCTTCTTAGAAAACACACTTTTGACTGTCTGTGGTACTATGAATTGTGTAATTGTGTCATCCAAGTAAATTTATTCAATCAGTTTCTTTATCTATCCTGTTTTATCTGTTATAAGCTGCTGCAACTCTTGAAATATGCACATATATTCTCTGCTCATACTAAAATGAGACTATTTAAAAGCCAGAAAACTATAGGTGATAGAGCAAAACTATTTATAAATTTGAATTCATCACACCCAAATTAGCAAAAAACATCTATCCCATTCTTGCCTCTAACCAAATATTTTTTTTTGTAAACCAGTGTAGTTTTCTTGGTATACTAATAAATGTGTAACAGCTACTTTCTGAATTCCTGCACAAGGCTGGTCAGACACTGTTCTGGGAAAATTGTCTAACTTTGATTTACCAAAACTGATTTTATCTGTTCATATAGTTATTCTAATATTAAATAGTTTACTAGCTTCTGAGATTACATTTCTGTAAAATATTTAGTCTCGTACCGATTATCCCAATGTTTTATTGGTAAATGCAATCTGTTGGAAATGTAAGCGGTATTTTGCTCACACTTTATAGACATGAAGAGTAAAGCCAATTCCTTATCACAGTTACAAGAAAAAAAATTTTTTTTTAAATAAAATACCCCCCCCCCTTTTATTCAGTTACATCTTCATTAAACAATGAAAGTGGTTTTAATAAATGATTTCAAATATCTAAATATCAAAAGTATCTAAATCATTCTGGAGTTTTAAACTGACAAAGAATTGAATAAAGGAAAATTGAAAGCTTGCCTGCGCAAAGATTTTTATTTTCTTTTTGAAAATAAAATATATTTGCATATAATCGAAATTAAAAAATTTTAGAGTTAAAAAACTTGTCAATGTATAAATTGCGAATGATGAAAATTAAATATGCATTTGTATGGATATTTCTCCCCTCCCAAAATTTTTTTTTTTATTTTAAATTTTTAGCGATAAAAATCGAACAGACGTGTGCGTATCCATAGTTATTCTTTTTGTTTTTCTTTTTATGGATACACAAACGGTTTTGTGGATGCGTATGAAATGAAATGTAATTTTATGTTGGTTAGAATGGAGATTTGTCAGACACGCACTTTTTTTTTAGCCGTGATTTCCCTGGTCTCGTCCGTAGTTTCACTGTAAGACTGTATTGCAGATCCCTTCATCGGAAGCCACTTCACAGGGAAGAGAGAGAGAGATGGCGACATTAAGAGATATGGAGACGCACACGCACGCATCGGAAGAAAGAAAACGTTACAGCATTCAATTTTTGTCAGGCTTACTGGCATTAGCAACTTAGACATTTAACTCAAGAAAATATAAATTGTCTTCAAATTACTTTCAATTTAAAAAAAATAAATTTGAAAAACGGCAAAATTATAAAAAATAAAATCCATGTTTGATTTTTTTTTCTTTTTTTTTTTTTTTGAAGAGTTTGGTTAAAATATATTGTTACATAATATTGTGAACACAAATATTAACTGTAAATATGAAAAAATGCTGCAGAGACTTCAGTTTCACAAGCAAAAAAATTTAAACCAATAAAATACTAAAATAATTTCTAATTATTATCATTCACATTAAAATTTCACCAAGGCATCACAAATAAGACAATAAGAATTGCTATTGTAAGTACATTTAATCCATTTATACATTAAACAAATAGTTGGGCATGGTCTCAATCAGCTCCAAGCCTAACATATTAGACTATAATATTGGTGTACCACGAATGGTTCCACCGAGATCATTTATTTCAGTAAACTCACAACATCACAGAAGTGTCTGAAAGTAATTAACAAAGACAACAAAATCCAAATACAGGTGCAACACCGATTTTCTAGCAGCCCCTGCCCCATCGCCGCAATGTAGCATCCTTGTGCTTGTTTTACAAATACTTCAATGGATTATGCTCCGATGAATTGGCTACTCTGGTGCCCCCCTCGACGTACATTCACTAGACCAACTCGACTATCAACTAAATCCCATCCATTCACTGTGGAGGTCCCCAGATGCCGGAGAGCTTTCTACTCCAATAGCTTCTTTCCTCGTGCTGCTGGCCTCTGGAACTCCCTCCCTGCCCCCTGTTTCCCCAGACGGTACTGACATGTAAAAATTTAAAACTAATGTAAACAGACATCTCGCTGCACAGATCCCAATTTAGGTTGACCGCCCCCCCCCTCCCTTCGCCCTTTCTTTTCTCTCAGTAGCCCCTTACGTCTACAGTGGCGGCCTGCCTTGTTTGGGGTGAACAAAAAAAAAAAAAATTTTAATTTTTAAATAAAAAAAACCTTGGTTCCAGAGCCTTATTGGACCATCAGATTTCACCTTAACAATTCATCAACACACCCATAACCAACTAATTATAGATCTACCAGATCTTAAAACCACCAGAAATTGCTAGAAAACTTCAACTTTTTATTTGATGAAAATAGATTGGTGTTTACGTTTAACACCATAACTGCCACTTGAATTTCTCCGATACCATAACTAGGATTAAATATAAGCAAAATAAGAAGTGCTTATGCTGATTAGCGGCCTATGAAAAAATTATTTTTATATAAAAACAATATATACTTATTAAGCATTATATTCTTACTCACTGTACAAAAAAGTAGAAAAAATATCCACAAGTATTTTTCCATTCTGCGTATCATAACAGCGACTCGTTCAATAAGCCTCCATCTTGTTTTTTAAGAAGATTTCAGTTACATGCCCTTCAAATCTTCTTAAAAAAAACAAGATGGAGGCTTACTGAACGAGTCGCTGTTATGATACGCAGAATGGAAAAATACTTGTAATTAAAGTTATAGTGGATAATTTTTTCTACTTTTTCGTACAGTGAGTAAGAATATAATGCTTAATAAGTATATATTATTGTTTTTATATAAAAATAATTTTTTCATAGGCCGCTAATCAGCATAAGCACCAAATAAGATATAATCTTAAAATAAAGGGAAACTACCACCAGCAGGCACAGTGGAAGCTAACAAATTGATGGCGCACTACAGAACCATCTGTTGTCTGCCCAATAAACTAGTCTAGTGGCAGCAGGATTACCTAGTTCCCTCCCGTGATTTTGTCCGGATTAAAAGAGGTGCCAGATAATCAGTGTTGCACATGTATATTAATTATTACATGTTGCTTAACTATTAAACTAGAATTTAAACTGATTTTTCCAGTCAATGTATGCAAATATACATATATATTATCAAGTACTTGAAAACTTCATGTTCACAAGTCCTTTCTGAAGTAAATTTACAAGAAAATCCAAAAGGACATGCATAAATAAAATATTTAATACAAATAAATAAGTGAAATTGAAATCATCGTAACCTTCCTAAATAGTATCCAGATTTCTTCTTGAAACCTAAAAAGTTCAGCAATATCAACAGCAGTTTTATACAAGACATTAAACTAAAAAAAGAAATAAATTAAAATAAAATAAATTTTTAAAAAAAATAAATAAAAAAGAAAAACTTTTAAAAGAAAAAGGCAGTATTAAAAAATTTCTTAAAATATACTTCCAAATCTCAAAACCAATATTCAAGCCAGAAGTATTTTCATATTTGTTTATTTTCATTTTTATCTCAAGTTTTTTTTTTTTGTACTTCAGAAAAACATTTACCCCAGGATATACATTTAATAATCAGAAGAAACATTAATTCTCTAAGAATTAACTATAAGCACCCCAGAATGAGATACTAAAAAGTTCAGTTTGTGTTCGTTGTTTTGTTTTTTTAATTTTCAGTGAGTTATTTTTTTTTTTTAGAAGTTTATGTGGCTTCATTTTTCACTGACAATGTTTATTAGAATAAAAATTAACAAAAGTCATGTTTTTATGTTTTTATCTACAGGGTGGGCAAAAATAAGGGTCCTATTTTTAAAAATTCATAACTTTATTTATTGATTTTTTTTTTTTTTTTAGAATAAGTAAAGGACCCCTTCCGAAGCAAGCATGAGCCGTATTAGCCCTAAGGAACGTACCCTCATTTAGAAAACATTATTTTTGCTTAAAAAACTCAAAACAGTGTAAAAAACAATACTTTAGTTTTTGTAAGTTTTAAGAAGTCTTTTTCGGCTAAAATTTGTTTTGTTTATTTCAAAAAATCTCAGAAGGGTCAGTCTACACACACATAAAGTTTGGTGAGTTTAACTTTTATTTTGTGGAAGTTATTCAAATTCAAGTTATTCAAATTTAAAGATAGGACCCTTATTTTGGCCCACCCTGTATATTAATGAAATTAAAAGACAACATTATGTGTGTATGTATTTCTTGCATCCATATAAATTTGATAACTACACATGGAATTATTTTAATTTTATTATTAATTGAATATTTATTGAAATCGAAAATGCAATGGTGTAAAAAAAAAAACAATTTTAATCCTATTTAAAAATTACGAAATTAAATCCACCAGAATGCATTTTACTTTCTCCATAAACAACTGCCATTTTAATCTTATTAATAGTTAAAAAAAAAATTAAAATAAAGAACAAATTACTTAGTAACTCCTTGAATTTTGGAAGCATTTAAACTGTCGAATAGAAGTTATTTCTGACTTTAAAATTCTCAGCAAATTCTAATGTATTACAAGATTGGGAAGCTATTTACATCCAATAATTTCATAAATAGAGATTAAAACATTACCATCATGAAAAGAGTTATAGTTTTATATCTATTATAATAATTCAATAACTAAATCATGCCATAATAATTAAATTTAACTTTCAAAATCCTATTCAAAAAAGAAATATAGAAATGCAAAAAATAAAATTAAACGTGAAACAAATATGAAACCATGTTTTTGTATTTTTGAGATGAGGATTGATAATTTGATTATTTGGATTAGTGTTCTCAATTTGGATGTTATTCTCAACATTTCAGGTTATGTAACCTCCAACCTTCTTGAAATGTGTCTTGTCGAATTCAGGAAACCCTTTATTAACTCCACGGGGGTAGCTTGCCCTCAGCCATGACCGGGCCGTTAATTCCTAATTGTATTCTTAGTATCGCCCATACGGAGAATTGAACCTTTAACCTCCAGAAGACTGCTACTGAACTGAGCACTTTTATCCGTTGCACCACGGGTCCTAGTATGAATTTTAGGAGCCATAAATCTATTCTTGCTTTAGATGTGTAATCTTACTAAAAAATAAAAGTCATAATATCTCCGGACTATACTGGGTAGGTAGAACTAGTACAAAAATGCAGGTAGATTGAAAAAAAAAAAAAAAAAAAAAAAAAAAAAAAAAAATTAGGTGCTTGTGCTGTTCAGCGGCCGTATTAATAAATTATTTTTTTATAAAAACAATATTATATACTTATTCAGCATTATATTCTTACTCACTGTACAAAAAAGTAGAAAATATTATCCACTAGAACTTGAATTACAAGTATTTTTCCATTCTGCATATCATAACAGCGATTCGTTCGCTAAGCCTCCATCTTCTTTCTTAAGAAGATTTCAATTATCTGCCCTTGAAATCTTCATCGAGTGAAATCAATAGAACAAGCCATGAAAACAAACCGAGCCAAATTTGCTGAAACAACATGGATTAAGTTTTGTTTTAGGTTATTCGGCGGCAACAAAAATAGAGTTCTAGATATTTTTAAAAATATAGTTGGTTCATTATGATCTTGCAAGCTGTCCATGTTAAGGTGGACAAATCAATAATGAAACTTTAATATTGAAATGAGATTGTGAACGTTTTTTATGTGCAGTGTTTAACAGAGGAGCTAATAAAATAAATAAAATTTAAACTTACTCAGAATGTGCGGTATTAATGATGCAAGATATTTAAAAACAATTTTAGTTAACAATTTTTCTTTTTAGTCTAAGCAATTAGATTTAAATTATTTTGGTATTGTCTATTTATTGAAGGGTGTATGACATTTTGTTTTGAATTTTATTTATATTAAAATTAAGCTTTAAAGCTGATAGAGGAAACATTTTATAGTTAACAAATGTCATGACTGTAATATCACATTTGTAATAAAATATATCAGACAAAAAATTTTTTAATTTTAATCTTTTGAGAAAAAATATTTAAGCTAATATATATATTAAAAAAAAAAAAAAAAAAAAAAAAAAAAAGGGGAGAAGCCCCGAGAAATTTTTATAATTACTGTTTATTTTTTATTTTATATAGAGAAATAAACTTTTGTTATTGTTCAAAAGAAAGTGAACTTCTCCTTCCGTCTGTGCTCATACTCTTAATTCAAATCTAAATTTAATGGCCTTGAGGGCTAGCATAACACTGTTTAATGTGATGGTGGTCAGTGGTAAGCATTGTTACATGCAGAGGGTAGTGATAAAAGTCGATCTCAGCTCTCTTGATACTCCTGTAAACAAGTGGGAATGCCACAGACAGCAGAGCCTGGCACAGATTTTTCTTCCACCCTCACCCTGCGATGCTAAGAAAAAGGTACAACTTGGGGCATTAATCCTTTTAACCACTTGGCCATAAATTACAAGAATCGTCAACCTAGCAAAGCAAAGCAGAAAATAAATAATCCTTAAGGTCTAAGAACTGCATTAGTTGTAAGCCCAAGTCACGTTCAGAGATTTTCCGAATCTTAAAAACTGATGCTTATTAACAGGAAAAGAAATTGGTTGACATCATCGGCACCAAAACCAAAGTAGTTTTCTGCGACATCTGAAAGAAAAAGGAAAAACTTCTTACTTCAGTCAACAGCCTCTTCAGTCCATCTACTTGGTCCTCATTTGGGTTAAGCTCTCCACCTGGCCTGAAGACAGAAATAAAACAGACACTTCAAAAACTGCTTTAAAATCGAACAAATATTAAAGCCACATACCTTTTAAACAAGGCAGCTCAGTGAAAAACTGACTTTAAAAGAAAGAAAAAGGTAGGCAATTATTTATCAGGACAAATAATCAAAATGAAAATGTTTTTTTTATTTTATTACTAACTAGCTGGTTTTGCCTGCTCGCTATCGCTTTGCAAAATTAGCTCCTTGAAATACTTGAAACATTAACTTAAAATAGTAAACATTTAATTCATAACTTTGTTGTAAACACGAAAACAAAAATCTTTCTCATGTATTGGTAATTTCAATACAAATTTATCTTTGAAATGTGACCATAAAGAAAAGAAAATCAATTTGTCCCTTCACTTGCAATTTAGAAATAGATAGAAACTTGTTGAAAATCAAGAAAGGAACATTCAAACACAAATGCTAAATATTTTTCTAGAAAATAAAACAATCATTCAATTAAAAAACAATAACAAATAATAAAATGTCCTTTATCAAAACCAATATGCAAATTAGTTAACCTTGTGACATCGCAGTAATTAAAAAAGATGGTGCGTTTATTGTGTAAAATTTAATTAACTTGAAAATAGGATCTTTTCACTTTACTGTTAGTGCAAGAAATGGGCTCAACTTCTGCATTTATCCATTTAGATTGATCACTAAGAAAATATTCGACTTTTATTAGATACTAACACAACTTCCGGCGTTGTCCAGGTGTTAGAATAGAGAATAGTCTATAGCATGACAAAAATATTAGTTGATTTCTTAAAACAAAGTCATTTCTCAAGTTAGTAATACACAAGTCATAAAAGAAAATGTCTACAATTCGTTGTCCAGAGTTTTATTTTAAGTTTTTCTTTGTTTATTAATGATCAAGAAACACTATAACAAAGTTCGGTGGGAATTGTTTTACTATCACACAAGCCAGAAAAAAAAAAAAAAAAAAAAAAAAAGCTAAAATATTAAATATTGCTTTTGCACTTTATTTTATTGTAGAAATAAAAAATAAAAAAATGGCCTCCCAATATTTTTTTGCCCAGTGACCACAAAATATATTAACTCACACCTCACACAAATTCTGCTTTTCCCTAAAGAAAAGCAAAAAAAAAAAAAAAAATCTGTTACAAGTCTCTACTTACCGCTAACTGGCCAGGAAGTGAGTGCTCATTTTACATTACATTATATATATATATATATATATATATTTTTTAATTCCATTTTTGCAGATATTTTTTCAGATAATCTCCTAAAAAAAGTAGAATCTCAGGTCTTTTTTGAGGAAAATGGGTAAATATGATGAGTGTGATAGTAAAGATTTACTGTTCAGTACTTAGTTTTGTGGCTGCCTTAGTAGTTAGATAGCTACGCAGATCTCTGAAAATGCTTGTGCGTACATTTGTATGTATGCATATACTGCTACAAGTGAACTACTCTAGTTGTTTGCCTGGCTCAATGTAAATTCATTCTTTGCAGAGAGGGTTTCTTTCACTCATTCCACTTTCTGTCAGTCTCTCTCCATTCCGTCTATTTATCTATGTTGCTTACATATATATCACACACACACACACACTTTGTTTCCTCAAAGGATAATTTCTGGTGGAATTTTACAAATACACCCTGAAATCTATTTGTCTACCAAATTCTAATAAAGTATTCCATCATCAAAATTCCTAACACAATTTTGTTTTAATATCTTTTTACAAAAAGGATTCATCTTTACCTCAATTTTTATGTTGCGTGACTTCAAACTTTTCACATAAGTTTATTTTAATTTTTCTTTTTGTCTAATTTAAACGTCTACTCCCTCACTGTGTTACTTTATTTTATGGTTAGGGTTATATTAAAATAATTCTTAAAAATGTATGCTAGGTTTCATTTTGGAGGGAACATAGTATTTCTTTATTCTTTGTAGTTAAAATAAGACCAAATACATGAATTAGATTCTTCCGATCCAAAAGAAAGATCCAGGTTGTCCCTGATGGCCGATCATCTAAACATGACATAAATGCAAGTGTACTCCAGGGATCGATCCTTGGACCTTTATTGTTCCTGATTTTCATAAATGACCTCCATGATGACATTGTGTCTGAGATGGGTATATTTGCTGACGACACCACACTACTCGTCATACGAGTAAAACGGACGTGCACATATCTGAATCAATGGCTGAATCCTTAGAAAGTGCCCTCCAGTCTGTAGTGGAATGGGGTCATAAATGGATGGTAACAAAGCTCCTTTCCTTCAACAACTACAAGAAACCTCTTCAACCACCGATTGCCATGGCAAATAACACCCTAAGAGTCCAACATTCAAATTCGTTGGCCTAACATTCACAGGTAACATGAATTGGAAGAAATACAGAGAAGACATTGTCAAGGCTGCTGCAAAGAAAGTGGGCTCCCTCTACTGTGCTAGAAAACTTCTCACACCTGATAGTATCCTATATCTCTACAAAGCCACCATCTGTCCATGCATAGAGTATTGTTGTCAAATCTGGGCTGGTGCACCATCTACTAGTCTCTCCCTCTTAGACAAGGTCCAAAAAAAAGAGTTGGTAATCTAATAGGTCCCTCACTATCTACCAAGCTTCAGCCCCTGTCCCATCGCCACAATGTTGCATCCTTGTGCCTGTTTTACAAGTACTTCAATGGAATGTGCTCCAATGAACTTGCTGCTTTGGTGCCCCTTCGACGTAAATACACCCGACAATCAGTTAAATCCCATCCATTCACTGTGGAGGTCCCCAGATGTCAGAGAGCCTTTTACTCCAATAACTTCTTTCCTCGAGCTGCCAGTCTTTGGAATTCCATCCCTGCTCCCCGATTGTACAGACATGCAGAAATTTAAAACTAATGTGAACAAGCATTTCACTGCACAGCTTCCAATTTAGGATGACCCCAAAACTTTCACCCGAATTCTCAGTAGCCCCTTATGTCTACAGTGGCAGCTTGCCTTGTTTGGGGGTGAACTATGCAAAAATATAAAAAATAAAAAAATTTATACATACATTTAAAAATATTAGTCTATGTTAATTTTCTTATCGCAATACCTTCAAAGTCACTAAAATAATTTTAGAAAATACAAACATTAACAAAAGCTTAAAAAAAAAAAAAAAAAAAAAAAAATCAAATTTTAAATTCATAGAAGTGTTTAATACTTACAATACGTTTTGTTTGTCTTAGGAAATTGACAATTTTGAAATGCTTACATGGTCAAAAAAGTTAATGTTCTTTCTAGAAGACAAACAAACAATTTTAACTTAAAAATATAAACGCATTAAAATCATCAGTTTGTAAAAAATGTTTTTTTAGCGATGATTTTATTACAACAAGAAATTTGGGGATATTTAATTCGTAAGAGAAAAAAAATGTTAAATCGAGATGAATTTCCCAACATGGAGCCCCCCCCCCTCCCATGCATATGTGTGGACATGGTAAAAAGCAAAAAAAAAAAAAAAAAAGCTTTTCCTCCTGAAAAACTCCAATCAGTTTCAACTAAGAAAGTCAAAATTTAGAGAAATACACCAAGTGCACATGTGATATCATTCTTTGATGAAACAAAAGTCATCTAACTCCCCTACCCCATCATGAATCGTTTGAAGTCTTAAACATTCAGTTTTCAGAGAGAACTGTCATAAAAAGGAAGGTAAGAGGAATAGAGAAAAAATAGGAAAGAAAAATAAAGCAAGAAATAAAATCCAGCCAAATGGCGACAAAAGGCTCCAGCAATTTGGCAGAAATCAGCTTTTATTTTTTTTTAAAGCAAAACGGAATTCTGCTAAGAGTAGATAACCCACAGCTTAAGAGCAGATAACCCACAGCTTAAGAGCAGATAACCCACAGCTTAAGAGCAGATAACTGTAGTAAATTTTAACTCGGTAAATTGCTTTTTATTATTATTACTAGCAACAACTCCCAGTGTTGCCTGGGAATGACTGAGAACTCAACCCTGAATTCATTATTACTATTTTTATTCTAATTTCTTTTTTAAGATAGGACTCAGGGCAGGGTCTTTTAGACCTATGTTCGTTCCACCCTCTTGTATGGCAGTGAGACATGGACCTCAAACGCTTCCGATTTGCAACGGCTTCAGCGTAACGACCCTGCCATGATCAGGTGAATGTGTGGCAGTAAATTACAGGAAAGAACCCTTTCAGCCATGCTCTATCAGAATCTTACTTTTTTTTTTCATCGCAGTGTCTATCTGAATGAAAACATGAATTTCTTAGAAGTTATTTAATATTATTAAACGAAAGAATGTAAGAGTATTACTATTCTTTAATAATAGCGAAATTTGCTGCTGATAAAAAAAATCTGTAATTGACATTCGCTGCAGAAAAGAAAGATGTCTTCGCTGCGAGAAATATCCCGAGCAGGAATAATTGCATTTACAAGGTGGACGTATGACAGCAAACTAGAGGAGAGAATCCCTTCAGCCATGCTCTATCAGAAGTTTTTTGGTATTGGTGAGATTTTGGATGCCGTACACACTCAGCATCTCACGTGGTTTGGCTATGTACAGCATGCCACCTCCTGCATCAACTCAATAACACACATGGATACCCCAGGCACGAGGGTGCGTGGAAGACCCAGGAAAACCTGTCTCGAGTGCTTGCAACATAACTGGTATCACCCCTATCGATCGGACCGCATGGAGAGCAGGCGTGAGATGTTGCCTGCTGTTACCCACCCCAGAGTTCTGGACGCTCGCAGCACCTTATACCAAAACTGGATGATGGATGGAAGAAATTAAAGCGAATTACAATTTTTTTTCTCCTAACAACATGGACCAACGCATGGACTGGCTTTAGTACGTACAAAGTGACTCGACTGTTTGCAAAATGACTGGTATCACCCCTATCGATCGGACCGCATGGAGAGCACGCATGAGACGTTGCTTGGTATTACCCACCGCGGAGTCCGGGACATTCGTAACACTTTAAATACCAAAACCGGATGATGATGGAACGATGAGGCAGAGTGCAAAAATACACGGTTCCTAATTCAATCCAGGATCTTCCTACGAGTAGAATATAGATTATTACAACTAGTGTATAAGAATCAAACTATGTTAGCATAGCCATTCATTGATTTTATGCAAACTCATTCAAAGGAAAGGTTTATAATAAGATGGTAACAAATGTACATTTTTTAAAAAGCGTATGCATTATTTTCATCTGTGCAATTAAACGGGCAAAAACTATTATTAATACACTGCATAGTTTGGGTCTCTAACTCGACAAAAATATTTAAAAAATTTTTTAAATGGTCCATTACGTCTGAGGAAGGTTTTCGGCGTTGAGGCGGGGGAGGGGGGTCGGGGCAGATACTGTCAATGAGTTATTACCAATGGAGATTATATCAATTCCAAGATGAGGCGGGGGACAATCTCCTCTGATAAAAGTAAATTTTTTTGCATGAAAATTAACATTTTTTTTTTTTTTTTAACATAGTTCACCCCAAACAAGACAGGCCGCCACTGTAGACGTAAGGGGCTACTAGAAAAAAAGCAAGAAGATGAGTGATACAGACCAATTAGATGCGGAAATGATATAGATGAGATTGGTGACAGCATTCACTGAAGGTTCTTTCGAAGCCTATGAAAAACTAAAACGATTCAGGTGGACTGGAGAATCGGTGGATGTTTATGCCAACAATATCAAAAGATTGGCTAGATTAGCTGGATTCCTAAGAATAGGTCTGGATCAGACAGCCAAACTCGCGTTCATCACAGGATTTCCAGATGACGTATCTGTGGCACTGCAACAATTTCATCACTTGGAGAGACTGGACATTAGTCGACTGATACCAACTGCACGGCTATTGGTTAGCAAGAGAATGCGAGATACTGGGACGGTGGCAGCTAGTGCACAAAGCACTACACTGAAAAATGAGATTCAAAGAGGATCTTCAAGCATCTGGTGCTTTAGGTGTCGAGGACCACATCTTATTAAAGATTGCACGGAGCCAGCTAGAGTCAGAGTAAGGTGCTATGAGTGTGGAAGAATTGGGCACATTGCGAGATATTGTTCTCTGGCTCAGAGAAACGAGCAAAGGGGAGCTTCTGCGCCAGTACGAAACTCTACCCATGATAGAAGTGGCAGTAAATAATGCTGTAATGACGCCACTTGATGCACCACCACTCTACTTGAGTCCAAACTTGTGAGTGGGTGTGGTAGAAGTGGCACAATAAAAACAGTTGACGGTCGGGACGTAAAATGTAAGGGAGCCCGGCAAGTGGAAATGAAAGTATGTGGGGTACGAGTGAAGGTAGAAGCGATTCTGATAGATCACATGATTGACAGAATCGATGTCATAATTGGAATGGACGTGATCAATGAGATGGGAGGTGTGAGTATCAACAAAACTGAGGTCAAGTTTGTAGATGTACACTGTGCCGTAGCTGCCCATCAGCCGAACGTTTGCAAAATTGAGGATAAAGAGAGATGGACAGTGAAATGGAAATAGATGGGAGAGCATCCAGTGTTGCAGAACTAAGTAAAATATTATAAGAATTCCCTGGACAGTGAGAAAAATTCAGAGTTCAAGAAGGAAGTGGAAAGATGGATAGCAGATGGTATTCTCTTACCATGGAAGGGTGAAGAAAAAGGTGTGTTACCGTTGATGGCAGTGGTCCAGGCCACAAAAGGTAAAGTGAGGCCAGTGTTAGATTTTCGGGAATGGAACCATTTTGTAGCATGTCATACGGGGAGCAACCTAATAGATGTGTGTGATGAAAAAATGAGAAAATGGAGGCGGTTGGCAGGAGGAACTGCGATTGTGAACCTTAAGTCTGCCTACTTGCAACTACACGTGGCAAAGAAGCTATGGCAGTACCAGCTAGTCTGCTATAAAGAAAAAACCTACTGTCTGACACGGTTAGGATTTGGGCTTAATTATGGCAGCCGTTCTAAAAACTGTTAATGAAAGGAAATAAGACAAAGTAGGCCACTGATTCGTACATTGATGACAATCGTAGATGTGACAAAGGTATCGACAGAGGAAGTGGTGGAACATCTTAAGGGATTTGGGCTGACAGCAAAGCCACCTGAATCCTTGGACGGCGGAGCCGCACTGGGACTTAAGTTGATGAAAGGAAAGACGGGTGAGCTGATGTTCAAAAGGGACAACGAAGTCCCGGAGATGACGGAAGAAATGAATAGGCAGCAGTTATTCTCTATTTGCGGCAAATTGTTGGAGCACTATCCAGTTGCTGCATGGCTGTGACTGGCATGCAGTTATGTTAAAAGAAGAGCAAGTGGAGTAGACTGGGAGGAAAGAGTTGATGGCAAAACTGTCAAAGTAATACAGGAGAATCTAACTGATGTAGAGAAGGAGGACCCAGTTAGTGGAGCTTGGCACATACCTGAAACAAAAATAGGAGTGGTGTGGTGTGATGCAAGCAGTATTACAACAGGCCTGGTTGTGGAGATTGGTGGTTTGGTGGCGGAAGATGCAGCATGGCTGAGAAAAAAAGATGACTGTAATCACATTAACGTGGCCGAATTAGATGCTGTTTTGAAAGGTGTCAATTTAGCTATAAAATGGGGATTAAGAGAGATTGAAATACGGACTGATTCAGCAACGGTACTAAGTTGGGTGAACTCTACAATGGAGGAGAGTGGAAGAATACGAACCAAGGGTGCTGGAGAAATGATCGTAAAGCTGAGATTGGGAATACTTGGAGAGTTAATATCCGAATTTGGACTGCGAATAAAGGCAGTGTTTGCGCCTTCACAGAGAAACAAAGCAGATGCGCTAACCCGAATAAAGAAACGGTGGTTAGTTGAGAAAGAAGAGGTCCTGTGATGCTGTTTAGGAACCGGAGAACTAGAAGAGTTGCATTGCATGCACCACATGGGAGTGGATAGAACATTATATTTGGTGCGGAAAGTTGATCCACTTATAAGACGGGAGAAAGTTCAGAGAATGGTTAGGAACTGTGTTCGATGTCAATCAATCGATCCTGTCCCGAATATACATGATCCTGGTGAAATTGAAACTTCAAATAATTGGACAAGATTATCTATTGACATAACACACTACCGTCAATACTTGTCAATGATTGACTGTGGGCCTGGGAGACTAGCAATATGGAGGGAGTTACATTCGGAGACGGCAATTGCGGTTACAGAGGAATTGGAGAAGGTGATGCTTGAGGTAATGGAGGTGATAATGGACAATGGCACTGTTTTGTTTTTTTTTATGCATTAAAATTATAATTGTATGTTGTTTTGTCTTTCGGTAGTAGTAATTTTGAATTACCCTATCCGAAAAAATATTGTCTCCTTTTGAGCGAAAGTAAACAATGGCTACTAGTATTGCTGATATAGCAATCAGCAGCAGCAGCTAGTTATAAACAGTTAGCTTTGTAAAATTCGTTTACAGAGTTTTAAAAAAAAAAAAAAAAAATTAGACAAAAATACTTTGTGCTTAAAAAAAAAAAAAATTAATGCTGTTTGTGGTTCTTTTATAAAAAATACTTCAAGAAATACTGGTCTTCAAATATACTCAACTTTCGAACTTCTAGTAATGACTTTCTAGTCGCCAATAAAAAAAAAAAAAAAAGATAAGATTCTACTTTTTTTAGGTGATTACGTGTGAACACACTAAAAGTCTTGGCATAAGACAATAACATAACTCCTTCTCAAAGGGTGAGAATTGCACAGGGCAAACCCTAAGACCGGCGGAATCAAGGCGCGAAGGCCAAGACAGTACCGGTCCAAAGAGTGTAGTATCCATCAGAACAGATACGGGTAATTCCATATCAAATCATGCATGAATTTAAGATTTTGAAACCCATATCCTCAGATTCTGTTTTAACTTGCACCACAGATGGACATAAAAACTAAGAAATCCTGAAAATTTGAGCATGTAACTTGATAACGGTTTCAGATTTAGAGCATTTTCTAACTTTCTTGCCTGCATAATAGAATAAACAAATTGCACCAACCACTATATATATTTTAATTAGGTATAGATAGTGTTTTTCATTTTAAATTATTTTAGGGTTGTTGCAGTACATTATGGTGCACTAATCCAGCTCCGTTGCGTATGGGACACACGCATATTTTTGGGGTTTTGTTGTGAAGTCCGCTTTTGTAAATAACTGATCATTGTGAGACTTGTTTTATCTTTTACTTTCTAAAACTTATTTCAATGTGAATTTTATAGAAATTTAGATGAATGGTCTCCAACTCTCACATACCAAACTAGTTGCTTCCCCCAATAAAGTATTTCTGAACCCTCTGGAAAAAGACATAACTTTCAATCGACACTGAATGAACAAAAATACTTTACCATTTTTGGTCTAGCAGTACTTCATAGTGTCTAAATGAATATCCAAAAAGAAAGAAACCCGTTACTATATGGGCCACATCATTTTTTTGCGCCATATTGGTGCACATGTGAAAAATTCAAAAATTTGATAAAATCTCATAGAAGGCTTCATTTCTGAGCAAAACGGATGCTATTTTTGGATTCGTCAGGTTGAAAAACTGACCTGTGTGAATTTTCAGAGATGATGTATGTTCCAAACTGAAAATATTCAAGAAAATGTAATTATTAAAATGTCGCCTGGGCGACATCTCGCATGATTTACGCGAAACGGAAAATGCTCTAAATCGGAACCCGCTTGGAGTTACATGCTCAAATTCTCAGGATTTCTTAGTTTTTATGATGTTCATCTGTGGTGCAAGTTACAACAAAATCTGAGGATATGGGCTTCAAGACCTGGATGATTTGACATACTATACTTTTGATCTCAGCCAAAAGGCCGAGAAAAAAAAAAAATTGAAGAATCAGTTTTTAATACTACTTTTGCTATGAAACAACTGACAAATTAATTTTTTTTCAACAGTGATCATTTGAGGAAAATAAATAACTACACCACTACATTAAAGGAGTATAAATATGAGGGGGGGGGGGGGGAGCTAAAATTCAGGAAGAGTTTGTGTCTCTCATAGATGCAAAGACCAATTTAATAAAAATAAAGATTAAAAAAAAAATTTTTTTTTTTTAAATAAATAAAAAAAATCAGTCTGTTAAAACAGATAATTTCTTTAAAAAAAAAAAATAAAAAAAAATAAAAAAAAACACACTGAAGTCAGGGCAACATATCCTGGGAAAATATTGCATAAAGCAAAAACTCACAGTTTGAAAAACGTGGTTCCTAACTGCAAAAGAAGGACATGCGGAAGGCCGTGTTCGTGAACAATCAAAACACCTTCCACAGATCTTCTCATTCCAATCTTCTCAAATTCTTCTCTCATCCTCTGGAATCGTGCGGGAACGGAACCATCCTTCTCGTACAATGGCTCCTTCGTACCAAACGTATAGTTTGTTAACGGGTATCTGAGAAACAAAAGAAAATGCACAACTTGAATGTTACATCAAAGGGAAATAATTTTCTCATCTTTTTTCAAATCTTATATTAATAAACGAATATATGCTCCCTTCAGTCGCATATTTTTGTTAGCCTTTAAGGATGGTGTCATGAGAGAACAGATACTACACTATCCGCCCTCTGAATGATAAGTGATGGTATATTTTCGGTTTCACACAGACAGATACCAAACATCTGTTAGTAATGGATCGTGTGACCTCTTTTCATTTGTATATTTCTCACCTCTAGATGACATAACATTTTTATATTTTATTCTCTAGCAAAAAAAGAATTGGTTAATGCCCTAAAATACTAAAATGGTCCGGAAATTGGGGGATCATTTTATGTTAAATTTATATACGAAACTGATCCCCCACTCTAAATTTTAAAATTGTTTTCTTCAAGTTCTTAAGGATGTTCACACGATCTCCTAAAAAGTAGAATCTCATTTGAGGGGGACGCAAAGAATGTTGATATAAACACAATTGATATATTTTAATTTCATTTTTTTTTCTTTTACATTTATTAAGAACTTTTTGTCTAAAAAGTATGTTCAAAGTTTTTTTTGTGTGTAATAAAAGTTAAAAAATTGAATATGTTTAGTCCAAGAAATAAACAAGAAAAAAAACAAAAAAAAACATGGCCGTTAGCAAGAGAAAAGCCACAAGTGCATATATGAGGAGAGAGACAGGGAGAAGTAATTGTTTTTAAAGAATCAAAATGTTTTCTACCTCCCCATCATGAATTGATTGAAGTTTTTGGAAAAAAAAAAAAAAAAAAAAAAAATTTCCAGAAAGAGAGAGGGGAAAGGGAAGTAAGGAAAAGAGAAAGAAAGATCAAGCAAGAGAGAGAGAAATAAAATCGAGTCAAGACAGAAATCAAACTTCTTTCCTGAATTACAAAAAAGGCAAAGGTCTCACATCAATGTATTCATCATACAGATTTACTTCCCTTTGTTTGGAACAAAGGGATAAATTGCAAGTAAAAACCCTAAACCCAGACCATGCCAGCTAAGCACAGCTAATTGTTTGTAAAGTTATAATTCATGACATAGAAGCCCCCGCCCCCCGACATTAGAAGGTCTGAAAATGAGCAAACATTGGAGAAATGTCAAGAATATACATAATTTTATATTATTTAAATTAGATTGAAAGCAGGGGTAAAATAAATGCAGTGGTTCCTTGAGGGTGCAAGTGGCTGCATCCAGAAATACTTTAGAGCAATCAAAGACATTGATGAAAACTGAAAAATATAGTTGAAATGACATAGCTGCAGTTATAATAAAAAGCAGTTGATGTAAAAGATGAAAACGTTATCAAATTTTGAAAAACAGAATCGCAACAGTAACCAATCATGAAAACACTAACGATGGGAGATTTGCCAACACAGACAAGGATGTTGACAAGAGATATGGTCAAATATACACTTGCAGCTACATTAAATTGACGGCGAACGTCCACTCAAAGTGAATTCCCAGACTGGCCTCACCTGTTGCAGAGGCACAGGCCACGCAGCCAGAGACTGAACAAAGAAATGGCCCAATTGGACAAGCACCAGGAGATTGCTCCAAGAGATGTGATGTTTCAAATGCAACAGGATTCGTCATTTTGCATCTGAATGCTGGGGGGGGGGGGCTGCTTGGATGGAAAAGACATCAGCACCAGACTCTACCGCAAGCAAGTATAAAAAAAAATGTTTTGAAGGACAGCAAAAGACAAAGATTTTTTTTTCTGTGAAAGGGATGTAATATTTTAGACTAGTTTTAGTTTAACAAAAACCCTCGAGTAACTTTTGGCCTTGGTAAGTGGTAACCCATTAGTATTTAATATAGAAAGTCAAAAACGGATTTATTTTTTTTAAATTAAATCCTAACATCTACTAATCCAAGAACTCTCATTCAGTCTTTAAACAGACATACAACTGAAGTCTCCTGTTCTGCACACATCTACTTATACTGTCCAGATTTAATCCCCTTCTGGAGGTCATCAGATCTAAGCTTGTCTTTAAGACTCACATTACACATCTATCGTATCATTTGTTCTGCATTCATTGCAGTTTTTTCTTTAAGTTGATAGCAAAAGAATAGATAACAATGCGTAGCAATTTTTTTTATAACTTTCAAATTTATTTCTTAGCACAGACAATGCATATTGTTCACAATACAAGCATCACAGATAAGTGGTTCTCATGTTGCTTTTTACCACAACCGTTTTGAAAAATTAAAATGTTGAGTAAATATAATTAAATTGTTTTATTATAAAATATTCGGTTCAAATTCTGTAGCAGCACCTAATTCAAGAATTTTGTCGGCAATATTTTGTACTGGATACGTCATTACTGTTAAAAATGTGAATTTGTAATATATTTAAATTAACCAATTTTGTTTCGTTATGAATGAAGATACTTGTGTTTATTTCAGAAATGTCCATAAAATATATTTAAATAAAACTTAACTTTCAAAATCCTATTCAAAAAAACATTTGGTTACCAGGCGCAGTTTACCCCCTAAACAAATTCAAATTCTACTTTTTTTTGCGATTACCTTTAAACAGCCTGAAAAACTATACGCAAAGAAGGAATTCAAATGAAATGTTGATCAGAACAATATAGTCGCCATCTTTATAAACATTCAGAAAGAGGCTAGCTAAGAACGAATAATGACTCAATTCCATAATTTTTTAGCTAAAACAAAAAAAAAGTAAAAATAAACGATTTCACTCTAAATATTTTACGTGACTGAGATAGGAATTAACCTATAAAAATTGCCCCAGTCCAATTCCAATAATTGTTAGGTATTATTGGAGCCCTGCACCTCATGTTACAAAAGGGGACAAATATTCTTCGTACGTGAAGTCGGAATTTGATCCCTTTTTTTCACAATTCTATTTTTGGTTAGATTAAGCAATGTTATTCTTACATTTTAGTTTTAATTTAATTAAATATCATTTTTTAAAGTATATTTAATCATAACATTCATGCATTTTTAGTTTTCATAGGTCAATCCTAGATAACGAGCGGGTATGTACTCATCTCCCTAAAAAAATTGTTATATATCTTTAAAAACACTACCTGGTCTGGAAGTGGGTGATCATTACCACCCGGTAACCCGGAAGTGGGTGATTATTTTATGCAAAATTTATGTGCGAAAGTAATCCCCAATTTAAAATCTAAAATATTGTTGTTTTTGTTTTTTTTAATTATTTAGTGCCAATTTTTTCAGGCTGTTTACATGTAATTGCCTAAAAATGTAGAAGGAGCCAAGTCTGCCAAAAAAAAAAAAAAAAAAAAAAAAAAAAAAAAAGGTCGGATGCCCTAACGAGCTAGAAAACTTCACACACCTGCCAGTATCCTATATATCTGCAAAGTCACAATTCACCCATGCATGGAGTATTCTTACTACATCTGGGCTGGTGCATCAACCACTATATATATATATATATATATATATATATAATGGATACTTTCTCTGTGTGTATATGTCCGTCTGAATCTTTTTTAACGAATATCTTAACTTCATTTAAAAATGTAAAATATTGCTTTAATAATAAATTCCCAACAAATAAATCTTACGACATGACCGGAAATCGAAACAGAAGTCTTGTTTCAAAACATGAATTCAAACATAAGTGATGATAAAAAAAAAATTTTTTAAATGGGTTAACATTATCGATAGCGTTGGAAATTATTTTATTAGTCCCAAACAATTTATTTAGCTTTTAAAAAGGTAAATGTGTATTGTAGTATCTCTTTTTTGCAATTATATAATTCTAGGCATGTAAATAGAACACCTTCTCGCAGACACCGAGAGAGAAGGGGGTAACGCAGCAGCCTAGCAAAAATATACGATCATAGGGATGATATTTTGCTAGTCCTTCCATTTAATACACATAAACATGACAAAACTAAATCTCACAATTTCCACACGAGTCAGTAGAAAATTAAATTTTAATGCGTTTGGTGTAATTTATTATATTCCTCGGTGGTTAACTATACTACTACATTACCATCTTTTCTTCTCATATTGCTACCCCAGACTTAGGGTTAGTGCTATGGTTAATGAAAAGCAAGTTTGTTTTAAAAGTGGCAGGATGGTACGACCACCATCAAAAATGAACTTTAAAAAAACATTACAGGACCCTTAAAAACTAATGTTTTTTTAAGGGTCCTGTTATTTTTTTTTTCTGTTGAAAAAATACAGAAGGGGGTCAGCTAAAAATAAAAATAGGATGGGGTTATGAACTGGGTAATCATTTTACGTTATATTTATATGTGAACCCTCATTTTACAATATGTTTTTTTATTATTCTATGGTGTTTTTTTTTCAATTCAATTGGCAAAAAATAAAACAAGCATGCTTCAGTTGCCATGTAGGGAAAGGGTGGTAGAAATTTACACAGAAGAGGATACAGTCGCCCAGCATCTGTCCAAATTCACCTTGAATTGTTGCATTGTTGTCATTTATTACCTCTCTTGGGAGTCTATTTCAAGGTCCAGGGATCCTGATTGAGAAGGGGGCCCTCCTCCGGTTCAATCGAAATCGGAGGTGCAATAGTTTCTTGTGGTGTCCACAAACCTCTTTCTGGTGCAGAAGTGAATAATAGGTCCTTGAGGAGACTGTAGGCTAAAATGAGATCATCGCATCATCGTCGGTGCTCAAGGGAGAAAAGGTTAAGTTTCTGGAGTCGTCTTTCATAGGGCAAATCCTTTCCTTTAAAATGTTTCTCTAAACCTGGTTCTTCCCCAAAATCTTCCCCTCAAAACTGGAACCTTAAAAAGCGTCTCTCTAAATTTCCTAGTAACCCATGGTTTGTGTTTGTTTTGGCGCTTTCAAAGGTATGGACATATTCGTAAGGAATATAGAAAAGAAAAAAAAAGGGGGGGGTGCTTTTTAAATAAAAATTTATGGACATTTATAACAACAGCTAACAGAACAAAAAAGGGGTAAAAAAAACAAAAAGACAACAAATAAATGTTACGAAAGGCAAGATAAGTTACTCTTCTAACCTGGATAAGTTTATTTGTGCTTTAACTTATTTTAAAGAATTTTTTTATTGAACACAAACCTGATGTTCACCTGTTCAGTTAAAACGGAAAACAAAAATCGCCAAAATTGCAGAGTTTCGATAATCGCTCAGGAAACGAAAATACTGATAGCATTAAATTTTCCCACGATTGGTAAGATTTATTGAATATGTTTCTAACACTATTTTATTTAGTTTTTAATTTTTCACCAATTATAAAAGTGCTCCGTGCAAAGCTAAGAACAGCCATTTTGTGTTTTCTTCTAAATTGAACAGGTGGACACCAGATTTTTTTTTAACAAAAAAAACTCTTAAATAAGTTAAAACACAAATAAACTTATCCAGGTTAGTAGAAGAGTAACTTATCTTGCCTTTCGTAACATTTATTTGTTGCCTATTGGGGTTTTTTTTAACCCATTTTTCGTTCTGTTAGCTGTCGTTATAAATGCCAATTTACTGCAAATTCATTTTTACTAAAAAAAAAAATAAATAAATAAATAAAAAAAAAATTTTAAATAAAAAAAAAAGGCAAAATTAAAAACTATTTTTTGTACTTTACTTTCACAACATGTTAGGACTAAAAAATAAAATAAAATAAAAAATAGCTAAAGAAATGTATAAACTTTGTCATGTACTTACATGGTAGCTGAAAAGACAACTGTACACCAAAAATTATGCAAATTAATGTAGTATTTATTAAATTAAAAATAAAAAACGATTTTATCTGTCGGTCGCCATTTTCAGTTTTCTCCCCCGAAAACAAAATTTGAGTCATCTCCCTTGCCTAATAAATGTCTACAGATACACGAGATCGTTTTTTTTTTTCTCTTCTTTTTCTTATAATAACTACTGGATGAATTTGCGTAATTTTTTCTATACAATCTTATTTTCAGCTAACAAGTACATAAAGTTTATACATTTCTTTAAATATTTTTTCTTATTACATGATAAAATCCTTTTTTATATAAAAAGGATTTTTGAAGGGCCTTTTTTAGGGTTCCAGAGGAAGATTTTGGAAGAGTCGAGTGTTAAAAGAAACATTTTAAAGAAAAACAATTTTAAGTAATATTCAAATGTGTGAGAGCGAGAGAAATGTTATATGATAAACAAACGAAATGAATTCAAAAGCATAAATTTACAAAGATATTTTATATGTTTAAAATGGAAGTTTACAAAGATAGGAAAACAGAATAATTGTTCAGTATTTTGAGTGTCCTTGCTGAAAAAGTTGAGATATCGAGGAAGCCGAAGTCGATAATTTAAGGGCTGTGAATTATCCATGGATCTGAAAAATCGTAATCAAAACTTCCTCTCTCAATTACATGAATTACATTTCATTGAAACTTATTAAATAGAGTCAGACATTTGTTTTCATATTAGAAAGTCGCACTCCAGAAGATGCAGTAAATTTCAATACGGATGATCAGAAATAAAAAACTTTTTTTTTTTTTTAATCAATATTAATTTGAGACTTCACAAATACATTTTATTATTAACTAGCGGAACCCGTCGCCCGGCGTTGCACGGGAGAAAGTACTGCCTGTTGCATGACGTCGAATGAAAAAAAAAAACGACCTATAGTTACCGTGTTGGCGAATGTTTTGAATTTAAAAAAAAAAGTGGCACATAGAATGGGATCGAACGCTGAAACAGTCAGTCATGAAACCTGCCTTCTTAACCACAGTTTGGACTTAAAAATAAGTGTGAAAATAGGCGAATTAAGCTAAGCTTATTTATTGGCAGCTTCTGCCGACAAATATAAAGTTAAAAAATGGCACGGTTTAGGTCATTTATTTGGGAAAGTTTTCTATAATATGCGTGTTAAAGGTGTATGATTTTGAAAATGTAAATGTATCGGGGTCTACCAGTATCTTGGCGCTTATTGAATTAAATAGCAAGTCGATTCGATCAAGAAATGGTAGCTGCCATGTTGAATGTTTAAATGTTGAAGGAACTGTGTTCGTTAATTTCATTCGCTGAAATGCGGAATGAATTTTAATATAGAAGTCATAGGTAGAATTAGAAATAACGTAATCTGATATTCGCGGAATATCATCGGAGTGAACGGGAGCGGTCATTAAGTCTTTGTGTATTGCTTTATATTATGTAGTAAATTAATACCAGGCCAATAATAAATAAAAACGGAGTCTTTTGTGAAAATTAAACTGTGTTTATTAGTTCCCGGTGTCGATGAGTGGAGTGACAGTACAGAATTGTTAGGGAGAAAAGTTTTTGCTACCACCTATTTGGAGTTGGTTTTTTGGAGAGTTGTGGATGGCGGGCCAAATGCAATATTTAGTGTTAGCTGGAAAAAAATAAGAAATTTACTAAAACACGCTCGAGTGAATAAGTGTGATATAGAGGTGAGTTTAGTAACCTGTGATGCATTTGGTTATTTTCCTATACTCCGAGAAGGTACAGGGGAAAAAACGTCTCTACTTTATATATTAGATGTAAGTATTTGAAATAAAGACAAAAATATGATTTTTGTTGCCTGTTCAAAAATAACAGAAAAAATAATAAAATTTTTTTTTTGATTTTCGCGCCAACTTTGGAAGTTTAAATTTCATTAGATTTTTTTTTTTTTTTAAATTCTGACCTCTTCAAATCCAGAGTTATGGAAAAGATTGTACAAGATGTTATAGATGCAGACGAACTATGTTTTTTGAATATTAATATACAGGATGTACTTAAGGAAAAACAGTTTTAATATTCAAATGTGTGAGAGAGTGAGAGAAATATATGATAAACAAAATAATGAATTCAAAAGCATAAGTTTACAAAAAAGATGGCAAACTGAAAACATTAAAATGTCTGGCCCGACATGGGTTAATTTCAAATAAATAAATGTGCCACAAGTGTCCTCGGCCTTGGAGGATGTATCTGTAGACCAGAGATGAAAGACGTGTTCACGATAGCTATATTTAGGTTTGCCCAACCTGTAAAAAAACTAAATCAGTACGGGTGGGATCGTTCTTTGAACGCGCTCATATAACACTTAGCCAAATAATACAAATCATCTTTTGGTGGTCGACGCAAGTCAACGTAAGCAAAGAGACTGGCCTAACTTGTAGAAGTCCGCAAGACTAGAACAATTTTATACGTAAGGTTTTTTTTAGCATTTTTGATCATCCGTACTTGAAGTTTACTGCAGGTAAACCGGAAGTCAGCGCGGCAGTGTCATCTTCTGGAGTGCCTAGAAAGTTCAGTGAGAAATGTATGAAGTATTTAAATGGTTAAGTTTATAAATTTGTTTTCAATCAGCGTAAATCAGCAGACGACATTGAAAGGGGATTCAAAGAGTGTGTGTGTGTGTGTCGCCGTTAGTGTGCGTAAGACAGTGAAACAGTTAATGCATTGTATCTGTGTGTGTTGGTGGCTATGTGTGCGTGAGTTTAGAACAGGCGTTTTTCAGCATTCCCAAGGCCCTACAGAGAGGGCTGTAGAAACGTCGATGTTAACTGACAGTGGATTTGGGCTAAATATTCAATTTAAGGAAAAAAAAATTTGGCCTTATATGGGATCGAGGTGATAGGTTAAAAATATTATTTGTTTTCATTAATTCTGGTGGATGCGTGCGCAAAGCCATGTGCGCAGAAACGAGTTTAAGCACTTTCAATTTGGACACCGAAGGGTAACCTTTGCGGCTACAGATATTTGTTTAAAATAAAATGCAAAAAACGACTTCGGACTTTAGAAAATGAATAGTTATTTCATTACACAACAAATCCTATGTGCATCAGCTCAAGTAAATTACTTTAGTGATAAAAATAAAACAAAACCATATTACAAATAATTTTTATTAGATGCTTATACAGTTTACGGACCGGGATATTTTTTTAGATAGGATTTTCAAGCTAAATTCAATTTTTACGGTATCTTTTGTTTATTAAATTGTTAGCTGAAAGTACAGAATAGTTAAGAATGGGTTTCTAAATTATAACGTTATTATTTCAGCCCAGTAGCTTTTATTTGTGATTAACAAAATAAAAAAAATTTGGCGCGTGTGTCAAAGGATGTTTGTGTGAGAGAAAAAAAAGTCAAGGGTCTCTAACTATTCGGATTTGTGTTTCCCGGTTTAATAATTAAGCACAAAATTTTAAAAAATTAAATTAATTATTTAGGAAACTTTAAGTATAAATTCTTATTTTTATAAGAATAAAAAACATTAAATCAAAATAAAAAATTCAGAATAAAATACGAATGTCTGTCTAAAAAAATAAGTCTCCGCTTTTCTAGAGTTATCTCCCCTGTTTTTCTCTTTTGTTTATATAGATATTTAGTATATAAAACATGTTCAGTCATGTTTATATGAGAATAACGATTTTCTTTATGTGATAGGTCTTAACATATTCATTCAGGTTTTCCTTTAGTTTAGGAGAATAAATGAACCATAATACTTGACGAAATTCGGTAACGAGCTACAACAGCTGAAAGACAACACAAAATTAAACTCCTGTTCCTGAAAAGTCATTTTTATCCGCTTCAATCATGCAGACAGTTTGATTTATAATTAAAATTAAATAACCCTAGAAAAGCAATTAAAAAAAATAAATAGGTAAAATTTTATTTTATCAATAAATAAAAAGCGACGATTTACAAAAAAAAATACAATGCAACAATGTAAATATCTCGGTAAAAAAATAAAATGCAACGTAAATCAGTATTTTTTGGTTTTTCATTTCAGGAACCAGAGTTTAATCTTGTATGATTGACTTTCGGTTGTTTTATTATTTACTCTCCAGGAGTTAGGCACAAGGCCAGTTTTATCCTACTCCCACAAGTAAGATGTGACCCAAGGTCGGGTCGGAAAGTGGGGTTTGAAAAGCCAGCGCTCGAGAGGTGAGCACTCTGGCCATTTAAAAATTGCCTGGGCAGCCCCGTCGGCATTCCCCGGTAGGGGCGCCTCAGACAGTAAGCAATAAACTTACTCCTCCCCAAAGAGAGGAGGCAAAGCCTGGGAGGGTGGACCTCCTAGGACATGCGTGCAGTATCCATCGGAACAGATACTACACTTTGATCTTAGCCAAAAGTCCTTGTTTTACTCGTTATCGGATTTTACTAGCCAATATCAGCAGTCATGGGGATGATCTGTACAGGCACCCAAATTTCGAGTGCCGCGATATAAACAAATATAAGTCTTTTTAACTATTAATTCATATGACTAACTGGTGGTTCTTCAACATTCAAAAGTGATTTTGAAGCTAAATAATAGCGAATAAACAGTAATTTTGGGCTTGAATTAAAAGTTTTAAGTAGGCAAAACTCCTGTACTATGGTTTGTTCATTCATTCAAAATAGCGAGGATTTGGAACCGCGCGAATATTCATTCCTTAATACGCAAAGAAAGAAATATACTTTTTAGCGAAAAACAAATATTATTGAATGAAGAAGAATATTAAAAGTCGGGGATGCTTTTAAAGTTACCTAAATTAATTTCATACAACTTATTTCCTTAAAGGGAATTTAGTTTTGTTTAATTTTCAACTTACAGGTTGATGGTTCTTTCCAACGTGATGGACGATGAGGATAGACGTAGGTTCCCATATTTGGCCGTGCTGTGTTGTTGCGAGCCGCCGGGTTGGGTCCCGCTCGCCCCAGAACCGGGTTTTATCCAGCCAGCAGACCTCGGGTACGACGGCATTTTAGGGGCCTGCTGAGCCATGGGCAACCTCCTCCTCGTCTTCTTTTGAGGGGGGGCTTCTTCTCGCTTCTCTATGCCGCAGAACAGATCAAACTTGCGCGTAAAGCGACCCCAGACGGAAGCGCCATAATATTTCTCCCTGGCTCACCACAGTTTAAAGCAAGTCAAGGGCAGATAACTAGATGCATTCTTAGGCCCAAAGTTTTTATAGTTTTTAAGTAATCAAATATTTCCGATAAAGTTTTAGAGAACTGTTGCTTATATATATACACACACATTTCTTTTCTCTTTTTAATTTTTTTTTTTTTGTAAAATTTTACTCTTTTCTCCCACGCTGTCAATAGAAAGATGAAAATGAAATTTTATTTTATTTTCCTGTGATTACACGTCAACACTCTGGAATTACCTAATAGCGTAGGACAGAACGAGTAACCATTTTTTATTTCCAATATGTCCGTTGTTTTTTTTTTGGGGGGGGGGGGTCGGTTGAAAAAATACAGGAGGTCTGCTAAAAAAATATTTTGCCACTTCTGCATTTCAACCGTCACTTGGGCTTAATAATTGAAGAGTTCCATTCATTCCACCGAGTCAGAAAAACAATGTTGACTGTTGGATTTTCGTTTTAAATTATAAATTTTCGTTTTAAAAGATCACTGTTGACTATTTTAATAAATTTTTAATTCATACAATAAAAAAAAAAATCACTGCCTAAAATCTCTGATGTATATATATATATATATATATATATATATATTGTGTGTGTGTATTTAGGCAGCATATTTTCATTTAGGCAAACATTATTAAATAACACGGAGTGGTTTTGTTTGATGCAACTTTTTTTATTTTTTCAATTTTCCGAATTGTCCATCTGATGTGTCGGTCAAATTGATATAAATATGATCCATGGCTTTCTTGTTCCATTCTTTTTTCTGTTTTGCAAGTACTTTCGATTTGAATCGTCAAATAATCTTCAGGCAGTATTAGTTTTAGTGTCTTTACTGTTGTGCTCATTTTTGAATTATAACGGCAAGTAGTTTATATTTGAAAACGAATTTGGTAATGTTAATTATTATGCTAGACACTTTAAGGTGTTGGCATATAGAGCTAGTGTCGGAGAGATGTAGGGTGAGTCTTCGGGATATATTACATTGGTTCTTCCAATGGAAGAACCAATGTAATATATCAGTTCCAATGCCCTATGGGAGAATGTATCTCCGACAACAATAAAAAAAAAACTAATTCTTACATAGGTTTCACTTCCACAACACTATCCCGAAGACTCACCCTACATCTCTCCGACACTAGCTCTATATGCCAACACCTAAAAAAACATAATTGCACCCCCTCCCAATATAGAAACATCCTTGTTAACAATACCAAAATAATACACCATGATACCAATATCAAAAAATTAAAAATACTCGAAGCCCTCTACATAAAAACTAAACATCCCACAATTAATAATGTCAATTATGAAACTAGTCACAACATTTTAAAGTGTCTAGCATAATAATTAACATTACCAAATTCTTAGCCATTAGGTAGTTATACGTTTGAATTCTATGCACTTTTTCTTAACGGTTTAAACAGTCAAACTTTAAATCTCTCGTACGTGTAGGACGCCATCACGCTCTCATGTACACTTCAACTTTACAAACGCGTTTTCAAATATAAACTACTTGCCGTTATAATTCAAAAATGAGCACAACAGTAAAGACACTAAAACTAATACCGCCTGAAGATGATTTGACGATTCAAATCGAAAGTACTTGCAAAAAAGAAAAAAGAATGGAACAAGAAAGCCATGGATCATATTTATATCAATTTGACCGACACATCAGATGGACAATTCGGAAAATTGAAAAAATAAAAAAAAGTCGCATCAAACAAAACCACTCCGTGTTATTTAATAATGTTTGCCTAAATATATATATATATATATATATATATATATATATATATATATATATATATATATATATATATATATATTCGATCATATAAGATCAGAACAACATAGGTTTTATTTATCTACCTCCCACAAGGTAAGATGTGACACAAGGTCGGGAAAGTGGGATTAGATAAGCCAGCGCTCGAGAATTTGAGCACTCTGGCCATTTAAAAATTGCCTGGGCAGCCCCGTCGGCATTCCCAGGTAGGGGCGCCTCAGACAGTAAGCAATAAACTTACTCCTCCCCAAAGAGGGGAGGCAAAGCCTGGGAGAGTGCACCTCCTAGAACTGCACAGGACGGACAACCCCCAATAGACCAGCGTAAACCCAGACCCAAAGGCCCGGACGATACCGGTCTATTAATTGCTCTCCTTTACCGGACTCTGTTCAGCCTCTGTTTATGTCTGCCTCCCTGGAAAATGGCGACTTGCATGTTGTGTGACTTTTTGATGATATTTCGATTTTCTGCTTTATATACACGAGTATGGCAATTAAAAGACGAGGGGACATTTTTCACCAACAAATGGAGGAGGCCATCATACTCCACATCTTTGAACCTGTATCGTAATTTTGTGGTCGTTAGCAAAATTCGAATTACTTGGTAACAAAGGGGTTTAATAACACAGTTTAAAAGAAAAAATAAGAGGTTCGATTGAATTAAAATAGAGCTTTATTAACATTAAAATGGGGCTCGCTGCTTTTAATTCCCAAAGTTCGGGTTAATTACGTTAACCCTTAGTAACCAAGATAAAAAAAAAAAACTTATGACATTAAAAAACACATATGGGGTAAGTTCGTTGGCACAACGAACTGGAAACAAATTAATTCCTTTTTTTGTTCATATAAAAGCATATAATAATGACTAAAGAAGTCTTCATATCAATTTAACAAAGGGGTCTCAAAGGGCATGAAACAATAAAAATAAAACTCAAAATATACAGGACCGTAACAGTTGAAGGAAGAAGTCTCCGGCATAGTTTGCAATAGTTTTCTTTTTTTTTTCACTGAAATGTCGGTTTTAAATGTCCCTTTTTGTCTTTCTTTCGACACTTTTCATTCCAAGGGTCTCCAAGTTCTTGAAATTACTTCACAAATGAAATTCTCCAGAAAACGTACTACCTCCAAAGGGCAGCATTTAGGAATTTACTTTTTAAATTCAAAGACGCTTGTCTTTACACAACACACAAAAAAAAAACTTTTGTCATAAGGTTGATCCCTTCGAGGGAAAATATATTCCTTTAAAAATAGGGTCGCTCAGATACCCTGAAACTTCACATGAAAACGTTCTTGCTCTAAGAACGAGTAGAAATCATCCAAATATTTTACGTCCACTTTGAATAGACGGAGACCTTTGAAAAGTGAACTTCTCTCTTCAAAATCCAAGCAGGTACTGATTAAAAAAACCCGCCAAAGGCACCGGTGTGACACCGGTATGACATCACCTCTAGACTTCATTACATCGATGATGATGCTGAGAGGAAAGAAAAAGCGGCAAAATGGAACACAGCCAGACAGATAACCTTGACATACATTCGTACAGTGGCAATATGTTGACCTCCCCACCTCTCATGCCCAAAATAGAAATAAATTTCCGAGACCTGTGCTCTCTGTGCAATGCGAAGAAATACAACATAGTACGGACTATTAATGACCCCAGCAAAGATTACCTGAACAAACAAAGTGAAATTTTCAAAGGATGCATTCATAGGAGGCAGACACTCTAAATAAACTGGGAAGATGGACTAACAGAGAGAGAAATATTCTAAATAAGACTAAGGGAATATCTGTGTCATTTCACCATGCAATCAGAGATAAAAATATAAATAATAATAATAAATATAAGAATAACACAAAATTAATACATGCAGAAAGGAAGACACTGAACTGTACAAATATAAACAAGAGTTGAGAGAACACTATATACCACTGTGCGCATATGGTTTCTTTCTAAAATACAGTTTTTAAAGAAGGTTTTGAAAAAAACAAATTCTTTGGGGTATTTCTTTTGGAATTTTTTTTTTTCCTGAAATTTCCTGGAGGAGAGAGGTTGACCAGATAAGCCGTATAATTTAGACCCCAATTTATTCGTCCAATTTATATGCCCACCCATGTTTTTTCATTAAATTTCCTTCGCCATATCTCATTAACAGGGAGATTGTCTCTTTACTTATAGATATAGATTTTTTTTAATTTGTTATATTTAAAATATTTATAATTTTTTATTTTCTTTATTTTATTATTATTTACTCAATCACAGGTCATCAGTGATTGCTCACCGACAACCGGTGGTATTCCCTGGAGTCTGAGTGACAACAAGTCTCCCCAGATTTCCAGTATTCTCCACCTCTTTTCGATAGCCACCGCAAATAAACTTGCAGTATCACAACAGCCGTTTACCATTGATTTCTCGCTGGTAAGGACCATTGGTCTTCACTGGGATTTGGGTGACAATAAGCCTCCCCAAGGTCCCAGCAGTCTCTGCACTTCCAGTGGAGGTCTGGTTTGTGCTGTCCCTTCTCGGTCTTCTCATCCTCCTTGACCCTATGCAAATATTTTGTGTGGTGTCAGCCTAGGCTGGTACCATTTTTTTAATTTTTTTTTTTATTGGTATTATTATTATTATTATTATTATTATTATTATTATTATTATTATTATTATTATTATTATTTTACTTCATTTGTTACTTTTTATTTTTACTTTATTTTTTACTTTATTTTTTATTTGTCACTTTTTTTTAATTTTACTTTATTTTCTTTTATTTTTAATGATTTTTTAATAATTAATTTATTTTTAATTATTTTATTTATTTTTATAATATTCTAATATATTTTATTTTATTATATTTTTCCATTTAATAATATTAATATTTTTATCTTTAATTCTAAACCCAACTAGATTTTTTTTCATTTTTTCGTTTTTAAATCCGATAATGAAGAGTATAATAAATTATACCTTACAATTATTTTTAAACAGAAAAATAAGCCTGACTGGTTTTGGTTTACTTATTACGAGGTAGTTCTTTCCATAATTTATCAAAGGATATTGACACTCATTATTAATTTCCAATACTAAATTTTTTTTCCTTTTTTATCTTTTTTGCGGTGAATTTTAAAAAAATTTTAGATTTTAATTTGTATTTCTCCAACACCGGAGATGAAGAGAAAGCGATCAGAAGTTATCATGACTGACTTAAATTCACTGATAAAGAAAAAAAAAACTTTTTAACTTGCTCACAGCACAAATAGCGGCAAAATTTATGGGTGGAAAGGACAAATTAGTAAAAATTAAAATAAAGCAGAGGATCAAAATATCATCAAAAAGTCACACAACGCGTGATCCACTATTTTCCAGGGAGGCAGACATGAACAGAGACTGAAGATAGTCCAGTAAAGGAAAGCAATTATAGGTCCCATTTGTTTGGATTTGAAACCGACAGTACCGATGTTGTTCTGATCTTCTGTAATACATATATAAATAAATATTATGCTCTTATTTTTGCCTTTTCTTAATAATCGAGCACTCTGCTGGGGTTCTCTCCCACTAACTTTACATATATATATATATATATATATACTATCACCTTGCAAAGTTCGCTGATTGTAACCAAAATGTTAAATAATTAGCATTTCATTAATTCTGATAAACATTAAACAAAAATTTCGCATTTATTCATAATATTACAAATGGAGGGTGGTTGAATCGAAATTATCAGAGAAATAAAATGCATTTCATAAATATTAAACAGAGGTGAACCAAATCTATTTTTTACTGTCTTTCCTATTTGTCCTTTGAACCCAAACAAGTTATAAAGGAAGAAATGTTATTCCGGTTGGACCGACGCCATCAACCTATCCCCTAACCTTGCACTCTAGAGAAGCGAATCGTGTGTCCAATTAGCAACATCCCACCCCATTCTGAACCTAACCAAGAGGAAGTCAGACGACAGCTGGTCGACTGCCGTCTCTTAAAACATTTACGAACGTATTGACTTCACATCAAAGGGCGAAGTATCGTCGCCTTTTAACTCTTATTTCCGGTTAGCAACACCCTCTTCCTCATCCTAAACTCTTAGACGAAGAGAAGTCGAACGTCATCCAAACATCTGGTGTCATCTCTTAACGTCCACGAATGCTGTGAACCCCAAATGAGTGCAAGTGCTGTCGCCTGGTAACTAAAAGAAACCCTTCACATGCCAATCTTCCCCGTCCACGTATATCGTCAGAAAAGATATAAAAAGTAGGTTTGTGAATCGAGTAAGGAGTTCCTGTCAGTCGAAGATGGAGCTACCGCTTGAGTAAACTGGTCACAACCAGCATATGCGCTGTGAGGTATGAAAACGAAGAAGCAGAAGAAGAAGAAGAAAAAGAAGAAGAAGAAGAAGCAGAAGAACAAAGCTGAGAAAGAACCTGACTCCATAACCGGGCTGATTGTCCCGAGATTTTCTTCTATGCCGAAAGATGATTGTCTGAAAACAAAGGCTTTTCGAGACTGTGCCACGCAACCTGCTGGTGATTTTAATTATATCACACTACCGCCAAGATGTCAAATACATATCCTATGTGAAGATTGCATAGCGCCAAGTGAGACTTCCACAATTACACCCGCATACATGATTTCTGAACACTTGTATCTTGATATTTGCTGATGACTGTTCCATCCAAAGATCAGTGTGGATCTTGGAGGATTGTGACTTGTGACATTCCTGGATCATTGAACTTCTTAACTTCCGTCACATCCTCCTCTCTCTCTATGAACTCTTAACCCTTTTTGACACACATTTATTTTTCTTTTAAATAAGACAGGTTTTAATAGTGAAGATATGAAACAAAGAAGAAATCAATTCGCCTGAGCGAAAATTAAAATAAAATAATAAATTAATAAATATTGAGGCTATCCCCGGTGCCTTTAAAAAAACAAAACATTAGTCTGAGAATATTCACTTTGTAATAATAATAATTAGGATTAGGCCATAACAATATTCGCTATATAGGAATAATATTTACTTCAACATTGAATACCGAATAAGAAAAAAATAAAAATAAAAAGATAAAATAAAACAATAGTTAAACTAATAAACGAATAATCTTGAGGCTATCCATGACGCCTTTAAAAACAAGTAACCTGAACCATAAACCATAAACTACAGATCTTAATGAACACAGGCGACCACTCTAAACAGTGTTGTTTCCCTTACCTAGGAAATTAAATTTTATTTTTTCATCGTTCTTGCATTCAGTTTCAGTTTAATTAATTAATTAAACTGAAACTGAATGCAGGAACTATGAAAAAATAAAATAAAATTTAAAATAAATAAATAAAATAAAATTTTAAATAAAAAAATAAAAATTTATAAAATATACGTAATAGAAAAAATAAAAAAATATTAATATTGACATTGACAGTAATAAAATTAAAGACAAACAATAAATTTGAACCAATTTTTTTTAAATGTAATTTCAATTTCAAATCCATCTCATTTTCTGCCTGAATAGTCCTCACGTGCAACGGTCTTCCTTTGCATGTTGGAATTAAGGTTGAACACACATCTGAAGAAGGGAAATTTTCTTCCTGAAATATCATATTATATGGAACTTCCATTGAAACACACTGACGCAAGTAAGATTGTGATATAATATATACATATATATATATATATATATATATATATATATATATATATATATATATATATATATATATATATATATATTGTATTAATAAAAAAGTGGAAACTGAAAAACTCATTCTACCATTGTCTTAATTTGCTTCAGTTCGTCTTTATCCATTACACCTCTGCATTGTATTGCCTTTTATAAATTACCTTATATATATATATATATATATATATATATATATATATATATATATATATATATATATATATATGCGACCGCTTGCCACTACCACTCCTGCACTGATAAGAGTAGAAAACCCGAAACTATGTCGTCTGTATGTATAAAACACTTTAATATTTTAAAAATATTTATTTATATATATATATATATATATATATATATATATATATATATATATATATATAAACAAACGCCTTATAGCCCTACCTCCAGGAATTGCCCACTATGCACGACTGAAAAATTCATGATCCTACAGGCAATCAATAACCCTTCCGTAATCTGCATGGAAACCAAAACTGAGGTTTTTAAACATTGCCTCAACCGAAGAAAATTTGTACTAGGCAAATGGACTAACAACGAAAATACATAACTCACTAATAGCCCTATAAGTCTGAAGAACTCCACATCGTATGAAAAATGTAAGGCCTATCCCACAAGACATTTCCAATTATTAGCAATTTAATTATTTATATACAATATAACAGATATATTATACATATCACATCGGCATCTCCCCTACCAACCCAAATATAACCTACACTTGCACCCTCGTAATCCCTACCTATCACAAATAACATAAATTATTAGATACCTCATCATACTCAATTAAAAAATTTGAAACGTTTTAAATATCTTAAAAGTATTAAATATATTAAATCTTACGAGTTAAATGTCTAGAAATATAATTATCGAAATATAATTATCGAATACTCTTAGATGAAAAGAAAAATATATATGACCAAGGTTTAAATGTAACCGATTCACACTGACCCTCTGATAGGCTCGTAAACGTTATTAGATAAAAACTAACAGAATTAATTAAATACAAGGATCCTACACGAACCCATACACACACCACACATATTACAATGATAGCAAGCCTATATTGAACCATCCTAAGTACTCTCTCCATTAACACCAAGCCATAGCTAATAAACTTTTTCTTTTTTTTAACATAGTTCACCCCAAACAAGGCAGGCCGCCACTGTAGACGTAAGGGGCTATTGAGAAAAAGGGTGAGAGTTTTTTGGGGAGTTAACCTAAATTGGGAGCTGCGCAGCGAGATGTCTGTTTACATTAGTTTTAAATTTCTGCATGTCAGTAACGTCAGGAAAACAAGGAGCAGGGACGAAGTTCCAGAGTCCAGCAGCACGAGGAAAGAAGCTTTTGGAGTAGAAAGCTCTTCGACATCTGGGGACCTCCACAGTCAATAGATGGGATTTAGCAGATTGTCGTGTTGGTCTAGTGAATTTACGTCGAGGGGGTACCAAAGCAGCAAGGTCATCATAGCACAATCAATTGAAGTACTTGTAAAACAGGCAAAAGTTTTTTTCAATGGAAATAGCTCCAGACAAGGCATGAAGCCACTTGATGTAAAGAGCTAAAATCGAAATGGAATCCATTTTGGTAGATTCTCTGCACAGACAGAGTTTTCCTCTGGTGTTTATTATTTTTCACAAAGGGAAGTTTCTTTTTTTCCCCGAAATATTAAATAAATGATTTTTAATAATCATCCGGACAACACACAAACAGCTAACACCACTCTCGCTGTTATGTAAGATTTTAAGAAAAAAATAAATAAATAAAAATAAAAAAATTAAAAATAAATAAATCGTAAGTCCCATTTCGATTTCGATTTATTATTTTTGTTCCTTCCAGCTTACAACCTACCCGGCACTTTGCATTGTCCTCAGCCTTTTAAAAACATACTACTACTATTCCTAGCAATGCTTCAAGCAAACTACCATTCTCTATTATATATATATATATATATATATATAGAGAGAGAGAGAGAGAGAGAGATAGAAGAAAAAAGAGTGATAAATATGCGACGATTGTCCAAATTTATTTCAAATTTCAATTGTTCAATGCAAGGTTGTCAGTAATAAACTAGTGTTTATTTTTCTTTCCTTAAGCCAAGGCTTTTCAAAGATCGAAATCTTATCATCAGAGGAGAAATACAGATGGATAAGTTGGCTTTCGAAAAAACCAAAGTTCAAATATTTGAAAAATATGAGAATTATTATTAAAAATTATTAAAATAATTTTTGTCAAAAAACGTATTGAATGAAAAGAAAATTTCGTGAAAAAGATATGCAAATTGTCCGGGTGGTAAGTTTCCGTTGAAAAAGTTCGGTGAAATTGTAGAAAGTAAAGAAAAACTCTTTGCATGGGAGCAGGTTGGAGAAGGTGCTCAAAAGTAGATAAGTCCAGATGCACTTAAAAGAGGCTGAGAAGAGGAAAACAGGCCATTTTTTTTTAATTACTTCCGGGCCTAGTAAAACGGTAGGATCAATCGTCGCATATTTATCACTCTTTTTTCTTCTATCTCTACTATTGCTCTATCTCGTATATTGAGCTAATCCTTTTCACAATAGGTTCCATCGACTAAAAGTTTTCACTTTGGTTTATTTTGATCCTATATATATATATATATATATATAAAGTATGTTGACATGTAATCGCACAATAAGAGATAGAATCTTACTTTTATTTTTCCGTTGAAAGCATGAGGCAAAGGTAAAATTTTGCCTTTTTGTAGTTTTTCTTTAGTTATGAACAAGAGTACAAGAAAAATTTACTTTCCATTTGGCAATTTGAAAGCTTCAAAATGACTTTTGAATAATAAATTCACGATAATAAAAACAGACCAGTCATTTGTAAATTTATTACATAGATTTGAAAATAGCTGACCTGCATATCGTGGTCTAATTTGGTTAATGTGTCTTTTACACACAAATTTTTGACTTTTGATGGTGTAGACCACTTTGCCAATCATTTTCTGAATCATACCATCCATCCAATAACTTTTTCCACCTCGGCATAGTTTTACAAAACTTTCTATTTCTTGTCTATTCCTGACCAGTATACGTAGCATTGCATGAGTGATTTCATCCGGGACATGCAAGGACGACCGGTATGAAATTCTTTCAACATAACTTTACGTAGAGATTGAGGTATTACAATTCTATCTGCATACATTAAAGTGTTGTCACATATTGAGAAAGGTGAAATCTGGGTTCCCTTTTTTTCTTTCGTTTAATCTCGTCTGGTTCTTTATTTTTAATATAAAATCATCTTTTTTGGCTTCCTTTTTTATTTGTTCCAATGTTACACGTAATTCTCTGATAGTGTTTAACAACAGACTTGAGATTTCTTTTTCCTCTTTTAGTGCTGCTATAACCGTCTCTTGTAAAATTTCTTCATTTTTGTGGATTATTCTTGACAGTCCATCCGCATGCTCATGTTTTTTTGGATGCGATGTATTTCACCCCATCGCTGTAAACGGTTAGCAGTGTGAGTAGGAATGCCCTTTTTTATCCAAATATAGTTACTAACGGTTTATAGTCTGTTTGAAGTCTAAATAATCTACCATGTAAAAAGCGATGGCTCTTTCTCGATCTGACTATAATTTTTATCAGCTGGTGGAAGAGTCCTCGAAGCGTGCGCGATCAGTTTAGTAGTACCATCTCCATATTTGTGTAGCAGTGAAGCACCCACTCTGTATTCACTAGCATAAGTCAGAAGTATGATTTCTTTCACAGGATCATAATAAGCTAAGACTAGATCTGAGAGTAGACTTTTTATTATTTTCTGGAAAGCCGTCTCGCAGTCTTTTGACCACAATCCATTTTTTATCTTTCCTTAATAATTCGTTAAGGGGGTCTCTGAAATCGGACATTTTTGGAATGTAGATCGAATAATATTGAGCCAACCCAAAAAACGATTGTAGTTTTGCAACTGTATCGGGTGCAGGCATATTTTTAATTGCATCGGTCACATTCTAAATGGAAGAAGATGGTTTATTCAGCTGAGTTTATGTTTGCTGTATGGCAACACGGGGCTAGCAAGGAAAGAGGGGAGTATTTATTTACCTCCTCTCCAGGAGGTTAGGCACAATGCCAGTTTTATCTTACTCCCACAAGTAAGATGTGACCCAAGGTCGGGTCGGGAAAGTGGGGTTTGAAAAGCCAGCGCCCGAGAAAGTGAGCACTCTGGCCATTAAAAATTGCCTAGGCAGTCCCGTTGGCATTCCCCGGTAGGGGCGCCTCATGCAGTAAGCATTAAACTTACTCCTCCCCAAAGAGGGGAGGCGAAGCCTGGGAGGGTGGACCTCCTAGAACTGCACAGGACCGACCCATAGACCGGCGTAAATCAAGCCCCGAAGGCCAAGATAATACCAGTTTATGGGGTGTAGTATCCGTCGGAACAGATACTACACTTTGATCGTGGCCAAAGAGAGGTCTTCATTAGAAGTGCATTGCTTCGTTCAAACCAATTTTAAGTTATTTTAGATGTTTATGATCACAGTGTTGATTCCATGCAGGCTGATTGTTTTTGACACTCTCACATCTGTCGTCCCACAGTATTTCCACTAAGTTATCAATCAAAAGAGTCAACCGCCTGCTGATCCTGTTTTCCTGATAAATTTCTCTGCAAACATAAATCCCTAATGATTACTAGTTGATGTACAATATTTATTATCAATATTTATTGTACAATATTTGTTATCAATATTTAACAATTTATTAAAACCGGCTTTTTAAAATCAGTTTTATGCAAATTTGTAGAGGAAATAATTGAATAGATGGACAAAAACAAAATCACCGGTTTCCTGCCTTCACTGTCGATCACTTGTCTGAGGTATTTAATTCTTTCCATGAAGAATTGACACTTCTCGGGACTTAATTTGAAACCAAATTCTTCAAGTCGTTTGAACATAGCTCTGATATGTTTTTTGTGTTCGTGAACGTTCTTACTTTTGATGAGAATATCGTCTAAATAAACGATAGCAAACTGTACACCCGCCAGCATAGTGTCCATAATCTGCTGGAACAAAGCTGAGGCGACCTTTAAGCTGAAAGGGAGCCTATTTAGTTTGAAAATTCCCTTATGTGTATTTATGCACAAATATTTTGAGCATTCCTCGTTCATTTTAACCTGCAAGTATGCATCAGATATATCGATTTTTGAAAAAATCTTCCTTCCATTTAACTTTGAGAAAATGTCTTCTGGCAAAGGAAGTGGATAATTATGATCCTTCAGGCAATCGTTTAACCCTGTTGAAAAATCGGCGCACACTCTTATTTTTATTTTTTACATAGACGATGGGCGATGCACAGTCCGCATGATCTACCTTAGATATAACTCACACTTTTTCTAATCTTTCCAGTTCCTTGTTAATTGTGTCTAAGGAGGAAATAGGGACGTTTCTCTTTGGTTTAAAAATTGGAGTGACATTTTCCTTAGGTTCAATCTTGACTTGTGTCTTTACACATAAACCCAAACCCTCAGAGAAAACTCTGGAATATTCTTCTTTCAATGCATTTTTTCTTTTCTGCAATGTTTACTTCGTTGCAAAAGGAGTTAATTAGGAGTTCAAATAAATTTAATAGTACTATCCAGTCTATTCTGAAAAGACATGAATTAATCCCGTGAATCACATATACTTTTGTTTATGCAGTTTTGCCACAGAAAGAAATATCGCACTTTGATTCTCCTTTAAAGATTTTTTTTTCCTGAAACCCCTCTGGCAATTTTCTTGGTTTCAGATAATTTGAGTTTTCCAATTTTTCTCCATGTTTATCTGTCAATAATACTTATGTCTGAGCAGCCAGAATCCAGTAAGAAAGTGATTGTATGATCATTTATATGTACATTTATGTATTTTCGATTTTCACTGTTCTGGATTTTTTTTTTTTGACAACACAACGTTTACTTTTTCAAAATTATTTTTCTTATTCTTGCGCCAAACAGACCATTTACCCTTAATTCCGCAAGATTCACAGAATTTGTTCTTATACCAACATACATCTTTAGTATGTTTATTATTTCCGCACGTCTCACATTTTCCTGTCTTTTTTAATTTAGGAGTGTTTTGTTTTTTTATGTGTTGTACTTTGGCAACACTTTTTTCCTCAGTTTGAGTATTATCCCTTTTAACATTAATGAGACGCTGACATTCTTCTGTCACTCTTTGTAACGTTATTTTCGTGTCTTTCTCCGCCATTGTTAAGATTCTAGACCTTATTTCTTTGTACTTAGGGCCTGTTAGTCCTTGAACAAAGATTAGTCAATCTTTGGAGATTTCATCTATCTTGAATTGCTCAACCAAAGAGTTTACTGTTCCTGCTTATGCCAAAAAATCCTCGTTATCAGTTTTCACGATGTTTAGACATTTGTATCGCGTGTGGAATAAACTATTTTTTTTGGGGGGGGAATATCTTCGACAGTATATTTATAGTTTCATCGAATGAAACTTCCTCAGGTTTTCTGGGCAATATCAAGTTCGTATATTTGGTATTCTTATCTATTCCCAGTTTCTATAATAACAGAGTTACCCATTCTTCATCCGACCAACCTAGGCACCTTTTAGTAAATATCGTTTCAAATCGTCTGAAATATGCTGGAAATGTAACGCCAGAATCAGGTTCATATACAAATTTAGATAAAGAATTTGCAATTCCTTCGGCAGAAATAAACTGTTTTTTCTTTCACCGGTTGTCTGTTTCAGAATTTAAAAAAAACTTTTCTGTTGTTGCAGTATTTGTTGCTGCAAATCTTAATGTTGTTGTCGTTGTTGTCGTTGTTGTTGCATGCTCGTACACAGCATTTCAATCATTTTGACTAATTGTTCCATATTGAAAATACTCAAGAGAACTCGACACAAACAAACAAAAATATTTGTTTTTTAGAAACAGTAGTAATAGAAGTGAGTGTACTATTATTAGTTACTAAAAGTATTCTATTGAACTTTTATCTTGTATAGTTCATAATGTTAATGGTCTGAGGTCGAATTTGAGTCACGGTCCATCATACATTTTTTTTTTTAATCAAACAATAAAAGTATTCTTACTTTTCTAAAAAGTTTTCCTCTTTGACACGCCTTTTTTTTAGTTGTACTGGGAAAAAAACTCTGTTAGCGCACATGTAAATCTGATGATAAAAAACGTTTGTTGGATGCCTTCTTTTTTTTGTACCTTGTGGGGGTAAATCCTTCTTTGTAGTGTGAATTCGATTAGCGAACCACATTTGCAGTTGATATCTTTAAATCAACGTCAGTCGGATTATTTCGTTCACAACGTGACTTGCATGTATTTACTGAATAAAACAAAGCACGCGCGTGACTGAATATGTTCCAAAATTTGGTTTCAATTCAAATCCTTGTTTGCCAGCTGATATAGTTGACTTTTCCACGTCTTTTATGGGTTCGTTTAAAGAGAAACTGTAATGACGTACAAAGAATAGGATTTTCTCCCTGCTATGCAATGGTGTGTGTGCAGGTGGATCCATTGGTTTTCTCCCTGCTATGCAATGGTGTGTGTGTAGGTGGATCCATTGATTTTCTCCCTGCTATGCAATGGTGTGTGTGCAGGTGGATCCATTGATTTTCTCCCTGCTATGCCATCGTGTGTGTGCAGGTGGATCCATTGATTTTCTCCCTGCTATGCAATGGTGTGTGTGCAGGTGGATCCATTGATTTTCTCCCTGCTATGCAATGGTGTGTGTGCAGGTGGATCCATTGATTTTCTCCCTGCTATGCAATGGTGTGTGTGCAGGTTGATCCATTGATTTTCTCCCTGCTATGCAATGGTGTGTGTGCAGGTGGATCCATTGATTTTCTCCCTGCTATGCAATGGTGTGTGTGCAGGTGGATCCATTGATTTTCTCCCTGCTATGCAATGGTGTGTGTGCAGGTGGATCCATTGGTTTTCTCCCTGCTATGCAATGGTGTGTGTGCAGGTGGATCCATTGATTTTCTCCCTGCTATGCAATGGTGTGTGTGCAGGTGGATCCATTGATTTTCTCCCTGCTATGCAATGGTGTGTGTGTAGGTGGATCCATTGATTTTCTCCCTGCTATGCAATGGTGTGTGTGCAGGTGGATCCATTGATTTTCTCCTTGCTATGCAATGGTGTGTGTGCAGGTGGATCCATTGATTTTCTCCCTGCTATGCAATGGTGTGTGTGCAGATAGATCCATGTATTTTCTCCCTGCTATACAATGGTGTGTGTGCAGGTTGATCCATTTTCTCCCTGCTATGCAATGGTGTGTGTGCAGATAGATCCATGTATTTTCTCCCTGCTATGCAATGGTGTGTGTGCAGATAGATCCATGTATTTTCTCCCTGCTATGCAATGATGTGTGTGCAGGTTGATCCATTGATTTTCTCCCTGCTATGCAATGGTGTGTGTGCAGGTGGATCCATTGATTTTCTCCCTGCTATGCAATGGTGTGTGTGCAGGTGGATCCATTGATTTCTCCCTGCTATGCAATGGTGTGTGTGCAGGTGGATCCATTGATTTTCTCCCTGCTATGCAATGGTGTGTGTGCAGGTGGAGCCATTGATTTTCTCCCTGCTATGCAATGGTGTGTGTGCAGGTGGATCCATTGATTTTCTCCCTGCTATGCAATGGTGTGTGTGCAGGTGGATCCATTGATTTTCTCCCTGCTATGCAATGGTGTGTGTGCAGGTGGATCCATTTATTTTCTCCCTGCTATGCAATGGTGTGTGTGCAGGTGGATCCATTGATTTTCTCCCTGCTATGCAATGGTGTGTGTGCAGGTGGATCCATTGATTTTCTCCCTGCTATGCAATGGTGTGTGTGCAGGTGGATCCATTGATTTTCTCCCTGCTATGCAATGGTGTGTGTGCAGGATGATCCATTGATTTTCTCCCTGCTATGCAATGGTGTGTGTGCAGGTGGATCCATTGATTTTCTCCCTGCTATGCAATGGTGTGTGTGCAGGTGGATCCATTGATTTTCTCCCTGCTATGCAATGGTGTGTGTGCAGGTGGATCCATTGATTTCTCCCTGCTATGCAATGGTGTGTGTGCAGGTGGATCCATTGATTTTCTCCCTGCTATGCAATGGTGTGTGTGCAGGTGGATCCATTGATTTTCTCCCTGCTATGCAATGGTGTGTGTGCAGGTGGATCCATTGATTTCTCCCTGCTATGCAATGGTGTGTGTGCAGGTGGATCCATTGATTTTCTCCCTGCTATGCAATGGTGTGTGTGCAGGTGGATCCATTGATTTTCTCCCTGCTATGCAATGGTGTGTGTGCAGGTGGATCCATTGATTTTCTCCCTGCTATGCAATGGTGTGTGTGCAGGTGGATCCATTGATTTTCTCCCTGCTATGCAATGGTGTGTGTGCAGGTGGATCCATTGATTTTCTCCCTGCTATGCAATGGTGTGTGTGCAGGTGGATCCATTGATTTTCTCCCTGCTATGCAATTGTGTGTGTGCAGGTGGATCCATTGATTTTCTCCCTGCTATGCAATGGTGTGTGTGCAGGTGGATCCATGCAACATTTGTGGTTGCTCAATCCTTGCTGTTTTTTTATACCAGCCGAGATTCGCTCTGGACCTTTAATCCAAGCTACCAGGGGCTGCCATGACAGTTCTAGGTCCTATTCTGTTGGGGTGAAATGGCGGATGCTATTTTGTTTACATCTGAGATGACGTTCACTGTTGGGAGTTGTTGACACTTTTACTGACTTTGTTTCTGCGTGTGTATCGCTTGTGATTTTCCTTGGTGCTGTAGGACGAAAGTGCATTGATTTCCCTTCGTTCCATGTTTGCAGTTCTTTAATTTTATTTAAATTTTTGGTAAAACTGGAGCTCTGCACCCTATGCTAATTCATCCCCCCCTCCTCCAAAATAAAATTCTACCTTTATTAGGCGATTACATGTAAGCAGCCTGAAAAGTAGGTGGTCAAAATAAATAAAACAAATAAACACAATATAGGATGGGGTATCACTTTTGCATATAAATTTAACGTAAAATAATCACCCACTTCTGGACCAGCAGGCTGTAATGTTGGGATTAAATATCCCTGGAAGAAAGTTCAATTCTCGCATGTGAGAATGCAGTAACAATTATGTAGATAAGTGCAAAATAGAAACAGGGCAACAGCTTTTGTGAGAAGGAACACAACAACAATCGTATATAAGTTTAAAACTGTTTTACTTGTGAGAAAACATGAGGGCAAATATTGTCGGAATTTTCGTGGGTGTTAACGAAAAACCGCTCTAAACAAAGGTTATGTTATCTAGGACAATTATCATAAAAAAAATTATAACAAGAGAGAAGGAATGGAAGGATACAAGATGTTCGTAAAAGTTAAAATAAAGTTTTATTTACAAAAAAAGGTAGCCTGGACTGCTTTTTTTTCCAAAGCTGGAATAAATAAATTATTCCTGGATAACATACAAAAAAAAAAAAAAAAAAAAAATACACATCAGTACTTCTGAACATTAAAGTTAGATACAACAAAAATTGACACAATCTAAGTTAAGGAATAAATCCTTTTAAAACATGAACTTACTATAAAGTCAGTATTCTTACAAATCAATCAAAAGTCTCTTTTTTTCTTTACACCAAAGTTACAATCAAAAGAAATAAAATTAACAAACCGTGCTGAAGGCCGAACATAATTTTCACGATAAAAATAACTCTTTTTTTTTATTTTATCAAACGTCTGTCAGAAAGTTCTTTTCTTCTTCTTTTTCTTCAAAAATTTTCTTTTAGCAAATCCAACGTAATATATACGTCACAAGAACAATACAATTTTCAAATAAACATAATACTTGCTATATTCCTCGTTTGTCTTGAATGGCAATCACGCGCGAATGTAAGGATTCAACTGGCACAGTTATATCTCTCAAATCGATCTGTGTTGCAAAGACGATCAATCTCTATGATTCTTAATCTCTGATTAGAATCTTCTCGACAGCAAAGTATTTCAATTCTAGGGAGCTAAGCTCTTCAACATAGGCAATTTCGTGCATGGAGTACATCTTGTCTCGTTCAAATTCTCCATCTCCTCATTTCAAGTGTCCGGCTTGAAACAACTTCCCAAGGATAATATTCTTGACCGAGGGGAAAATATTTCATAAACAGGCAATTCTGCCAAGAGATATCATATCTCTTAAATTTCTTCAAGTAGAAATTCTTCACAAATTTAACGTCCCCCATGTGGACGGAGAAACAGTTTGCAGGTCTTTCCTTCCCAACGTTCAAATCTGTTCATACAAAAAAGGCAATTCTTGCCCGGAGATAATTTTATCTCCTAAATTTCCTCAAGTAGAAATTCTTTACAAAATTTAACGTCCAAACTAGGGACGGAGAAACAGGTTTAACATGTGTCGGCTTCGGCGTCCAACCCTGTTCTAACTAAATTTCGCGCCGATATCAACTCGACATAACCAATGCATCATTGCTAAAAATAGAAATCACGTGACACAAAATGGCCTCCCCGGCATAACACCCACGCAATATCCATATGACCTTCAACTATCACGTAGGCCAAACCTGACCTTTCAACAAAGGGAATTAACCGTTGACTTACTTAGAAAAACATCTAGAAATTTCCACAATATATACAACAAATGGTGAGTTCAAAGTTCAGAAAGGAGGAAGTTAATTTAGGTTTGCGAAAACGTGCTTCACAAACTTATCTTGTGGGAGTTCTGGTAACAGGTTGCACGTGCGCCCGCCTCCATTCTGGCTCTTGTCGAGATGTAGTCATTTAAGTCCAAGATGGTTGGTAATAGGAAGGAGTGGAGGCTCTCTGCGATCGCCGTCGAGGGCTTTGAAGCATCCAGCCGCGGTCCTACCAGGTTCAGAAGGTGGGTCGAAATGAGGCCGGGACACAGCGTGCAAGCGTTTTTATGGGCTGACTCATGTGACCCCTAAGGGAGTAGGGGTTGGGATACCTGACAGCCAATTCGTGAGACCCTTAAGGGACAAGGCTGCAGCCAGTCAGTGAGGGGGACGTTAATAAATTCCAATAGTAATGATCACTCACTTCCAGACCAGATAGCATTTTTAAGGACATATATTTTTAAAGGAAGACAAATGCATGACCGCTCGTTGATAAAGGATTAATCGTATGGTTTTTTCCAAAAAGGCATGGCTTGTAGAGTCTAGCACATAGGGGAGGGTGGCGCTACAAATGAATAGATGGGTTAACCCATGCTATTTGTGACAAGAAGGGCAGTTATTTTGGCGGAGTGTCGACGTGGGGGGTGATAGAAGCAGTGTCACTATTCATTCATAAATGTGGTCCTTAAGAAAAACACAAAAGCAAAGTAATTAGTTTATTCATAACATGTTTTTGTTTTTTTTTTCAGCTGAAAACAACAATTAGTTACCCCTTGCCCCCAAATACACACCCCAAAATTAATTTCCAGGCAATTAAGAAAATGGCCAAAATTTAAAAAAAAAAAAAAATGGTTACATGCCTTTATAAATCGTTATCTGGATCCGGAAGTGGGTGATTATTTTACGTTAAATGTATATGCGAAAGTGATTCCCCATTCTAAAATATTGTTTCTTTTTCTTTTGATTTTTACCACCAATTTTTTTCAGGTTGTTTACACGTAATTGCCTAAAAACAGTAGAATCTCGTTTATTTATTTATTTATTTTTAATAATGTGGCAGTGAATTAGCATGGCATGGATACAATAATACTAAATTAGAAATCTTCACAGTTTTAAAGACGTGTTATCAATATGAAAATCATAAGTTACTTAGTTTTTTTTTTTTATTTAAGTAATTAATAAAGAAATAACTTTTAGGAATTAAAAAGTTAATATCTACTTTTGAATTATGATTTTTTTGTTGTTGTTGTTAAAATATAGTAGACTTACTGCCCTTTTATAAACACGAGTTATTTCCCTTACTTTTTGTTATTTTCTCAACACATGAGTCGTGCATTTTTAAGACGAGCGTCTTTATATTTCCACACGAATCTTTTCTTGTTATTTTCAGATGGTTTTTTGTACAATACTATTATGAACGGTCGCTGTTTACGTTCAAGGGTAAAATCCCAACCGAGCATTGGATGTAATAATAAGGATGAGAAGGCAACGAAAGAGACGATGACACTTGAGCCGGCGAAACAAACACGTGTTGCAAAGCGTTACGTAAGAAATGACAAAAGTGACTCAAAAAGTCAATTCACGAATGATTTAAAGTATAATAATTTGGACTTTCCTATTAAAACCGAAATACATGATCCAGACTACGGAGAAGATCGCAGTAATCTTAATTTTACTGCGTTAAAAACAGAACCTAAACTAGAAATAAACGAAGAAGATTATTCTGACCAAACAAAACAAAGTTCGTCTTCGAGTACCAACAGGAAAGTTGGACCGAATTTGAGCCGATTGAAAAGAAACCGTGAATTAAAGAGAGTCAAGATCGAATACGATGAAGTTGAGTATAAAAATGTAAAAACAATTGGAGACGAAGGGGAGAGCCGTGCAGAAAAATCTCCGTATTTTATGAAAAGAGAAGAAGCAGCTGATTTTTCTAATGTCGTAAAAGATGAGACGAAAGATATGAAAAGATTAAAATGGGAACCTCGCAATTGGATTTTGTTATTAAATAATATTCGAGAGATGAGGAAACTCCAAGATGCCCCGGTCGACACAATGGGATGTGATGTCATTTCAGACCGTGATTCTCTTCCAGAGGTCTGTACTACTACTACTACTACTACTACTAATAATAATTTATTTTATTTATTTTTTTTTTTTTTACAGCACTAGGAGTTTTCACGCAAGTCAGTATCAGCGATTGTTCACTGACAATAACAGTGGTGATCCCCTGGAGTGTGAGTGATTTCCAGCACTCTCCACCTTTTTGCGTTATCGCAACAGTCGCTTACCATTGATTTTTGCTGGCACCGACCATTGGTACTCTCTGGAATTTGAGTGGTAAAAAGCCTCCCCAAAGTCCCAGTACTGTCTGCACCCTTTAGTGGAAGTCTGGTTAGTGCTTTCCCTCCTCGGTCTTTTGATCCTTTTTGACCAATCATGTGTGTGTGTGTGTTTTTTTTTTGGGGGGGGGGAGTTTATGCCATAAAAGGAACTGAAACTGCGAGATATCCCATAAACTTTATGGGATATTTGGCAGTTTCAGTTCCTTTGGATTCGTGTGATATTCTTTCTGTGTTTTTGTTTCTATTTCAACTTACCTGTGACTGGTTAGCGTTCGTTGGTTCACGCATTCGAGGACGTTTTTTTTGTTTTTTTTTTAAGGATTTCTGCTGTTTTAATCATTACAGTGCGTTGTATCGTCTCACCCTTTGATTCCAATTTCTCCTAGTCTTTTTTCCAGGTTTTGGGGACGGTCAATAGTGTCTCTACAATTATAGTGATTTTTTTTCATGTTCCATATTCCTTTTAGTTCTCTGGCGAGTTTTGTGTATTTGCTTTGTTTTTCTGTCTCCTTGATCTTCACTTTGTGGTGTGCTGGGACGGCGAAATCAACGATTTGGCAGGATTTTTCGTTCTTGTTGACGATTATCACGTTTGGTCTTCTTGCTTAGATGAGTTTGCCTGTTTGTAACTCCATATCCCAGAGGATTTTGCGCTTTTCATTTTCCAATGCTGTCTCCGGCTTGTCTGTACCATTTGTCTGCATATTCAAAGTGCAGACGTTTGCATAGTTCGCAGTCGTGTCTTTTTTTGAATTATTACACTGGTCAACACAATATTTTTGGCAGGCAAAGTAAGACTGGTTTCTGGGGTTTTCAAGGGCGCTGAATCCGAATCTGACATTAGTTTTTTCAAATTGGCTCTAGTTTTTGAGTTATCACAGGGGGGTCGTTTGTCTGAAATCACCCATTCGCGACCATAGCTAAACGTACAAAAAACGGCTAAATAGTGCATAAATGTCAGATATTGATTTTTATGATGATCTTAAACCACAAAGACAGTGTAAAATCTCAATCTAACAAGTTAAGTTAGATATAACATCATTTCATTTATCCTATAACTGAACACTTTTCATAGATTTCGAGGATATACAAAAAATTTGCTAAAAATTTGCTGAATTTTAATTCTCCAAGTGAAAAAAAACATTTACATAATCAGTTATATATCATAAATTAATGCAAAGCATTATACACTAGATTCTTAGTTACAATGAACACACAAAACAATATTTTATTCACAAAACTAAAATTGACGTTTATACGATTTTCGCTTGTGAGCAACTTTTGGGCAGTCTCTCAAAAGGTTCCAGCAGTAGTCTGCCATCATGTGCTCATCCCATTTGCCTTGATACCTCTCTTCCATCGTTTTGATGTCTTGATGGAATCTCTCTCCCTGCTCCTCACTGTAATCACCAAGATTACCAGGAAATCTGTCGAGGTGGCTAAACAAGAAATGAACTTTAATGCTCATATTTGCCCCTAGTTTTCCGTATGCAGTAAGCATCTTACGGACCAATTGCTTGTAATTGTCAGCTTTGTGATTTCCCAAAAAGTTTGTCACTACATCTGTGAAGGACACCCAAGCATTTAACTTAACCGTGTTCATATGATTAGTGAAGTCAGAATCCCTCATGAGCGTTCGAATCTGAGGTCCATCGAAGATGCCACCTTTAGCTTTTTCGATGGAAAGACCTGGAAATTGCCTGCATATGTACTTGAAGCAATCCCCATCCTTGTTCAACGCCTTAACAAACTGCTTCATGAGCCCTAGTTTTATGTGCAATGGAGGGAAGATGATTCTATCCCTGGGTACCAAAGGCTCATTGATGATGTTGGCTGTGCCGACTTTGAGACTTTCTCGTTCTGGCCAGTTCTCCCTTCTCCAGTGCTGGATTCTTGCTCTGCTATCCCACAAACAAAGAAAGCAGGGATACTTTGTGTACCCACTTTGCTGACCAAGCAGAAAATTCACCATTTTCAAGTCCACACAAATCAGCCATTTATGAGTGTTGTAATTCAGCTTTTCAAGAACAAATTTGATAGCATCATACTCTTCTTTCATCTTGGTAGAATGGCCAATTGGTACAGGAGCAAACTTATTGCCATTGTGCAAAAGTACAATTTTTAGACTTGCTTTCGAGCTATCTATGAAGAGACGCCAATCTGCTGGGTCATATGATGAGATCCCCATGCAGTTAAGAAGTGCAGAAACGTCATTACAAAAGACCAGGTCGTCTTCTTTAGAAAAGAAACGAAGCAAGCTGCCTTCCCTTGTCCTATAGTATGTTACTTTTGTGCCAGAATCAAGAATGTTTTTCTCTTGGAGTCGTGATGCAAGAACTTCAGACTGCTCCTTCGACAAACAAAGGTCTCGCACTAGGTCATTAAGTTCAGATTGATTGAAAAGCTGAGGGCCATTTGAGGGTTCTTCATAGTCACTACAGCTATCATCACTTGATATTGAAAGATCAGCTGGAATCTCTTCGGTTTCATCGATTTCAGGCAAACTGGTGAAAACAGGCACAGGTACATCCTCAGAGTGCGCAACAGGACGGATAGCAGAATCCAGGCTCGGATACTGCCAATTTGCTTTCTTGTGCTTGTTAAACCCCGTCATGTCATTGAGACAGAAGTAGCAGTCATCAAAATGATTGTTGGGCTCTCTCCACACCATTGGTACAGCAAACTTCAACTTCAGCTTACCGTTGGTCCAACCGCGGAGACTTTCTACACAGGTTTTGCACACCATATGTGGGGCCCAAGACTTGTCTTGGTCACCAAGTATCATATCGAAGTATGCTTTGTACGCCCTCTTGACAAAGTCTGTAATATTCCTCTTTTGTTGTGCCATCATATACTGTCCACAGATAACAAAAGACATCCGGTTCATATCTGCAACATCTTCTAGAAGAACTCATTTTCTCTCTGGAACTCATTTTCAACTGTGGAATTAAAAAGAAAATTCTTAATTACTGTTTAATTTATACTGCAACTATATTTATGGAACATGTTATTAAGTAATTACAGTATATAATTATATAAAAATTCTCCCTATATAAATAATTATATAAAAATTCTCCCTGAAATACTTCAATATATACATAATCATTATAATGATTCAATAATATCAGAAATTTATTATTTACTGCTTCTATATTGAAGTATTTCAGGGAGAATTTTAGCAGTTTAGGCTTATTTGGGGCTATCAGTATCTTCTAAACTAGAACCAATCTGGCAAAACCAATGTTATATTCGTAATCAGCGACCTTCAAAACCCCAGAAAACACTCCTAGATGGTCTGCCAAAGAAAAAAATAAAAATTTGTTGACCAGTGTTATTATTATTATTATTTGTTGTTGTTTAATGTTTTTTGGTGTTCTATATTGGGTAAAAGGTATAATTGGAACTCTGCACCATATGCCAATTCTCCTAAAAATAAAATTCGGCACTTCTGCCGTATATATGAAGCAGCAGATTTTCTGTCCTTCTACTGAAAATAAAGGGAGGTAATTCAACCGGAAGTGATTTTTTTACAACATAAAAAAAAATGCAAGACTGATTTGTTTTTAGGTAACAAGAAACAATTAACAATTTCTTTTTTTTATTATATGAAGTAAAAAAATTTTAAATTAAAAACCCTAACTCTAAATCCTAAACCCTAACCCCTAACCCTAAACCCTAACCCTAAGAAATCAGGCGGTGTGCCTGTAAAAAATCTATTGTTTTTTGCGGCTGGTTCATTAAATTACCAATGTCTCGAAGATTAATCTCATTTAATTCCATTTTCTAAATACTAAATTCAACTTCCGGTGAATTCTGAATGAATGGTACTTGGAGAAAAAAAACGGAACTCTTCAATTTCGATTTCTTAATCGGCAGCTGCTTCATATATACGGCAGAAGTGCCTAAAATTCTACTGTTTTTAGGCGATTACATATAAACAGTCTGAAAAAGAATTGGTAAAATAAAATATAAAAAAGCAAATAATAATTTAGACTTTAGAATGGGTGATCAATATTCGGATATAAATTTAAACGTAAAACGATCACCCACTTTCGGACCATGTAGCTGTAATTAAAATCGTTATCTGGTCCGGAAATTGGTGATCATTTTACGTTAAATTTATATGCGAAAGTGATCCCTCACTCTAATGTCTAAAATATTGTTGTTTTTTTGTAAATTTCTTTTTACTGCCTACTGTAGTCCCTTAAAAAACAGTAGAATCACTTTTTTTATGAATAAGTAAAGACTAGTACTAGTTTAAATATTTTAGGGGCATTTTAAACAAGAGCCAACAAAAAAGGGATGAAAAAAAAAAATAGGCAGCAAATAAATGTTATGAAAGGCAAGATAAGTTACTCTTCTACCTTGTAGCAACTGGGGTCACTATTTATGTAACAGCGTGGACCTTAGCTTATTAAGATGTCGTATCTGAGAGAAAATGCTAAAATCCACACTTACATTACAATTGTTGTAAGGAATATTTAAAACAGATAAAAAACATGCATGAAAGTTGAATGAAGGAAAAAGGAAATATTATTTAAAGAAACACAATATTTATATATAAATACAAAATACAAGACATTAATTGTTCATTTGAAAGTTCCGTTAAGGAAGTAATAAAATGTTTATGCCTGCAATTTAGGAGTGTATGCATGGTGCGTAGTTGTATTGTACCAATGTGTGTGTGTGTGTGTGTGTGTGCACGTGAGTTGAGATTTTGTTGGGGTGCGTAAGTGTATGACTGTGTACGTGAGTGAGAATTGAAAGGTCGTGTAGGCGTTTGTGTGTGTGTGGCTTTGTCAGCAGTGTGTGCGGGTTGAATGGTGAATGGTGAATGGTAGTCACCCGAGGCGTCCCTTGCCCGAAGAGTGAGGAGAGTCTTCAAACGTGTCCTCCTCTTAAGAGTCGAAAGAAAGAAAGAGATTTTGTCGCTGTGGTCTGCTTTTATATTTTCTGACCAGTGGTCGTGCGGACGTATTTGGGAGCAACCCACGTGGCAGACATGTTTGTTTTTTCAGTAATTTTGCTAAGGTGATGCTTGGAGCTGCTTTTTAGGGAACAAAATTCTAATTTTATTTTCAGCTTGAAATTTGGGGGCGTGGCTTGTGTTTTCGCCCAAACCATTGGTCAATCAACTTTATAGGATTGGAATAAATCTTGTCTGCCAGAACCCGTTTTATGATTCAGCACACCTAAAATAAACCGGATGTTTAATCCTTGAGTGCCTTAACCTGTGTGACAGAAATCAACACACTTTCTTTCTGTCTGCTCACATCGTCACTCGATCCAACGAATCAAATTTCAGCAAAGCATTGTACCAGCAGCAGCCAGCAAGACACTATAAAAGCAGTGTGTATCTCCACTCTTGGCTCTCTTCTATTTTTCATTACAATAATTTAGAACCCCATTCTTAATTGCCAAAATGTTATTAACTTATTCTTTTCTTTTGTGAACCCATTTTCAATGATAATTGTTGTCTACTTCATTATCGGTAATTGTGTTAAAAATGTTCATGCATTTATTATTTTTTGTTTGTTTTAAAAAGGCCGTTGATATTCGCAGCCGCTGCTACCAGACAATAATAAATGTTTAAAGCCAAATTTTTTAGGAAAAAAGGCCAAATTGAAAACCGAAGCCACACTTTTAGAAGAAAAAAAGGCCATAAAATATACAACACGTGCGTTAAAATTGAATGTTTAACCGAACTGTGTATTTTATTAGCTGTAAATAAAACAAAAAGTATTCAAATGTTTATCGCTGAAAATGAAAACAAACACGCTAAAAGTGAAGAACAAACACAAAAACGAAAACTGTTAAAAATAAAACCAAAAGTATTTTTACCACGATTAAATACGATGGAATAAATATCTATCTACTTCAATATACATTTATCATCTTTAAACATTTATTATGGTCTGGAAGTAGGCTGCGAATAACATTTTAGAATAGCCGCAGTCGGCTGTGAATAGACACTTCCTTTAAAAATAGATTTAAAATAGCGTTTCTTTTGAAATTAGGCAAAAAATGATGAAATCTTGGCATTTTGACTTACTTTTCGTAAACATTTCAATATCGTCTTTCTTAATTTAAAATGTTGATTTCAAGATTTTTAAAACTTCAAGACTGAAATACTTTGGACGAAAAGTATTAGGAACTGTTGAATCTGTAGGAGCACGGACCTTAGCTTAGTAAGATATCGTGTTCTTAGAGAAAATGCTAAGATCCACGCTTGCATTTAAGTTGTTAAAGACTCCATTTTGTAGAGAAGCAAGGACCATGTGGGGAGAATTAAATTGCGTTATATATTTGTGAAAAGTTTAAACAGTGCGAAACATAAAATGGTTGAATAAAAGATGAGGCATGCATATAGTTGAAGGAAGAATAAAACGTAGTTTAAAAGTAACACAAAATATTTATATATGTACAAAATCTTACATGGTGGTAAAATGTTAGTTTGAAATGTTCGTTGAAAATCAGTTCTGAAAATAATAGTAAGCATGTGTGCGACCATGTTTGTATGTGTGTGTTGCATGCAATAGATAAAGTGTGTGTGTGTGTGTGTCGCTCTCTGTTCATGGGTGAATTTCGTGTGTGTGACAGTGTGTGTGTGAGCATAGAGTTGATACGTCGTTTAGGCATTTGTGTGTGCCTTTGTCAAGTGTGTGGTTGTACGCTAGGGCAGGTCAATTTTGGAATCATGATGATGCGATGCCAATGATAGTTGGGGTTTGGCATGGTAAATAACGATACAAAATATTTTTTCCCAAATCGTTACCGTTAATTGAGGAAACCACTTTAAAGGTTGGAAATTAGCGTTTTCGCATGTGTTTGCGGTGATCAGTGAAATATTTCCCGCCGTAAAAACATTCCGTACCGTTGGAGAAATAAACATGTGTAAATATCATTTAATAAAGATTTTGTCAACTAAATTATTTACATTATTCTCAATAAATCAAATAAAAATAAATAAGGATCATAAATAATGAAAAATATTCACTTGTAAAGGCAAAATTGAGATTAAATATACAGTGTTTAGTAAACACAGTATTTTACTATTTACGTAAGTGACCGATAAAAGATTGCTTCATTTTTTGTCTCTCGTGGAATTCACGATTTGTGATTTTTCAGTAGAAAACAAATTAGACTAATTTTAATTATCAATAAAACACCATTAAACCGAAAAATGCCTCCATTTTAATGATGAAATAAAATAAATATAATGTTTTTATTAATAGTGACGCTGGAACTTTCTTTTGGGGGTATTATTTAAATTTACACCGTTTTAAATGCATGGTTTGTTATTGTATATCGAATGTATGAAATATTGACCACTGTTAGATTTTAATTGTAAAAATAATTAGTAATTTTGTATTTTTATGTAAGAAACTTAATTATTTGACATAGAAAGAAAAAAAGCTTGTTTAATCTACATAATTTTATATTTTAAGTGTATCTGGCGTTTCAAACGCGTTTGTTTTTCTCCGTCGAAGAAAGATTTCCATTTTTAGGTAAGTAATTTATTTTCGTTCTATTTTTTTTTTTCGTGTTTCAAATTAAATTTTATCAATGAAGTTTGTATTAAAATACCATAATGTTTCAGTTTTGTATTAGAAAAAACTAATTTTTAGTGCATTTAAAGTTATTACCCATCATTTATTTTTCTATTTTACGGACCATTTTTTTTCTGTGTAAAATTACCGATTATGTCGCTAGAGTAATCCGTTTTTTTTTTAACGCAATATTTTAGATTTTAGAGTATTTTTATTTTTAGTGTAGTTGTCATGAATTGTGTGATCATTTTACATTAAATGTATTTGGGAAAGTGATCCCCCACTCTAAAATCTAAATTATTGGGTAAAAAAATAAGGATTTTATCATAACTCAAACAGTATTGAGTCTGTTTAAATAGTCCTGTCATTTTAAGCCACACTTTTAGATGCAGCCTAACCCGAACTCCAACAGACTATCACTAAAGCTAACCAAAACTCCTTACCATAATTGTCAGCCATTTTTTAAAATATGAAACTAGAAGATATAAATCAAACTGTTTTAGACTTATTCATTTATTTTCTTTTTTTTTCAGATAAAAATGTCTGTAAAAGGACGTTCTGTTTTAACTCGCAGTAAGAGTTCCAAAAGATTTGCTGGTCCACCTTGTCCTTTGGATAAAACGGAACCCAACTTTATGACAAGTTATCCAGTTTAGTTATTTCCTTGAAAATACCTATCCCCACTTTTCAAATAATGATATTTCCAAATTGATCGCAAAGGAAATAATATTTGGCAAGCAGTGAACCCACAATTGCCTTTGTTAAGGGAATATTATATAGGGCAGAGGGTGTATTTTGCTTCAAGAGGGCCAAACTGATTAACAGGAAAACTCTTACTGCACCCAAAGTAAAAATAATTAAGGAACAGCTGGATACATTATTTGATATTTCTTCATGTTGCTGCAAACTGCCTGTCTTAAGATGTGATGACTTTGCTGTAAAGTGCAATACAGAAAATTGCCAAACAAGGCATATCGTATGCACTTGTCCTCCTAACAAGAAGGTAATATTAATTCTATTGTTGTTTGAATTTTTTAAATTGAACTAATTAATGTCCCAATTTTCAATATTGAAATTAATTGGAAAATATGAATTAACTTCTGATAATCTTTCTTTTTCTAGTAAATAATATTGTGATATTTTCCTTAATATCTATCATGTATGCTAGATATGTTATTAAACACATAAACATTTTGACATTTCAGGTTCCCATTGAAGAGAGAGAATATTTAAAAGATCAGAGAGAGAAAACAGGACCAAAAGGCAGTTTCCAACTGTGACCTATTGACAAAAATGCTGTCAAAAAATACAAAAAAGATTCAGCTGAAACAGATAGATTAGACAGGCACATTGAAAGACAGCAACAAGATTCTTCACATGTTGCTTCCTCTACATCAGAAATCTTTTCACAGACATCTTCCAGTGAAGAAACAACCGATGACAGTTTTGAGTCAGGGAGACAGTCCAAGGGACCTTACAGTCTTTTAAAAGTCCCAAGATATTCTATGGAACTGATTATAGGTGATATATCTTCTAACCTTGGGGCTAGCCTTGTTAATGCCTTTCTATTAGACTTACAACACATGGGCCTTCTTCATCCAACCATTAATTTAAAAGACATTATTATAGATAAATCAAAAATAGATAGAGAAAAGGCAAGAGTGAAAGTAACCAGCCATCAAAAACATGTCCAGTAATATGAACATCTTATATGCATTGGAGTTGATTGCAGAGTTGATAAGGACACTTTGTATTACAAGGAAATTACAGGGGAAAATGGTGAAAAAATGATTAAGAAAAGCAAGGGACCAGAGCGCCACTTAACATTTACCAGAGAGATAGGAACTGCAAGTAAATATCTCGCTCATAGAGTGATACCCAACATTGGTGCAACTAGTGTTCTTCTAGCAGAGGATGTTGCTGCTGTTCTAGAAGAGTACAACAGTGTAAATTCCATTAAGACAATTCTGGTGGGCAATACCAGTACAAACACTGGTTGTGAAACCGGGATGGTTACAGCTTTGGAGAAAAAACTTAAAAGAAAGTTACATACCATTGGCTGTTCACTTAATCAAAATGAACTGCCATTTAGAGCCATCTTTAAATTAATTGATGGAACTACAAGAAGCCCTACCACTTTCACTGGTCCTTTAGGGAAACTTTGTGGAACTAATTACCAGGATTTGCCCCAGGTAGCATTTCATAGTATTAGTGGTCCTCTGTATAATTTATATCTTACTGCAGAGGTAATGAATGATTTAAGTGGTGACCAGCAGCAAGAAGCAAGGCACAAGCACATTATAACCAAAACATTGTGTCACCAAATAAGACCTTCATTTACTTCGAAGGGAACCTACAGGGAACAATTTAGTTCTATTATAACATAATTTGGTAAACTTACAGTATTGTCCTCACAACAAAAATTACATAAGCTAAAACAAAAATAACTTCAATGCAAAACAAATTTAAATAAATATATCGAATCGCATACTTTAAAAAGCGAAATTAACGGTATCAAAACTAATTATTATTTATCATAGCTAGAAAAGAGTCAGCAGTTAAAACAAGAACATGGCGCGACATTTCGTGACAGTCTCACTCCAATATGGTAGTATTTTCAGGTGAAAGACAAAAATGTATGAAATTAAATTCGGTTTTCACATGCTTAAATTATGCAGGTTTGTAGAGAATTTTATTCTGATGCGTTTTTATATAAGGTAAGCGTTGTTTTATTTTTTTATTTAGAAGTTATGGCCTGAGGACTACACTGTAAGCTTACCCATAATTTTATATGGTGCAGTAGGTTTTAGCACATTGTTCAATGAACAATTCAAATTTAAAACATTTGTTCCTATAATCTGTTGCCAGTAGTATTATTGTATAATACACTTTTATTTATATATTTTTAAAAGTAATTATGACCAAAAATATAAAAGTGATTAGCCTTTTTTGTAATTATGTACAATTTCTACAGTTCTCATTTATTGAATACAGTTAAAAAATGACATATTTTACTAGTGGTGATTCATACTTAGAATTCTGGTTTGAATATATTTTCTATTCATTGTATCTAACAAAAAATATCAATTTTATCTGGATTTATTAGTGAAATAGTAAAATTTTGAAGTCAATTTGTCAGCAAAATCCTGCGGAAATTAGGTATTTCTGAACATTTTCGTACCCGATCTTTAAAACTAAATGCTCAGTTAAGTTTTAAAGTTAGGAATCTAATTTTTGGTATCAGTTCTCACAACACCAAACCCCAGCTTTCGCCACCACAGCAGCGTTGATTTTCTAAAAAAAGTGGAAAATCGACCTGCCCTATTGTACGCGTGTGTGTGCGTGAATTGAGAATGATAGGGTGTGTACATACCTTTGTCAGAAGTGTTATTAAGCATGTGCGTGCGTGCGTGTGTGTGTGATTTGAAAGTAGCCGCTGTGTGTGAATTGAAATGTCCAGCAGCTTCCCCGCACCCAAAGGCAGGGGTGGGGAGGAGTAGTTGGAATGAACCGCTGTTTATATGTTTGACCAGTGGTTTACCGGACGTAGTTCTGAGCAACCCACGTGATCAAGATTTTTTTTTTTTTTTGCACCCTTTTTTTAGATTGCTCCTGGGAGCTGTTTTTTATGGCCCCAGTTTGAGCCTTTATTGTTGAAGTGAATTTGGGAGTTGTTTCTGTTTTTCTGTTTACGCCAATTTGATAAAATGTTAGAGGTCAATCCCATAAATCTATGGGAAGCTATTATAGCTGCATATTCAATGTTTTTGGTGGTGGAAGGGTATTGATAAATTTACCCCCCTCCCCTTGAGTTCCCCTAAAAATGTTAATATATTTAAAAAAAAAAAAAATTATTTGAACAAATAAATTTTGAAAAATCTCTACAAATGAGTTTAACTTATTTCAGTGTTTAAGGTACTCGTACCTAAATCTGAATTTATTAAAAACAAAATTATCAAAAAAATTATTTCTATTTACTTGTCTCCTCACTAACATTGGAAAAATCCAGCTCCCCAAAAAGGGGCATTCCTGCTTGAGATAAAAATAAATATTGTGTCAGTTTGACCGAGGACAGAACAGATACTGCACTTTGATTCTAGCCCAGAAGCCGAAGGAGTCGGGGCCGGTTGAATTTAATTAGAAATAAATCTTTTGTATAGCGAAGATTGAATTATTTCCTTAAGACTTCCAGCTCAATACTAAAGTATGCATACTCACAGAAATCTCTATGAATATGAGAGATGCCTTTCTGCTTCCACTTATGTTCCACTCACACTTAGAGATTGACCTGCCTGTTTTCAGTCTGAAGTAAATCGGAAAACAGTAGAAAGGGTTGAGAGGGGTTTACTAACCTGCGTCTCATTTTATTTTGTTTCTTTGTTTTTTCTTTCCTTTTTGGATGTATTTTGTTGTCCCACTCATTATTTGTTTTCCAATTAAATTGTAAATATCTTTTTTTAAATAAAATTGATTTTAAACTATTAGAGATATTTTTAAAAAAAGATTTTTTTTTGTAAGATAAAGGGTTTCTTTTTTTAATTACATTGATAGAATTTATAAATTTGGACTCATACTTTTTACTTGAGTTAACAGAAAATTATTTTGTGGAATTATGTATTTCTTGTCTTAAAAGGTACATAATTTACCAACATGATCTTATTACATTTAAAAAAAATTATTTTTTGTAAGCAACAATTTGTTTAAAAGTAGATTTTAATAATAGGTATTTCCTCAGTATTTAATGAGGGATTGTTTTTTATATATACATAACGTACATGTTTTGGACTGTTATCTTCATCTTTGTTGTTATGTCACAATGTTCCGGCCTTTGTAATCACCGGCCTTCATCAGGTGCTTTTTTTGTTCGATTCAGTAACCGTCTGTGAATGTTAAATTCTACTTAGAGATTGTGAGTTCAATCCGTATTTAAGGAACTTTAAAAAAAGGAAAGAAAAAAAATTAACTGATATGAAATATCTAAAAGAATGGTGGAATAAGTGCAGGATTAAATAGAGCATTTAGTTGGAAATTTCTAAAAGGATAATGACAAAAAATACCTAAAAAGGTTGAAAATTACAAAGGCCAAACATTGTGAACATAACAGGTATGACAAATCAGCCTAGTTTAGCGTGTGAAAATTGGTAAATATAGAGAAATCGTGGTATATCATTTATTTTTGGGCTGATTTTGATAAAATTTGGATGTAAACAAAATTTAACTTTTTCTCTTTATATTATCTAATATATAAAGTAGAGACGTTTTTTCCCCTGTACCTTCTCGGAGAATAGGAAAATAACCACATGCATCACAGGCTACTAAACTCACCATTACATTACACTTATTCACTCGAGTGTGTTTTAGTATATCTGTTATTCTTTATTCCAAACACTGAATATTACATTCGGCCCGGTCGCCACGACTCTCCGAAATACCAACTCTATATAGGTGGTAGTAAAAACTTTTCTCCCTAACAATTCTGTACTGTGACTACACTCATCGACACCGGGAACTAATAAACACAGTATAATTTTAACAAAACACCCATTGTTATTTCGTATTTTTCTGGCATTATTATACTACATAATATTAAGCAATACGCAAAAACTTAACAACCGCTCCCTTACACTCCGATGATTATTCGCGAATATCAGATTACGTTACTTGTAATTCTACCTATAACTTCTACATTTACATTCATTCCGGAATTAACCGAATGAAATTAACGAACACAGTTCCAGCGAGATTTAATCATTCAAGATGGCCTCTAGAATTTCTTGATCGAATCGACTTCTTACTTAATTGAATAAGCGCCAACATACTGGTAGAGCCCGAAATATTTACATTTTCCAAATCATACTCCTACAAGACGTATATTATAGAAATCTTTGCCAACTCCTTTACTTCATCACCAAATGCCGTAAACTCTGTCATAGTTGAACTTTATATTCGGTCGATAAACAAGCTTAGCTTAATTGGGGTATTTACACATACTTTTTATACTGGAAACATTGGGCAATGGTTTAGAAGCTAGGCTTCATAATCATCAGTTTCAGCGTTCGATCCCAATCTACGCTAAGGCTTTTTTTCTTTTTCGCTACGATTTTTTTTTAATTATTTAAAACATTCCCCAACACGGTAGATGAACAATAGGCTGTTTCTTTTTTTTATTCGACGTCATGCAATAGGTAGTACTTTCTCCCGTGCAATGCCGGGCGACGGGTTCCGCTAGTAGATTATAAAAGGAAGTTGTAGTTTGCTTGAAGCATTGCTGGTAAATATAAATGTAAGTTAGTAATCCGAGGCAGGAGCAATGCGATATAGGTACCGGAAGGTGGAACAGATGAACAAAAATAAATGAGAAGAGAAAATATGAATGGAATCTCAAATCAATTTATTAATATTTAACGGTTTAAATACCAGAACAGTAAATAGAAAAAAATTTACTGTCAAGCAATTTAAAAAGGTCCGGAATTCTTTCTCTTGTGTCATTAATAGCTTTTTTTTCAAAGGCTACTGCAAGTAAGATTACTATTTTTTATTTATTCCTATGAATCATATTAGTTAAGTAAATTCATATGAATCAACATGGTTCGACTTTGTTGACCGGCTTGATTCTGTTGTCGGCATTCTTTCAGGAGGAGGGACCACGTGAAGGTTGCCAACATCCGTAAGTGAGTGATACTATGAGACCGACTGTATTCGAACTTGGCACACCCAGGTCGTCAATCCATGTCATTATTCACTTAACCACCATCACCTCCTGAATCATATTAAGAAGATTCAGTGTATTAGCTGTTGAAATGAATCTTATATGACTAGTCTAAGTTGTGCTTCCATGTCACTTTTGCACATTTATTTTTCGAAGAGTAATGGGATTTTGACCAATCTTTAAGCTGAGTTTATCTAATTATTGCTTTTATTATGATTAGTTTTTATTTATCACAAGATGACATCCGTAAGGATTTTTCACTTGTTCAAAGCCTGCATGAAAATTGGCTTCTGGTCCAATAGCACACAAGACAGCAAATTTTCTAATTTCCAACAAACTTTGAATGATCATAATTTGGTGGCTAATTGACCTACCAAAATAAATATGGTAACATTGTTGGTCCCCCGATTTATAAAATCGGGGGACTTATGTTTTGAGGCATGTCCGTCCGTCCATCCGGATTTTTCTCCGCAACCATCCATTGAATTTCTCTGAAATTTTGCATGAAGTTATAATTTTGGTCAGGTTAGAAAGTGACATTCTCTGATTTTTGAAAAAAAATCTGGTTAGTCCTCCAGGGGGTCAATACCTTTTCATAACTTTTCATCCATCCATTCAATTTCTCTGAAACTTGGCCAAAATGTGGAGGCAATTGTTCCTAATAGAAAATAAGTATCGCTGACCTTGGAAAAAATATGGTTCGCGCCCCCAGGGGGTCAAAAGCCCCAAAATGGCAAAAAATGGCCCTTTTCTCCCATAACGTTTGATCCATCCATTCAATTTTTCTGAAACTTGGCCAAAATGTAGAGGCAATTGTTCTGGATATAAAATGAGCATCCTTGACCTCAGAAAAATTCTGGTTTGCGCCCCCAGGGGGTCAAAAATCGACTCACATACAAAGGGGGACCACACACGCGCGGCTTGTTTATGTTTTACAAAGATCTATGTACCCACATTAAAAGTTTTGAGAAAGAATGAAAATAAATTTTAGGCACCTTTTATATAGTGTTTTCAGTTGTCTTTCTCAAACAAAAATCTAAGTTGAAAACGTTAGAGAATGAAATACTAAAGAAATATTTGCCCTATTATCAAATTGTGTTTCCATCTGTTTTTACATAGTCCAAATGTGTTTTTTTGGGTTTTTTTTTCTTGATTTTGCCCTATTTTTAAGCTGGTTTGATCCAATAATTATTGCTTCCATTATGATTTATTTTAATTTACTACAAGATAACATTACATTTGTAAGGTTTTTAAAAAATTTTATTTATTATTTTTTTTTTTACTTGTTTGAAACCTGAATTCTTAGTTATACACTTTGAAAATTGGCTTCTGGACCAATAGCACACAAGGCAGCAAATTTTCTAATTTCCAACAAACTTTGAACGGTCATAATTTGGTGGCTAATTGAGCTACCAAAATAAATATGGTAACATTGTTTATGTTTTACCAAGATCTATGTACCCACATTAAAAGTTTTGAGAAAGAATGAAAATAAATTTTGGGTTTGGGATACATAATTTTAGGCACCTTTTCAAGATGCAAATGTTGGTCAAATGTTGAATGGCTTAAATTTTTAGTTATACATTGAAAATTGACTTCTGGTCCAATAGAACACAAGACGGTAAATTTTCTAATTTCCAACAAACTTTTAATGGTCATAATTCGGTGTCTAATTGTGCTGCCAAAATAAATTTGGTACCATTGTTTATGTTTTGCAAACGTCTATGTACCCACATTAAAAGTTTTTAGATATAATAAAAATAAAATTTTTGCTTTGGGATACCTAATAATAACAACCAAGATGGGGAGATCAGTCCAAAACATGTCAATAAGTTATTTTCACATTTTTTTAAAATTTATTTTATCAATTTAACCTTTGTGTTATTTGCTCAGAGAATCAATTAAAAAAAAGTTTCTCATCTTTTTAAAAGAATTAAAAAAACATGTTATTTCATTTTTTCAGGTTTTTAGATATCAAGTCATGTTGTCTCTGATGTTGTCGAGTCAGACGAAGGATCAGGTAACTTCTGCTGCAATGTCCAGGCTTCGTGCACATGGCTGTACAATAGAGAACATCTTAAATACATCTGACAAAAAACTCGGGGAGTTAATCTACCCTGTTGGATTTTGGAAAGTGAGTATGAAATATAATTCAAGGGTTAAGGTTTTTTAATCAATTTCAAACGTCATACAGATTTTTCTTGTCTGAAACCAAGGTTCAAAAAAGAGTCACCAACCTAATAGGTCCCTCACTGTCAACCAAACTCCAGTCCCTGTCCCATCGCTGCAATGTAGCATCCTTGTGCTTGTTTTACAAATACTTCAATGGATTATGCTCCGATGAATTGGCTACTCTGGTGCCCCCTCGACGTAAATTCACTAGACCAACTCGACAATCAACTAAATCCCATTCATTCACTGTGGAGGTCCCCAGATGCCGGAGAGCCTTCTACTCAAATAGTTTTTTTCCTCGTACTGCTGGCCTCTGGAACTACCTCCCTGCCCCCTGTTTCCCCTGACAGTACTGATATGCAGAAATTTAAAACTAATGTAAACAGACATCTCGCTGCGCAGATCCAATTTAGGTTATACCCCCCCCCCCACCTTCTCCCCTTTTCTTTTTTCTCAGTAGCCCCTTACGTCTACAGTGGCGGCCTGCCTTGTTTGGGGTGAACTATGTTAAAAAAACAAAACAAAAAAAACAAACAATTTAGCACACAGATAAAGTATAATTAAGGCTGCACAACCAGTCAAAATCTTCGTCCACATATGGCAACCAGTAACAACAATTCACTTAGTTCACATTCTTATTACACGGGATCTGTCAGGCAGATATTGACAGACTTGGAATCGAGCTTGTTGGCTCTCTATACTTCTACTTTTATTATGTTTTTTTTTTGGGGGGGGGGGGGGGCTGGCATTAGAAAACTAAAGAATATTTTTATTTAAACATTTTTTTTTATTTACCCCAAACAAGGCATATTGCCACTTAAATATAAGAGGCTGCTGTGGTAGGGACCAGATTTATAGGTGCGCAACCTCGGTGGGGAATTGAGTAGCAAGATGTTTGTTCACATTACATTTAAATTTCTGCATGTTGGTACTGTCAGGGGAAACAAGGAGCAAAAAGGGAATTCCAAAGGTGAGTGGTCCGAGGAAAGAAGCTATCATTGTAGAAAATCTTCCGATATCTATGGAACCTCTACAGTGAAGGGGTGGGATTTAGCAACTAGTCGGGTGGGTCAGGGGTATTTTTGTTCATGCGTTACAAGTGTGTTCATCGTTGCACATTCTGTGGAAGTACTTATAGAACAAGCACAGGGATCCGGCGATGCAACAGGCGCTGAAGCTTGACAGATAATGAGGGACCTATTATATATAGAAACTAGCAGAGCTACCCGGTGTTGCCCAGGTTAAAGTGTGGGATAGCATCATATGCAACATCATGGTTGGGAGAGTTTACTTTAACAGCAACCATTGATGCTGTCAGCTAGATATCTTACTCACCGATCTATTCAGATATATGTTAATACTCTTAAACTAACACTAATAAATAGATTAATTTCATTGTGTAACATGTTTGAAAATTGTCATTAGCTTCTTTAAGGGGTAGTCAGACACGCAAAAATACTTCCATTATGTTCACATGCAAGTACACTTCCTAGTATGTCTTCGTTTTTAGGGAGAGACATGCACAGACAGAGAGGTGTTCTCCTTGATATATATATATATATATATCTTTCAGTTGAATCAAAATCAGGGGCCATCTTAATATTATCAAAATTTGCTGAAATTTTTGGAATAGACACCATTTTTGGTCATTTACCTATGGTTTAAATTTCATTTGAATGTACAGGAAAACAGTTTTTTAAATGCAATTTTTTAAGTTCTCTAATGCTTTTTGTAAAAAGTTCTCATTCATTAGATATGTGCAAATATTAGAAAACCATGTTGTATTATATCTGCAATGTCATTATTTAATTCGCAGAATATTGATTTTATTAATACGGAATTTAGGGACTTTCTTTCATAATATGAGAACAATATTTTTAAAGATTTTCTTTTTTCTTTTTTCTTAACATCTACAATGTTCTATTTCCATAAAAAAAATACATTCATGCGTTTTTGTTTTTTTTAAGTACCCTGTGATATGACTTTAATAAAGGTGTTTTTTGTTTACACGAAATAATACATTTGCACTGGGATTTCTAATAACGTAGTGGGTTAATCATATTCCTTGATCGTTAATTAATAAATACTGAAAATTTCATTAAAATTGGTTGATTTCCTGAATTTTGAAGTGAAGGGAGGGGTCAAAATACCCATAGTCTGACTGTCGGACAGATCTCGTTTGTTACTTAAGAGCATGACGTCATTTTCCAGTTGCCAGGCCTTAGTTTACTTTTTACGATGACCACGGCCTGATTCTGATTATGTAGAGAGAGACCCCCCCCCCCCCAAGGGAATAGTGAGCCTATGAACCAGGAAAACACACAGACATTCATGTTTATTGGTATAGATTATCATAATCATCATCGTCATCATCTGTTTTACATGCTGTCATGTGTTGGACGGATTTTAGAAATTGACTTTCAAACTAACCTATCTCTGACCAGGTCTTTAATTTTTCCCTCTTTCTCTCAAATCTATCCTTATCACTACCACCTTGTTTTTCTTGGCCTTCACCTGCTACCTCAACTGCTCTACATGTACTAACCCAAGCACTCATCCATTCTTTCAATGTGACCAAACCAACAAAATCTCCTGTTCTTCACACATCTCCTCTACTGTCCAGATTTAATCTTCCTCTGGGGTCATCAGATCTAAGCCTGTCTTTAAGACTCACGTTACACATCCATCGTATCATTCTCATATCATTTCTCTCCATGCAACACATGTCCTCAACCCTCACTGGTCAAATTTCACTTCCATAGATCATCACACTGCATATGCATGCCTGATAGACTCCTCCCTTGGTTGACTGGTAATTCCTTGCTGGATCTATAGCTCTATAATGAAAACATCAAACGATGAAGCTTTATTCGAAATACTAACGATTTATAGTTAGCTATAGACTAGAGAGTTGTTAGTCAAGGGAGATAATTTCCAAGGACAATAACATATGACGCTACTTTTGTGGTCTTCTTAGTCGTGGCACCAGGTGTGATCTTGTGCTGCTGTTGTTGTTGTGTGTCCTGTTCAAAATCAATCGGTTTCCGATCTTGATACAGACTATGGCATCTGGACTAGAAGAGTTTTCCTCTAAATCTATTAATAACTCTTGACTTTCAACAAATAATTGTTTTTATTCACTGAGTTCCACTGACGTTTGTTTTCCTCACTTGAAGGAATGATAACATTTCAAAATGAAGGATCCCAAAAGAGAACTCAACTGCCTAGTAACTACGAATGCTGTAGGTTTTTCGTGTCTGAGACCTCTCTCTCTCTCTCTCTCTCTCTCTCTCTCTCTCTTTCTCGCACTCTCTGAACACTCGATGTAGTTCAAACTTGCTTCATCAAATTTTCGCACTGACCCCAGAAGAAAAATACTTCTCTTTTTATATCAACAATAATTCACTTATGCAAACTAATGCTCATTTGCATAAGTGAACTCTTGTCGTTGTACAAAAAAAAAAGATTCTATCTTGTAAGTGGAACGCTCTGGGTTCAATCTCTGATGGATGACACACACCGCAACCCTCACTCTTTTTCCTCGTGAACCCGCATGATGTCTGCTAACAATGCTACTCAGTTACCTTTGTTGTCGCATCAAAATCCGACTGCCCTCTTACCCACATCCAAATGACTTATGTCGGCTTTTTTCGTTTATATCCAAATTATCCAATTATTTCAAATATCGCGCACCACTTCAGATTCTTGCCCGCACAAAGTGAAGAAAGAAAAATAGTGATCTTCGACATTTACATTTTGGATATAAAAATTTATCTCTCCATCGGGTGATTAATTAATGTGGACATCACTTTCTCTTTTTAACAGGAAAATCAAATTCATGGTGGTCATTAATTTCTACAGACCCCAAACCTAGGTAATCTGCACGAAGGTGCCGTCAGGACCACATGCAATGTTAATAGTGCACTTGAAATAAACACCTTATTACAGGATCTAATATAATTTTTAACCTGAAAAGCCATTGCATCCTAGCCGTGAACAACTTCGTTTTTTTTCATTCTATTTTTTTTATATGCAAAAGGACGTCTCATTAATTAACTATTCGTTTTTGTTGTTTTCTAATTTGTTTAACTATAAAATATAGTTCTATTTCGGAATTTTTTTTTTTTTTTTTTCAGAGCAAAGTGACTTACATTAAAAATACTACAAAAATTTTGAAGGAGAAATACAAATCCGACATTCCAGACTGCCTGGAAGATCTCCTCAAGCTTCCTGGCATTGGACCCAAAATGTCCCATTTGATAATGAAATGTGCTTGGAACCAGCTGACCGGTATCGGTGTGGACACTCATGTTCACCGTATTTCCAATCGGCTACAGTGGGTCCCAAAGCCTACAAAAGAACCTGAACAGACCCGAAAAGCACTGGAAGATTGGTTACCAAGGTAACTCAAGAATTCTTTTACTAGACATCCTACCTTACATTTTTTATATATACCTTTACGGATTTGGGTATTATTACTAGTGTACTCCTGATGTAAAAAATGACATTTTGTGAAATCTCGGCAAGTTTATATTAAAAATATTTCTTAGTTAAAAGACATTTATCTGTATATTTATAAATTTGGGCCATTTATCGCACTAGCAGTGAGATTAACAGTGCCAAATTCATCTTCAAAATAGAAGACCAATACTGATCATATGTATACGATCAACATCTTAACATTAACTAATTTGTATATTGCTTTACAAAAGGACATCTCATTAATTAACTATTCATTTTTTTATGTTTTCTAATTCGTTTAACTATAAAATTTAGTTCTATTTCGAAATATTTTTTTTTATATTGTGAATATTTGACTGAAAAGAGTCTCTCCGGTCAATTTACTTCTATTTTCCTGAGCAAGGTCTGGACACGGGTCCTATTAATTGGAAATAAAATTATGCATAATGTATAGTTTCATTGATAAGATCATTTACATCAATAAGAATAAACAGAATTTTAAAGGAAAAAGTATATAATTTAATTCTATAAATTTATTCAAAATTATTTATTTTGTCTCTTTTTAATGACCCTCTCAATTGTTTTTTTTTTTTAATTTCAAAAATATAATTTTTTAGTTCAAATCAAAGGGAATAACTCTTTATGGACGAATACAAAGTTATGTCCCTTTTTTTAAGATGGCAGCCAGTTTAATTTATTTTTATTTGATTTTAATCTTGAATTTTAACAGCAGTTATTTTTTTGGTCTTTGTATTATGTTATTTTCATTTAAAACTTACATCTCAAAATCATTGTTTTCATCATTTATTTTAGAGAAATCTGGAGTGAAGTGAATCATTTACTGGTTGGTTTTGGTCAGCAAATTTGCCGTCCGGTGAATCCCTTGTGCCACAGTTGCCTGAACAGAGACATTTGTCCGACTGGAATTAAAAATAGCAAAATCACAAACAAAATCAAATCCCCAAAACGGTTAATCAAACAAGAAACATGATTAACACAAAAATATTTTATTTTCACATCAGCAATACGAATATGGAACCAAGTTTTTGTCTTTGTGTTGTTGATGTTGATGTTTATGCTGAGTCTACTTTGGAGGTTTTTCTGCAAAGTTAACATGTCAATAGATTCCTTTAATCGTCTGACCCCGCATATGGCAAGGTACTGGACATTTTCAGAGCTTAATAACGAGACAGAAATGATATTTGAATAAAATAACTCTTTCATAATCATTACAATGTTATTACACAACAAATAAGTTCTTGTTTCATTAACTCTATAAATTTATTTTATTACTTTCAAATTCTAAAAGATCTTTTTAGATTTTTTGCTTTTCATAATTGAAGGGTGTGTGATTGGCCTATGGATACTGTCTCAAACTATGGAATTTTCTGTGCAGAGTTCCAATCTTTGTAGATCTGTTTGATGTTTATATATGCACTAATACTATTGGGGGGAAAGGTATGAACTCACAATTCACCCCCTTCCAGTGATTGGTAAAAATAGCAACTTGTGTTTAATTAATCATATACAATAAATCATTTATAGTAGGTATGGTTTCCATATTAAATAACTTCAAAAAAGTTGATATGCCATAAAACAGAAAAAGAAAAAAAAATTTATTTGAACTGTCATTTGGCTGCTATACCCTTGGACTGTCTTCAAAAGTCCACTGAAATTGAAAATAGAACCCCTTATTCAATTAACAAAGTAAGACATTTGTTCTTTTCTCCATATTTACTTAATTGCATTTTGAGGTTTTTGGCAGCCTAGATTTTCAATTTTATTTGTTTTCTATGTCTGTTTGACTTGGATTCAAATTTATCCACACTTTTTTTTTTATCTGACATTCCGATGTTTGAATGACATTAATAGTGCCCTCACTCTCCACCCAGTGGTGATTTTTTTTAGATTTGTTTAAAAGATCTCAGGAATTGATGGAGTAAAAACCTAATTAAAACAAATATTTTTGACACCGTTTTGAAACTGCTATAATAACAAGCATGTAAAAGTTTTTTTTGTTGTTTTTTTTTGCTTTTAATAGTTAGATTTAAGTATATTTTTTTAAAACAATCTTGTATTATTTTTCAAAATATATCCCCAGGTCGAAACCATATCTTGGGAGGGAAGCGGACAATTTCTGCTTGATTAATAACATCGAAATTCAAACTATTGTTAAACAAAATGATTAAAAACATCTAAAATATTTTCATAAAGCAACTCTAAAAAATGACACTGTCCTTGTCAGATAACTAGGGAGTGTCAGTATTTTTGTTTTTAGTTGTGAAGCTAACTGGGTTTGCTATCAGTGGAATCATTGTTTTGAAATTCGAATCTTAGTGTCTCTGTTAGGGTGACTTGGGACAGTTAGTCGTCAGAACAGCCGATGTAAAAAATGCAAGTGACATTTACTGGTTCAAATATCAATTGACAATGTTCTGCTTTTATTCTCTTCATTTTAATATACAACAAAAATGTTTTTTTATTCTTTCTAAACTTTCATATCATGAAAGTTTTATCCAATGTTTATGTCTCACCAACTTCACATAATTACTGATCAGATATTCATGAATATTTTATCAAACATTTAATTGTCTCACCAACTTCACATAATTACTGATCAGATATTCATGGATATTTTATCCAATGTTTATTTGTCTCACCAACTTCACATAATTACTGATCAGATATTCATGAATATTTTATCCAATGTTTATTTGTCTCACCAACTTCACATAATTACTGATCAGATATTCATGGATATTTTATCAAGCGTTTATTTGTCTCACCAACTTCACATAATTATGATCAGATATTCATGAATATTTTATCAAACGTTTATTTGTCTCACCAACTTCACATAATTATGATCAGATATTCATGAATATTTTATCCAATGTTTATTTGTCTCACCAACTTCACATAATTACTGATCAGATATTCATGGATATTTTATCAAACGTTTATTTGTCTCACCAACTTCACATAATTATGATCAGATATTCATGAATATTTTATCAAATGTTTATTTGGTTATGGAAATAAATGCTCTTACTGTATGTGAAATATTTTGAAGTAAAATTTTAGAATACAAAATAGCTGAATATTCTGTATTTTGCTTTTTATTGCATTCTTTTTGTTAATTCCGACTAAATAAAAATTCTATCTTTCCCCAGGTGTGGGTAAAATAGTAAATCTTGTTTTGATATTAAATAACACACAATGGTTGATGGACAAATCAAACGAAGTTAAGTTGACGTTTGTTGTGAATAAATTCCCATATTGCATTTAAATCTGTATTTGTCATTGAGAAAAATAACAACTGCAAGTTAAGGTTGTGTGTCCACAAAATACTATAGAAATTTAAAGCTGAATGTTTTCTACTGGCAAAAAAATGTAATGAAAAGCAAGATAAAGTTCTTGAATTCGAAAAATGTTTGCTTAGTAACAGATAAAAGATTTAACCGGGAAAAAATAATTGTGTCGATCATCCAGTTTTATCACATTCAATGAAAACATATTTTTTAAATCTTCAAAGGCTTTCAATAAAAAGGTACTTTTAAAACTAGCTAACAGTTGACTAAAAATTAATCTGCTTCTAAGATCTTTTACCAAATGAGCAACATTAGAATTTATATTGAAGCGAATATAATGGTACAATTATATATTCAATGAAATGTTTACGTTTGGAAAAGATTCAGAGAATAAAAACACTTTCTTTTTTATGCAGCAAATGTTGTAGGTAGTAAATATACTAGCTATCCCGACCTCGCGTTGCCCCGGAATATTTATGTTTCATATTTGTTTTCTATTTATTTTGAATTATCGCCAAAAATTTTAGATGGAAAAAGTTACGGAGCATAACTCAATATTTAAAAGGAGTCATCCGTGTAACAATTAGTACAAACAGAGCTTTGGGGGTAAAATAAATGAATTAAAACATTTCTGTTGAGAATTTAAATAACAGTGTCTATGTACATGTGTACTACTTGATTCACTCAATCATTCATTGAGCCGTGCAACCTAACTATGTAGTCAGATTCACACTGACATGTGAAACAAATGAATACTTTTAGGATTTTCTTTTTGTAATAACATATTGGAAATGTAAACTATGAAATAGAAAGGAAAATATTTTAGGTAATATATATAGAATCTGATTAAGTCTTTGAACAAAGATATTTTTTTTTTAGACACTTTACTGGATGGAAAGAAAACTAGTTACTTCCCTTACATTGAATAAGAAAATAGTGGGTGCTTGTTCTGTTCAGCAGCCATATTAAAAAAAATTATTTTTTTATAAAAACAATATTATATACTTATTCAGCGTTATATTCTTACTCACTGTAGAAAAAAATTATCCACTAGAACTTTAATTACAAGTATTTTTCAATTCTGCGTATCATAACAGCGATTCGTTCACTAAGCCTCCATCTTCTTTCTTAAGATTTCAATTATCTGCCCTTGAAATCTTAAGAAAGAAGATGGAGGCTTAGTGAACGAATTGCTGTTATGATACGCAGAATGGAAAAATACTTGTAATTAAAGTTCTAGTGGATAATTTTTTCTACTTTTTTGTACAGCGAATAAGAATATAATGCTGAATAAGTATATAATATTGTTTTTATAAAAAAATAATTTTTTCGTACGGCCGCTGAACAGCACAAGCACCAAAATCTTTTAAGGTTTTATAGATTACATTCTAGTTAAATAACTGATCTTGGTTTAAATTTTATCAGTAATAAATATTGTGATTATGCAAATAAATATTTATAGAATTCAGTTATGCACATCCATGCGCTACTAAACCTGATGTTATCTTGCTTGTCACCTTTCACAATTCATCTGAAGTGTTGAAATGGAATGATGTAAATGAGAAAGCAGAGAGAGTGGAGTTTATTATGACACCACAATGTATTCTGACTTTGGTTAATAATGATGTTTTTACAAGCAAAGAAAGGAAGGCTGATAAGAATAAAGAAAGCAAAGAATAATCATCTATGCAAATTTAATTTTTATAAACAAGGAAGGGAAGGCTTAATCTTAACTGATAATAATAATAAAAAATAATGGAAAGAATTTCTTTTACTTTTAATAGATACAAAAAAAAAATATTCTCTTGTTCTTAATAGTTTTGTGACTAAAATAGAGAATTAATCTATGGGCACACAGATGCTTTATTCACACACACAGTATATATATATATTAAGTTTCACAAAATCAAAAGAAACTATCTTGCGTATTTGTTGTTTGGTAAGTCTTACCTTGATTAATTGTTTCAGTTTTTACAGTAAGATTTACCTCACATGTGACAACAGTAGAAAATCAATTCTTATTGATAATAAATTACTTACTACTTCTTCCAGCAACGCCAGGTAACCCCGTTACGTAGACATATTTAAGTGTGTATGTATATATTAATAATGTATAATTTTTTTCAATTCAAAATTTTTTTTGAAATTGTCTTTCTAATGAGTCAGATGAATGAGCAATATTATGTAATATCAACTTGAATCTTTCGAACTTAACCATATTGTTATACTAGCAGGCATCTCCAGCTGAGGACCGCTTGTGTACTCCTGCTTCCAGCCCTGAACCTCATTACAAATTTTATTATTTTCTATAATTTTCACACTGTAAATAAAATGTTCGTGGACGTCTGTTGCGAATGCAGACAGCAAGATATAAAACTAACAGAAATGCAATACTACCCAGTTGCATCCCCAGACAGACAGAAACCACATTTTTATTATGGACGTCAATGTTTCCGCTGCTGTATTCTTTGGCCTTCTCAAATGAAGTATCCTCCACAGATTTCACTCATCCTCATTATTATATTAATCAGCCTTGCTTAAAATAATTAAATTTCTTAGAGATCTGAAAATGAAGAAAAAATATATACAACTACCTACATCTACCCAGTGTTGCTCATTTTATTTCTTAGTTTTTTTGTAAGAAAATATTTACATTTTTGGAAAGATAATTAAATGAAGGAATATATGTTATTTAAAAATAAACCAAGCCTTATACCAAGAACAAATAAATCTATAATTAAAATAGAGAATTTTCTTTTTACAATATCAGCAGGGAGGCTCATATGGAGTGAGTGAAGATTTACATAAATACAGGAAGAGGAAACTGCTGGCACATCAGACTGACAGCTAAAGTGGAAAATTGTATTCAAGAAACCGAAATGCATTCTTATTAATTTAATTTCGTAATTAAATTTGTTGAAATAGGACGTTTTTAAATTTCGTTTCATTTTATACTATTATAAATCTAGTTTTTATTTACACTTCTCTATTGCTCAAATCGCCTGACAGAGACACTGAATTATTTTAAGTTTTCTTCCTCGTAGTACTATAGTTCCCGATCCGTTTATAATCTGTCTTGACTATTGAAAGAAAATGGCTTGACATTGGTATTGGCAAGAAGCAGATGTTCTGCAGAAAAATTTACTGACGCAGGCCTTGCTGATGATGACATTGCAATTTTTGCTGACACAACTAAACCAGCAGAAGCCCTACTACACTGTCCCGACGAAATTGCAAGCAAAACAAATATATTCTTCCGAACCAACATGGAAATATCTCTTTAAATAAGACTTGTTGATGAGTTTAACTATCTTGGCAGTAAAGTTGCAAAGGTAAGTTGCAGAGAGAGTGAACTAAAAGTGAGAATCAGAATTGGACTGAACAAGTTGAAAGCAATCGAGAAGTCAAATCTTCTTACCAACATGAAACGTGACTTCTTTGAAGCCATTGTTACATCAGTTCTTGTATATGGAAGTAACATCTGGACTTTTACCAAAAGATTGGAGAAGAAAATTGATGGTGTGTACACCAGAATGCTAAGCTCTTAACATCTGGAGACGGCACCCCACAAAAGAGCAACTCTACGGACACCTTCCTCGGATCTCATGCCTGATCAGAGGGAGAAAATCCAGATTTGCTGGTCACTGCTGAAAGGGCTAAAGATAAAATCGTCAGCAACGTTCTTTTGTGGATGCCGAAACAAGGATGTAGTTCAGTGGAGAGATCACAGAGAACCTACATCAATCAACTAGCAGAAGACCCATAATGCACCTTTGAAGACCTACCAGGTGTGATGGAGGATATAGCGTGAGAGAATCAGGAAAATCTGTGACACTACAACTAAATGATGCTTACTGATATATATAGTCTAAAGAAGCTTTGAGTCATTTTAAACAAGAGTGTAAAAAAAAAAAAAAAAATGCAGTTTAAATTCCCAGAGAAACTAACTAAATCCAAGATATCGCAGACTTAGCATTCGCTAGAAAATTCATAAATTAAAAAAGAAAAAAAGAAAGGGGATTCAAGTATCTAACAGTGAAACAAAAACAGGGGACCTTAACTTAAGCGTTAAATACTAAAACGGGGATCATCAGCTGTTTACCATGTAACTGTTTCGGAGATTTAAAAACAGGACAGTTATAATATTCATGGCTCTCCAATGGTTATGATCAAACGACCATTTCCTCAATAATCAAGTGTAGAAATAATTCAGCTTTAATTTCACTAATATATACATTAATAAATAATAGTAATATAATAAATTACCCTATATATATATATATATATATATATATATATATATTCATTTATTTAATTTTTTAAATTTCTCAATACACTCAGGATTTTAGGAAATTCTAAATCTTACTATAAATTTACAAATAATTAATTTTACTATAAATAATATTCAAAGATCATCTCACTATAAATATCTTATTCTTTCAAAACATTGTCAGCATCAATACTATGCAATTTTTGCATAGTGTTTATGCTGACATTGTTTTAGAGTTTAAAAAAAAAATCTTTCAATTTCAGAGCATATTTTTTTGAGCATTTGCTTTTTTTTTTTTTTTAATGTAGGACATTTCCCAGGGATTTATAGATGTTTTAACATTTGAGACTATGAAAAACATTTCTGAGCTAATTTCGTCAAGCAAACTTAATCAGATATTTTTGTTTAAATCTGGTAATTTTGTTCATATTTCAAAATTACCAGGCATTTATTCAATTTGGACGTACCTAAAATAATGAGTAGCCATTGAAAAGTAAAATAGATTTTCAAAATCTGACAAATTCTTAGAGATTCAACATATTTTTAAATTAACTTATTTAAATGTAAGTTAATCAGCATAAAAATAAAAAAAACACAAATATATATCAGGTTTGGTGATATCCTTGAGAGGGCTTATGTTCCATTGTTTTTTATGGAAATCGCTCCAGACAAGGTATGAAGCCACTAGATGTAAGGAGTTAAAAAAAAAAGAAAAAAAGTGGAGTGCAGCATGAAAGTCTTCTCATACAAAAATGGCAACCTTCTTTAAATTCCTGTCGGGATGAAATTTCAAAATGATGAATAAAAATTCAGAAACGATCAAAAATGGTCTTTTTTTTACCTTGTCTGGACACACACCCAATTTGAATAGTTTCCTCGTCTAATTGTAGATATAATACAGGGTGGGCCAAAATAAGGGTCCTATCTTTAAATTTGAATAACTTCCACAAAATAAAAGTTAAACTCACCAAACTTTATGTGTGTGTAGACTGACCCTTCCGAGATTTTTTGAAATAAACAAAACAAATTTTAGCCGAAAAACACTTCTTAAAACTTACAAAAACTAAAGTATTGTTTTTTACACCGTTTTGAGTTTTTTAAGCAAAAATAATGTTTTCTAAATGAGGGTACGTTCCTTAGGGCTAATACGGCTCATGCTTGCTTCGGAAGGGGTCCTTTACTCATTCTAAAAAAAAAAAAAAAAAGAAAAATCAATAAATAAAAAAGTTATGAATTTTTAAAAATAGGACCCTTATTTTTGCCCACCCTGTAGAACAAAGCCTTAAAAATGCAAAGTAACACAATTTTTAAAAGATATACAGAGTAATCATTACTATTAGCGACATAAATTATTTTTAATGAAATACCATTGGGAAATTGGTTAAAAAAAATTTATTCTGTCTATTTGTGTTCAAACATTTTTTAGCTCATTTTTGACCTACTTAAAATTTAATATTTAAAAGAAGTTTAAAGCAATTTACTTTACTGTAAGTAGAGAGCGAGTAAAATAATCCAATAATCAAAATCGCTGGACGCAGATTATTTTACTCAGTCTTTATTTACGGTAAAGTAAATTGCTTTAAACTTCTTTTGAATATTAAATTTAAAGTAGGTCAAGCAAAATAAATTGCTTTTGACTAATTTCCAAAAGGTATTTCCTTTAAAATAATTTATGTCACTCATAGTAATGATTACCGATATATAGAAATAACATAAAATGGCAAAAGAACAAAAATAGAAAAGACAGATTAATATTTCGCTTCCTTATTTATGTAGACTTCATCATTAAAAGAAGCAACATATTAGTCTATGGCATGGTTCTTTGTCTTTTCGATTTCATCTATTCTTCATTCTTTTGGATTTTATCCTTATATTCTATCGCATAATTGGCATAATATGTAGATATATCATAAGGTGTGTCTTTAAAGTAATGAGACTGATGTCACAAATAATTTCAATTCTAAACAGCAAACTATATGGTTTCCCTTTTGAATAACCCCCCCCCCCCCCGAGTCAAATACACGTTCCAATTCTTTTATGTGACGCTTCTAAGCACGGTTGGAAGAATAACTTCTAGGATGCCCATCAGCTCAGTCATTACAGCCATTTAGCTGGCCTTTACACCGTCAAAACCCTCTTGAGCTTGGGAAAAAAAAAATGTCACACTAAGCAAGGTCAGGTATTTTGGTGGTTTGGTAGTTTTGTTTTACGGCATATCAACCCTTTTTTGGTTATTTAATGCCGAATCTGGTCATTATAGTGAAAGTTTTTATGCTTCAAGTTCTTTATATCTTCAAATGTTTAATTATCGTTTTTGGTTTGGTAGTTTTGTTTTACGGCATATCAACCCTTTTTTGGTTATTTAATGCTGAATCTGGTCATTATAGTAAAAGTTTTTATGCTTCAAGTTCTTTATATCTTCAAATGTTTAATCATCGTTTTTGGTTTGGTAGTTTTGATTTACGGCATATCAACCCTTTTTTGGTTATTTAATGCCGAATCTGGTCATTATAGTAAAAGATTTTATGCTTCAAGTTCTAAAAATAAAATAAAAAAGGGGAGGGAGAAAGGGAGAGGGGCTGTTGTTTTTGTTTTTGGTTTTGTAGAACATAATTAAGTTTTACAAAAAAAAAAAAAAAAAAAAAAAAACGTCAATGTAGGTGAATTTCGTCTCAGGGAGCCACAGGGCAGCCTGATCTGGTATCACCAGAGGTATTTTGGGCAGTTGTTGCAGTACATCACTGTTCTTCTCGACCAGGAATTGTTAGGCATTGTGGGCAGGAGCATTGTCATGGTGAAGAAGAGGAGGAGCTGTAAACAAAAACATGTGAAACAAAATTCAATGGTTTCAGAAAGCTAAGATTACAGCTATATATGCCCAAGATATAAGCTTAGATAATAACACAATCTGCCCATCGCTTATATCTCCTTTACAATAAATATATTTTTAATTCTCGATAGCTATTTGCATCTAATAACTTTTCAATAAATAGTGGACCTTGGGTTGACTTTCGCCAGCGTTGTAACTCTCACACCCTCCCTATTTTGTTCTTTAATCCTGATATTTCATGAGCGATGTTTCTGACAAAGTGGGAAGAATTGTTGGGTTTTTTTTATGGTATGTGGTGATTTTTAATTCTCTCATAATATTCATCATGACAACATATACGTGTCATAAACCGCCCTCATACGTAATCAAATTTGTTCATTCCATCTATCATTTTCAATCCTCTTATAGTATTCATCATCATTTAACTGTCAATCTATCACTTTCATTAACCCGTATCCTCGAGTGCTTTTTAGCCTTACTAAGTGGTGACTCATATATATACAGGGTGTCCCAAAATAATGTATACACCCTTTGAATCGTTATAACTCGTTCAATTTACTGAGTTTGATTTGCAAACAAAATTGATAAAAGAGTAAAACAGTAAGATACACATTTAAAAATACTGAAAGTAAAATTAACAAAAACATAGAAAATTAACTTTTAATAAACGTAAAGGCTACAATGTTTAAAGCAAGAAACCTGAAGTAATTGCAAACAAATGGGAGTAGTAATTGTAGTAGAATGTGCTCAAATACCGGAGTAAATGTCGCAGGACGTTTGTAGGTACAATTCTTCACGTCTTCACTATGTGGAAAGTGTATTAAGCAGAACGGGTTGGGGTTAGGATGAGGGTTCATTTTATGAACATTCTGAAATTACCTTAAGTAGCCTTTATCTTTGTTAAAAGTTAATTTTCTATGTTTTTGTTAATTTTACTGTCAGTATTTTTAAATGAATATTCTTACTCAATCTTGTTTATCAATCTTGCAAATAAAAATCAGTAAATTGAACGACTTATAACAATTCAAAGGGTGTATACATTATTTTGGGACACCCTGTATATATATATACTCTGATATCAATAAAAATGGGGATAAAATGATCCGATGTAATGGAAAATAAAATAGGAAAGCCAAAAAACTATTTATGTATCCACCAACATTTCGTCTTTACTGTAGACTTCCTCAGGATGAAGAAAAATGTAGAAAAAAAAAATCATACAGTTATTAATTTTGATTTGCCTGAAAACGTTTGAGTTTCACCATGGCTGTGAATGAAAAAGGCAAAAATGAAAAAAGGAGATTTTGGTTAACCTATTATCAGAAGCAGTTTACACAGTTCAAGTGAAAGAGGAAATGGTATAACAGCTGGGAGTTATTAATTTTTATTTCTATTTTTAGAAAAAGAGATAGTGTCTGGGTCAATTGTGTCAAAACCGAGCATAGCCGATAGTGGATATATGGGAAATTAAGAAACTAATGAATACTATTTCCTTGCTCTTTTTTTTTTTTTAACATATTCACATATAGCATTTACATGCACTTATATAATCATAAATATTTTAATAATTATTGATCAATTAATAATACACAATTAATGAACTAAATAAATATAAATAAATACATTCACACATAATAAATAAACGAGTTATATTATTTCCAATTCTCTTTTACACATATTGCAAAACATTTTTAAAAATTATTGATTAATTAATAAGACCCAACTAAAGTAATTAAATAAATAGGAATAAATAATACATTCACACTTAAATAATTAAACTAATAGGTATTATTTCCTCTCTTTTTGCCACAATTTTCGTTTTTAATCAGAATTTGTGTTTTAAAATAGAAAAACTCTCCACGCGTTTACATTCATAAAAAATAATTATTTTTCTTTCTTCTTTCCTTTTTGATTCGAAAATGACAATAAGTTCAGACTTCCATCCCCTTCCCCCATATCCACTATCGGCAACGCTCAATTTTGACACAATTGACCCAGACACTATCTCTTTCCCTAAGCTAAAAATAAAAATAACTCCAAACTATCATCCCATTTCCTCTTTCCCTTGAACTGCGTAAACTGCTGCTGATAACGGGTTAACCAAAATCGCTTTTTTTCATTTTTGCCTTTTCATTCACAACCATACTCAAACGTTTTCAGGTAAATCAAAATTATGACTATAATTTTTTCTGCATTTTCTTCATCCTGAGGAAGTCTACAGTAAAGACGAAATGTTGAGTAATACATAAATAATATAGCTTTTGGTTTTCCTTTTTGAGATATATATATATATATATATATATATATATCCCACAGTCTGATTATATAAACAAATTTCAACCAAAATAAGTTCTCATATTTTAGCTGAATAGATTTTCTGAATTTTAGTTCCAACTGGTTTGCTGTAAGTCATGTGCATATTCCTTCTTTTATTGTTGCGACCTTATAAACTATTTAAATGTATTGTTTAAATCTCTGATGCGTCTTAATTAACTATAAAATCCAGATTCTGTCTAAAGTTTTTCAAAAGATGAAACATTTGTAAGATGTGAATAAACAAATATTTAGAATGGTTAGGAATTGTCAAAACTGGTGTGTGTGTGTGTGTGCATAACTCTTATAATGTATTCACATATTACGGCAATTTTAAAATATCGTACCACTTTAAAAAAAAAAAAATATATATCTTAAACTGGACTTATTTACTTGAAATGGTGAAAAAAAAATAATATATCTTAAACTGGACTTATTTACTTGAAATGGTGAAAAAAAAAAAATGAAAACAAAAAAAATGGTGTAAATAACAAAATAAAACAAAGCAAAATTTTTTAAACATTTTTCTTTTTTTTGCTTCTGGCACAATTGAATGAACCAAAAAGCAGAACAAGTGTTTGCAAATGTCATCAAATGATGTCCGATACAGTTTAGGGGGTCCTTTTTTTGTCTGGGTTTATTTGGTTTAAATCATTTGTCAACACCAAAATGATTTGGCTTCCTTTTTTTTTTTTTGTCCAAATAAACATCTTTGCACAAGTCCAAAAATGTCAGTGTCTTTTTTTTTTCTTTCTTTCCTTCAATACTTTTATAGTTTGTGTTTTAACATTTCCTAAATGCGTTAAATTAGAGAGGGGGAGGGAGGGAGTGTGTGTGTGTTTTTCTTTTTTACTATCTAACAAAAACCAGAAGATCAAGATATTTGAACACATCTTAGTTGAGCCTTTATATAAAGCATAAGTAATTTTGGAAGTTGTTTCGGCAACATGCAATAGACACACCCAGATAGGAAAGATACTGCCGAAGATTAAGTCAATCTCATTTTTCACGTCTTCATATCTCAAGTAAGTGTATAGATTTTTAACTCAATCTTAATGCAGATGAAAGGCCTTAAAAAAATGAAAGCAATTTGTAGAAAAAAAAAAGAAAAGAAAAAAAAACGAAGTTACTATTAAACACCAAACATGCTACTGAAATTGTGTCGAGTCACGATATATAAATAACACTGATTTACAACAAAATCGATGTAAGCATAAAAACAGGTGTTCTTACCTAATTTTGAGGAAAGGCTGATTTCAGATACAATATCCATTCACTCTTCACCTTTAATTATTCTATTTTTAGATATACATTTATGTAGATGTATACATATATATTCTTTTTTTTAGATATACATTTATGTAGATGTATACATATATATTCTTTTTTTTAGATATACATTTATGTAGATGTATACCTATATATTATTCTTTTTTTTAGATATACATTTATGTAGATGTATACATATATATTCTTTTTTTTAGATATACATTTATGTAGATGTATACATATATATATATTTTTTTTTAGATATACATTTATGTAGATGTATACATATATATATATATTTTTCTTTAGATATACATTTATGTAGATGTATACATATATATATATTTTTTTTTAGATATACATTTATGTAGATGTATACATATATATATATTTTTTTTTAGATATACATTTATGTAGATGTATACATATATATTTTTTTTTTTAGATATACATTTATGTAGATGTATACATATAGACAGAAACCCTAAAGATTTATGTTGTTGTTGGGTTATATAATATGTCCCTCTATCATTATGCCAAAATCGCACAGGTTTTTGTATACTTTTGTATATTTGTAAATTTGAATGTATGAAGAGACGTTTCTTACAGCACCTAGTCTTCCCACTAAAAAATCTAAATGTTTTAGGCAAAATAAATTAACCTCTTATAGCTGTATATATTGTATTGTAGTATAAATTTTTTATTTATACAAAGATTTTTGGCTACATGTGTGCATACATGTTTCAGCTATGACCTAGCTTCCTCATGCCACAGTGAAGATATTGAAAAGACGAATATATTATTGTAATTGTATTTAGATGCGGGTGTGTAAAAATAAGATGAGAACGGGAAATGTCCACGTATGGTTAGAATAAAGTAGGATGAAATTTTCCAGTAGAAGTCAAGTGAGAGCTACAGTCCCGGCAGTTACGTCACAGATAGGAAGTCTCTAGTATGACGTGGTGAATGAGCAGAGAAGATTTTTCTCTTTTCACTGAATCGGCAAAGAGAAAGTGGTCAGGTTTTTGGATAGCTGCTCCATGAGGGTGGGGTTGGGGGTATTATATATGTATACTGTTAAGAAAATACCCCCCCCCCAAAGAGACTGTTCAAACCAAGTGAATTTGATGTCTCCGCTCTCCATAGGAATATATATAGGGACTCATAAATCGTTTATTTCCCTGACCATTGTAGATTATCCTATGTGCTACTATACATGAGTTGTAGTGCACCTGAGCACAGATCAATGACTTCATTCATTCATTATTATTATTATTATTAATATTAGAAAACAGGAAAATGGAGGGGGGAAAAAAAAAAAAAAAAAAAAAAAGAGTAGATGTGATATGGCAAAATGGTTTTGAAATTTTTAAACATTGAGGTTGATTCCCCCTTTACTCCTCCTGCTCAATGCATTCAGGCAGAAAATAAGGCCCGTGGTATGCTCTTTCTCATCTAAAACTCCTTTGCCACTATGGCTTGGTAGTTTATGCTTCAAGTTCTAAAAATAAAATAAAAAAGGGGAGGGAGAAAGGGAGAGGGGCTGTTGTTTTTGTTTTTGTTTTTGTAGAACATAATTAAGTTTTACAAAAAAAAAAAAAAAAAAAAAAAACGTCAATGTAGGTGAATTTCGTCTCAGGGAGCCACAGGGCAGCCTGATCTGGTATCACCAGGCCACTATGGCATCCAACATCTCGCTGTATGTGTCTCTGGTGTGACCCATTCTAGAATATAGTATCCAAGCTTCATCTTCCTATCTCGTTTAGAATATATAGCACCTGGAGAGAGTTCAGAGGCTGGTAACATGGATAGTTCACGAGCTCCACGTTGCGACTTCACCCTTATTTATAACATCATGTGCGACAACTACAATGTGCCACATGACCTATTCTTCATACTAACTTTGCAGAGAAGGCTCTGTAGAAACTCACAGAAGCTGTACCCGAGACAATTTCGGCTAAATCGTCAGAAGGCTTCTCTTTCGATTTGGGTTTCTGGGCCGTGGAACAAACTGCCGGAAGTCGTGGTCAGCCTGCAGATATCCAAGCAGTTCAATACAGTGCTGGACGCATTGTGGCCACTGATCGTTGGATGATTACCCCTGTACCTAACCCCGTCCCCTCTTTCAGAACTCGCTTTTACATGGTTCTAACCCTGTGTTCATCTTTCGTCAACCTATTAAATTTAATTGACCAAAATCAGAAACCATAGAAACACCTATTTATATGCTTACTTCCAAGCAAAGTTTATCTGTTTTATTGTAAACCAATGCAATTAAAGTTACTTTATCTTTAACCACCTTCAAGGTATAGACTTCTTATATAAAAAAAAATAAATAATAATATTGGAATGGTTTACAAGCGCTTAGATATGTATTTTATGTTCTTTTGAATGAACCTTACCGTGAGTAAATATGTTACGAAAACAAAACCTACAAGAACGTGCGTCTTTACAAGTATACACCATTTAGTTAACAGGTCAACTTGCAGTGGTGGGATTCGACTGTTTACAAAAATTGCACGACAAAATTTACCAAGTCACCAAATTGAACGTAGACACAAACCAATTATAAAAATTATCATTAAGAGTTACTTATTTTAATTAGAATTTTTTTTTACCTACAGATGAAGTTTTTTTAGTTTTTTATTTTAGGAATGAAAATATTTTATGTCAAATTTTGAGCGTTTTATTGTAAAAAAAACAAAAAAACATTCAATATATAATATACTAGCTGTACATATCTGACGTTGCCCGGGATACAGTGAAATCATTTGAGTTTTTAATTTTTATTTATTTGCTCATTTTTTTCTTCTTTAATTTACACACACACAAAAAAAAAAATAGTTGCAAGGGAAACAACTCTTTATATTCTTCAATTAAAAATATAAGTTATTTCCCTTGTTAATTTTACTTTTTCTGTCATAATGGAAAAATATTTCCACATTACCAGTTGTCTGGGTGGGACTACATAATTATTTAAATAAACTGTATCAGTGTATGTTATTATAGTGCCAATCATATGGTGCAACAATAACAACTGACAATTCGCTAATCACAATTAAAGTTTGATATCTCAGCTTAAATATTATTTAGGTCCAACTGTTAAAATCTCACAAGATAACTTTATATGTTAGATAAATATTTTGTTATTGTCAACGTTTTGCTTATTCCGAGCTGCTTTACAACGAAATAAATAAATTTGTCCGGTGCTTGTAGGTACAGTATGTACCTTGTATGCACACGTGAAATATGGTAGGTCAAAATAAATTAAAAGGAAAACTCTTTGGTGTACTTACGTATCAGACAAAAGTTTGTATCTACATGAAAAATTACGGAAAATTATTGAGGAGCATTTTAATCAAAAAATATAAATCAGTTTTATCATATTTTCCGATTTTCCATTGGCACGGATGCATTTTACCAACTTACCTCCCCCTTTTACGTGACTCTTCTAAATTAAAGACGTAAAATGTGTTCGTGCCAATGGAGAATCGGACATATACGATAAAACAGATTTATATTTTTAATTTTTTAATTCTATTAAACAATTTTCTGTAATTTTTGGTGTAGATGCCAACTTTTGCCTGATATGTAAGTATATCAAAGAGTTTTCTTGTTAATTTATTTTCAACTGCCATATTTCACCTGTGCATGTCTACCTCCAAGCACCTTTGTCCTTTTTATTTTATCAGATATGTATCCATATTTTCATCATACATTAATTAAAACCAGTGGGATCAATAGAAATTCCACAGTTCTTCATCTGTTGTATATTGCTATGGTGCGTATGGGGGTCTGTCTCCAAAACAGATACTACACTTTAATCCTCGCCTGAAGGCCAAGGAAGTGTATTTTAGTTAGAGTTTCACATTCGACACAACAGCGACATCCGCTGAAATTTTAAAAATGACATCTTTGCATTGCATCTTTGGCGATTGGGAGATACTATCTTTTAAAAAAGGGGTGGAGGCTGGTAACATACATACAAACATAAAATTACCGTAGCGTATTATTATATAGACTAACAGGAACCTGTGCAAATTCTATGGTGCTTTCTACATCAATCTGTATAATTTACTGTTAATAATATTCCTTTCGAAATAAGTGTCTATCATTGTCAATACTATTAAGAAAAAGATAATTGTCATTGGCAGTTAAATATTTTTTACTTAAATAAAGGGACGAGTTAATTTTATTTATTTAAAATTGTAACAATTTAATTCTTTTTAAAACAATAAATATTCATTCTTCTTACCGTAAAAATAATTGTGAGCTAAACATTCTTTAAATCAATAAAACAAATATCACTTTTTGAAATGTACTTATCTAAAATTGTACCGTCTTAGTCAACCGGGGCGACATAATTTGATTTGGGAACAATTTATTTTAAAATGGATAACGTCTGAATTATTTATCTTAGCGACATCAGATTAATCACTAATCACCGTCTAATCGGACGATTTCTTTTTTTTAAAATGAAGGTGATAACGTATATACGAATTTGAAGTGGATTAGTTTATTATTATATAGATAGTTGTATTAGTTATTAGATTTGAAAGGGGAGAAAGCTTAATATTAATAATTGAGCGCATGTAAATCGAAGTTCGAAGAGTGTAGACATAGAATCAACAGCAAGTGGTTTCTAACAGTTTCTTGTAAAGTAGCGAAAGCTTATAACTTATAACAACAAATCAAAACAAGAAAACTGCGTGGAGGAAATATCAATAATTACCAACAATATATACAAAATACCACAAGGCTGCTTCCCAACCGACTACACCATAGTTAGGTTTGGTTTGGTAGTTTTGTTTTACGGCATATCAACCCTTTTTGGGTTATTTAATGCCGAATGCAGTCATTTTGGTGAAAGTTTTTATGCTTCAAGTTGTTTATATCTTCAAATATTTATTCATGGTGTTTAGTTTGGTTGTCTTGTTTTACGGCATATCAACCCTTTTCAGGTTATTTAATGCCGAATGCAGTCATTTTGGTGAAAGTTTTTATGCTTCAAGTTCTTTATATGTTCAAATATTTATTGATGGTGTTTGGTTTGGTTGTTAAATCTGTTTCTATTTAAACCATAGTTGGGACCCTAACAGGTACTACCACTCCGGGTCAGGGTGGACCTGGGAGCAATGGTAATTAAGAGGAGGCTCCACATTCCCCAAAGTCCGTAAGCCGGATCTCACCATCGGATGTAGTTTAAGGTCATATCCAGGACCGGGAGTAGGGTAGGAAAAATAAAATAAAAAAGGGGAGGGAGAAAGGGAGAGGGGCTGTTGTTTTTGGTTTTGGTTTTGTAGAACATAATTAAGTTTTACAAAAAAAAAAAAAAAAAAAAAAAAAAAAACGTCAATGTAGGTGAATTTCGTCTCAGGGAGCTACAGGGCAGCCTGATCTGGTATCACCAGATAGTTAGGTTTAAGTCTAATGTAAACAAATACTTGTTGAGTAGTTCTCTTAAGTAATCTTCTGCTTATTCCAATCCTTTCATGGTGGTGTTCACCTGTGCAACTGAAAATCTCCTTAACCGTTATCCTCGAATCGCACCTAGGACTCGATAAGTGGTACCCCCCCCCAAAAAAAAAATTACATATCCAGAATAAAATCTAAACAATTATAATTTATATCTGAATATAGACATAAAAATAAATTCCTACTCAGCCACCTATGAACTAATAATTGCAAAGACAAAATGTAAAATAAATAAAAAAAAACTAAAATAAACAATAGATAAAAGAAATCACAAAATAATCAAATAAATTAAATTTTGAAATACGTCAAACAAGTTCAAAAATAGTCAACAAAAATAAAAAGTAAATGTAAACAAAAATAATAATCCGGTTAAAACTGGATGACTATTCGCATAATGCCACATCCGAAAATATATAAAGGGATAGCCACCAAGTAGGGACCGTTTCACCTGCTGAACACAAATCGAGAAACTGAGAAACTTTGTAATCATGTTCCATTCATTCTATGCTCTGGGGAGTGTCCTGACGTGTTGCCAGTTTCAGTGATACACCGAAAAATACCAAATTCCCTTATAAACAAACCAATACAGAAATCTAAAAGAGTTGATGATTGTACAATCATAACATCCACCAGACACGAGATCAACACCTACATAAATCTTGTGTAAAACGCATTTATTCATCTCGACAAAGCCCGTGGTCCAGGTGAGAAATCTGACGCACAAGCAAATGTTTAATCTACCAAGCTCACCTGCATTAGATCATCCTCTATGGTTGTGAAACCTGGGGATAGGCGGTCAAAAAAAGGTACACAAGATAGGTGCATTTGATTGATAATGTTTTCATTGGATCATGCACATTGGATGGATTGACCACATCACCCACTGCAAGCTTCTTTGACTGGCTTGGTTACCATTAATTGAAGGAAATGCTTTTAATGGTTTGGGCATGCTAATCATCATCCATTTAGAATCTAGAAAAAGGACAGCATTGACTCTATACAACTTATTTTCTGGCAAAAACAATGTGATGGCCCGGTTAAGACCTGTCTAGCCACTGTGAGGTCACACCTGAAAAGATCTCTGGATCAAGAATTTACAACAGACAACCAAAAAGATCTCTCTCTCTCATATATATATATATATATATATATATATAATAAATAAATTTAATGTTAGTCGATTTATCTTAAGCTCCAGCCCCTGTCCCATCGCTGCAATGTTGCTTGTTTTACAAGTACTTCAATGGAATGTGCTCCCGTGAACTTGCTGCTCTGGTGTCCCCTCGACTTAAATCATAGATTCTACAAGAGCTAATATTAATTATTTTATTTAAATACTATACATTATCTGTCTGTTGCTGATACCCGGGTTTCATCTAAATCCGGATAGATGAAACCCAGGTATCGCCAACAGACACAGTAATGTATAATATTTAAATAAAATAATTATATACATATATATGTATATGTATATATATATATATATATATAAAGCGAAGATGTGTGTGGGTCTGTCCACACATCAGTAGAAAATAGTGAATCTTCAAGTAAAACCAATGTTATATTTGTAATCAGTAGGTTCCTGTGGATATTTTAGCCTCATTTTAAATGACTAAATTTTTTTCTATTATAATAATTTATAATAAAGGGTTTGGTTATTTTGTTTAACAACCTATTAGCTTTAACAGTTATTTAACTTTGAAAACCATTTTTCTAATCTAATGTTTTTCTTTTTTTAAACAAGTTGTTCGAATAATAGTTGCTTTATTTAACCCATAAATGGGGAAAATGAGGGGATTCATACCTTTCCCAAGTTTTATTAGTTACAGTCAACATATTTGATACCCAGACAACACTGGCTAAAACTGCTAGCATGGAATAAAAAAACAAAAAAATCTGTTTATTTTTTAAATTAATTTAAATTAAGTTATTTTTACTAAACCGTTAATTACCTAGCATTAACTTCAAAGTTTCAACTATATATTTTTAGGAAAGTTTTTAGCAGCTTTGTTTTCTATGATAATTTTAGCAATAAAAACATTAACAAAATACAATAGAAATGATTCGTAAAAGTAACCGAATCCCACCACTGCCAATTTGAAAGAATTGTTCTTCCATTTTTTTTCTTCTTTTTATCATTACTCACAAAATCATAAATAAATCTTTAAGGTGTACATTTGTGTGTGTGTGTGTGTGTGTGTGTGTGTGTGTCTGACCGGATTTGCCATAAGGTGTGTGTGCGTGTGTGTGAGATAGAGGAAATGGAAGAAGAAAAATATGCTGCTGCTGCTGTTGTCGTTTGTAACAGTGTTACTCCCCCCCCCCCAAATGTCCGCAAAAAATCTAAGTGATGTTTGTTCAGTGGACACTGGTGCTATTGACAGTAGAAGCAAAAATAAGAGTGGACTCAAGGCAAACTGCTTCCTGTGGCCAAAATGGTCACAGGTATGACTGAAGAAGAACGAGGAAAGGAGAAATGCGGCCACACATGGATGGAGTAGTAGTAGGAGAAGGAGAAGGAGGAGGAGAAATCTGTCGTCACGGTTGTGTGGTAGAAGTTGATGCTGTAACAACGAAGCAGAGGGTGAAGGTGGGGGCTGCTATCGTTACTTTGCGTGGGTGGATTCAGTTGTTGGTGTGGATGGGGGGTGGGTGCTGCTCGCTTCTATATCCGCGACAATTGGTGTAGCAAATTGGAAGGAAGAATGGCTTCAAGATTCTCAATTATGTAACTGACGGGCAGGTACAGCCAACCCAATACCTGATAAAAAAAAAAAAAAAAAAACGTTAACAAGCCATTAACAGCAATTCAATATTTTTAACAAAAAGATTGATCAAAAAAAAAAAATATAAATAAAAAATGGACAATTAGAAATAAAATTTTATGATATATGCTTTGAGAAGAGAAAGTTATGTTTTTACATCGCTATTTATATAAAGTTAGGTATGTGTATGTTTATATATTTATTTGTATAGGATTCACTTAAATTATTAACTGATCATTATGAATTTCAGAACACAGCTGCTAGGCATAAGGGTGCATAATGTAGACTATATTTAGTTTCATTTAGTTTTATGCAAAAAGGGAAAGAAGGACAGGAAGCCTTGGTGAGAATTCAGATATCTCACATTTTTGTGAAATTTTAATAATAAACATAACATTTAACAATAGACATGAATTGATAAATATTTCCCAAATTTCAGTTTTTTTTTAGTATTTTATAGGGATTTTAGGGGGCATAATATAGGCACAACCTGCCATTTGAAAATTCAAATATTTCAGATTTGCATTAAATTCGATTCAGTCATTAGACGCCAATTAAGCAAAATTCTTTGATTTCATTTTTTTCTGAAGACTCATAAAACTCAAGCCTTAAATCTTAGACATTTTCTAGAATCAAAATCATGCAATGGATTTTGATCAACATTGGAATAAGGATTCTAGACATAATTACTTTCAGATCCATAATCATTAGATATCAATTAAGCAAGATTCCCTGAATTTCAATTTCTTAAGATTTCTTAAGCTTAAGCCTTCAATTTTAGACATTTTCTAGAATCATCATCAAGTAATGGATTTCGATCAAAATTGGAATAAGGATTCTAGACATAAGGTTTAGTAGCATTATATTTTGATTTTAATCTTTGTAACGAGACATAAAAATGGTGCAAAACCGTTTTGTTCAGTGAATTAATTTGACACGACCTGAGTCTTCTAGTTCTATATATAGAAAAGTCAATCTCAAAATTTCAAGAATATGAGTGGCAAATGGGGAAAAATGGGGAAAAATGGCTTGAGCTGACAAATCATTTTGTCAGATTTGTTGTTTTTCTGCTCAGTTTAAAATTAGGAGAAAGACAATTGAACAGGATAGAAAAGAGGAACAGTTTATTTAATGAAACAGATAAAGATGGCTGTCTTCTACCCCAACCTGTCTACATTTGTTTCTAACGAAATATTGAAATTGTTATAAGTTCTAGAAACATAACTTGCCCACCCTTATTGAAAAATTTTATTTCTCAATTTCTAAGAAAGCAGATCACTTATATGTACAGATTTATAATTGGTGAGAAAAGTATAGGATGGAAAAAGCATGAGAGAGGGAGAAGAGAGAGCGAGAACCTCCTAGGAAATTTCTGTTAGATATTCAAAGTGGGTGAGTTAACTGGTAGATATATTGGCTGGTGCATATATTGGCAGTTGTTTAGGAAACGGGAAGCGTTGTAGAAAGATCAAGGGTAAAAAAAAAAGGTCTGTAGGACTATTATATATTTGTTTGTGAGAACAGAAGTCTATAATATAAATAAGTGGAAATGACGTTAAATTCTGATAAAAGAATCTTGTTTAGTCCCGGTGAAACATTCAAGAAACATGACACGTTAAAAATGGATTAACAAATTAATAATCAAAAAAGTGATGCACTTAATAGACTCTCTCTCTCTCTCTCTCTCTCTCTCTGTGCCTATGAAATGATTATTAATTACATCCAATGTTATCAGCCAATGGTCATGTAATTAAATGTGACGTGATTGGCGGTGCGACTCAAACCTATTTGTCTTCTCAATCATGTGTCGTCAAATTAATCGCCTTCTTTATTATAAGAAATGTATGTCGAATGACCTTCGTTTCAGCACTATATTTAAACAAATTGTACAGATGCGCATAGCAAAATGGCGTCAGCCAGGCAGAAGAGACCACCAGTGCAATAAAGTTATGGTTTCAAATAAATTTTTCAGTTGACCACACGATTGATATAGAATACTTAAGAACCAGATTAGTAGATAACATTTCAGCCAAATTGTAGAGAAAAATCGAGATGATGTGAGCAAAAATCAGTTCCATCCCCCTTATAAAAATTTTAGAAAAAAAAAAAAAAAAAAAAAAAAAAATGCACATCCTGAATTTCTTAAGAGCCAGAAAAGAATTTGAAAAAAAAACATTTTTTATGTGAAAAGGAAGAGTATTATCTGATTATGGTAATTATTGAGATCAAACAATATATAAAAAAAAAAAAATCACCACCAAAACCAAATTCATCACCGCTGCTGCTGCTACTTACCGTTTTGGCCACGGTCCCCATGGGTTCTGGGTATTGATGTGTAAGGAGTGCCAGCAGAGCTGTGAATGAACACAGACCAGCAGTGAAGAGGATGAAGAAAGGAAGTTCTTTCTTGGGGTAGACAGACACTTCATGAAACGCTGGAAGAGGAAATGGGATATCAATGATTAAGGCTTTCAGCTTAAGGATATAAGCACTCAGAATGGATTAGTTCATCATCATCATCATCATCTTCAGTTTAATATATTTTATGTGCTGCACAGCTTTTAGAAATGGCCTTTCAAATTAACCTATTCCTGTCCAGGTCCTTATTAATCCCTCTTTTTGTCAAGTCCATCCTAATCACTTCCTCATGTTTCCTTCCCCTGCCAACTGATCATGTGACCTCAATTGTTCTACATCTACTAACCTAAGTATTCTCATCCATTCTTTCAATGTGACCAAACCAACAAAGTCTCCTGCTCTGCACACATCTCCCTATACTGTCCAGGTTTAATCTTTCTCTGAGGTAATCAGATCTAAGCCTGTCTAAGACACATACATTATATCATTCTCATATCAATTCTCTTCATGCCAGGTTTCATTTCCATACATCACACTGCACACATATGCTTGATAGATTTTTCCCTAGATCGACAGCAGTAACGCTTTGTTGGTGGGTAATAGCAGAAGTTCCTGAACTTACTCTATTCACTCATAACTCTTGTAATCACACCAGCACCAGTCGGTTTGGATAGTGGTGTCTAAGATTGGGGGGGGGGGAGTTTGGTAGGACTGGGCATTATAGGGCGATTCCTAGCACCACATCTCTACCATTTATATATGCCAACAACTACGAGAGGGCGTGTATACTCCTCATGTGTCAGAAGTGTGCTGTTGTATGGCTCAGAAACTTGGGCTGTCTCTGCTGGCATACTAAAGAAGCTGCACCGTAATGACAGGGCAATGGTCAGATGGATCTGTTTGGTGAGGCCTGAACAGTACGTTTCTTTTGAATCCCTGCTCTCACAGGTCGACTTGAAAAGCCTTACGGACATCATGCGGAAGAACAGACTGCGTTGGTTGGGTCACATTGAGCGTAGCGATGGATGGATTGCTAAAGTCCGAAAGTTGAATGTGCCAGCAGAGAACATCACCACTGGCAGACCCAAGTTGACTTGGGCGGACGTAGTCAAATGTGATAGGAAGGCCATGGGTATGGATTCCATCAAACCTTGCCAAAGACAGGAGTGGAGAGGAAGACTTAGATTTCGAGACTAGACAATCAGGCCCCACCCTCATCAGAGGATTAATTGTGGCCTGATTCAACAAATAAACCGGTTGATGATGATGATGATATATATATATATATATATATATATATATATATATGTCTTGTTTTTAAATTCCCGAAACAGTTTTTCATGGTAAACAACTGATGATCCTTTAAATAATGTTAGAAGCAAACTAATATAATAACTGTAAAAACTAAATTGACTTACATGAGTGATTTTCCACTGAACGACTTGGGACTTAAGGGTTTTTTGTTTTTTTTAAATGGTTGAGAAACTTCCGAGACTATATATATATATTTATTTTGGTACAGAAAAATTAGTACAACATTCGTACCGTCGGTTTCAAGCACAGAAGGACTTATCCATCCGGCTCTCTTCAGCTTCTGCTGTCATCTGTTTCGGAAATGTGAAGTCACGTGTCACTCTCGTTATTTGCTTAGAGTGTTATGTATGTTTGTTTAAATTTAGTGTAAGGAAGGTTTAAAAAAAGGGGGGGAGGGTGAAAAGTAACAGTTGAGATTTAAACCGGAGAAGATTTAAAGAGATATAAAAAAATAAAATATTTCTATATAAATCTCGTGAGCCAATATTTATGAGTATCGTATATTTGGCCATTACTGTTTTGGGGTTTATACATACATACACACATTTAAATAAAACTCTAAAATAAAAAATAAACAAACTGTTGTATGAGATTAACATTCTTGATATCAGAAACAAATTCTCCCATGCTAATTCTAAATATTTTCACAACGGTTTGTGTCATCTCTTTATCTCTTCTCTTTTAAAGTGCTTTTATGATACTTAAAATGGATATGTTATTCAAGCAATTAAAAAAAAGATGCTCAAAGTCATGTTAGAATTAACAGCATATTTAGTAAAGCGGGAGTACATCAAGGTTCTGTACCGAATCCATTGCTTTTCATTTTCGTCTCCAGGGAGTTTTGTTGGAGGTGTCTGGAAGAGATGCTGCGTGCTGATGATTTCGTACTTGCATGTGAAACAATGGAAAGTATACTTATTAAGCTAAATACTTGGAGGAATGCGATGGAAAATAAAGTGAATATTACCAAAACTAAAATGATGATCGGTGGTTGTAATGTTGGAAATCTTGTCTTTACCATCTGTTTCGGTATCTTGAATACTTCATTTTTCTGGTCAACACTTTGTAGTATATCTGAAAACCTAGCTTGCTCAGCCTCCATCTTGGTTTTTAGAGGCAACTGTAATTTAAATTCACACTATTTTACTATCACTGTTTGACATAAAAGGTTCTGTAGTAGAATGGGGCCAAAAAATGGGGACATTTAATACTACCAAGAATGGGGCCAAAAAATGGTGACATTTAATACTACCAAGAATGGGGCCAAAAAATAGTGACATTTAATACTACCAAGACAAAGCTCCTTTGCTTGCAAGAACAATAAGAAATCTTTCCAACCACCGATTGTCAAAAATCCAATGTTCAAACTCCTCAGCCTGACATTTTCAGGCAACATGAAATGTAATAAGTACATAGAAGATGTTGCCAAGTCTGCTGCAAAGAAAGTAGGCTCCCTCTACTAGGCTAGCTAATTACTCACATCTGCCAATATCCCATATCTCTACAAAGCCACCATTCGCTCATGCATGGAGTATTGCCGCCACATCTGGGCTGGTTCACCAACCACTAGACTCTCCTCCTTGGACAGGGTACAAAACGAATTTCTAACCTAACAGGTCCTGCACTGTATGCCAAGCTCCAGCATTTGTTGCATCACCGCACTGTTTCATCCCTATATCTGTTTTACAAGTACTTCAATGGAATTTGCTCTGATGAACTTACTACACTTGTACTCCGTCAATAAAAATACCCCTGACCCAACTGACTAGGAGCAAAATCCCACCCCTTCACTAGAGGTTCCTAAATGCCGGAAGATTTTATACTCTGATAGCTTCTTTCTTTGAACCACTTGCCTTTGAAATTCCCTTTCTGCTCATCGTTTTCCTGACTGTAGTAACATGCAGAAATTTAAATGTAATGTTAACAAACATCTTGCTGTCCAACTCCCCACCCAGGTTCATCATCATATTCAGTTTTACGTCCATTTTACATGCTGTCATGTGTTGGATCACATTTAGAAAATGATTTCAAAACTTATCTCTGGCCAAGTATCTTTGGAAGTCATTTCCTTAGTTGAGGCAAGATTTTTATAGGCCAGATGTCCTTAGTGACGTCAACCGTGCAAAGTTATGGGGACCAATGTTTTTATTGAGACACCATCTCTAGGTGATTGCCCTCCAAGACTAAAGAGCGCTTCACCTAAAATATTATTTTAATATTGACTACATTGATTGCAACTACATCCGCACACTGTCTATATAAATAAAAATAGAATATTTCATGATAAGAACGGACCTAACAAGCATTTATTGCAAGATTGATATTCGTCTTCCTTGCATAAACCGGAGGATTTATTCTTTTTGAAGAGAAAAAAAAAAGAGAAGTAGATTTTTCTTTTAAGATTCAAAATTTTTCATCAAATGTATTTTTTCATCTTAGAAAACACATAACATTGATAAACTTTTATGCGCAACTGAAATTATTTATACAGTTTTGTCTTCAAACTATTGCCATCACTACTGATGTTTATACAGTGTGACCCCCTCCCTCCCCACTAAAATTCACAATCCTTTCTACAATCCGACCATATTTGGTACAAATCTCTGATGAACTTGCTGCTCTGGTGCCCCCTTGACGCAAATTCACTAGACCAACCCGACAATCAACTAAATCCCACCCATTCACTGTGGAGGTCCCCAGATGCCGAAGAGCTTTCTACTCCAAAAGCTTCTTTCCTCGTGCTGCTGGACTCTGGAACTCCCTCCCTGCTCCGTCTTCCTGACGGTACTGACATACAGAAATTTAAAACTAATGTAAACAGACATCTCGCTGCACAGCTCCAAATTTAGGTGCCCCCCCCCCCCCCCCCCAAAAAACAAAAAACGTTCACCCTTTTTCTCAGTAGCCCCTTGCGTCTACAGTGGCGATCTGCTTTGTTTGGGGTAAACTATGTTTAAAAAAAAAAAATGCCTGACTTGCCCACCAAGTTTCAGTCATAAATGTCCAACAGTCTTTGTTTTATTGTTGTTCAACGATAGGCTCTGTGTTGCAAGCACACCTGGATACGATGTACAAAATTGCCAATAACTCCGACACTTCTCTCTTGGCATTTCCCCGATTTGGGCTGTGATGTTCTCCTTCAGTTCAGGAATAGTATGGAGATTGCTTTAATAGACATTATCTTTGAGATGAGCCCAGAGCTAAAAATCTGGGGTGTTACGGTCTGGTGAGTGTGAAACCCATTCAGGATTACACCTCCTACTGATGAGACTATCACCAAAGTGTCACAGCAGCCATTTCAACAAGTCATTTGAAGTGTGGGGAGTTGCTCATCCTGTTGAAACTATTGCTCAGCCCTCACAACACTTCTTCGTTTGCCTCAAATCTTCTTAATGACGACTAGGTACCGCTCAGTATTGATCAATGCAAAGGTGCACATTTGGATCATGGATCATTGACTAAAACAAAGACTGTTAGGTATTCATGACTGAAACTTGGTGGACAAGTCCGGCATACACTCAAGTGTATTTGTACCAAATATTATTGAATTGTGAACTTTATTAACGATTCCATGAGTGGCATTTTTTTGGGGGGGTCACTCTGTAGCATCATTCAGCTGATTGCCCTCAGGTGTAATATTCATTTATATCCGGTGATGTTTTTCCTGTATTTAAATAAACAATGTATGTTAATTAATTGCATATGCTGGTTTAATTATTTAAGCACATAGCTGAACCACACACCTGAAGAAGGCCAGGGGATACATAGGCTGAAACGTGGTATAAATATCAGTGGTGAGGAGGATAATAGTCCTAAGATAAAACAATATGAATAATGATGATTCCTCGTCTAAAGAATCCAATAAAAAAAACAAAAAAACTATGCATACTTACAAGGGAGTAATTCCCTGTCGACGCTTTCTGTACAAGTGGGATATGGATGGAATAAATGTCCCTTTTCCAAAGGGTAAGGGATCATTCGGAATGCTGCAACAACAAGAAAGAAAACAAACAAAAAAATAAAGCAGGAGTTAAAAACATGCAAGACGTTTCTTTCAAATTTTTTTAATTAAAGTAAAATTCATAATTTATTTTTATTCAAGGTTATTGTTGCATATTTCGCTGATCTACTTTTAGGGGTTAGATGTGCGTGTGTGTTTGTGTGTGTGTGTGTGTGGGGGGGGGGGGGGAAGGGCAAATTTATATTCAGTACTCCAATTAGGTTAGCAGGTGAAAGAAACGTGTCGAGTTATTTTTACACAAAACTATTAAGATAAATGCAGAGAAATATCCCAGAAGAACAAGTATTTTTTTATTTTTTATTAAATTGTCAAAAGTTATTTTCTTCAACAATAAAAAAAAAATCTAATAGAATCATATTCGGACCTTTAGTATGTTACCACCAGAAAAAAATTTATTGACAAAAAAACCTTGAAAATTGAAGGTGTAGTTGTTTTGTTAACTTATTGTTGATAATTTGCATATTGTTTTCCTCAATAAATTCCGACTGTTTTTTTTTAAATTAAAAAAAATGATAGTTCTTAGCAAAAATAAGAATTTACATTCAAATACAATCTCCCAAAAAGCGATAAATTCTTAGTAAATTAATTTGAATATGGCAAAATTTTTTTTAGAAACTAACTATTTTTGTGGTTTCATTTTTTACACTTTTTATTTTACAACTGAGCCACTGCTTATCAAGGCTCAAAGGCCACTCGAGGATAAGGGTTATTTAGTTAGTTGGACGATGAAACATCGAGGGGATTTGTAACGATGGTTGTAACTAGTCAGAAATTGATTATTTAAGAGGACGGCTCACCAAGAATTTGTTTACATTGGACTTAAAAACAACAATGTTGTAGTCAGCCAGGAAGCAACCCTGTGGTACTGTGTTCCACAGATGAGCAGTTTTAGGAAATAAACTTTGCTTATGGAAATTCCATTTAGTTTTAGGTACACAAAGGGAGAAAGGGAAATTATTGACCGTGGGTGTAGCTAGACGAGTTTTTGTTGTGAATGTTTTACAGGGGGGGGGGGGGGGGTAGGGGCATAGATTGAAGCTCAGTCAAGCACCTACCATGAATATAATGATAGAGCAGAGGAAGACTAGCAACATCTCTTCTGTGAGAAAGAGGCTGTAAAGAGAGAAGAGGACATCGGCCAATAGATTTCAAAGTCGGTTTTGTACTCTGTCAAGGCAAGAAAGAGGGCTCTGAGCGGCACCTCCCCAGTACTCCATCTTAGGACGTATTTGACTCTTATACGGATAGAAGATTGCGTCAAGAGTGAGATACTTTCTGGAGCGGTAGAATGATCCAACCATTTTTCCAATCTAATTGGAATCTAAGGAAAAATTCAATGGTGTCTTTAGATTCCTTGAAAGATTTAACCCTTCTTGAAAGCAATTTGAATGTTCTGTTCACATATTGATTTCTATAACAGACAAACGTTGACATATATATATAAGAAGATATAAACAAATGAATAAGTAAATAAATAAAATAAGATGAACAAAATACAATCGTCTAAATACCAATAAATATGTTGTTTAATGCCATGTTCTTTTCAGATAATATTCTGAGTTTTTGTCAACGCCACATCTCCATTATAATAAAAATGTATAATTTTCACTGCAATCAATGTGCTCTTATTATGACAGGGGGAAGGTGGCTGCGATGAAGCGGAAACTGATGTGAACTGACAACCTGGACATGCTTTCTTTTAATTACATTATTCAATTTCTCTCAGCCCTTCCTTTGATTATTCGCCCTTGATTAACATTATTCAGCCTCCCTCATAGTATCTGAAATATTCATATACAAATGTATGCATGCTTGACGTGGTGATAACAAGTTAGCACACATGTTCCGAGTTTTAAAAGTATACATCGTTAAAATAATACACCGGAGCTAAACCTGGATTTAAATCTGGATTTGACCTCCAGGCTGTAGTGAATTGGGGTCATCAATGGTTGGGAACTTTTAATGTCACTGTAATTAATGTGCTTTTATTATGACAGGGGGAAGGTGGCTGCGATGAAGCGGATACTGATGTGAACTGACAACCTGGACATGCCAAGTTCGAGGGGACACAATTCTGGCGTAAAACAAATGTGAATTTAATTATAGCTTTCGAGGAATTTTTTACCCCAGCACCAAGTTGTAGTCTCCAAAGGACCCAGGAAAAGATGTACCATAGACGTTTTTGTTTCATTAGAAGAAAGGCAACATTCTCTGTCCGTGTTTCAACCAGAGGAGGTAGTGATAATGCTTACCATATCCAAGTTTAAAGTCACCTCGGACAAACATTCAGACATTATATAGACGTACACAGCGTCTGTCCTTTTACATGGCTTGTAGCACTTTTGTGTCAATAAATTTGATTGAACCCTGTCAGTTCCAGAGCACCACTTTCACTATGGATGTTGGCAACCTTCATGTGGTTCCTTCTGTAAGTACCTGCTTCTAGAAAAAAACGAGGAAACCAATGCCAACACCAGAAAGTGTCTGTCAAAAGTCAGATCATTTTGATTGATATAAATTTACATTTTTTTTATAACAAAGGGGTTGACTAGTACAAATACCAGCATAGAGGTTATTCTAAGGATGAATCGATTACACTGGTATGGTCATGTGGAATGTTCATCCGCCTGGATAAACCGTTGCAGAAGCATGGATGTCTTAAATCGCAGAAAGATTGACCGACCAAGAAAAACTTGGAAGCAAGTGATTAGACAAGACCACACAGAGTGGAATTTGGAGACAGTTAACCCGCTGAACCGTGAGAACTGAAGAGTGAGCTTGTGTCATGTCAGAAAACGTCTGACCCCTGAACAATGAAAAAGTGACGTTAAATGAATAGAAGAAGAGATAGAAAGCTATGCTGATTGGATAACATGCATCGAAGGCGTGTTCAACCAATATTTTTGTAAACTAATCATAGTCTAACATGGTTCATTCATTGGTATCTAAATCTGAAGAGACTATGCTGACTGCCAATATAACTCTACAACATGCATACTTTGGATGGAAATATGGAGATACCGAATGGACCAATCATCAAACTCACTACCCCATCTTAATCTTTATAATGGGATCCAAAGGAAATGGTGATCATGGCGGTTTCTAACCATCATCAGTGGCTAAACTACTCTTGGTATCATTTCAGAGTTTTCCTTCTCCTAAAATAGTTGCCTACCCCCCCCCCCCCCCTTATATATATGATACTAACTGTACCTATCCAGCATCAACTAGTAGTGGTTTTACTTGCAATCTTTTTTGCAAAAATATTTTCTTTGTTCCAAAGGAAAGTAACGATATAGTAAACATTGTACAGAGTTATGTCCCTTTTTGAAGATGGCGTCCATATGAAAATAATTCTGACTGACAAAGTATTTTCTGGAAGGAATTAAATCAAATTAAATGTTATTGTTCTTAATCACACACTGCAACAATCTAGCTAAAGAACTGACAAACACAAATCAAATATTCATTTTTGTAGGAAGAAAGCTATCGATGACAAATCGAGAAAGAGACTGACTTTACTTTATATATTAAATGAGTTTTTCCTCAGTCTTTCAAGATATTTCTTTCAAGTATTAAAGAGGTTTTAATTGTGACATTGTTTAAAATGGAAAGGTGTGTGATTGGTTTAATGGATATCATTGCAGACTACAGAATCAGCTATGCCTAGTTCAAGTCCTATCAAATCTATTGTGATCATTCATGCAGTAATTCTGTTGGGAAAGGTGTGAACCCACAATTTTACCCCAGCTATAGATGAAAACTTGCGTTTATAATTATATATATTTTGATATTAAATAATGCAAAAAGTTCTGCAACGCAGACGAATCAAATGTTCAAAATAATTCAAGTAAAAAAATAAATAAATCTTATAAAATTCTAAAAAACAATAATAAAAATTAAAATTCCATAGAAAGTAAGGCAGGAAAATGTGCAGGGTTAAAAAACTTACTGCCTTCCCAGGTGCAATGAAGCAAGTTGAGGGCTCCTTCCACCCGTTTCCAATGGTGTAAATGAAAGAAAGAATAAGCTATGGCCTCGCTGTCACCTCTTTTGAGAAGATGTTCTGGAGGAAGGATTAAACTTTTCATTTCAAGCAAATACTGCAGATAAAAAAGAGAAAAGTAGGTGAACAAAACATTTGTAAAATCGATTCAACTTTTAGATTTCTCCGATAAAAGAAAAAGAGGACAGTTTTATCTTTAGAAAAACACAAATTAATAAACTTTGAAAATTGAGAAACCAGACAATTTGACACGAGATTTTCCCTTTTTTTCCTTTTTCAGACTATGGGCATTTTGACCTCTCTCTTCACTTAAAAATTCATCAAAATTCAGGAAATCAACCAATTTTAATGAAATTTTCAGTATTTATTAATTAACAATCACGGAATATGATTAACCAATTACTTTATTAGAAATCCCAGTGCAAATGTATTATTTTGTGTAAACAAAAAACACCTTTACTAAAGTCATATGACAGGGTACTCAAAAAAAACAAAAACGCATGCATGTATTTTTTAAAATGAAAATAAAGCATATTAGATGTTAACAAAAGAAAATCTTATGAAAAAAACTCCTAAATTCTGTAGTAATAAAATCATAACTCGATGAAAAATTAAATTCTCTAATTAAAAAAATAACATTGCAGAAATAATACGACACGGTTTTCTAATATTTGTACATATCTAATGAGAGGTTTTAAAAAAAGCATTAGAAAACTTCAAAAATTGCATTTAAAAAAAGAAAAAAGAAAGGAACATAATTCGATTTATACTGAAACTGAACTGAAGTTCACATACCTGAAGAAATAATTTAAAAGAGAACCATACCATAGTTTGTTATCGAAATGAGTATTGAAAACGGACATTAAACTGAATATATCCATGATGATGATTGAAGTACTTTCATGGCGGTATGATTGTAAAGAAGTACCCAACATAAATAGGAAATACAGGTGACCCTTCACCCCCCCCCCCAAAAAAAAATATCAGACATGGAATCGTTAATAAAATTCGCAATCCTATCTGTAATCCAACCAAATTTTGTACAAATAAACTTTGCTATGTCTGACTTGTCCACCAAGTTTCAGTCATGAATGTCCAACGGTTTTTGTTTTTATCGCTGTTTAAGGATATGCGGAAGACACTTTGATGATCGTCTTATCAGTAAGAGGTTTGATCCTGAATGGGCTTTAAACTCGCTGGACCGTAATCCTCCAGAATTTTTATCTGAGATTATCTTAAAAAGATAATTTCTATCAAAACAATCCCGGATTATTCTTGAATTAAAGATGGACACCAAAATCAGTTATTCAAGTGTGCTTTGCAACGCAGAAATGCACATTTTCAGCATATCATTGAATGCTGATTAACCAAAAACTGTTGGATATTAATGAAGAAACTTGAAGTGAAGTTTATTTATATCAAAGTTTATTTAAATCAAATATAGTTGGATTAGAGAAAGGATTGTGAATGTTATTAACAATTCTGTAAGTGGCATTATTTTGATGTTACCCTGTACAAATAGGTTAATTTCACTAAGTTTGTCTCCTGAGAAGATCTTCTCTCAATCAATATTCAAATAGATTTTGATAGTTTGATAAACTGAGACAATACCTGAAAATTTAGCTCAATATAGAAAAGTGTATAGGCATACTCGTATCAAAATAAATACCATTCTTGATCTTGAACAGATTTGAAAGATCAGCCTTTGAACAGTTGGAGAGTATTTGCAAGATCTCAAAGGAAATCAGCAAATAAATAAGAAAGCATGCACCTTCAACTTTCAGTAATTGTATTAGAATTATACAAACTAGCATCCTTCAGATGCAAATATTTTATTAAATCTTTTTTTAAATTCCTTTCTCATAAAATTTATACACAATGCACATATGAATACAATAGACTTATAAATCAATAACTCTAGTTATCATTATGTAAATTAGATATCCATTTACACTATGTAAGCTCATTTTCTTCTTTGCATACCTTTGGTGCATGAGGATTAAACTCCACAGCTCTGTGTATTGCTTCAACAGCTGTCATTTCTGCCGTGCTGAGGCCTCGTTTTGAAGCCACATCTGGAGAAAATCTAAATAATAAATAAATAAATATATAGAAATAATAGAAAAGATTTAGATTTAAAAACAAGAGGAAAATAAATACTTTTTGTTCATTTTTATGATATTTGTTTGTTTGGAAAATACTGACAGATTTTTCAACTCACTTTTTTTTAAAGTGGATTTAGGTAGCTATTTTTGGAGTGTTTAATACGAAATAATATTTGCTTCATAATTAAGGTGTGCTGTTTAATTTCAGAATACAATTTTAAAGCTTATAATAGGGGTGGGACGTAATGGGTGAAAATTTCAGATTCATGCGAGTAGTATTTTTTTGTATTCATTTATACATAAACACTAAACAATCAAACATTTTGAAAATTTTGCAAAATTCAGAAGGTGCAGGCTAAAAATAGCCGTTCAGGTTTTATGCGACATTGCAGGTCCTAAAACATCCTTAAAAGCTATGAATGGATATGGATGGTTAAATCTGATATAGTACTTTAATTTAAGACCATTTTCAGGCAGTGAAAAGGTTTTAATGAATGTAAAATAGCCAAAAACTAGTGAAAAATAGCCCAAATTAGCCAAAATCCTTCTGAATTTTGCAAAATTTTCAAAATGTTTGATTGTTTAGTGTTATTTATGTATAAATGAACACAAAAAAATACTACTCGCATGAATCTGAAATTTTCACCCATTATGTCCCACTCCTACTTATAAGACCTTAATAACGAAAGTTAAAAAAGGCGGCAAGCATATACTTTTCTTGGAAGAGTTCAAATTTGGTTTTAATGGTTCTTAACCTAACCAGTATCAACAGAACATGAGAGGAAGATTTCACAAGTGACTGGTCAATAGAAAGAGGGTTTCAGAAATTCTGTAGTCGTAATGAGAGCCTCAAATGTGAAACAAGTAGAGAACAGCTATACTAACATTTGTATGCAGTTATTGAACAAAACCCATATGAAATTGTCAGAAATATCTATAGCACTTGATGTCAGTAGTTCAACAGTGTTCGACCAAATTGGTCAGGTAAAAAGCTTAATAAATGGGTCTTGCATGATTAATGAATAAATGTTTGTTTTTAAAATCTGTCATTATTTTCCATAAAACAACCTAATATATTAACACAAAACTTGATTCAAGCTAACTACATCTTATTAAATCATTATATATTTTTTCAGGTTGGTTTGGTTGTTTTGTTTTATGGCATATCAACCCTTTTCGGGTTATTTAATGCCGAATCTGGTCATTTTGATGAAGGTTTTTATGCTTCAAGTTCTTTATGTCTTCAAATGTTTAATAATGGTTTTTGCTTTGGTTGTTTTTTTTTACGGCATATCAAACCTTTTTGGGTTATTTAATGCCAGATCTGGTCATTTTGGTGAAGGTTTTAATGCTTCAAGTTCTTTATATGTTTAAGTATTTATTCATGATGTTTGGTTGTGTGAAGGAGGGGGAGAAGAAGGTAAATTGTTGGTTTTTGTTTTGTATTTTGCAGAACATGATTAAGTTTTTGCAAAGGAAAAAAAATAAAACATCAATGTTTGGTGCATTTTGAGTCAGGAAGTCAATAACTTTAGACATCCTGATTTGGTAGTGCCAGTAAGTTCTATTTGACCCATAGATGGGGCCCTTACAGGTACTACCACTCCGGGCCAGAGTGGACCTGGGAGCAATGGCAACTAAGGGGCAACTCCACATTCCCCACAGGCCTCACCACTGGATGTCTTTTAAGGTCATACCCAGGACCTATATATATATATATATTTTTTTTTTTTCTTCTCTCAGATCCCTTTTCTTCAGACTTGTTATTATTAAACTAAATTAAATATGCTGCTTAGCCTCGCAATGTAACTAGCAAATTCTGAATAATGAGAATATTTTCTCTTTTCATTTCTAAGTCCTTTTCCCCTTAGTAGGGTTAGACGTTTTCATTCGTTCTTTCCACAATTTTCTATCTCTCACATCTTGATTCGTCAATCAAAACGGTCCCCATGTTTTCAGCCACCAACTGTTTCCAGTTCCTTCAAGATCCATCTATTTTTGTGGATCACCTATCTTTGTTAAAACTAATTTCCTTGGATCTTCTGAAGACATCCTTTTAATGTTCTACTTCGGATAACTTACTTTACATCGATGATTATCAACTCTCCCATTGACAAATTTGTTCTTGCAATCAGATCTGTCAGTTCATTTTACGCAGGTTATGGAATTGGAATCCATAGCCAACGTTTCAGATTCATACAGAAGAACAGATCGGATACGTGCAGTATACAAATCTCTTCTGATCTTCTATCTGCTTCTGACAACATCTCGATAATGCTGCTTTAATCCTGCAGGTTACCTCCCATTCACAGCCTCGAGAAATAATGTTTGTCAAAATTGCCTGTAACTCCTGCTGATGGATTACGAGTTCAGTCTATAGTCGTGAATATAAATTACTGCTATTTCGACCAAATAGTGAACTTTTAACAGTCAACACCAACAATGGCATTAACATTCAGTCGATGTGCCCTTTGACCGTACGCAGGTGAATTGTTCATTTACGATGATGTTTTTTCTACGCTTAAATATGATTGTTGTTGCTTATTTGTGTTCGCTGAGATTTCTTACATACTTAAAATCCAATAAATGATCACTTTGATGTTTATTTAACAAAAAAAAAATGAACATATTAATGCATATGCTGTCAAAACCTATTGTGTCGCATATAACATGAACGTTTTTATAAAAGATTGTTTAGATATTTAAAAAACAAAAGATTATTAATCATATTTAAATATGCTAACAATGAACAATTCACCCGAAGCAGACCATAGTTTTACTTTTTAAAATTAGAATAGTTACAAGTATTCATTTTTTTGTTATCATTTTAGTTCAGTTAATTTGAAGAGATCAAGGGGCTCCCCCTCTTGGGGCTAACGCTCGATTTCCCTATGAGTTAAACTTATATCCGAGGGCTCTCTTTAGAATAGATGTCCCTTTTAGGGCTGCTATCTGTACTTCCCTACAGTTTGGTCTTCCAGGGATTATGTCTAAGTACTTTATTATTATTATTTTTAATTAGACCAGTTGCCCCTACCACAACCGGTATGATGTTTATTTCTTTAAGGGACCATGTTTTTAAATAATTCTTGAGGTCCTGGTATTTGGTTATTTTTTCGTGTTCGGCTCTATTGAGGCCATAGTCGTTTGGGACGGTTACGTCAATGATAAAAGCAGTCCTTTCAGGTTTGTTCCAGATGACAGTGTCTGGTGTGATGGTCTTGTCTTTTATGTATCTGCCCGCCTGTATGTCTTTATCATAGAACACTGTCACTTTTCCATTTGATGTTATGGGTGAGGGTTCATGTTCCCAGATGTTCAGTGATCTTTCAAACTGCATCTCTCCGCAGATCTTCCAGACATGATGTTTTATATTAAAGGTCACTTCACGGTGCACCCGAGAAGTACGGCTAGAGGCCTATAGAAAATCTTTGAATTTTAGTGATTTTTTAAGGAAATTAAACCAACTGTATTTGGAAATACATCGAATAACATTCTGGCCCATATCTGAGAATAAAATGTGTTGAACGATAAATAACAGAAAATATGTACATGAATCATATCTTTTATCTAATTAACTTTGTTTTGTTTAATTCTTATCGGTTTCCATAGTTTCATTTATTTAGCTGTCAACACATCTTATCTTCAGGTATGTTTCACAATGTCATTCTATCTATTTTCAAATATAGCTTACTTAATTTCCTTAAAATAAACCTCTGAAAATCAAACATTTGTCAATAGGCCTCTAGTCATGCCTCTCAGCCGCACCATGAAGTGCTATCTAGTATCGAACACCATAGTTTATAAGTAAATATAAAGTTGTTTTCTTTTTAATCTTTTAAATGGAAACTATGTTTTTTTTTCAAACAAAGTCAATTTAAAAATATGTTCTTTGTTTACATTTTGAAAGGCACGGGGTGTGAGTGGCATCACATAGTGTAATACTAAATCTGTTCCTTTCAGCTGCATGATTGCAGTGTTGAAAATACACTCGATTCATAAACTTGAATCTCAGCAATAACAAAAGCAAAATATACTCACTTGTCTGCAACTGCTCTGACTTTTAACAAAGCTGCTGTGTAACAAATTGTTGCTGATTTTGGTAAATTGATATCTGTAAAAAAAAACAAAAAAAAATGGTAAAAGCTTTATCAAGTCATGTGAAGAGAGGAAAATAATAAAAAAATGGATGCTAAACTAAAAAATAAAAATAAGTTGGAATTTTGTGAGGATCACAAAAACAAATTGATTTGATTTTGTCTCTAAACATTCCCAACAAATCGGTCGCGATGGTGTGACATTGACAAAGTTGTTTAACTTAAATTTCTTGTGGTCCAATCTTGCAATATTTATATGGTTGAAAATAAAATAATCTTTCTGATTATGGTTCAAAATATTATACATTATTGTATGTGCTTTTATCAACTGAATTATTTTTTTACAACAAGTTAGAATTGTATTTTGCTTTGAACAACCAAAAATGAATTAGTATTTCTTACTAAAATATAAAATTGGCTTCTAAAATTAACAGGAATTTTGAGATTAAACCAGTTCTCCCGATTTTTTGAAATTATTTATAAAACAAATATTTAAACATTCAAATTAATATTTATGCAGCTGAGCAGATAATCTTACCCAATCCAACTGAATAGTTCTAACTTTTAGTTGACATTTGTTTGCAGCCAGCAAGAATTAAGTATCAGGAAACAAAATAATTTTAAGGAGGAAGAAATGTTAAGAAATAATGTACTATACAAATGGAATAAACGTTAAAGATGCTAAAGCCTTTCACAACAAGTTTGTAAAAAAATAAAAAATAAAAAATGAGTAGTCAATATGTAAGACCAAAAGTTACAAGTAAAGTAAATTCGTATGAATCAGAATGGTACAACTTTGTTGACCAACTTGATTTTGTTGTCGGCATTCTTGCAGGAGAGACCACATAATGGTTGCCAACACCCCTAAGTGAAAGTGGTATTATGGAATCGACGGATTCGAACTTGGCACACCCAGGTCAGCAGTCCACGTCGTTATCCACTTAACCACCGTCACAAGTTATCTCCCTTTACAATTTTTTCTTACATAAATCATTGACATTAGTTCATTCTGATCAAAAACTTCAAAATTTCATATGAAAAAAAAGAAAAAATTCCTTTTAAAATTGCTTGCCATTATGAAAGTAAAGTTTTATTCACACAAAATTACCCAAGATTTAGTTCCCTTGGTTAAAATAACAAATTTCCTTGCCACATAAAACAGTGAAAATAGGAATGGCCAAAATAATGAATTCTCAGCAACTTTGCAAACACCACAGACACATTAGACACATTAGACACATTAGACACATTAGACAGACTGATCATGTTTTATCCAAAGGAGTGGTTGATTAAATAAACAAAACATTAATAAATATGAAAAGTATAGCAGGAATGTCAGTGGACATCAGAGAAATAATAAAAAAATAAAAAATGGCCATTCAGTGGCGAGTGTCACTAAAACAACAACCTGTACAGATTCACTTTATAAATTTTTAAATGATAAATAGTAAAAATAATTTTTCTATAAAATAATCAAAATACTTGGAAATATTTTTCATTAATCAAATATTACTTCAGCCAGTTGTGTGAGAGTTTGTCTTGTCATTGTGCCAAATTACATTAAAAAAAACCAAAAAAAAAACCAGGCAAATTTACAAATAAGATAATCAGATTTATTCATAAACTAATTTGACTTCAGTTTTTTTTTTTAATTGTTTTTATTTTTAAATATTTTGATAAAAATATTTAAAAATAAAAACAATTGAGAAAAATATTAGGAAAAAAGCACTTGACAAGTAGGATAAAAGAGTTAAAGCCATTAAAATTCCTAACCTTCTTGAACGCGCTTCTATCATATCAAAGAACTGCCGAGTGTGATAAAATGATGCCGAATTATTCCTGCGTTCCTTGAAAATACCGTCCTTTTCTTTCCTTTCCTCGCTATTGACACGCATGTGAACAACGCGATGTTCACCACAAAACTAACCCCATCGATCGAAAAACCCTCCTTTTATTTACCCTTCTTCGCCGCTAACCACACCTAATTTGCATAATGCAACCCTCTCGTAATGCGGATATCGCTTCCCATAATTTAATGGGCATGGGTTCGCACCTGCGTGTGACGACTGTTTCCTTCCGCGCCGTCACTACACTTCTATTCTAGGAAAATATTGAAATCGTTTGATGTTGAATCTTAGAAACATCACTCACACCCATATTGCAAAATAAATTTTTAAAATTCAGTTTCCTAAGGTAAGGATTTTAAATTTGGCAAGTAAAGATGTGAAAGGCAAGAAAAGCAGACAGAGATCTACCCCCCCCCCCCCCCCGCTTCACTCTAAGAACTTGGCCCTTTTCTATTTAATAAAAAACAGTGTATTTCTGTCAATAAGCAGGCAACTCACATTCATGAATAAAGGGCAAACAATGAAATTTGGACTTACCATCATATTTGGCCAAAACTGCTTGGACATCTGCATATGCTTGTAACTCTAATAAAGCTTCTATAAGATTTTCATGGATTGTAAATAAATTCATCATAGGAAATTCTTTCATTAACTGAGACAAAGAGAGAAAGAAATTGAAATATTGAGTGGAGATAAAAAAAATATAGTTTGGTGAGTGAAATTCATTCAAATATTATAAACAAGAAAAAAAATTATATTACAATTTTACAAATACTTTTTTTGGGGGGATTAAGTTAAATTGTTTTACAAGGTTAAAAAAACGGGAAAAACTCTAAATTAAGGAGAAAATTATTTCAGAATTACAACATTGAATTTTTGTTGCATTAAAACGAAGTTATTTCCTTACAGCTTCCAAATTATAACTAATTTCTTGTTAGTTTTATCCATTTTCTTCATATAAAATGTTTCAATAGATTTAAGATCCGTTTTGGAATTTTTGAGTTGGGATTAATAAGTTGTATTATTTGGACAATTATTCTCATCTTATTTGTTATTTTCACAATGTTTTGTCCGATGTAAGCTCCAGCCTTCTTTTCGAATTTGACAATCTTTATGTCCAATTTCGGAACCTATACAGAATTTCCAACTGAATCCATTATTTAGATTGTCCTCATTCCGTCAGCTATGACCTAATAGAAAAGTTATTATATTATTCTTAGTTATTATCGCCTGAACTAAGGATCGAACCTTCAACCTCTAAAAGACTACCACTGATTGTTATTCAATGCCTTTATCTGTTACATCAGTCGAAATGTTGTAAAAATAACAACCAAGATAAGAATAATAGTCCGAATAATCCAAATTAAGAGGATGTATTTCTACACTTGTTGTCGTGCACCTGAGCACTATACACAATCATTTACACATTATATCAGCAAAAGGAGGATTAAGAAAAGAAATCAGAATTTAAAAAAAAATTTTTTTAAGACATCCCAAATGATTAAAACCTTACATCTCTCATCATCTTCACTGCCTCTCTGGTCCGACCAAGTTTCCGAGCACACATGGCAAGACGTCTTTTTATATAAACTATCACATTAGTATCTCGTCCTGAAACGGAAAAAAAAAAAAAAATTTTTTAATGGATTTAATGAGTATTAAAAAAAAAAAAGGTTCTGTGATTTTAATGAGATTTTTAGATGCATTCAGCATATCTTTTTACTATCTTTGTTTGTTGGTCGCTCCTACATAAGATCGAAAGTCGATTTATAAATATTTTACATATAAATGCAACATCACATTAAATAATAATTGAGAAAAAAGAAACGCATTTCACAAACAAACTGGGAATCGAAACCGCATCGTTAGCCTGAATGGAGATCGATATCATTACACCAATCTAACAAACATTAGGAAACATATTTTAGATTTCTATTATGAATACATATCCAGATAGAATGAGCAAAAAAGGAAGTTATGCTGCGATTCAAAGAGTACCAATGTAAACAAATGTAAACACATGCTTTAAAAAAAAAGTTATCAAAAATTGGGGAAACATCCTCCTATTTTGATGGAATTTTCAGCATTTATTTATAAAATTATAAATCATATATCAATTCTTTTTCGTGGACACACCTTGAGTCTGCTCTCGGCCTGCCAAGCCAGCCAGACATTCGAAGAAAACTATTGACTGTGATACGATTATATATAAGGAATCGGGAGACGGAAGAAGACAAATTGCTTTTTTGTTTTGGATTTTGCAGAACATGATTGAGTTTTGCAAAGGAAAAAAAACAATAAAACATCAATGTTTGGTGCATTTTAAGTCAGGAAGTAAATAACTGCAGACAGCCTGATTTGGTAGCGCCAGTAGGTTCTATTTAACCCATAGATGGGGCCCTTACATGTACTACCACTCCGGGCCAAAGTGGACCTGGGAGCAATGGCAACTAAGGGGCAACCCCACATTCACCACACCTCCCAAATGGAGACCTCACCACTGGATGTCTTAAGGTCATACCCATAACCATAATGGTGAGGGCGATTCCACACTTCCTAAAGCTCCCAAACTCAAGTCTCACCACTGTATACCGTTTTGTGTAATGTTCTGGGCATGAACATTTATAGAGACATAAGTAGTCAGTTAACAATTGCATCATCTGATCATTTTGGAGTGATCTAAATTCTCCATGGATAAAACAAGCGTACCCAATCCATGCAAGCCAATACTTACGGTGTTGCGCCTCGTGTGACGGACTTTGCTGACACGTATGTTGAGACTTTTTGTAATTCATTTCTGCTAATTTGAAAGATTGTTTAAATAATTTTTCAGCCTGAAGGAAAAAAAAAAAAAAAGACAAAAAAAGTAAAACATTATGTCAAATAAAATGTAAGAGTTTAGATTAAAGCTAAATGGATAAGCATGTTGTGAAAATTATGTCAAATCTAAGGTCAGCTAGCTACAACTTACCTTAATTTGTCGTGCTCCATGCCCAGGTGGAGAAAATCGATAGAAAAAAGAAAAAGGGAGCAGAACAGTAAAAAAAAAAAAATGTTTTAAAACTTTTTATCTGCACAAATTTATTGAATAGATTGTTCACTTTTCCTTTCCTTCCGTCTTTGTTGTCACTGCGCATGTGTAAACGTAGGAGTTTCACATGTTGGGTGGTCATAATTCAGGAAGGGGACATTTTGTATTCAGCACCATCCTCTTCCGGAAGACATGCGCACGGGGTAACTGTCGTGCCTCTACACCGCCTGCTTGCCCAGAGGCGGTCTTTTCGAATCAGTCAACATGGGAGTCCGACGTTTGTTCCGTTTGTGATGGACGTTGGCTCTGGGGCAAGTAACTTGGCAAAAATAGAGTTTTACGCTGAAAAGATGTTATAGTGTGCGCAAGTAAATACATATTCAGCAGTATAATTCGTGTCCGAAATTTTTGCTCCAGTTTGCTTGCCGTTACAGCATGAATAACGGAATTTCCCCATTAGTTCATGTGAAATTACAAAAATAACTAACACCTGCATCCCTAATTCATCTTCTTCCTAAACCAGTACAATATATAAAAAGCCGCTGCATCTAGTCAGAAAGAAAAATGATGTAAGTCGTGTTTGGAACTGAGAGTATAATTTAGTTTTTAATCCTTAGGAACTTGTAATAGAGGAGAGGAGAATGTTGCCATTCGGGTTAGGAGAAGGCAGGAGAACCATTTGTAATAAGAAAGGGATGTTGAGTAGATAACCATCATGTAGGCCTCGTTTGGTAAGAAGAAAAAAAGGTTACTGTAAACTTTCTAATAAGAACTCCTCCATTTACATTTTTAAATCAATCTTATTCATACATAGTTTCACCAACAAACAGGCACGGACTTGACAGAGTTATGTAGACAAAAAACGAAAGCATGCAGAGTCGGCAGGAGCACATACATCTGTAACATTGGTTGGAACCGTGTCCATTTGTCTTGCACTCGTCAAGTTTTGGTTTAGGGATGAGACAGGAACATAACCGTCTCTTCACCTTGAAGTAAAAACACAGACTAAAGAAAAATGCAGGAAAAACAGGATACAAAAGTTTGGTGGGAATTGCTTTTCTACGCAAATTGTTCTGATTGGATAATTTACCAATCACTCCATATGTAAGGACAAACTTGCGTTAAAAAAAAAAAAAAAAAGATTGCAAACATATCACTGCTACAAACTAAAATAACAATTTCATTCTGGGTTTTGAGTTGCAATTTTGTAGGTCTCTTGAAATCAGTTATCTCAGCAGCAAAACAGTTGAACCAAAAAAACTATTCTAGAAAAACAATTTAAATTTATCAGATTTATTATACAGAGAAAGTGAAAACCATATCTTGCTGCCTGTCGCATTTATAAAAGACTAACTGACCTCTCTGGCATTGCCCACATATCAAACATCATAATCATATTCGGTTGAAGTAACATGCTGTCATATGTTGGACGGATTTTAGAAATTGAGTTCCAAATAAACTTATATCTATATCATATATATATATATTAGCGGTACTTACCATAAAACTATAAGTATTCGTTGTTTATGTAATGTTGTTTTAAACTCTACAGTGAGGAATGTGAACGTTTAATGAAGAAGAAAAAATCATGCCAGTGATTAAAACTGGGACCTTTAGATCTTCAGTCTGACCCTCTCCCAACCGAGCTATCGTACCCTCAAGGAGAGAGAAGGAAACAGCATTATTTTACTGGCTTAACGATGGATGTAAGTCATTGTTGAAAAATGTCTACTAGAACAATGTTTCGAGACGAATAAAATCTTTTTTGAAAGAAATGGAACCAAAATACATTCTTTTCTTAACATAGATTAACGTCTTCTGAAAAAAAAAAAAAAAATTGAACAATCAGAGTCAAACATGGATTTTGAAGGGAGAATGCTATTAATCACAAAGATTTGAGAAAGAGACTCACTTTACTTATTTATATATCATATATATATTTATATATATATATATATATATATATATATATATATGATAATAAAATATGAAACTAAAAGTATACTTTTAGTGGATAGAACCTATTTGAAATGGTGTAAGCTCAATATAAGAGATAGAGCAATTATAAAGATAGATGAAAGAAGAGGGATAAACATGTACGAATGACAAATTTATTTCAACTTCGATTGTTCAATGCAAGGTGTACTCGGTAAAACATTTATTATTCTTTCCTTAAGCCAAGACTTTTCAAAGATTAAAATTTTATCAGAGGAATTACATAGATAGATAAGTTGTCAGTGGAAAAGCCAAAATTCAAAATTTGAAATTTCCATTACTTAATATTTTTTCAATTTTGAATTGTGACCTTTCCACTGCCAACTTATCCATCTATATAATTCCTCTGATAAGATTTTGATCTTTGAAAAGTCTTGGCTTAAGGAAAGAATAATACACATGTTTTACCGAGTACACCTTGCATTGAACAATCAAAGTTGAAATAAATTTGTCATTCGTACATGTTTATCCCTATTCTTTCATCTATCTTATATATATATATATATATATATATATATATATTATTAGCTGGCTTTGCCAGCACGCTATCGCTTCACAAAGTTCGCAACTTGAAACCAAACTTAAATAAACATTTAATTCATAAGTTTTTTGTAAACTCGTGACAAAAACTTAAGCATTTATTCATATAAATATATAAATATTAACATTTTGATAATTTTAATACAAATTTATTTATCTTTTAAACAAGACGTAAAGAAATGAAAAGAAATCAATTCGCTTGTGTGTGTGAGAGAGGGGTATTTATTTTTTTTAACTTACGATTTCAAAACAGAAAACCCCCTAAAGAAGAGGCTAAAAAGGAACATTTGAACAAGAGAGAGAGGGGGGGAGAGGGAGAGAGAGGGGGAGAGAGGGGGGAGAGGTGGGGGGGAGGGGGGAGAGGTGGGGGGGAGGGGGGAGAGAGGGAGGGAGAGAGGGAGAGGTGGGGAGGGGGAAGAGGGGGAGAGAGATAGAGAGAGAAAGAAAGAGAGATAGAGAGAGAGATAGAGAGAGAGAGAGAGCACCCTCCCCCTTTCTATATGAATTCTTTTTTATGTCTTTGTTTGTATATCTTTTTTTCTTATGCAATGTTTCACTTAAATTACTTTCCTTGAAATCAAATATTCTAAGAAAGGTTTTAGCAATTTATCCTTTTTTTATTAAATCACTTTAATTACTGGTAATATTGACAAACCTATTTCATATATATAAGAAAAATAACCAATAAAATTACAAATGGATAACATCAAACATTATTTAATTTTGAAATGTCTAAAAAAAAAAAAAAATAGTTATGCAAATTAGGTTTGGGTATTTTATCTACTATGTATAGAGTATTTGAAAATATCATGTTGTATTATTGATTTAAATACCAGTAACCTGTTTTGATGGTAATATAGTTGTGATAAATGAAAAAAAATCTTTTGCATTTATCTATTTAGATATTTGTAAAAGTTAAGAACATTTCTCAAACTCAAACACTATTATACTTTTTTTTTAGATTTTATGCTCCAAAATCAAGTGCTCAGATTGAATAATAATTAGCATCATTGGATTTCTCAATAAATCCTATCTTGGAAAAGTTGCTGAATTTTGTTACAAATAAAATAAAGTAAAACGTTTTCTTGGCTGATGGAAGGAGAGCAAGTGACCCCGTGGATAAAAGGTCCCGTTCAAAATTCCGTACAGATTTCCGTGTCCGACAAGATGCACTCAAAAAAAGGTCGAAGGTTACATCAGCCAAAACATTGTGAGAATAACATCCAAGATGAGAACAGTAGTCCAAATAATACAAGTTGTCTCTGCTGTTCAAGAGTGTTGAGAGCAAATACAAGCTGCATGACATATTACTAATGCAAAATTAATACCACCATTGGATTCCTTTTTGCAAGAGAAAAGTTATGTTTTATCTTGGTATAAGACTGTTTTTAATTCCATCCATATATATATAT